>QXEO01000538.1:0-600000 GCA_007115705.1 Dactylis glomerata | reverse complement strand
CCCCGGGTGCTGTTTTGAATGGCCCTACCATGTCCAAGCTCCAGACAGCGAACGGCCAAGTGAGTGGGATGGTTTTGAGGGCTGCCGCTAGAGTATGCCGATGCTTGGAGAAATGCTGGCAGCCATTGCAGTGCTTCACCAGTTGTTATGCATCCTTCTAGGCCATCGGCCAATAGAAACCATGGTGGAAGGCCTTAGCCACCAATGCTCTAGAAGATGCATGATGCCCGCACTCCCCTTGATGTATCTCTCTCAGCAGCTCTATCCCTTCTTCCGGCTCGATGCATTTCTGGAAGATCCCTGACACGCTGTGCTTGTACAGCTCACTGTTGATGATGGTGTATGCCAGCGCACGACATTGAAGTCGCCTAGCGTCCGCTTTGTCTTGAGGCAGGTCCCCAGTGATGAGGTATTTGGAGAATTGCTCTGCCCAGGATGGTATCTCCCGTATGTGGAAGACACTGGCGACCAGGGGATCAGCAGCCCTCGGGTCTGTCGTTGTGCCAGCTTTGCCTGGTTGGCCGGCTGTAGGGGCCAGTCCGGAGACGGCAGCCCCCGATTCCTCCGTCGAGCCGGCCGCACTAGGCTGGCCGGCTGCTTCCTTCAGCCCCAAGGCGGCAGCCCCCGAGTCCGGTGGTGGCGCCTGAGCCGGAGCAGGGTCTTCGGGCACGTAGATGGAGGTGGACTCCGGTGAAGGCTTGATGGATGGCTTGCGGATGATCTCCAATGACACCCCAGCCAGGATATCTTGCTTGGTGGAGCCGATCTTGGACAATCGGTCCGCTTCGTCATTGTTTGCCCTAGGAACATGATGGAACTTGCAGCCCTTGAAGAATCCGTAGAGCTGTTGCACGTAGAAGCGATAGGAGGCCATGTTGGCGTCCTTGGCATCCCATTCCCTGGAGACCTGGTGCACCACCAGGTCGGAGTCTCCAAAACAGAGGATTCTCCGGATGCCAATCTCCTTGGCCAGCTTGAGCCCATGCACCAGGGCCTCATATTCCGTGATGTTGTTTGACGCGCGGAAGTGCATCTGCAGCACGTACTGCAGCTTGTCTCCCTTAGGAGAGGTGAGGACGACACTGGCTCCCAAGCCCCCGAGCATCTTGGAGCCATCGAAGTTCATGCGCCAGTAGGTGTAGTCTGGAGCCGGCAGCAGGTACTGGTGCTCTCCCCAATCGGGGAAGAAGTCTGCTATGATCTGGGACTTGATCGTCGTTCTGGGCTTGTATTGAATGGTATGAGCTACAAGCTCGATCGCCCATTTGACCACCCTGCCGGTTGCATCCTTGCACCCTATGATCTCTGAGAGTGGAGTGGTGCTCACCACCGTGATAAGTGCTCCTCGAAGTAGTGCTTCAGCTTCCTGGCCGCCATGTACACGCCGTATGCGACCTTCTAATAGTGCGGGTAGTTTTGCTTGGAGAGAGTGAGCACCTCACTCAAATAGTACACCGGGCGCTGAACCGGTAGCTCCTTGCCTTCCTCAGTGTGTTCCACCACGATCACGATGTTGATGACCCGCGGAGTAGCCGCGATGTAGAGCAGCATTGGCTCCCGTGGAGCAGGCGCTGCCAAGATTGGCGCGGTAGATAAGGCTTGCTTGAGGTCTTTGAAGGTATCATCAGCGCGCTGGGACCAAACGAAATGGTCCGTCTTCTTCATCAGCTGGTAAAGCGGCATGGCTTTCTCCCCGAGCTGGCTGACAAACCGGCTGAGCGAAGCCAAGCATCCAGCAAACTTCTGCACATCTCTGAGCTAGGTGGGCGGCTCTAGGGCCTCGATGGCTTTTATATTTGAGGGGTTAGCCTTGATCCCTCACTAGTAAACGATGTAACCTAGGAGCTGTCCAGCCGACACGCCAAAAGTGCACTTCTCAGGATTGAGCTTCATGCGATAGCGCCGCAGGTTGGCAAAGGTCTCCTTGAGATCGTCCAGGAGCATGCCGCTCTGCTTAGTCTTCACCACCACGTCGTCCATATAAGCGTGTACATTCCGCCCAATCTGCCCTTGCAGACATCGCTGCATGGTTCACTGGTAAGTAGCTCCAGCGTTCTTCAAGCCGAATGGCATGGTGACATAGCAATAGGCTCCATATGGAGTGATGAAGGATGTCTTGATTTGATCCGACTGGTAGAGCGGGATCTGGTGATAGCCTGAATAGGCGTCCAGGAAGGACAGCAGGTCGCAACCGGCTGTGGAATCGATCACCTGGTCGATGCGCGACAGCGCGAAGGGATTTTTGGGGCAAGCCTTGTTGAGGCTGGTGTAGTCGATACACATGCGCCAAGTGTTGTTCTTCTTCAGGACCAAGATTGGGTTCGCTAGCCAGTCATGGTAGAATACCTCCATGATGAAGCCGGCTGCGAGGAGCCAGGCAATCTCCTCACCGATGGTTGTCCTTTTCTCTTCTGCAAACCGCCGCAGTGTTTGCTTGACCGGCTTGGCATCCGGCCGGACATTGAGTGAGTGCTCAGCCAGCTCCCTCGGCACACCTGGCATGTCTTTTGGAGACCATGCAAAGATGTCCTGATTCTCACAGAGGAAGCTGGTGGGCTCGCTTTCCTATTTAGCAGAAAGGTCGGCGCCAATGACGATGTACTTGGAGGGATCACTATCATCCAGCAGGATCTTCTTGGTGTCATTGGCTGGCTTGAACTGCTCCACCGGTGACTGGCGAGCCGGCACATCTTGCTGGGTTAGCTCCATGTGACTGAGGAGTTGTCGCTTCTCCTCAGCGATGACCAGCGCTTCCGCTAGCTGCGAGCATTCCTTGGCGCATGCTACCGACTTCTTGAAGCTTCCTGAAATTGTGATCACGCCCCTGGGCCCTGGAAGCTTCATCTTCAAATAGGCGTAGTGCGGCACCGCCATGAACTTGGCCAGAGCTGGGCGGCCAAGCAATGCATGGTAAGGACTGCTGATGTCCACCACCTCGAACCAGATGGGCTCGCGGTGGCTATTTCCCTTCTCCCCGAAGAGAACCTCTAGCTGCACCTTGCCCATAGGGGTGCACGAATGCCCAGGCATGATGCCGTGGAAGGTGAGCCGGCTCGGTTTCAGCTGAGCAAGCGGGATGCCCAACTTCTCCAGTGAGCTTCGGTAGAGAAGGTTAATGCTGCTGCCACCGTCGATGAGCACACAGGAGAACCGACATGTGTGCGTATCAGAGCATATGACGGGGTCCAGGACCAGAGCATATTCTCCAGGGCTGGGCATCAGTCGCGGATGATCTTCGCGTCCCCAGGTGATGGCCGCCTCGGACCAGTGCATGAACTGGGGCTCTGCAGGCATGACGGCGTTCACCTCCACCTCATGTCAAAGGTCGTTCCTTTTGTCTTTGCCCGGGGTAGTAAAGATATGATATTGCTCAACATCTGCCGGAAAGTCATCCTTGCCTTGATCCTTATCGTCGGCAGTCGGCTCGTGCTGCTGGTCCTCCTGACCTCTAGCCGGCTGCGCCTGCAAGACTCCAAGGAGCTGCTGAGCGCGCTGCTCTAGCTCTCTCATGAAGCGGCACTAACGCGTGGAGTGGGTCGCTTCCCTGCCAAGGGTGCTGTGGAATTTGCATGGCTGGTCAAGTGCAACATCGAGGGTGTATTTGCCCTCCTTGCGCCCCTGACCGCCGCCCGCAGCCCCCGGGCCTCCTTGGTCGGTAGCCGCTCGCTTTGAGCTAGCAGATCCCTTGGGGAGCGTCTTCATGTGGTCAAACCATAGATGGATGTGCAGGGCCGGCTGGTGAGCTTGAGACTCCAGCCCTGGCGTCGGCGCCGGGACTGGGCGCGGCCTGCCTATTGGGCACGGCGACCTCGGGTGTTACTTCTTGGGGCGCGACCGCCCTGTCCGCGCCCCCATAGCCTGGGCTTGTCGATGGCGACCGCTGGACCTGGCTAGGGCCCGCGGCAACGAGTCCATGGCCACGCTGCTAGCCGCGGACTAGCTCGTCCGGCGCGTCTCCATGCGCGTCGTAGAACTCACGGAGCATGGTGCTCAAGCGACGCCGGGCAGCCTCCTCCTCGGCCGCCCTGCTGAGGAGAACGAGGCGCGTCCGCTCCAGGGCCTCTGTTACCCGGGCGGAGTCGATGACGTGGTCGAGCGGTGTGCGCAGGTCCACAACGGCGACGTCCGGGGTGTCCTGCTCTGGGAGCAGAGCGTTCTGCTCCTGCGGAGGAAGGCTTTCGAGTGGCGGGCGCGTGGAGCATGGTGGGTCGCCGCCCTCCTCGTCTCCCAGGGCCATCACTTCGACCATGGCGCCAAAGTCGCAGCTTTCGCCGCAGCTCGAGCCTCCGTTGTTGAGAGGGTTGAGGACGTCGGTTACCTCCTCCGGGAAGGGCTTGGCGACGTAGAAGCGGTGGCCGCCGACGTCGAGGAAGGAGCCACCATCGCCGAAGCCGTCCTTGAAGTAGGCCAAGTTGTCACTGATGCAGTCGAGGGTGCCAAACCTCTAGACAAGGCCGGAGGCAACCCTCTCGCCGGGAATCGATGGGGATCCAGGCTGGAACTTGACTCCGGTCGTCTCCGCGCATTGCCCCATGGTGGGCGCCAACTGTCGTGGGATTGAAAGACAGTAGCCATGGGGATAGCTTATCGGAGGGGCTCGACGGTGGTGACAATGGGTCCGGCTCGGGATTGTGCCAACAGAGACACCTTGGTTACCTAGGTTCAAGGCCCTCCACGCTGGAGGTAAAACCCCTACTTCCTGCCTGCTTTCTATTATCTTCACAGTGGTTACAACGCTCCTCGAGCTATTCGGTCTAGAGGAGGAAGAGGAAGATGGATCCGGTCCCCTAGGCTAAGGGTCCAGACCCCCTTATATAGGCAGGGGTCTGGTTACAGATTAGGTGGCCGGCTGCCCGGCTGCCGGCTTCCCCGTGGCTGTGACCTCGGCGTGATCCTCTGGCCCCTTCTGACGGTAGCCACTTTATAAAGTGGCTTTTCCCTTTTGACCGGCATCTGGGAGGCATATGCCCTCCCTTTTGCCTAGGATTCTTTCGTGGGGAGAACTCTTGCTCGCTGATTGGTCGAGCCCGGGCGTGGCCTGCGTCACGCCCATCCTTTGCCCCTGTCGAACTTGTCGGGTCCAGGCCACTTTTAGCGAAGCAACCGTTGGGAAGGTCTTGTCGTCTTCGCCCGGCTCCAGCTCTCCTCGGTGGAATCGTCAGCCGGCTGCTGGCGCAGCCGGCCCTCAGGCGCGCCGTGGAGACTCCTAGGAGGCCAGCCGGCAGACAGTGCTACCCTTGGCATACCTCTGAAGTCATCCCCACGACAAAAACTAAACAAACTAAAAACAACTTATGCTCCAAGAAAAACACATAATGCATGAAGCAATAAAAATATAGTGTGTTGAAAGGTGACCTGATTTTTGCCGATGAAGAAGGGGTGCCTCGGGGGCATCCCCAAGCTTTGACGCTTGTACTTCTTGGATATTTCTTGGAGTGACATGTGCATCCCCAAGCTTGAGCTTTTGTCCATTCTTCAACTCATCTCATCATTCTCCAATCCCTACACTTGAAAACTTCCTTCATACAAAACTAAACACAATTCTATAAGCAACATAAGTGTAAGCATAATAATGAATCAAACCCTTTTTGCTTCAGATTTCAACTCAAAACCACCACATATAAATCATATACTACTGTAGCAACTTTCCCAAAAGTTTCGTGATCAAAAGAACTAAAAAAGAAAGCGATAAAGAGGCAAACACATATAGTGGCAGAAATCTGTCAAAACAGAACAGCTGACAAAGGTCGATTTTTTTGAGGGTTTTCTGTTGCTCAAATAAAAAAGTGTATAACTAATGAAAGTTTGCATATAACCTGGGGCATTTGCACAAGAAATCGCATGTCAAAAAGATATTCTGAGAATTTTCACGAATTTTTACGGTGCAGCACCAAAATCTGTTTCAGGACAGCAACATCCCCAAATCTTACCTCACTCAAATTAGAGGCTTCTCTTGGCACAAAAACAAAATAAAAAGGATAAGGAGCCATTATTACAGTAGTAATAACTTCCAAGACTCAAATAAAAGAAAAAGTACTGAAAGGAAAACAATGGGTTATCTCCCAAGAGTGCTTTTTCTTTAACGCCTTTGAGCTAGGCGCAGAAAGTGTGAATCAAGTATTTTCAAGTGATGAAGCACTAGAGTCAACGGGTACCTTACGCCTTCCTTTCTTACCTTTGCTCTTGACTCTAGGAAAGACGTGACTATTGCAAGGTGGAGAGATGAATCTTATATTGCCTTTTCCCACATCTATAACGGCGCCCAGGAGCTTCAGTAGAGACCTTCCAAGTGTGATTTGTCCTTTTCCTACACATCCAATAACAAGATAATCAGTAGATACCATTCTTCCTAGGACTTTTGTATAAACTCCTTTAGCTATTCCAACGGGAAATAAAGTGGCATTATTAGTAAGAGAAATTTCTTCTCCCCCCTCAGAAAGTTTCCAAAGACTCAAAGATTCGAAGATTCATAAACATCCTTTGGCATAAGACAAAATTCAGACATAATATCACAACGAGCATGAAAAGTTTCACCATTAATGGTGATTTTTACCATAGGGTACCAACTCGAAGGTTCAGAATTTGTTGGCACATAATCAAAATGCTGACGTAAAGTACTATAGCAAGTATTCAAACTAGCAGTGTGAGTCTCAAGATTATTAAGTCTATTAAAAATGCTCACAAGAGAGGAATCAAAATAAGTTGGCATGCTATAAATTGTAATCAACTTTTTTATAATATTGAAAGCTTGATCTCCATCACAATGAAGGAAATCTCCTTCTGCTATAGCATCCAAAGCATATCTATAACGAAGAGCAAGTTCAAAGTAAAAGCAACTAAGAAGCAAACTCAAAGTCATTTTCGGTTCAGTTTTTCCATGCCAATCATAAATCCTAGACCAAGCTTCTTTGAAACTTTCTTCACCCTTTTGTTTGAAAGTGAAAATCATATCCTCAGGCGACATAGTAGTAGCAACTAAAACTAGACATAATAAACAACTATAAAGGAAACTATTTTTTTTGTATTTTTGATAAAACTATGCAAGTAAAAATAAAGTAAAGCAAAACTAAAATAAAGTAAAGGATGTGCGTGCGAAACTTCCCTTGCAGAAGTCTTCTTTTTACCCGGCAACGGCGCCAGAAAATTCTTGCTGCTTGCGGCGGCGTTGATGTAAATCACCGTCCAGTTGGGAACCCCAAGAGGAAGGTATGATGAGTATAGCAGCAAATTTTCCCTCAGTAAGAAACCAAGGTTTATCAGTCCCGGAAAAAGCCAAACCTCTGAAGGTGATGCCTGCTAGCTTTGCGACAGCTCCGGACAATTTATAAGGCGTCTCGTCAAGGCTTTACTTTGCAAGCAGCAACGTGGAACCTGCACACAACACAACCAAATACTTTGCTCCCAACTTACGATAAGGTTGTCAATCTCACCGGTTTGCTGTAAACAAAGGTATGAGCGTATCGAGTAGAAAGCAAAAGTAGTATGCGAGAAAGTAAACAATGCGGGTAAAGTAAACAGGTGATAGCAATATAAAGTAAATTGGACCGGGGTCCACAGTTCACTAGTGGCGTCTCTTCATAAGATAAATAACACATGCTGGATAAACAAATTACATGTGGGCAATTGATAGAATAAAGATAATGTGCATATGTCGCGAGGATCACTATGAGATTTACTCTGGGCATTACAACAAAATACATATAGGCCGCCATCCAACTACATCTATCTCTACTAATAATATTGCTACAGATATGATCCGTGGCTCGCAAATACACTTTCAATCCACCAAAAATACGTTTTCAATGCATCCTCCATCCCGCACGTCTCCTTTACCGCATCATCAGGTCCTTCGCGAATTCTACTCGGTTTTGCGTGACACTCACGAGTCGCACCGATGGCTACTTCCCTCCCTGCATCGCGTCCCTCACAAGGACTCCGACCCCGTTTGCTCATTGCGCCGCTTAGAGAGAGACCATCGAGGTCGTCGAAGAAGCCTCGAAGTCGTTTTCGTTGAGGTACGCCTGGAGCACTCTGCTCCTCTGGCAAGCCGTCCCACGCGGTAGTAGTGGACGATGTCGACTATCCTCTGGCGCCCTCGCTGACTCAGGTCTAATTTCCCTGGTTACCGCGCTTTTGCGCCGCCGCATCGCTGATTCAACTCTCGAGACTCAGGAAGAGTTCCGGCCGCGGCGTTTGGCGCGGTGGCGCCAGCAGGACTCCTGCCATCCTCCACGACGCTCCCCCGCGCGCAGCACGCTCTGCAGCTGCTCCAGAGTTGGGGCCGGGAAGAAGAAGCCGCACCGCTGGACAAAAGAATGTCGGCGCCTGCTGCAGCCCATCTTCCTCCTTGCAAGGCCACCAACTCGTGTGGCCCTCGTCGTCCGACTCCGGAAAAGATTGCGGGGAAGTGAAGGACGGTGCCGCAACTATTAGCATGGTGTGAGTAACAGCAAGGAAATCTAATCCAGATTCAAGGACGAGGGCGTGTGCTGTGACACGCCGGGCACCGTGCTCATGCTGGCGTTCACCATAGAACACATTGGTGCTGTCGGCCGCGGCGTTTGGCGCGGTGGCGCCAGCAGGACTCCTGCCATCCTCCACGACGCTCCCCCGCGCGCAGCACGCTCTGCAGCTGCTCCAGAGTTGGGGCCAGGAAGAAGAAGCCGCACCGCTGGACAAAAGAATGTCGGCGCCTGCTGCAGCCTATCTTCCTCCTCGCAAAAAGGCCACCAGCTCGTGTGGCCCTCGTCGTCCGACTCCGGAAAAGATTGCGGGGAAGTGAAGGACGGTGCCGCAACTATAAGCATGGTGTGAGTAACAGCAAGGAAATCTAATCCAGATTCCAGGACGAGAGCGTATGCTGTGACACGCCGGGCACCGTGCTCATGCTGGCGTTCACCATACAACACATTGGTGCTGTCCCAATTCCCCGGCCTAGAGCAACATCACTTGGCTGTTGGTTATGGCACCAATCACGTATGTGTGCTAGGTGCTGCTATATTTCTCAATTTTTAGGGTTAAAAAATGGCTCTAGGGTATACCAATTCAATTTCTCATTCAGTTTTTGTTTCCACATATGTTTTTGAGTTCCTTAATTTTCACGCTCAAGTTCCTTATGAATTCTGTCTCGAGTGACAAGCAATTTCCTCTTGATGACCCGTTCAGTTAGATATAGTAAGTTTGTTACTGTTTTAGTTTGGTGACTAAATATGACCAAAAATTGTTGCACTTTCGTTGTCTTTCAAAAAAGGTATTAGCCATAGATTTACGAATTAGGTTGCAATTTTATTCCCGTGTACATGTAGGATGTTGGCATTTATTTTGTTATTGCTTTCTCTGTATCACTCTGAAAATTTCTTGTTGTTAATTTCCTTAATGGGGTATGCCGAGCACGTAAGACCAAACTTATACATCGTTCTTAGTTTCTCTTGTGAGTTGAGATGATGGACGTGTCACCATTCTTCACTGAAGTTATTATATATTTGCCATGACTGTGACAACCAATCACAGAGTTGAGCGACAATCTAATAAGGAAAATGCTAAGAGATGCCCTAGAGTTGAGCCAAAGGAGAAAACCATTGGATAGAACGGGCGAAAACAATTGAAAGGAGGCATGGCCACAAGCAATAGCGAGGGAAAACGCAATAGTTACCGCAAAGGAAGCTGGTCAAGACAACTGTGTTTGCTGTCACACAATACATAATTATTAGCTCTTGATGCCTTTTTAAGAGGAAATATATTTTTGTCTTTTTCTCATTTGTTATACGCTTTCCGCTGAGTCACCCCGAAACGTTTTCTTGGTACATCCCGACCGGGAGGAAAGAAACATCAAAGGTTGACGAGCAGAGCAGGACTTGGAGATAGGGATCGAGCTCAGGAAGGAGAGGCCGACATGCTGGATTTGGGAGAAGTCCAAAACTTTCCAATCCCCTTCCCATCTCCCGAACGGCCAATCGAGCTCTCACCGCTAGCCGCGTGGTGCTGCGACCAGCCTGAGCTCCCGTCGACGGCCAAGCGTGGCGGCCAGCATGCGAAGATCTAGCGTCGGTCACCTGTCGCGTCCGCCATCCCGAGATCCCGCGGTCGGCCTGGACATACTGTTGCCCAGCGTTGGATTCATTGACGGCATCTGCCAGAGAAGCTAAGACCAGGGCTCACCGGAACGTGCCACCAGACGGACTAGGCCGCCGAATCTGCAGGATGCAAGCGGCGGGCGGGCGCCGCCAACATGGGATGCAGAAGAAATAGCCAGGCGCTGGCCGCTACTGAGATTTGGGCCGTTCCGGGGCTCAGGAATCAGCATCCGTCCCCGACGCGGCTCCCCGGACGAACTGGCTCGAGACCTGCTCTCCTCTGGCTTATTTCCACCGAACAAGTTGGAAACACGGTGATACTGCACCTGACTGCACATCAGCTGTAGGAATTAGCAAAGAGGCTTCAGTGCTGATCTTCTTCTTTTTGGAGACGGGTGCTGATTGTTTTGATGACATTCACATGTGCTGCATCGTCATAATAATGAAAGCGAGCACTTCTCACATATGTGCACATATGTCCTTTTTTTGTGAAATACATATATCCATGATTTAACTAAGCCTGATATCAAATTGCATGTGAATTATTATTTCTGTCAAATACTCAAGGTTTATCAGTTAATCAATAAAATACCTCTTAGTAGTCTGAATTTCATAGACTGTGTTAGATTTCAGGGAAGATGTAAAACAAACACTTTTGAATTAATAATAAAAGTGATAATATGAGAAAAATTATCAACATGTGGTCACCTAGGGCAATTCCAATTTTCATGGAGATTATTTATAAATGTTGATATTATAAATGTTGATACTTTTTGCTACGTAATTGGTCAAATTTTATAAAATTTAATTTTAACTGAACCTAGAATGCATTGTAAATAAAAATGGCGGAGTATATAGTATATGTATTTCCCGTAGCAACGCATGGGTATTGTGCTAGTGACTAATAATCCACCCACGGGGATATCGTCCGAACACCCCATGAGTATTAAGTTGTGAATAACAGATAACTGCATTAAGCAAAGTGTGTAATGTAAACAAAGCATATGCCCTTGGATATAAGAATGTTGTTTTCTCCCTAGTGCCAACAGTACATCTACAACCTTAGAGGTTTATGTCACTCCCCCGGATTAAATAGAGGCATGAACCCAAATATCGAGCATAAATACCCCCTCCTGGAGTCACTAGTATCTACTTGGCCAAGATAGTTACTAACAACGGAGAGCATGCAAGATCATAAACAACATAGAGATAACATAAGATATATGATTCAGCACATCAACTCAACATAACACCAATATTCATCGGATTCCAACAAACAAAACATGTAGAATTACATAACGGTGATCTCGATCATGTAAGGCAGCTCACGAGATCTAAACATGAAGCACATGGTGGAGAAGACAACCATCTAGCTACTGCTATGGACCCATAGTGCAAGGTAGACTACTCACTCATCGCGCCAGAGGCAAGCATGGCGATGAAGAAGACCTCCGATGGCGATTCCTCTCTCCGGCAGGGTGCCGGGAAGAGCTTCTGGACCCTCCCGATCTCGGGTCGACGACGGCGGCGGATCGCGATGTGTTTCTGGAAAATTGATCGGGGTCCTTAGGTTTTTCCCGTCGGGGGGTCTTTATAGGTGAAGGGGCAGCGTCAGAGGTGGACCAGGGGGTCTCACCCATAGGGGGCGCGGCCAGGGGCTGGGCCGCGCCCCCTCATGGTGAGGCTGGCCCCTGGCTCAGCTCTGTCTCCTCTTCGGTGTTCTGGAAGCTTCGTTTAATATCTGGACGTTCAGTTTTTGTTTCGTCCAATTTCGAGAATATTTTCTGTGTAACTTTTCTGAAACATAAAAACAGCAGAAAACAGGAAACTGGCACTGTGGCATCTTGTTAATAGGTTAGTTCCGGAAAATGCATAAAAACGCCACGAAGTGTAACGAAACACTAGGCAAATGGTGTAAAAACAAGCATGGAGCATCAAAAATTATAGATACGTTTGAGACTATCATGCCGCACTCCCTCACGATGAGGAAGGTCCCTGTGCCGGTCACAGGGGCATCTTATTCGCCTTTTCTTTTTTTGTTTTGTTTTATCGATTTGATTCTCGTTTTCGGGGATTTGGGGTTTTTTGTTTTTCAACTCTTTCTTCAACTACCTGTCTCACGAATCGGCAATCATTGTCGCCGGCGCTGACCCCGCCATGAGCTCTGAGGCGCTGGGAGGCCTCCCACAAGCGCTAACAACTCGCTAGGGCTCTCGTGCGTACGAACGACCAGGACAGCAAGAAGAAATAAGGAGCAACATAAAGGGCAATAGCTAAAGCGACTCCATTGCTATCAAATCCCCAATAGGGGAAGGAACAGATTCGCGGCGGGGCATACCCTGCCGGCGAAGATAACATTACAAAAGTGGGGAGGAGACTGATTCTCTCCCCCAGAAGACCTCCATGGCGGTGCCACCCCTTTACTCTGCCGCTGCGGGCTGGGCGAAGGTGCGGCGGACGCCTGTGGCAGTGAAGATCCACACCGAGGCCTCCAGCATCCCCAGCTTGAAGCGGAAGACGAGGCGGTCGCCGACGCGGAGGCGGTGGCCGAGGGCGAAGGCCCCTCAATGCCCGGAGAGGACGGCGTTGCCGCCCGCGCCGAGGATGATGTCTACAGGCCGGATCAGCTCTGGCCTGCTCTGCTCCACCAGCACGACCTCTCCAACGGAGAGACTATGGGCGGAGATTGCCCTCTAGACTACATCGGGTACTCGGAGGGTGGTGAAGCTCCAGTACTCAACGACGACGAGGAGCTCCAGGAAGTGGGACCCCGGCATGATGAGGGGTCCCAGGGCCACCGCCGCCAGGCGGTGGGGAGTCGCGACCACGTCGGTTGTGAAGGGTGCCGCCTCCAGCGGCACCGGAGCATCTGCAACTGGGGGAAGGGGGCCCAGAATGGCCCCTGCCTCCCGGAGCGCCCGGTCGATGCTTCCCACAAAGCGGGGAGCCGGCATTGCCGCCACCAGTGGTGATGGCGTGGCTAGAGCACCTCCTGGTGCAGGGCCCCAAAGGGTCAGAGCCCCGGAGGATCCTGGGGCGGCGCGGTTCTCCGCGCCCTCTACCGGCGCCCCTATGCGCAGGGAGCCTCCAGCACCGGGCGCCTAGATGGCGGGAACCTTCGGCCTGTTCCTGCTGCCCGGGGGGCGCCTGCGGCGCTTTGCTCCTGAGCTTGAGGCTCCGGGGGCGGTGGAGGAAGCGGAGGGATCCATGGCGCAGGGAAGGAGTCTGCGATGCGAGAGTAGTACTGAAAGGAGGCGAGTGGAGTGTCAAGGGTGTCGAGGAAGCAGCATTTATTGGCGCGGCCAGCGTTGAAGCGTCAAGTCCCGGCACGGGAATCGGAGCATCGGCGCAGTACCCCTGTGGTGAAGTGACGTGCCATCATGATAGTTTGATGCGTCGGGGACTGCTGCGTTGCCCGCCGTTTCGTCTTGCCAGCCACGGCCGCGCCACGTGTCCGCGGCCTCTGCATCTTCACATGGTACTCTGACCACGCGCCTTGACGCGTGCCGTTGGAGGGCCCAGCAGCTTCTGGGGGCCCCTGACCCTTCGCTCCCTCGAGAGGGCGCGTTTGCGGGCCAGGCTCCCGGGGGCTACTCTCGGTATTCTGGATACCAGGGTATCCCGGTCCACCTACTACTGGGCCCCTTCAACGGCCCAACTTTGGCCCGGAAGCGAAACAAAGGCCAAAGCCCAGCAAAGAAGACCCTCATGAGTAGGCGCCTCATGAGGAGAACGATGACAAAACCGCTAAGGACCAGAAGACCTCCTCGCAAGGTGTTCTTCGTGAGGGGAAGGATCAGATCTGCGCCAGCTCAGCACGTTCCAGTGTTGAGCGAGAAGATAAGGTCGAAAGATGGCGTACCATCCACGCTACCCTGACAAGGGGGTGACCAGCTCCTGCCGTGCCTGCATAAAGCTGCACGGTGGTTGTTGACCGCCCCCTAAAAATAGGGTGGACGATGCGGGGCGCCAGGGGAGGACGTCAGCCTTCCTCCACCCACTCCTGTGGACTGGCGCCACTGCTCTACGAAGACTAAGTCCACCGAAGGTTGAAGACAACAGTTGTCCCTCTTCTTGGCCGTATTGTGGCAACCCCTTCCCCAAGTTGATGAGGAGAAGGAGGACCTCGGCGCTATAAAAGGAGGGGAGGCTGCCCCTTAGAAAAGGACGAATCCCCCATCTTTGAGCTCCTGGCTAGGCTAAGTTGGTTCTTCTACCTCCGGCCAGCTAGAGCTCTGTAACCAAGGCGTTGTACTCCTCGCGAGGTCTCACGTCGTAATACAAGAAGGCGGGAAGTAGGGGCTTTACCGCACCACGAGGGCCCTGAACCTAAGTAAAGCTCGGTGTCTCTCTCTCTCGTGTGTCGTGGTCTCCAGCATCTCGAGGCTTCCATCGCCATGTTTCGTTGCGATCTAGATCTCACGCGTTCAGCCCCCTATGTTCGAATCTTTGGGTCCGTCATGTGGTATCGACATTTGTCGTGGTATTTTGAGGACAGTAGCCATGGGGATGGCTTAATGGAGGGACTCGACGGTGTGCAACAACGGGTCCGGCTCGAGATTGGGTAGCTACAACACGAGCACGTACCCAGGTTTAGGGCCCTCCACTCCGGAGGTAAAACCCCTACTTCCTGCCTTGTTGTTTATTCTCAGCACACGGTGGCTTACAAGGCTCCTAGAGTTGTATTGTCTAGAGGTAGAAGAAGAAGTGTTCCATCTCCCTACTCTAAGGTTCCAGGTCCCCTTATATAGGTAGGGGCCTGGTTATAGTTTAGCATCCGGCTGCCCGGCTCCTTCGTGGCTGCGGTCTTGACATGGGCCCCGCTGTCCTCTAGCCCTCTGTCTGGGCGCAGGCCACTTTATAAAGCGCATTTTCCCCTTGGACCAGCATATTCGGAGCATATGCCTCCTGTCTTCCTCGGATCCTTTCGTGGAGGAGGGGCTTGCCCGTTGCGGTTGGTGGAGGCCGAGCGTGGTTGGCGTCACGCTGGTCTCCGGCCTCTGTCGATCTTGTTGGGTCCTGATCGCCTTTATTAAAGCATCTGCTAGAGGGTTTTCATTGTCTTTGCTGGCTCAGACCTCCGGTGGTGAAGATGCCAGCCGGCTGCTAGCGCAGCCGGCCCTTCAGTTGAAGTCGGCCTCCTCGGCCGGATGTCGCAGTGATCCCTGGGACGTCAGCCGGCAGATGGCTCTGCCCTTGGCCTAACCAGATAGTCATCCCCACAACACTAGCCCCCGAAACTGGCAAAGTCTCATGGGATAGCATGGGGCTTCGGCGGGTTCTATTCCTCGCCGAAGTTGACTCGCATCCGTCGAAGTCCCAGGATCTCTCTTTCGGCTAGACTGTGGTCGCTCTTGAGGTCGAGCTCTGCGGAGTGCTGCCGGCTGTCTCAGGACGTGCCGGCTCTAGGACCGAACCGGCTGGCAGCCGCCTCACGGCCACCAGCTGGCGTCTGGCTCCTCGGGACTTGTTTCCTTGAGGTTTGGACCTAGGCGCCACTTGTCCGCGCGCCGCAGCATCGCGTCCCATCGGCTCTGGTCCCTCAATCTTTTGCAACAACCGCGGTGGTTGCTAACTCCTTGCGTCGATGTGGCGCGTGATGAAAGGAATAGTTGCCAACACATCGTGGGTGAGATGCGCAACTGATCCACCAGCGCCCGTCTTATTCCTTTTAAACAGGGGACTGTTCGTGGGAACAAGTCTCCGGTCATTCGCTTCTCTTCTTCCCTCGGCCGCCCGCTTGCACCAGAATCCCCTGGCTTGAGAGCTTCGCCCCACCAAATTAGGGTTCCGAGCTTGATCCGCCGCCATTCCGTTTATACAGATTCACACCAGGATGGCTCCCAAGGTGCCTCGGCAGAAAGGCAAGGGCGCTGCCGCAGGAGGGGGCATCGTCCCTTCCCCTTTGCCCAAGGGATCCTGGGAGGGATACTGGGTAAAGGAGAGAAAGATCGAGCTGCTGCGCCAAGGCTGGGTGCTCCCATCCGCAGATCTCGTGGGTTGCCACCCCACCGGCGGCGAGTTGGTGCCCGCGCCCCAGCCCGGAGAAGCAGTGGTCTTCTACAAGCACTTTCGAAGGGGCTTCGCGCTGCCCGCGAGCAACTTCCTGCGGCAATTTCTGGACCATTTCCATCTGCAGCCGCATCATATTGGGGTGAATGCGATGATGACTTTGGCCGCATTCGCGACCCTCTGTGAGGCATATCTGGGCATCTGGCCCAGCATCGAGTTGTTCCGGCAGTTGATTTACTTCAAGACCCAGATGGTAGACTCGATCTCGGTGACCTGTGGGGCGGCCTCCTTTTATGCTCGCAAGACTGCAGGCTTGCCGGGGCTGAAGGGGAAGGAGTCTTGCAAGAAATGGCAGTGCTCCTTCTTCTATGTGAAGAATCTGAAGAAGGGCGTCGACCACATCAACCTGCCCCCCTTTGGCGTGAGTGGACCTGGTGAGCATGATAGTTGAAGCGCCTCTCTCCCTAGCCCAGGCCCGAACATGGCGAAGATCCTTCAGTGGATCGTCGCCCTCCTGGGGAAGGGCGGCCTAAAGCCGTCTGATCTCCTACTCGCTTTCCTTGACGCCCACGTGTCGCCCCTTCAGCGTCAGTCGCACAAGATGTGCTTCTTGGGGTCTAACAGGGATCCCACCCGTCATTCCTCTAGGGCGCTGACGACGGTGGTGGTGGCGCAAAAGGCAAATAGAATCGCCGAGGTCAAGCTTCCCGCTACGTGGGCATGGGGCTTGAAGCCTTATGACTGCAACAATCAGGTCGCGGAGGTATGCTCATCCGGCTTAACCTCTGTTTTCTTTATCTTGAGGCGTCGGCTACTTGACCATCTTCTGCCCGGCTTGAGCAGAATTTGTTTGCTCTACAGACCGCGGAGAACTTGGCTGCGCGCTAGGCCGGCTTCGCCGCCGACAAGACACAATCAGACGACGAGGTCATCTAGGATGATGATGACGAGGATGATGACGCCAGCTCTAGTGCCGCCGCTGAGGGTTCAGGCGCCACCTACGGAGATGACGGGAGCAAGGAGCTGGAAGATCAGGGCGAGTCCCTTAGTCATCCCAGTAAGTCCCCATGTCCCTCCTCCTTCAGAGACTGGTCCGAGGATGATGATGATGAACTGGGGCCTTCTGCTGCCCTCGGGGTAATAGCTCTTCATGTAGCCGCTGCGGCCGCCGCCGGAGCTAAGACCTCTCCGATCGTGGAGGTGCCGGATTCTCTGGAGTGGCCTCCTATTGCTCCGAAGCCGGCTGCTCCAAAGCCGACAGCTCCGGAGGGGGCTAGAGGTGGGGCGGCTGTTGCCAAGAAGAGAAGTCGGACGGCTCTGCCCGAGCCGGCTCTAAAATGGAAGAAAGTGGAGCTGGCGGCAAAAGGCTTGCTTCCTCCTAAGGTGAAGAAGGTGGTCAAACGCCAAGCTACCGCGGTGGCTGGGTAAGTCCATTGCCCCTGTTCTCCTCTCTGCTTCCTGCTCTCGCATTCCTAACATGCCCAACGTGGGGTATTTTCTTTGCAGGTCCTCAATTTCCATTGACCAGCTTCTGAAGCCTCTTCTCATGACCACGTCGGAGGAGACTGAATCTTCAGCCTTTGCTCTTTCGTGCAGCAAGAGGATGCGCAAGGAGGATGCCGATGGCGGCTTGGATCAGGCCAAAGAGGAGGACCACGCCCCAAAAGTGGAGGCTGGCGAGGCCGAGGGTGGAGCGGCGGAGCTTGGCTCCCAGGAGACGGTGGCAGCGGATGCTACCACCGATGCGGGCATCATGGCCGAGGCTGAGCCTACCCGGATAGAGGAAGTTGTCATGATGGGGATCGTCGTGCCTCGCCTTATCACCGACGAGGTTGCGGTGGGGGAAGTCGCCACCGCCTAAGCGTCCTCTGGCCAGGATGGCCAGGAAGACCCACGTGAGGTCGCAGAAGAGGCGATGAAGGAGGCTTTGACTGGCGTGAGGGCATCAGATCCTCTGGAAGTGGTCGCACAGGTTTCCTCCAGCCCTGTACCTGCGTCGGGCACGAAGGCCGACATGCCCGTGCCTAGGATGGAGATTGGCGCGGCCGCCGATCCCCCTCTCTTCGGAGCAGCCTCTGGCTCTGGGAAGGCCTCTCAGGGTGCTCACCCTACTCGGGCAATGGAGAGCGACTGCAGCAAAGCTTCCGCTACCCCTAGGGTAGCAACCTGAGGTGCTTCAAAGGGGAAGGTCCTCGCAGCTTCGACCGGGTCTGGTGCTAGCAGCCAAAGCTCCGCCAGCTAGCTCCAAAAGGAATGGGCGGATACTGCTTCCAGCGTCGGCTCTGGCGGAAACCGTGAGGCCAAGGGCGATATCTTGACTTTGGCGGAACTGAGTAAACAGCTCTCCATTGTCAAGGCGTCGCTGGGAGATGTGAGCTTCCAGTTCGTCGAGGTAGAGAAGACTGTCAATGTTTGTGACATGCTCTTAGCTTCTAGTTTCTTCTGTCGGCTGCAACGCTATGCCGGCTAGGCGACCTGCCGGTTGAAGGATGGAACCGGTCGCTCTATGACCCGATTTCTCCCCTCACTAGCCCCCAAGTTTCGAGGTAGCTGTGGTAGCAGCTGGCTTGGAACTGAATCTAGCTAAAAATCACTCCTCTATGTTCTTTAGGGCATCAACAAGCTTCGGGATGACGTCTTCCAGAAACTGTCGGCGAAGTACCGCACTGGAAAGTCCCAGTACCAAACCTTAAAAAAGGACTTGGAGAAGTTATCAGGTGAGCCTAGATTCCTTTACTTTGGTGTGTGCTTCTGTTGCTGCTCTGCCTCCCAACTATCCCAACCGTCCACCCGGCAACAACTTCCACCGTGCACCCCCAAGACCTAGTGGCAACAACTTCAACACCAATACTCCAAGGCCAAATGGCACCCCTGTGTTACCCAAGCCTGGTGACAAGTCTGGTGTTACTTGTTATGAGTGCGGACTCAAAGGGCACTACTCTAATGAGTGCCCCAAGAAGCTTAATGATGCATCCAAGACCACTGCTCCTGCTCAGCAACAGCGCCGTGTGGGAAATGGCAAGAACTATCCGCCAAGGAACCAGCCTCACTCTCGAGGCCGTCTGAATCCCATGAATGTTGAAGAAGCTCAGGAAGCAACCGACGTTGTGCTTGGTATGTTCCCTGTTAACTCAGTTCTTGCAAGAGTTCTGTTTGATTCAGGAGCTTCACACTCATTTGTTACCCAATTATTCGTTGATAAAAGTGGACTTCAACCCACACCCTTGAAAGAGTTCATGTCTGTGCAAATTCCCGATTCGATAACCAAAGCCAGTTGTACCTGCTTGGCAGTGCCTATAGAGATCCATGGGATCTTATTCTTAGCCAGTTTGATTGTGTTAGGAACCAAAGGATTGGAAGTGGTCCTAGGGATGGATTGGATGTCCCAACACCAAGGAATTATAGATTGTGCCAAAAAGACCATCACCATGAGGAGTAGCCATGGAGTTTTAGTAAAACATGTGTCAATTAAACCCACCCAAGGCCCCAGATGTCATAAGAGTATCTCAGGGCCAACCATAAAGGAAGTTCCCATCGTCTGTGAATACCCGGATGTTTTTCCCGATGAGCTACCCGGAATGCCACCGGATCGGGATATTGAGTTTATCATTGAGCTTATCCCCGAAACAGGATCTATAGCCCAATGACCCTATCGTATGAACCCAGCTGAACTAGTAGAGTTGAAGAAGCAATTGGATGACCTTTTAAGTAAAGGATTGATTCAGCCAAGTTCTTCTGCTTGGAGATCACCCGTTCTGTTTGTGGATAAAAGTGACGGTTCTAGCCGACTGTGTACGGACTACCGCAAGCTAAACGATGTGACCATCAAGAACAAGTATCCTCTCCCAAAGATTGAAGATTTGTTTGACCAATTGACTGGAGCCAGAGTCTTCTCGAAGATAGATCTTAGAACCGGATACCACCAACTGAAGATCCGTGCATCGGATATCCCCAAAACAGCCTTCACTACCCGATACGGACTGTATGAGTACACCGTAATGTCGTTTGGATTAACCAATGCCCCTGCTTATTTCATGAACCTCATGAATAAGGTTTTTATGGAGTTCTTGGATAAGTTCGTTGTTGTCTTCATTGATGACATTCTTATCTACTCCAAATCCGAAGAAGAGCATGCAACCCATTTGAGATTAATCTTAGAAACCTTAAGGGAGCATCAGCTGTATGCCAAGTTCAGTAAATGTGAGTTCTGGTTGAAGGAAGTTGGATTCTTAGGCCATGTATTATCAGCGGGAGGAATATCCGTAGACCCCAAGAAGATCAAATCAGTCATGGAATGGGAAGCTCCTACCACTCAAACTGAAGTTAGAGGTTTTCTCGGATTAGCAGGATATTACCGCAAGTTTGTTGAAGGGTTTTCAAGCATTGCCCGGCCAATGACCCAATTGTTGAAGAAAGACAAGAAGTTTGAATGGACCCCTAAGTGTGAAGAGAGTTTTCAAGAGCTCAAGAAGCGATTAGTGACCGCCCCCGTCCTAACCATGCCCGATATCACCAAAAACTTTGATGTCTATTGCGACGCTTCCAAACTTGGACTTGGTTGTGTATTGATGCAAGAAGGCAAGGTCATAGCTTACCTCTCTCGACAGCTTCGACCTCATGAAGAAAATTATCCAACCCACGATCTGGAGTTAGCAGCCGTGGTTCTAGCTTTGAAGACCTGGAGGCACTATCTGATGGGCAACTGTTGCGAAATTTACACGGATCACAAGAGTTTGAAGTATATCTTCACCCAGAAGGAGTTGAACATGAGGCAAAGAAGATGGATAGAGTTGATCAAGGATTATGATCTGGAAATTCACTATCACCCCGGTAAGGCCAATGTGGTGGCCGATGCGTTGAGTAGGAAGCCATGCTCATTAAACATGATGATCAAGGAAGAGCAACCTATGTTACACCAAGAGTTTGAAAAATTTGGATTGGAACTAGTCAGTCAAGGATTCCTAGCCAACCTTGAGTTTCAACCCACCTTGATGAGCCAAATCAAAGAAGCCCAGAAGGGAAATGAGAGTATTGACGGAATTAAGCGCCGAATTAGTTCCGGCATGGTGCCAGGATTTGAGGAAGATGATCAAGGAGTTCTTTGGTATAAAGGATGTATTTGTGTGCCTGCTGATTCAGAATTGAAGGAAGTGATTATGATGGAAGCCCATGAGACACCTTACTCCATCCATCCCGGTGGAACTAAGATGTACCAAGATTTGAAGGAACAATTTTGGTGGCATGGAATGAAGCAGGAGATTGCATCGTTCATCTCTAAGTGTGATATTTGTCAAAGAGTCAAGGCTGAACATCAACGTCCTGCGGGATTGCTGCAACCTTTGCAAGTGCCGGAATGGAAGTGGGAATCTGTTGGAATGGATTTCATCACGGGATTTCTAAGGTCTAGCCGTGGAAATGACTCTATCTGGGTCATTGTGGATAGACTAACCAAGGTTGCCCACTTTATTCCTGTCAAGACCACTTATAACTCGGGACAGCTAGCAGATCTGTATCTATCCAGAATTGTTAGTTTGCATGGAGTCCCTAAAACCATAGTTTCCGATCGAGGAACCCAATTCACCTCGAGATTTTGGAAAAGTTTGCACCAAGCCTTGGGAACAAAATTAGCCTTTAGCACCGCTTACCACCCTCAGACTGATGGACAGACTGAAAGAGTGAATCAAATACTCGAGGATATGTTGAGAGCCTGTGTTCTAGCCTATGGAGCTAAGTGGGAAGATTGTCTGCCTTTCGCGGAGTTTTCCTACAACAACAGTTATCAAGCCAGTTTGCAAATGGCCCCATTTGAAGCTTTGTATGGAAGAAAATGCCGTACCCCTTTGAATTGGTCAGAAACCGGAGACAGTCAGATATTTGGGCCTGACATTCTGCAAGAAGCCGAGGAGAAAGTTCGCATGATTCGTGATTACCTCAAGGCAGTCCAGTCTAGACAAAAGAGTTATGCGGATAAGAGGCGTAGAGAACTGACCTTCCAGATTAGAGATTTTGTTTATCTCAGAGTGTCACCTCTCAAGGGAATGCAGAGATTCCAAGTAAAAGGAAAGCTTGCACCAAGATATATTGGACCCTTCAAGATACTAGACCGCCGAGGAGAAGTGTCTTATCAGTTGGAAATGCCCCCTGAATTGTCTGAAGTACACGATGTCTTTCACGTGTCTTTACTTCGGAAATGTCTTGAAGTTCCGGAGAAGCCCGAAATCTTCAAGAATATTGATCACCGTTCGGTGGACATCAACAAGGATTTGACCTATCGTGAAGTACCTATCCGTATCCTCAAGGAAGCATTTAGAACCACTCGAACCCGAAGCATCAAGTCTCTAAAAGTTCAGTGGAGTAATCACACCGAAAATGAAGCCACGTGGGAACGAGAAGATTACCTTCAGAAAGAGTTTCCCAATCTTTTCAGTTCTTAATTAGTGAATCTCGGGGACGAGATTCTTTTTAAGGGGGGAAGATTGTAACAACTCAGAAATTGTAATCCACTTCTTATTAATTCAAATACCAAATTTTGGACCCAGATAAAACTCTTTATCTAGTATTTCATGCATACATGTATTTTCTATTATATGTATTCTATGATTTCATGTGTGTTATTTTAGATTGTGCATTGGTTAGTTAATTCTAAGTGAACCAACAGAATCAATTGAGAAGAATATTAGGAACCAAAGAAAACAGAAATCAAAATGTTAAAGAAAAAGAGAAGAAAAAGAAGATCTAGGAAATCTGTTTGACTACCCTACTTTGAACCCTTGGATTAAGAAATCTGTAACCCACCTTCATGTTTGGCCAGTTAGTTGAGCTTAACCAAGTTACATACTAACTCAACCAACAAAAATCTACTCAAAATTCAAACTAGAGCATCACTCAAACTTGAACCAAAGTTTGAATATGAAACAGTGGCTATACCAAAATTTTGAATTAAGATTTGTGCAAAACCTGCTATTTCTCCAAAACAAAAATATGACAGGACACCTTGGCCAATATGTTGATCACTCAAACTGGAAAAATTCAAAAATTCAAAATTCAAGTTCTTGCGGGCATTTCGTCGAATACTGGCAGAGAAAATCAAACCAAATCTGAGTTCACTGTGATGATCACTGTGCTTGCTCGCCCAAGCGCTGTAGCCAAGCTCCTGGGAGAAGCCGCGGTCGAGCCCAGCGCCCCCAGCCCCGACCCAAGCCGTGAGAAGTGGAGGGAGGAGGAGAAACGCGCCCAGGGCCCCCTCCCAGTCATCTTCTTCTCTGCGCGATGCCGACCGCCCTGCCCTCGCCAGAGCAGACCCACAGCACCCCGCGGCCAAGCCAGAACCCTCCCAGCACGCCCCCGAGACCGCCATGCCCGGAGCGACCTTCGAGCGTTGCCAGGGCCCCCGCTCCGGCGAGGTACTGGACGCTCTCTCCCCCGACGCTCCGACCTATAAATACCCCCGCCGATCAAACGGAGACACTCGCCTCACTCCCAGCTACCGCCCAGACAACCTCTCACCCTCCCTCTCGCTCTGGTTCGTCGACGATCGTCATGCCGGCGAGGTACTAGACGCGAAGCGCGCCGCTGCGTTCGACCACCCCGGAGCAAGCCGCCGCTGGGAATCGGAGGAGGAGTCGAGCCGCAGCCGATTCCGCACGTCGCCGTCAAGTTCTGCATCCTCTACGTCACTCCCTCGCCGTCGAACACTCTTCACTGCAATGCCGGTGAGCTCCGCCCTGACTAAGGAAGACGACGCATAGCAGCCGTTCGATCTTGATCCAACGCTAGCATACTGATTCGGGATTCTAATTAGATCTGACGTGTGGACCCCAGCTGTCAGGATTCGTTTTTATTCTTTCCCGCCGAAGCGAACCGTTTTCTGGGCCGGCCCGTTCGGGTTTGGTTTGATTTGGGCCCAGGTAGTGAAGATTCGGTCCGTTCGATTTTATTTAATTCCCGCTCGTTTTCGAATTAATTCAAATTTGATTCAGATTTGATTTTCAAACTTAAATTCCAAGAGATTTACAAATCCATTTGTAGCAAATAAATATGCGTTGGAAAGCTTGTAAAATACTCTACACAGTAGAACTGGTTAGAATTCAAAATAAGTTAGGAATTTAATTAGATATGAATAGTGTGACCATAGCTTTATTAATCTTAGAAGATTTCTAGAAAATAATTTAAGCCTCCTAAAATTATGAAATTTAAATTGTGAACTCACCAATGACCTACCCTACTATTAGTCAACCCCAATCAACTCCAAACCCTATTGATGTTATCAATTAGATCCTAACCCAACTCTAGTTAGTAACATAAAATGATAGGTCCCTATCATCTACTTAGAATTAAAATTGCCCTCTGTACCAATTCACTTAGTGGATCCCTCCCACTTAAACTAGTATTAGTACTCCTAAACCAATACCAATGCTTAGAAGGTGAACCACATATGAAACTTAGTAGAAACGTTAACTTGCACACTTGATGAAAACTCCGAAGCAAAACTTACAATCCAACCCCATAAAAGGCAACATGAATGCTATTGTTAGCAAACAAAGATGTGTGCTTGGTGTGTGGTTAAGCATTGTGTAGTGATTGTGTGCTTTGTGTTTATTCGTTATTAGATGCTAGTGTTGCCGAGGAGGATATTGGAGGGGATTATTATCAAGAAGAAGAAGAATACCCCGGACACTTTGCCAACCAAGGCAAGCCATCTTTTGATTCATACTCCCAATGCCTAGTTTTAATATTGCATTCTACTTGTTTTAAGTAAATTGCATGATTGAATTGCTAGAGTAGAATGATAGAAGTGTAGTGATGTCTTGCTTAGCAAGAGCATCAAGCTGAGTTTATCCAACTCTATTTAGTAGTCATCACTCAATGTAGTTGCTTAGTCACTAATAATATTGAGGTCATCTATAAGGGGAACCTCATTTGAAAAGTGGTGACTTGAACTTGAAACTTGAATTTGGAGATTGCTCCTACATAATGGCTTTATGAAAGAAATTAATCTTGACTAAGAACTATGAAATATATTTCTAAATGACAACGAGTGATGTACTATGTGAGCCAACCATACCGTACGACCACATTACCCCTGAATGGGAAGGGGCTTATTCCTAGCTTGTTTATTCTAGTATGGGAGGCCTTGTTTCATCCTTTATAGAAGTATTCCATGCATGGTTACTTCCGAACCAAGTGGTCATTGGAAATTTTCCTTCCTGAAGATTTCCATCCGTCCGGCATCCCGGAGTGGGCAAAACTAGAGGCG
Organism: Dactylis glomerata; assembly: GCA_007115705.1. Lineage (NCBI taxonomy): Eukaryota > Viridiplantae > Streptophyta > Magnoliopsida > Poales > Poaceae > Dactylis > Dactylis glomerata. The sequence goes on along the minus strand of QXEO01000538.1, from coordinate 574,659 downwards.
CCGGAACGGGGAAATCCGTGTCTCGGGCTCTAGGGAAGGATCCTATACTAGAGTAGGCAAGTGAAAGAGTTTGTTTGATTATCTGAACCCCGCATACTTTTTGTATGACGATCCATGGATTTCTCCCGGCAGATGTATCGATTCTTGTGGGTAAAGTGTACCCCTCTGCAGAGGTTTTCAAACTATTCGAATAGCCGAGTCCGCGGTTATGGACAGTTGGCAAGCTGTACTTGACTTTTGTCAGGACTAAAAGTGACAATGGTGAACATGGTGAATGACTTGACTTGACAATGATGTTGACACACTTGAAGTTCTTCTTTAGAATGAACTTAGAGAACTAAACTCCCTTTTCTTCCAATGAATATTCTTGGGGAATAAAACTAGCTTTTGCAAATAAACTTAGTGCTTAGTCCACTATACCAACTTGCATACCGACTTTACCATTTCATCTATAAGATGGTTTGCGAGTGCATCCAATGTACTCATGGCTATGTCCTTGGCTATCAACTTGGCCAGACTATGGGGAACAATACCAGGAGGAAGGGTATGAAGAAGAGTACCAGAACTAAGCTCGTCTCCATGAGTCGCCATTGCTTGTAGGGTGAAGGCATGGACCCAAAGACGTTATTTCCGCTGCTATATTGTGTTGTAATATGAACTTGGTCTCTATGACCATTGTATTTGAATCATCGTATTGTAATGTCTATGGAACTGGTTACCAACTACGTTATGTATATCGCAACAATGGTTCTGGGATTGCGGTGGAATACATAACGGGCACTTCGAATTTGTATCAAATTTGAGGTCGTCACAGGATACAAGATTTTTGCCTTGGCAAACCGAAGGGCTTACGCGATTGACATCTTGATTCTTCATGGGTGAGGTTGTCAGGCCCGCTTTCCTACTTTGCGAAAAGGCCAACCTCCGAGACAATGGCATCAGCCCTCTTGTCTACTTCGGGTGGGATCTCCTTGGCGCCACTTGCCGGCTTGAGGCTAGAAGCCGGCTGGCTCGGGGCCGATCGCCCCGGCTGGGCCAGCGCCACTCGTTGAAGCAGCTGGTGTTTCTCTTCGGCAACGACCAAGGCTTCGGCGAGCTTAGAGCTGGCTTTCGTGCACTCCACGAGGGCCAGGAAGCTTCATCTTGAGGTACGCATAGTGTGGCACCGCCATGAACTTGGCCAGGGTAGGGCGATCGAGCAGCACATGGTATGGGTTGTTGAGGTCCACCACCTCAAACCAGATTGACTCATGGCAGTAGTTGTCCTTTTCCCCGAACAACACCTCCAACTAGATCCTTCCCATCGGCGTGCAGGAGTGCCCTGGCACGATTCCGTGGAAGGTTAGCTTGGTTGGCTTCAGCTGGATTGCAGGGTGTCGATGGATTTCGTGTCGCAAGAACACGGGGTATGATACGTCTCAAACGTATCTATAATTTTTTATGCTCCATGCTTGTTTTAACACCATTTGCTTAGTGTTTCGTTACACTTTGTGGCGTTTTTATGCATTTTCCGGAACTAACCTATTAACAAGATGCCACAGTGTCAGTTCCCTGTTTTCTGCTATTTTTGTGTTTCAGAAAAGTTACACAGGAAATATTCTCGGAATTGGACGAAACAAAAGCCGAACATCCAGATATTAAACGAAGCTTCCAGAAGACCAAAGAGGAGACGGAGCCGAGCTAGGGGCCAGCCTCACCATGAGGGGGCGCGGCCCAGCCCCTGGCCGCGCCCCCTATGGGTGAGACCCCACTGGTCCACCTCTGACGCTGCCCCTTTGCCTATAAAGACCCCTCGACGGGAAAAATAAGTGTCCAATCAATTTTCTAGAAACACATCGCGATCCACCGTCATCGTTGACCCGAGATCGAGAGGGTCCAGAAGCTCTTCTCGGCACCCTGCCGGAGAGGGGAATCACCACCGGAGGTCTTCTTCATCACCATGCTTGCCTCCGGCGCGATGAGTGAGTAGTCTACCTTGGACTATGGGTCCATAGCAGTAGCTAGATGGTTGTCTTCTCCACCATGTGCTTCATGTTTAGATCTCGTGAGCTGCCTTACATGATCGAGATCACCGTTATGTAATTCTACATGTTGTGTTTGTTGGGATCCGATGAATATTGGTGTTATGTTGAGTTGATGTGCTGAATCATATATCTTATGTTATCTCTATGTTGTTTATGATCTTGCATGCTCTCCGTTGTTAGTAGCCATCTTGGCCAAGTAGATACTAGTGACTCCAAGAGGGGGTATTTATGCTCGATAGTTGGGTTCATGCCTCTATTTAATCTGGGGGAGTGACAGAAACCTCTAAGGTTGTAGATGTGTTGTTGCCACTAGGGAGAAAACAACATTCTTATGTCCAAGGGCATATGCTTTGTTTACATTACACACTTTGCTCAATGCAGTTGTTAGTTGTTCGCAACTTAATACTCATGGGGTGTTCGGACGATATCCCCGTGGGTGGATTATTAGTCATAGATGTAGTTTGATGGTGGTCTATGTATTTTGTTGTAATGCCCAGAGTAAATCTCATAGTGATCCTCGTGACATATGCACATTATCTTTATTCTATCAATTGCCAAACTGTAATTTGTTTACTCAGCATGTGCTATTTATCTTATGGAGAGACACCACTAGTGAACTGTGGACCTCGGTCCAATTTCCTTTATATTGCTATCACATGTTTACTTTATTCGCATTGTTTACTTTCTCGCATACTACTATTGCTTTCCACTCGATACGCTCATACCTTTGTTTATAGCAAACCGGTGAGATTAACAACCTCATCGTAAGTTGGGAGCAAACTATTTGGTTGTGTTGTGTGCAGGTTCCACGTTGCTGCTTGCAAAGCAAAGCCTGGACGAGGTGCCTTATAAATTGTCCAGAGCTGTCGCAAAGCTAGTAGGCATCACCTTCAGATGTTTGGCTTTTTCCTAGACTAACAAACCTTGGTTTCTTACTGAGGGAAAATTTGCTGCTATACTCATCATAGCTTCCTCTTGGGGTTCCCAACTGGATGGTGATTTACATCAACACTGCCGCAAGCAGCAGGGTACCACACGACGAACCCAAAGATTCGAACACAAGGGGCTGTACGCGTGAGATCTTGAATCGCAACAAAACACGGCGATGGAAGTCTCGAGACGCCGGACAGCACACCGCACTGCAGAGAGAGACACCAAGCTTTACCCAGGTTCAGGGCCCTCGTGGTGAGGTAAAGCCCCTACTTCCTGCCTTCTTGTATTACGATGCGATACCTCGCGAGGAGTACAAGGTCTTGGTTACAGAGCTCTAACTGGCCGGAGGTAGAAGAACCAACTTAGCCTAGCTAGGAGCCCGGAGATGAAGATCTGATCCCCTCTAAAGGGTGGCTTCCCCCTCCTTTTATAGCACCGAGGTCCTCCTTCCCCTTATCATCTTGGGGACGGGGTTGCCACAAACAGCCAAGGAGGAGGGACAGCTGTTGGTCTTGGGTCTTCGGTAGACGTAGTCTTTGTAGAGTAGTGGCGCCGGTCCACAGGAGTGGGTAGAGGAAGCTGACGTCCTCCTCTAGCGCCCTGCACCATCCACCCTATTTTAAGGGGGGTGGCCAACAACCACTGTGCCGCTTTATGCAGGCACAGCGAAAGCTAGTCTCCTCCCTGTCGGGGTAACATGGATGGTACGTGGTTTTCTGTCCTTATCTTCTTGCTCAGCACGGAAACATATTGAGCTGACGTGGATGTGGTCCATCCCCTCACGAGAAACAGCTCGTGAGGAGGTCTTCTAGTCCTTAGCAGTTTTAGCCATCATTCTCCTCATGAGGCGCCTCCTCATGAGGGTCTTCTCCGCTGGGCTTCAGTCTTCGATTTACCACTGGGCCAAAGCTGGGCCGTTGAAGGGGCCCAGGAGTAGGTGGACCGGGATACCCCGGTATCCAGAACACCGATAGTACCCCCAGGAGCCTGGCCTGCAAATGCACCCTCTCGAGGGAGCGAAGGGTCAGGGGCCCCCAGAAGCTGTTGGGCCCTCCAATGGCACGCGTCAACACGCGCGGTCAGAGGACCATGTGAAGATGCAGAGGCCGCGGATGCGTGGCGCGACCGTAGGTGGTGAGACGAAGCGGCGGGCGTCGCAGCAGTCCCCGAGGCGTCGAACCATCATGATGGCGCGTCACTTCACTGTAGAGCGCTGCGCCAATGCTCTGATTCCCGCGCTAGGACTTGATGCTTCGATGCCGGCCGCGCCTTTTAAATGCAGCCTCCTCGACGCCTCCGGCACTTCATCCTCCCCCTCCAGTACTACTTCTTCCTCAAATACTTCCCTGAGTGATGGATACCTCTGCCTCCTCTGCCGCTGCTGGATCTGGCTCGGGGACGAAACGCCGTGGGCGCCCCTCCCGGCAGCCGGAACAAGGCAAAGGTTCCCGCCCGGTGGACGCCCAGCGTCGGAGGTCCCCTACGCATCAGGGCACCGACGCAGGGCGTGGTGAACCGCGCCGCCCCAGGGACCTCCATTGCCTTGACCCTTCGGGGTCCAGCGCCAGGAGGCGCTCTGAACGCGCCGTCACTGGTAGTGGCGGCGTCGGCTCCCCGCCCCGCGGGGAGCATCGATCGGGCGCTCCGGGAGGTGGAGGCCGCCCTGAGCCCCCTCCCCCTAGCCACGGACGATCCGAGGCCACAGGAGGTGGCCCCTCCCACGACCGGAGTGGTCGCGACTCCCCGCCGCCTGGCAGCGGAGATGCTGGGACTCCTCCTCGCACTGGGGTCCCACTTCTTGGAGCTCCTCGTCGTCGTCGAGGCTTGGAGCTTCATCTCCCTCCGGCTGGCCGATGTAGTTCGGAGGGTAATCTACACCCCCGGCTTCTCCACTAGAGAGGTCGTGCTGGTGGAGCAGAGCAGGCCAGAGCTCCTCTAGCCTGCTGACATCATCCTCGGAGCGGGCGGCAATGCCGTCCTCTCTGGGCACTGGAGGGTGTTCGCCCTCGGCCACCGCCTCCACGTTGGTGACCACCTCGTCTTCCACTTCAAGCTGGGGACGCTGGAGGCCTCAGTGTGGATCTTTGCCACCACCGGCGTCCGCTGCACCTTCCCCCAGCCTGCGGCAGAGTAAAGGGGCGGTCTTGCCATGGTAGTCTTCTGGGAAGGAGAGCTAGTCTCCTCCCCCTTTTGCGATGTAGCTCATGCCAGCGGGGTATGCCCCGCTGTGCCTTTATTCCTTCCCCCGCTGGGGGCTATTTAATGAAGCTTGCCTTGTTAGTTGTCCTTTTCCTTCACTCCTTGATGCTTCTCACCGTCCTGTCCATCCGCACGCTCGAGAGCCCTGGCGAGTTGTTCACGCTTGAGGGAGGCCTCCCTGCGCCTCAGAGCTCATGACGGGGTCGGCACCGGCGACGACTATGGACGATTCCTGAGACAAGAGGTTGAAATAGAGTCGGAAAAATACAAAAAGCCCCAAATCCCCAAAAACAAAAAACAAATCGATAAAACAAACAAAAAAAGAAAGGCTAATAAGATGCCCCTGTGACCGACACAGGGACCTTCCTCGTCGTGAGGGAGCGCAGCACTATCTGTGCCAGCAGCTAAGAGCAAATTGCCACACGTGGCGATTCACGGGGCCTTCCTCGTCGTGAGGGAAGCTGGACTCTCACGGACGCGAAAGCATCGACGCTTAAGAGAGCCCAGAGGCCGTCGACACCTCATTGAGGGTTGCTCACAAGGTGAAGGGCCGGGCGCGGACCTCCAGATCTGCGTCTCCTTCCCAAGATGATCGGAGCAGCCTTGGTCTTCGATAATCCTGCAATGTTTGGCCTTCCTCAAGCGAGGGGAATCTTGACTCCTGCGGATGCTAAGTGCATCGACGCGTCTGTGCGCCCTCGTGAGGGTTGCTCACGAGGCGCTAGTCCTTAGCGGGTGCCTAGGGCACACCTTGGACTTTTTTCCGAAGATTTTCTTATTTTCTAGTGTACTTCGCGAGGAACTAAGAACCACGGGCACGTGGAGGTGATCGATAACAGGGCCGTCACCCCTGATCAGAGCTCAGTCCCTTTGGATTTTTTGGTCTTGCTGTTTTCTGGGCAAAGGCCTCAGCATAGACACCGTGCCTAGCCCCCTTCCGCGTGAAGCATAATAGAAAATAAATGGACTTCATGCCATTTCAATATCATGCCAAAGCAGAGGTGCTACATGCGCTTTAACTTAATCTCAGCACTGAAGAGCAGCTTGAGCTGATACAAAGTGTCGTGATAACGGTCTTATCTCCTTGTGAGGAACCTACAGGTAGAACTTTCACAGATGAGCTATGTTCCACGGGTTCCCCACTGGCACGTCTTCTGCGGTTTCTAGCCACGCTGAGCCTGGCCTGGCGATGTGCATCACCTTGAAGGGGCCTTCCCACATTGGAGACAGCTTGTGCAGGCCCTCGCGAGAGAGTATCCTTATGAGCACCAGATCACCCACCTCCAGAGTCCTTGCTCGAACATGGTGGCTATGGTAGTAGTGAAGTCCCTGCTGGTACCTCGCAGCACGAAGCGCTTCTTGGCACCGAGCTTCTTCAAGCTGGAGGAGGCGATCCTTGATGAGGTCCTCTTGATGTATCTCGTTGAAGGCGAGCACCCTTGGTGACCCAAACTTGACGTCGGTGGGAAGGACAGCCTCCGCCCCGTAGGCCAAGAAGAAAGGAGTCTCCCCAGTGGGCTTAGTGGCGGTAGTCCGAATGGACCACAAGATGGATTGGAGGTTGTCTAACCATTTCTTGCCGCAGGCTTCGAGCTTGGCGTTGAAGCTTCTCGTCTTGAGTCCCTTGAGGACTTCGGCGTTGCCATGCTCGGCCTGGCCATTGCTCCTGGGATAGGCGACTGATGCGAAGCAGATCTTGATGCCGGCCGATGCGCAATACTCCCAGAACAGCCCGCTAGTGAACTGGCTGCCGTTGTCGGTGATTATGCGGTTAGGCACACCAAAACGGCAGACCAGGCCACGGATGAACTTGACTGCGGACCTGGCCGGTATGGTGCACACCGGCTCCACCTCCACCCACTTAGTAAACTTGTCGATGGCGACGTAGAGGTAGCGATAGCCCCCTTGCACTCGAGGGAATGGACCCAGGATGTCCAGCCCCCAAACAGCAAAGGGCCAAGTGAGCGGGATGGTTTGTAGCTCCTGCGCTGGTTGATGGATCTGCTTGGCATGGAATTGGCATGCCTCGCACCTTTTGACCATTTCTGCTGCATCCCAAAGCGCAGAAGGCCAGTAGAAACCGCTGCAGTATGCCTTTGCAGCGAGGGTTGAAGCAGAAGAAAGATGTCCACACTCACCGGCATGGATGTCCCTGAGAAGCCCTTGGCCCTGGTGAGTAGATATGCACTTCAGAGCGACACCGTTAGGGCGATGCCGATACAAGTCACCATCTTGAACGCAGTATCCCAAGGCTTGGCATACTATCCTTTCGGCCTCCGACTCTTCCTCGGGAAGCTTGCTGCTGACGAGGAAAGCCTTGAGCTCGAGGATCCAATCCACTCCCTCCTGCCTCGCTAATGCCAGAAGGACGCGGTCACCCGAAGGAGGCCCGCAATCTGAAGCCCCCTGCTCCAGTGGCGGTGGCAAGGCAGGTGGAAGGTCAGATCCTGTCGTCGATGGAGAAGCGGATGGCTTGAAGAGGCACTCCTCGAAGACGCCAGCTGGCTGCACTAGGTGATGAGAGGCAGGCTTGGCGATTTTGTCCGCTTCCACATTCTCTCCTCGCGGAATGTGCTTCAGCTCCAGTCCTTGGAAGCGTTTTTCCATCTTTCGATGCTCCTCAAGAAAAGCCACCATGTGCTCATCCTTCGGAGTGTAGCTCTTGTTAGAGAAGTTCACAACCAGCTGTGAATCTCCCTTGGCGATGAGGCGCTTGATGCCCAAGGCATTTGCCTCCCTTAGGCTAACGAGTAGTCCTTCGTATTCCACGATGTTGTTGGAGACCTTGTGCTCTGGCCTGAAACAGAGCTGAACAGCGTAGAAGAGCTTGTCCCCAGTGGGAGAGGTGAGGATGGCCCCAGCCCCCGCGCCGGGAAGGTTGAAGGCGCCGTCGAAGTGCATGACCCAAGTCCTGGGGCTTCTTCTCCGAGAACTGTAGACTCCACCTCTGGAGGCTCGTCGGCAAATGGATCAGTCCATTCGGCGGTGAACTCAGCCAAAGCTTTGCTCTTGATCACCTTGGTGGTTTCGAAGGAGATCTCGAAGGGTTGAAGCTCCACGGCCCACTCTGCCACCCTTCCGGTGACATTTGGGTTGCGTAGGATGGTCTCCAGGGGCCGATCAGTGACCACCTTGATCGGGTGTCCCTGGAAGTAATAACGTAGTTTCCTTGAAGCGATCCGCAGGGTGTAGACCAGCTTCTGCTGCATGGTGTAGTGCTCCCGCGCATCGCATAGTACCGTGCTAACGAAATACACGGGTTTCTACACCTTGGTGGTGTCTTTAGGAGCTTTCTCCTCATGGAGATCAGGAGCGTCGCTCTGCAAGAGCGGTTCGGTCAGCGAAGTTGCAGCGGGCAGCTCCTCACGAGGGGCAGAGGAAATTCCTGCTTCTCCCTCAGGAGGAGCCCCCGGGCACGGAGGATCGACTTCCTCTTTGGTGATTACTTTGGCATCCCGCTCAGTGACGAGTACGGCGCTCACGGTTCTTGGGGTCGCCGCGATGTATAGCAGCAAGGGCTCACGGAATGTTGGGGCCACCATGATCGGTGGGCTCGTGAGATACCTCTTCAGCTCGGCGAAGGCCTTGTCAGCTTCCGGAGTCCACTCGAACTTCCCAGTGCGCTTTATGATCTTGAAGAAAGGCAGGGCCTTCTCTCCGCTCCTCGCGATGAAGCGCCCCAGGGCTGCCATGCCTCCCGCGAGGCATTACATCTCCTTTCGATTGCACGGAGGATGCATTTCTTTGATGGCCTTGACTTTGTCAGGGTTCGCGTCTATCCCGCGATGAGACACGAGGAACCCCAACAACTTGCCCGACGGTACGCCGAAAGCGCACTTGGCGGGGTTGAGCTTGATGTTTACCTTTCTCAGGTTGGTGAAGGTTTCCTCTAGATCTTCAATGAAGGTATGACTCTCACGAGTCTTGACGACGATGTCATCGATGTAGGCTTCCGCATTTCTTCCCATCTGAGCCCCCAAGGCCTTGCGCATGAGCCTTTGGAAGGTTGCTCCTACGTGCTTTAGGCCGAAGGGCATGCAGATGTAGCAATACACGCCGCAGGGTGTGATGAAGGCAGTCTTCTCTTCATCCTCCCTTCCCATCTTGATTTGATGATAGCCGGAGAAGGCATCCAAGAAGCAAAGGAGGTCGCAGCCGTCGGTGGAGTCGATGATTTGATCTATCCTTGGGAGCGGATAAGGATCCTTGGGTCAGGCTTTGTTGAGACTTGTAAAGACCACGCAGAGGCGCCCACTGCCGTTAGCCTTTGGGACAACCACCGGATTAGCAATCCAGGTGGGGTGGGCTACCTCGCGTATCAACTTGGCCTTCTTTAGCTTCTCTATCTCTTGGACGATGAAGTCTTGTTTCTCTGTGCTTGCTTCCTGGTCTTCTACTTCACGGGGTGTGCCTGAGTGCACTTGGCTAAGTGGTGCTCGATCACCTCCCTGCGAACGCCGGGCATATCTGACGGAGTCCAAGCGAACATGTCAGAGTATGCCCGCCGAAAGGCGACGAGCGCGCTTTCCTATTTGGGAGAAAGCCCTGCCCTAATGGTGACGAAGTTTTCGCAGCCCCCAGCTTAGAGCGGGACCTTCTTTGTAGCAAAGTGCTCTTGGGTAAACTGGGGCCTCCTCCCTGAGGGTACCGCAGCTTCCCCAATGCTCATGTCCAACATTGGATGGACCAGGTCCTCGCTTGGTGTAGTCGATGTAGAGGCGGCGAATTTCTTCCCTGACAAGCCCAGCAGGAGGGGCTCAAGAGAGGCCTTCTTGGCTGTAGCTCGCTCTTGCGACACGAGCTGCTTGTTCCTCGTGAGGTCACCGGAGTGTTCCAGCAGATCTTCATTGGTGGGAAACATGGTGGCGGCCTCACGGTAGACATGCTCTACAAAGCGGAGAGCATTCTTTTCATTGCAGCGCATGGTGATCGTGCCGTTGGCGCTAGGAATCTTGAGGATGTTGAATCCATGATGCGTTGCCGCCCTGAATCTTGCCAAGGCTGGGTAGCCAAGGATGGAATTGTAAGGCAACGCGATGTAGGCGACGTCGAAGTCGAGGCTTTCTGTCCTGTAGTTGTCCCTTGTCCTGAAGGTGACAGGCAGGCGCACCTGCCCGATGGGCATTGTAGAACCCTCTGTTACCCTGAAGAATGGTCGGGTTGGCATGAGCCGATGGTACGGCACTTGCATCTTCTCAAAGACCTCGACAGAGATGATGTTGAGGCCCGCCCCTCCATCGATGAGAGTACGGTTGACGGCGATGTTATTGATGGTAGGCGTGCACAAGAGAGGAATTGTGCCCACTGCCTTAGTGGAGATTGGATGATCCTCCTCGTTGAAGCCAATCTTGTTGGTAGACCACTTCAACCTGTGGTTGTTGACGTTGGGTTGTGCGGTCACGATCTCTCTCGACAGCTGCTTGAAGTGATGATTATATAATGGAGCTTGGGCTCCACCCAGGAGGCAAGCGGCGAAGCCTCGCGGCTCTTGATAGCCCCCCCCCCCCCCGGTTCTCTTCCCGATGATCGTTCGCTGGTGGAGGCAGCGGTAGCGGCTCAGGATCTGCACATGACAGACCATCACGGCGGCGACCCTCGTCCCGGTCGTTGTCGCGGCGGTCACCCCGGGATCCACCCTTGCCATAGCTACGGCTACTCCCACGTTGCTTGGTGACTCCATTATCTTCATGAAATTTCTGGACTACCCAACAATCGTCAGTATTGTGGGTGTCCTTCTTGTGGAGGATGCAGTAGCGATGGCGTCGACCCTTATCGCGCTCGGAGCGGTCCCCGCGGCGCTGTTTATGATCAGGTTCCGCCGCGAGGACAGCAGCCTCCTTACGCTTAGGGTCCTTGGACTTTGGCTTTGGGGGAAGCGCCTCCGGCAGGTTGTGCACGAAGAGCCTCCCCTCCTCGGCCTTGGTGCATCTGTCGGCTATCTCGAAGAGACTGATGACGGAAGTCAGCTCATCATTCACGGACAGCTTCTCCCTCATCTTGATGTCGGCGACGCCCATGGAGAACACGGTGATGACCTCCTCATTGGAGATCCAGGGAATCTTGTTCCTCATCTGGCTGAAGCGTTGGATGTACTGACAAAATGTTTCGCCCTTGTACTGACGCACCGCCTTGAGATCATTCTTGGTGGCGGGGCGCTCGTACATTGGCATGAAGTTGGCGACAAACTGACGGCACAAGTCCTTCCACGAAGTCACGGATTTGTGTGGAAGATTCATGAGCCAAGTTCGCGGAGCGTCTTTGAGGGCCATGGGAAACCAATTAGCCATCGCACGCTGGTCTCCACGCGCGGCCTGAACGGCGACGACGTAGAGCTGGAGAAATTCAACGGGGTTGGTGGTTCTGTCATAACGCGCGCCGATGTCCAGCTTGAACTTGTCAGGCCAGACCACGTAGCGTTGCTGGCGAGTGAGAGTAAGGCACCCGGGGTTATAGACAGGGTCCCTGGTGACCTTGACGTTCTTGCCAGCTTCGCCGATGTCATTGATGGCGCGGTCATGATTTTTGCGGCGGCGCTTAAGGGAGACGCATGCGTCTTTCGGAGCGCGTTGAACGATTTGGCAGCTGGGCTCCCTGCACGGCGAAGATGCGGCGCGGGAAACCACCTTCTTGGCCTGAGTGGCCTTCCTATCTCTGGCACCCGGGGCGCGGTGCCCCGCCGCCAGATCTGGCTCTCCCGCGCCCTGGGCTCCTCCCAAGGCCAGGTCTTCGTTGGCGATGGCGACAAGCTCGGCGATTCGAGCACGCCACCCCTCACGCCCATCCGCAGTGGGCTGATAGCACAGCAGCTCCTGCGCCATGGCAAGAGCCTGCGCAGGGGCCAGCTGACTCCCAGAACGGGCGCAAGAAGTAGCGGTGGCAGTGAAGGAGAGCGAAGGCTCTGTACGCCCGGACGGGAGGTAGGAGGACTCCAGATCTTCCTCCTCTTCCTCCTCGGCTGAGACATGTTGGCGACGGAAGATGGGCTCGGTTTGTCCCCGAACGGCGTTGCGGCGGCGAAGATGCTCGAGCCTTGCATTGGCGTTGGCCATGTCAGAGCAGATCTAGAAGAAAACAAACCACAGCCACCTACCTGGCACGCCGAATGTCGATGGATTTCGTGTCACAAGAACACGGGTGTGGGGACCCCGGATTACCCATCCGGAATACCCGATATGCATACAATTCACGATCCCATGATCAGTGTGTTGTGAATCCACATATCCGAGTTGATACCAGAATTACATCATCCATTACAGTACCGAATAATATACTTACAATTGGTCACATGACCAAGTTTGATATTGCCACGCAGGGCAAGTTTACAACTAAGCAGCGGATACCAAGCAGCGTTGATGACCCACGTCATGCCTACTACCCTACAGGCAACTGACTGGGGGACGTTCCTAGTTCGCACCGGCTTCGTCGAACTTCTCACCATCATCCTCATATTCTTCACCATAATCTGACCAAGTTAATAGCCAGAGACAAAGCCGTGAGTACATTTGAATTGTACTCGCAAACCATCTAAAGAGAAGGAGTTTGATGTGCAGTAAGGCTGTAGCAAGGATAGGCTCTAGTCTGGTTTATTTTCTTCAAAAACACGGTTTTCTCGTATCGATATAGCATGTCCAGAACCATGTTCTACGACACCTCTATATCCTTATTAAAAACATTTATAAAACAAGTTTAGTAAAATCCCTAGGAAGGGAGAAACCCTTTTTATTCCAATACCCAGGTCAATCAAACATGACCATCTCCATTCATAAAACCAGGCCAATCACAAATGACCATCTCCATTTCCTCGGCAGTACCCTACAAGTACTCTGAACCATAACCGTGCCACGGCTGTACCCTCCGAGTACTCCGTCTGGCACCTTTCTCCATTTTTCTGAAATCCACTTTTAAAACCAAAACTGCATTGGGCAATGTAGTGATCTTTCCAACTGTCCATGACCGAGGACTCAGCTATTCGAATAGGTTTACACTCTACAGAGGTTGTACACTTTACCCACAATCATCCGGATACTCATCGTGTGGGCATCTTACCCGCATAACATCATATGCCACGACAAGCACCCGATCAAAGCCTTTCGCTTATCTACCTTAGTACGGGAATCTACCCTATGGAGTATGTACCTCCCCGGCACATCCTGGCAGTCTACCTCCACGTTCGAGCGTAACCCCAGTGCCACGTCAGGAGACCCATAGTGTCTTCCGGCCGGATAAATCCCTCATTGGATCCCGATTTACTATTGCCCATTTACTTGCGGCAATCTGGATTCTAGGGTACCGCGTACCCTTATATAGTTATGAGACTCCCGTACTAAAATAAACAAACTACGAGCTAAGCCCCATCCCATACCAGGGTAATCGTGGTTGCACGGGTTAATTGTTCTGAACACTACAAAGAAACACCAATGTTTTTCTTATGAAACCAAACTTGTCTCCATCTCTGGGATGCTCATCCCCACCTTATTTTCAAAATCTCATTTTGGAATCCATCAATGGAATAGCTTCCTATTCTAAGGTTTTTGAAGTCATTTTCAAAACATCCCAATTGAGTGTCCCCAACCTAGAGTTTTGCTCCACTACAAAGTTTTCCAAAGGCTATGATGCTAACCATCACACCACTAATTCTGGGGAAAAAGTAGGTGTCAAGATAGGGGTCATCCATGAGGATGATATCATCTGACTTGCGGAGCCAAGTCGCCAACAATTGCTATTTAGGGTAATAGCAACATAAAACAATGCATTTTCATAAACAGTAATAAATCATGCAATAAGTAAAACTGGGATCAGATATGCAACAAGTTTAGATGGCTTGCCTTAATCAGCTTGTCCCTGGGCTTAGTCTTCAAAAACCATCAAAGTGCTCCTCCTCTTCTTCTTGAGCACCTTCAAAGTACTCCTCTTCCTTTCCGGTGGCGTTCGTTTCTAACGTCGCGAAATAAAATAAAGCACACCATCACCACACATGCATTCATACAAAAAAATAACTAAGCACACAATCAAACACACAACCAGAGAGTGAAGATGAAAACATTCAGGCCTACAGTAATGATTTCTATTTGACTTGCCATTTTAATTATCTGACAAATTTTAGTGGGGGCAATCAATCAAGGAACTTGAGTAATAAGCACAAAATCCTCAAAGACACAACCAGAGGGTGAAAATCATTCCTACAGGTGCACAACATTTTTGAGAAATCCAAGGAAAAGGTCTCATTCTAATTTAACTTGTTAGGCTATTTTTAAAAGATATAACAAGCTATTAAAGCATTTTATGCACTTAAAATTACAAGCAGGCATACAGGGATCATAGTCATGCAAAACAGACATTCAAAGGTAGCTAACATCAAAAGGAACTCAACAAAATTGGATTTGCTAAATTTAGAGTCACAGAGAAATACCTATGAATTATCTAGTGTAAACATTTATTGTTTCAGAGATAATTCTACCATAAATTACTAAAAGTTCGGAAAAATCTCATCTCTGGTCATAAGCAATTACTTATAGTACAAGACCAAGCAAAATTGATTTTACCTAAAAAGAAATTATAGAGTAAGATTTATAAATCTACAAAGTCAGATCTGGTAGTTTCTTGGTAAAATCATCTTGCTAAAATTACAGACCTATCTGCATGCAAACCTGTGGCATGTGAAAAGCCTAGCAGAGTAGTAATATACAAAGTTGGATTCACTCCATTAGGGTACTTGGATCTCTAGATATTGATTTATGATTGAAAAAGGTACATTTGTGTAGACTAAATGCCAGAAATTATACAAAAGTAATTTTGGCATGAGATGAGTTCTGAATGAGAGAGAACCTATCCATAAGCATGTAGAATTTTGGATATAGTAATTTTCATATTCAGAGAATATATGGCGAATTATTTCTAAAACAAGATCTAGCAGTTTTGATTTGGATCTTACTAGAAAAAAAACATACTGGGCTGATTCTGAGAGGGTCTGGGCAGAACCCACATGGGCTGGCCCGCATCAGCGCCAACGCGCGAGGCGAGATGAGGCTGCATGCCATCGACGATAAAACGGCGGCGCGGCCGCGGTGTCCTCGATGGAGGAGAGTCGGAGGCTCACCGAGGGAGGCTGGAATGAAGGAGGTGACGTGAGAGATGGTACAGAGGGTGGGGACGCTCGACTAGATCGTCGGGGACATGCAGACGAGCTCCCAGGCCTCGGAGAGGGTCGCAGGCGAGCTCTCCTTTGGGGCGGAGCTGCACGGTCTACCCCGACGGCTGCGGCCTCCTGTCAAGTTTCTGAGCAACGAAAAGGGCTGGGTTATGAGGAAGATTACCAGGGGAAGAGAATGGAATAGAAAGAGAGAGCAGAGGGTGATGGTGTCGAGCTCGCGCCAGAGCTCACGCACAGCCTCATGAACGAGACCCTCGGTCGGAACCAGATGAGCTCGAGAGTAAAAGATCGAGGCAGTGCCTCAGCTTTCTGGTGTTATGACTTCTTAGTAGTGGTGTAGAATGGTTGTGGCGCAGAGAGGGTGGAGGTGGTCTGTAGCAAACTCGCGACGCGGCGCCGTCCATGGCGGCGGTCCGACGACTCGAGGAAGAAGGGAGACAGGAGTGCTGGGGGATCGTTCTGTGGTTCTTCTGGAAGGGAGGAGGTGTCGGGAGAGTGAGAGGGGAGGCTGGGGGTGTGCTCTTTATCAGGGAGGTGATCGGGGCTCTACCAATGACGTGGTGCTTGCCTACTGGCAACGATGGGCGGCGAGTGCGGTCGGGAGCAACGGGACAAGGACAGGAGTCGGTATTGTGCCAACTTGTTGAGGGAGGCAAGGTGAGGTCTGGGGCGAAAGGATGCGTCCGGGGGAGCATGGGAGTCACGGAGGGAGGGGGCCAACATGTGCCTTCCAACTGTTCGATGCTGGTCGGCACCTCAGAGCACGGTCGATAGCGGCCAGGAGGAACAAGACAAGGCCGAAACTGTGCATGATTTTGGTCGGGGACGGATAGAGGATGTTGTTGGCGAGGTGGCTTGGGAAAAGGAGTAGGTTTATAAAAATGGCCATGTCCATGGCGACATAGGGCAAACTTGAGAGGGACAAGAGTGCAGCTAGCCCTAGGGGTCTTCAGAGATGATGAAATGGTGGGTGGGTTTCCTGCAACTTGTCTTGGTACTGGTTAGAAAAGGGAGGGGGTGTTGCATAAATGTTTTGGTTCAAATCTTTGCCCAAGATTTGCATGAGGTTTTACCCCTTCACCTCCAAGCAAAGAAATGACAAGGGGAAGAGGGGTTGCTACAGTGCATGACCAGAGAGAGGTGAGAGGGCTAGTATGGTCAGGTGTAGTGTTTGGGTGTTTCAAAAAGAATAGGTTATGAATAGATGCTAATGCATGTGATGATCCAATTATGGATTTGAGTTTGTTTCGAGTTATACCAACCAATGGCATGTATTGATATATCAGATAGATGGTGGGGTTTATATGGTGATAGTGAAGTCCAAATTTAAATTTTATTGGAATTGATTTGGTCACCAACCATGGATATGTCCACATCTTAGTGAAATTTAGTTTGAAGTACAATTGAAATTATTGGAAATAGGAGTGTGATACTTTGAGTTATAAAGGTTCTAATTTCATAACAAAGCATAGTAGAATTTTCTCAAAATTATTCGATATCAAAGGGTGCAAGAAATGGCATATATGCCACTATCATGCATTTTGGATAAATAGGAAATATAATTTTTTAAAAAAAAATTAGAAATTAATATTGGGTGGGAAATGATATGATATAATATACTAATCACATTTCCCATTTTATTTGGGAAAAACCTTTGAAGAACTTTGATAAAACAAGGAAGTAGTTTTGTAGACAAAAAGGAGAAGGGAGATAGTTTAGGGGAAATTTGGACAAATGAATGAAATCTCCATTTGAGTATGGATGCGATAGCAACTTAACTTGAGTGGTGTATGAAAGAATAGGAGGCCACTTGACTAGTAGTAGATTAACAAGTCACAAAAGAAAATACAAGCCAAGCATTTACCAAAACAATTTAAGACAAAGATTTTGAATAATACTGAGAAGAGGAAAGATGAGCTTATGTTTTGAGGATTATATAAGAAAGTTTATGGAAATGGAAATCAAGATAGATTATAGTTAGGATAAGCTCAAGAAGAAGAGAAATAGGCCACAGTAGGGTTCCCACTAAATTTATTTCAAAAAAAAAGTGTGGGCAAGAGGGTATCTGATAAATGTCAAATGGTCACTCTTTGTTTAGGGTCAGAAACATGATTAGAATAATTAGTAGATGGTCTCAAATGGCTAAGTGGTAATGGAGAGAATGGAAGATAAAATGATAAATATGAGTTCTAGGAAGGTGCATTGCCATGGGAAGAAGATATGAGATTTATACATGTCTCTGAAAATTGAATCATGTAACAGAAATGAAGATAGGACCAAGTTTGGAATTTTTGGATGACTTGACATTTTATCTAGATTCTTAGATACTTCTTGGCTTCATTCAGATGCTATCAAGCATCAAGAAGGGTTACGAGTAATAATAAGGAGTAGAGTAAATCCCCCAAGCAAGGCATTCATACTCACAATAAGTAGTCAAGCAAAGTCAAACTCAGTCAAGCACATGCAATAATAACTTATCAGGAGGGCAATGATCTGAGCAAGTGCTCAATAATGAGGATGCCATGGTGAAATTGAAAAAGAGTTTCAAATAGGGGAATAAGGCTTTTGTAAATATTTCCAAAAACCATTGGAGACATAAACATCTCCTTTACCAAGTTTTCTCAAAGGTGTTATAAAGAAAACTCATCAAAAGTTTATACAATAGTAGTTTTATCAAATAGTTGGACTACAACACTATGTCCCTGTAGTTTTGTAAATACTGGATTTTGAGTAATAGGTCTTGGCTCCTGTTTTGGGAAATTAAAAGATTAGAAGTAAGGGAGGTGCCAAGATACTTTATTTTGATAAAAACCTAGTAACCCTAGATCATAAAGATTGAGTCGGTCCACAAACTTATCCATCAAACAACACTCTTGCAAACAAGATTTTCTCAACAATCCAGGCAAACACACAGGAAACTCTATTTTATTTATCTAGCGGCAAAAAGTTTTTGTTGGCCCTCATTTTTTTGCATTACCAAACTCGGCTTAAACAGGGTTACAAAAAGTGGGGTGTTACAGCTCTTCCCCCCTTAAACAGAATCTCGTCCCGAGATTCCTATGCATAGTAGTAAGAGGTGTTGAGACTAAGCTAGAGTTAGGCCTCAACGGTTACTCTTCCAACTCACCGGTGATACTTTGAGTTGCATCAAAGACTTGCTTGTGCCGAAGTTGTAGATCATCTTCATTTGCTGAACTTTATGGCTGAAGAGTTGATGTTGCCGAATGTATCTTGTTGAAACCTCATCGGGACATTTTTAAGGTTAGCGGGGTTAGGCTATCTAGTATGCCCGAAGAGATTCTACGAGATTAGAAAGTTTTCAGCTCGCAAATTGAGGTCTCAAAGAGTCAAGGCTTCTCGAGTAGCTTTTGTTGGCTTGGGGTCGTCGCTTCCTTCGTGTAGATTGATGGAGTCTTCAATTCTTGGTGTCGGGCCTTGAAGCTTGATGTCGGTGTAGACCTTTCCGTCTTGTGCTTGGAGTGCTCTAGAGGTTGTAGATTGACGCGATTAAGCTTCGGTCTTTCTAAGTACGTCAGATCTATAGACTTATAGGGTGCAGGTTAGTCCTAATAGAAACCATTCTTTTTGGGTCATCTTGAGCTTGAGCTGAAAACGCTTCAGGTGGCGGTGCACCATCAAGGGTGTGTCTTCCAGTAGTCAATTATCTATTTCTTCTTGTCTTCAGGTTGGTGGAGACTATTGAATATCTCCTTGCTTCTCCATCTTCTTGTAGCTATGAGGATCTTGACGTATATTGGGATACCTTGAGTTGATTTCATCTTCCGAGAAATCTTCATGTGGATTTCTACCCATGGCATAAGTCAGTTTTGGTTTCAAACCCGTCAAAATTTGAACGAGCGAGTGAGTTAGTTAGAAAAGTATCCACTTCTTCTCATTGCTACCTTCATTGATGTCTCCTAAAGGTGGAGTCGACATTGACCGCCTGATTTTGGAGATCCTTCATCCTTCTATTTGCTCCGTGGAGATCAAGCGCGTGGGTCTTCGGGCTTCAAGTGACGATAACAGGTTGATCTTCGAAAGTTAGGCTTGGCTTTGATACTTGCATGCCCCATGTTAGTTGGCTCGTTAGAAGATTAGCAAGGGTTGGGGTGTTAAGAGAGTATCGCTAATGTTAGTGATCTCTAGATTTAAGGTTAGGCGTTCCGGGCTAGTGAAGTCTTTGTCTCCTAGAAGTCCCTTGTAGCCCAGGCGGGTCTATCTTCTGCTCCCTTGACGTTGTAGAGGTCTTGACGAAGCTTGAGACACTCAGCACAACTGTCGTATGCAATCTTGGGTATGTGTTGCGAGAAAAGTCGTCACCCACTATTATCAAGGTTAGAGTTAGTGTTTTCCTAATACCCTACGTATGCTACTCGAGCTGACATAAATAGGTGAGAGGGAGAACACATTTTAGTGAGGTTTCCTAGTTGGGTTCTGCAAACCAGAGGGTTTTTAAGGTCGGGAGGCCAAAAACAAGCACATGCACAAGGTAACAATACACACTCAAGAAATATACAAAGCAACTACAAACAATACCCAGAACACACAAGGCAATCAACAAACAATTGCAAGAATCACACGAGGTACTTCAAGTATCAATGATGCCTATCAACTCACGATATTCGGGGTTAGTCCTATACATCCTAGGGGCATGTTGGTCATAGTTGTTGATGTCTTCATCCTCCTTGACTCTCGCTTTAGTAGAAACTTGATGGCAGTTGATGGTGAAGCTGCAGTGTGGTTGAACTGTCAATGTAGAGTTGGGGAAGTGCAGATTTTCAGGTCTTCTCGTCTCGCATCACATTGATGTGAGGTCCTCGGAAGGGTCATTGAAGTTCTCCATATGTGGCAATGTCTCGTGACAGGCCTAAAAATTTCTAGTCAAGCAATTGAGTACTTGGTCCTTGGCGACTGCAAAAGTGCAAGTCCAGGGAGGAACAAGGTCAAGTTCTTGACAGAGCCATTGGTGTCATCCAAGGGAAAAATAATTATCAATATCTTTCTTCCTTTGCAGCTGGAGAGGTTTGAAGACGTCCTTCTAAAGTTTGCTCCATATTGTGCTGCCAAGAACCAGGTCTATTTGAGGACATCGTCCAATAGGTAGTTTTGAAGAAGATGAGACAGATGGAGTAATAAACTTCAAACATATTTGAAAACTAGAGAGATAAGATTAGAAGTTTTGAAGAGGTGAGAAAGGTATAAGCCATACTATTGGCTACTTAGAAGAAATAACCTTTGCAAATAGTTTTTGCAAAATATTACTTTCCTATCTAATGCCCATGCTAACTAAGGGTTTCTACAGTCAAGGTGGCTCTGATACCAACTCTATGGGGACCCCAGATTACCCATCCGGAATACCCGATATGCATACTATTCACGATCCCATGATCAGTGTGTCGTGAATCCACATATCCGAGTTGATACCAGAATTACATCATCCATTACAGTACCGAATAATATACTTACAATTGGTCACATGACCAAGTTTGATATTGCCACGCAGGGCAAGTTTACAACTAAGCAGTGGATACCAAGCAGCGTTGATGACCCACATCATGCCTACTACCCTACAGGCAACTGACTGGGGGACGTTCCTAGTTCGCACCGGCTTCGTCGAACTTCTCACCATCAACCTCATATTCTTCACCATAATCTGACCAAGTTAATAGCCAGGGACAAAGCCGTGAGTACATTTGAATTGTACTCGCAAACCATCTAAAGAGAAGGAGTTTGATGTGCAGTAAGGCTGTAGCAAGGATAGGCTCTAGTCTGGTTTATTTTCTTCAAAAACACGATTTTCTCGTGTCGATATAGCATGTCCAGAACCATGTTCTACGACACCTCTATATCCTTATTAAAAACATTTATAAAACAAGTTTAGTAAAATCCCTAGGAAGGGAGAAACCCTTTTTATTCCAATACCCATGTCAATCAAACATGACCATCTCCATTCATAAAACTAGGTCAATCACACATGACCATCTCCATTTCCTCGGTAGTACCCTACAAGTACTCCGAACCATAACCGTGCCACGGCAGTACCCTCCGAGTACTCCGTCTGGCACCTTTCTCCATTTTTCCAAAATCCACTTTTAAAACCAAAACTGCATTGGGCAATGTAGTGATCTTTCCAACCGTCCATGACCGAGGACTTGGCTATTCGAATAGGTTTACACTCTGCAGAGGTTGTACACTTTACCCACAATCATCCGGATACTCATCGTGTGGGCATCTTCTCCGCATAACATCATATGCCGCGACAAGCACCCGATCAAAGCCTTTCGCTTATCTACCTTAGTACGGGAATCTACCCTATGGAGTATGTACCTCCCTGGCACATCCTGGCAGTCTACCTCCACGTTCGAGTGTAACCCCAGTGCCACGTCAAGAGACCCATAGTGTCTTCCGGCCGGATAAATCCCTCACTGGATCCCGATTTACTATTGCCCATTTACTTGCGGCAATCCGGATTCCGGGGTACCGCGTACCCTTATATAGTTATGAGACTCCCGTACTAAAATAAATAAACTACGAGCTAAGCCCCGTCCCATACCAGGGTAATCGTGGTTGCACGGGTTAATTGTTCTGAACACTACAAAGAAACACCAATGTTTTTCTTATAAAACCAAACTTGTCTCCATCTCCGGGATGCTCATCCCCACCTTATTTTCAAAATCTCATTTTGGAATCCATCAATGGAATAGGTTCCTATTCCAAGGTTTTCGAAGTCATTTTCAAAACATCCCAATTGAGTGTCCCCAACCTAGAGTTTTGCTCCACTACAAAGTTTTCCAAAGGCTATGATGCTAACCATCACACCACTAATTCTGGGGAAAAAGTAGGTGTCAAGATAGGGGTCATCCATGAGGATGATATCATCTGACTTGCGGTCAAGTCGCCAACAATTGCTATTTAGGGTAATAGCAACATAAAACAATGCATTTTCATAAACAGTAATAAATCATGCAATAAGTAAAACTGGGATCAGATATGCAACAAGTTTAGATGGCTTGCCTTAATCAGCTTGGCCCTGGGCTTAGTCTTCAAAAACCATCAAAGTGCTCCTCCTCTTCGTCTTGAGCACCTTCAAAGTACTCCTCTTCCTTTCCGGTGGCGTTCGTTTCTAACATCGCGAAATAAAATAAAGCACACCATCACCACACATGCATTCATACAAAAAAAATAACTAAGCACACAATCAAACACACAACCAGAGAGTGAAGATGAAAACACTCAGGCCTACAGTAATGATTTCTATTTGACTTGCCATTTTAATTATCTGACAAATTTTAGTGGGGGCAATCAATCAAGGAACTTGAGTAATAAGCACAAAATCCTCAAAGACACAACCAGAGGGTGAAAATCATTCCTACAGGCGCACAACATTTTTGAGAAATCTAAGGAAAAGGTCTCATTCTAATTTAACTTGTTAGGCTATTTTTAAAAGATATAACAAGCTATTAAAGCATTTTATGCACTTAAAATTACAAGCAGGCATACAGGGATCATAGTCATGCAAAACAGACATTCAAAGGTAGCTAACATCAAAAGGAACTCAACAAAATTGGATTTGCTAAATTTAGAGTCACAGAGAAATACCTATGAATTATCTAGTGTAAACATTTACTGTTTCAGAGATAATTCTACCATAAATTACTAAAAGTTCAGAAAAATCTCATCTCTGGTCACAAGCAATTACTTACAGTACAAGACCAAGGAAAATTGATTTTACCTAAAAAGAAATTATAGAGTAAGATTTATAAATCTACAAAGTCAGATCTGGTAGTTTCTTGGTAAAATCATCTTGCTAAAATTACAGACCTATCTGCATGCAGACCTGTGGCATGTGAAAAGCCTAGCAGAGTGGTAATATACAAAGTTGGATTCACTCAATTAGGGTAATTGGATCTCTAGATATTGATTTATGATTGAAAAAGGTACATTTGTGTAGACTAAATGCCAGAAATTATACAAAAGTAATTTTGGCATGAGATGAGTTCTGAATGAGAGAGAACCTATCCATAAGCATGTAGAATTTTGGATATAGTAATTTTCATATTCAGAGAATATATGGCGAATTATTTCTAAAACTAGATCTAGCAGTTTTGATTTGGATCTTACTGGAAAAAAAACATACTGGGCTGATTCTGAGAGGGTCTGGGCAGAACCCACATGGGCTAGCCCACATCAGCACTAACGCGCGAGGCGAGATGAGGTTGCATGCCATCGACGATAAAACGGTGGCGCGGCCGTGGTGTCCTCGACGGAGGAGAGTCGGATGCTCACCGAGGGAGGCTGGAATGAAGGAGGTGAAGTGAGAGATGGTGCAGAGGGTGGGGACGCTTGACTAGATTGTCGGGGACATGCAGATGAGCTCCCAGGCATCGGAGAGGGTCGCAGGCGAGCTCTCCTTCGGGGCGGGGCTGCACGGTCTACCCCGACGGCTGCGGCCTCCTGTCGAGTTCCTGAGCAACGAAAAGGGCTGGGTTATGAGGGAGATTACCAGGGGAAGAGAATGGAATAGAAAGAGAGAGCAGAGGGTGATGGCATCGAGCTCGTGCCAGAGCTCGCGCGCAGCCTCATGAACGAGACCCTCGGTCGGAACTAGATGAGCTCGAGAGTAAAAGATCGAGGCAGCGCCTCAGCTTTCTGGTGTTATGACTTCTTAGTAGTGGTGTAGAATGGTTGTGGCGCAGAGAGGGCGGAGGTGGTCTGCAGCAAACTCGCGATGCGGTGCTGTCCATGGCGGCGGTCCGACGACTCGAGGATGAAGGGAGATGGGAGTGCTGGGGGATCATTCTGTGGTTCTTCTGGAAGGGAGGAGGTGTCGGGAGAGTGAGAGGGGAGGCTGGGGGTGTGCTCTTTATCAGGGAGGCGATCGGGGCTCTGCCAATGACGTGGTGCTCGCCTACTGGCAACGGTGGGCGGCGAATGCGGTCGGGAGCAACGGGACAAGGACAGCAGTCGGTATTGTGCCAACTTGTTGAGGAAGGCAAGGTGAGGTCTGGGGCAAAAGGATGCGTCCGGGTGAGCACGGGAGTCACAGTGGGAGGGGGGCCAACATGTGCCTACCAACTGTTCGATGCTGGTCGGCACCTCAGAGCACGGTCGATAGCGGCCAGGAGGAACAAGACAAGGCCAAAACTGTGCATGATTTTGGTCGGGGACGGATAGAGGATGTTGTTGGCGAGGTGGCTTGGGAAAAGGAGTAGGTTTATAAAAATGGCCATGTCCATGGCGGTATAGGGCAAACTAGAGAGGGGCAAGAGTGCAGCTAGCCCTAGGGGTCTTCAGAGATGATGAAATTGTGGGTGGGTTTCCTACAACTTGTCTTGGTACTGGTTAGAAAAGGGAGGGGGTGTTGCATAAACGTTTTGGTTCAAATCTTTGCCCAAGATTTGCATGAGGTTTTACCCCTTCACCTCCAAGCAAAGAAATGACAAGGGGAAGAGGGGTTGCTACAGTGCATGACTAGAGAGAGGTGAGAGGGCTAGTATGGAGAGAATGGAAGATAAAATGATAAATATGAGTTCTAGGAAGGTGCATTGCCATGGGAAGAAGATATGAGATTTATACATGTCTCTGAAAATTGAATCATGTAACAGAAATGAAGATAGGACCAAGTTTGGAATTTTTGGATGACTTGACATTTTATCTAGATTCTTAGATACTTCTTGGCTTCATTCAGATGCTATCAAGCATCAAGAAGGGTTACGAGTAATAATAAGGAGTAGAGTAAATCCCCCAAGCAAGGCATTCATACTCACAATAAGTAGTTAAGCAAAGTCAAACTCAGTCAAGCACATGCAATAATAACTTATCAGGAGGGCAATGATTTGAGCAAGTGCTCAATAATGAGGATGCCATGGTGAAATTGAAAAAGAGTTTCAAATAGGGGAATAAGGCTTTTGTAAATATTTCCAAAAACCATTGGAGACATAAACATCTCCTTTACCAAGTTTTCTCAAAGGTGTTATAAAGAAAACTCATCAAAAGTTTATACAATAGTAGTTTTATCAAATAGTTGGACTACAACACTATGTCCCTGTAGTTTTGTAAATACTAGATTTTGAGTAATAGGTCTTGGCTCCTGTTTTGGGAAATTAAAAGATTAGAAGTAAGGGAGGTGCCAAGATACTTTATTTTGATAAAAACCTAGTAACCCTATATCATAAAGATTGAGTCGGTCCACAAACTTATCCATCAAACAACACTCTTGCAAACAAGATTTTCTCAACAATCCAGGCAAACACATAGGAAACTCTATTTTATTTATCTAGCTGCAAAAAGTTTTTGTTGGCCCTCATTTTTTTGCATTACCAAACTCGGCTTAAACAAGGTTACAAAAAGTGGGGTGTTACAACGGGGTACCACACGACGGACCCAAAGATTCGAACACAGGGGGCTGTACGCGTGAGATCTTGAATCACAACGAAACACGGCGATGGAAGCCTCATGATGCCGGATAGCACACCGCACTGCAGAGAGAGACACCGAGCTTTACCCAGGTTCAGGGCCCTCGTGGTGAGGTAAAGCCCCTACTTCCTGCCTTCTTGTATTACGATGCGATACCTCGCGAGGAGTACAAGGTCTTGGTTACAGAGCTCTAACTGGCCGGAGGTAGAAGAACCAACTTAGCCTAGCTAGGAGCCCAGAGATGAAGATATGATCCCCTCTAAAGGGTGGCTTCCTCCTCCTTTTATAGCACCGAGGTCCTCCTTCCCCTTATCATCTTGGGGACGGGGTTGCCACAAATGGCCAAGGAGGAGGGACAGCTGTTGGTCTTGGGTCTTCGGTAGACGTACTGAGCTGACGTGGATGTGGTCCATCCCCTCATGAGAAACAGCTCGTGAGGAGGTCTTCTAGTCCTTAGCAGTTTTAGCCGTCGTTCTCCTCATGAGGCGCCTCCTCATGAGGGTCTTCTTCAATGGGCTTCGGTCATCAATTTACCCCTAGGCCAAAGCTGGGCCGTTGAAGGGGCCCAGGAGCAGGTGGACCGGGATACCCCGGTATCCAGAACACCGACACGGGGATTCCGAGCTTTTCCATTGAGGTGCGGTAGAGAAGGTTGATGTTGCTGCCTCCATCAATGAGCACGTGCAAGAAATGGCAGGTGTGCGTCTCAGAGAACATGATGGGGTTCAGGACCAGCGCGTAGCCCCCGGGTCTGGGCATGAGTGGCGGATGATCCTCGCGCCCCCAGGTGATGGACGCCTCGAACCAGTGCATGAACGGTGGTTCTGCTGGCATGACTGCGTTCACCTCGATGCCAAACCAGAGCTCGTCCTTTGCGTCTTCCTTCTGAGTAGTGAAGACATGGTACTGCTCAATGTTGGCCTCTTCGGGGTAGTCTCCAGCCGCCTTGGCCGGCTGCCGGTTCTGGTTCCCTTGCGCTTCAGCCGACAGGCCCGGCGGGGGACCTGGAAGCTGGTGGTTGCCTCGCTCCAGGTCTCTGGTGAAGCTGCACTGGCGCGTGGTATGTCCTGCCGGTTTGCCTGAGACACTGTGGAACTTACAGGGCTGGTCCAGCATCACCTCGATGGTGTACTTGTCCTTGTTGAACTTATCTCCCTTGCACTTCTGGCTCCCGCCCGTAGCCCCCAGGCTTCCTTGAACAGCGGCCGCTTGCTTAGAGCCATACTTGTTGTCGTGACGCTCGTCTTTCCTCTTGCCATGGTGATCACGGTTGTGATGTTCGTCCTGGCCGGATACCAGCTGGGATTGGCCCACAGCCGGCACTGACTCAGCGTACTGCACCCTGGCAGCGGAGTCGGCTGATGCGTACTTGTCTGCTATCGCCATGAATTCGGCCATAGTCTTTGGTTCAGCTCTGTGGAGCTTATGCTTCATCAAGGTCCCTTCCCTGCATCCGTCGGTGAAGTAGCCAATGGCTAGCTCCTCGCCTACTCCTTCGCATGAGTTGTGCAGCTCCGACCATCTCGTGAGGTAGTCACGATCTGGCTCGTCTGGGCCATGCTTGCAGAGGGCCAGCTGTCGTGGGCGGGGAGGTCACTTGTACTTTCCAGTGAAGTTCTTGATGAATGCCTCCTTAAAGTCATACCATAAGTTGATCTGTAGAGCCGGCAGGCTATTGAGCAACGTCCGGGCAGATCCTGTGAGCATAAGTGGCGCGTAGCGCACTGCCACCCTCTTGTTGCCGCCCACGATGTCGACAGCGATGCCGTAATCCGACAGCCAGTCCTTAGGCTTCACAGCTCCAATGTACTTAGGCATGTCGTGAACTTAGGCGGGAAGGGCTCGTTGCGGATGCGTGGGCCGAAGCAGATTGGCCCCGTCGAGGATTCCTCCTCGTCGAGCTTGGAGTCCGCCAGCTGATTAAGCCGATGGCAGGCGTCATCCTTTGGAGGGTCAACACGCTCTCCAACCCTCAGGCTCACATGCGAGCGTGCCGGCTAGAGGCCTTGAGCGCAGTGCCCGGCTCCAGGAGCCGACACAGCGGGTGCCACAGCTTTGACCCGTGCCGGCTCCACCACATCAGGCCGAGGGGGATGGCACGGCTTGCTGGTGACCGCAGCTGGATCTCGAGGTTGCCGGCTATGGTAGCCAGAGTGCTGGGTGCGGTGGTTTCCACCACTCTTGCCAGGAGCTCGGTTACTCCGGTTGTGCTCCGCCCGACCTTGGTTGGGCAACGAAGCCTACTGCGCCTGGGACTTGTCCCGACCAGCTACGACGAGGCAATTGTTGCGTCGTGTGCCGCTCGCCTCCCCGTCTAGCTCCATCACCTGTTGTTGCAGATCGGCGACGTTCAGGAGCTCCTAGAGCCGAGCTTGCTTCTCCCGCAGCTCTTCGCCTTGCATACCGGCCAGCTCGGAAGAGATATAGCGAGCAGCACGGAGGTTCTTCGTGGGCGTGCTGCAGGTGGGCTTGGCGATGACTGGAGGTGACCTCGCTGAGGGCGCCGCTCGGTTCAGCTCCGTTCCCAGATCTCGGCCTCGCTGACGAACTTTCCCAGCCCGGCTGGGGCCATCTCCAGCCGGCGTGTAGCCTTGCGCGGTGTTGTACTCGCGGAGCATGGAGATCATGCGTCAGCGGGTGTCTTCGATGTCGATCGCCTTGTCGAGGAGGGCGAGGCATGCTTGCTCCAGGTCCTCGGCGAGCTTGGCAAGGTTGGCGGTGAGGTCGAGGGGTGCGCGCAGGTCCATGATGGCGGATTCCAGGATGTCCCGCTTTGGAAGTGGAGGATCTTGCTCCGGCAGGGTGGATGTTCAAGCGGCGGGCGCGCAGTGCGCGACGGGACTGCCGCCACCCTCTTCTTCTAGGGCCAACACCTCGACCATGGCGCCAAGGTCACTGCTTTCGCTGCAGCTTGAGCCTGCATCACAGAGAGGATCAAGCACATCGATTACCTCCTCCAGGAATGGCTTGGCGACGTAGAAGCGGTGGCCGCCGACGTCGAGGAAGGAGCCGCTATCGCCGAAGTCGTCCTCGAAGCAGGCAAGGTTGTCGTTGACGCAGTCGAAGGTGCCGAACCTCTAGACAAGGCCGGAGGCGACCTTCTCACCGAGAGTCGATGGGGATCCCAGCCGGAACTTCACTCCGGTCGCTGCCGCACGTTGCCCCATGGTGGGCGCCAACTATCATGGTATTTTGAGGACAGTAGCCATGGGGATGGCTTAATGGAGGGGCTCGATGGTGTGCAATGATGGGTCCAGCTCGAGATTGGGTAGCTACGACACGAGTACGTACCCAGGTTCAGGGCCCTCCACTCCGGAGGTAAAACCCCTACTTCCTGCCTTGTTGTTTATTCTCAGCACACGGTGGCTTACAAGGATCCTAGAGCTGTATTGTCTAGAGGTAGAAGAAGAAGTGTTCCATCTCCCTACTCTAAGGGTCCAGGCCCCCTTATATAGGCAAGGGCCTGTTACAGTTTAGCGTCCGGCTGCCCGGCTGCCGGCTCCTCCGTGGCTGCGGTCTTGACATGGGCCCCATCGTCCTCTGGCCCTCTGTCTGGGCGTAGGCCGCTTTATAAAGCGCCTTTCCCCTTAGACCAGCATATTCAGAGCATATGCCTCTTGTCTTCCTCGGATCCTTTCGTGGAGGAGGGGGTTGCCCGTTGTGGTTGGTGGAGGCCGAGCGTGGCTGGCGTCACGCTGGTCTCCGGCCTCTGTCGATATTGTCGGGTCCTCATTGCCTTTATTAAAGCGTCCGCTAGAGGGTTTTCGTCGTCTTCGCCGGCTCGGACCTCTGGTGGTGAAGATGCCAGCCGGCTGCTGGCGTAGCCAGCCCTTCAGTTGAAGTCGGCCTCCTCGGCCGGATGTCGCAGTGATCCCTGGGACGTTAGCCGGCAGATGGCTCTGCCCTTGGCCTACCCAGATAGCCATCCCCACGACAGGGGTTGTTGCGCTCGTCCCAAGAGGGGAGAGGTACATACTTTCACAATCATATGTTTTCACAACTTTTTATCACTCTTTGCTCATATCATATGTTTTCACAATCATTTTTGGTTGCATAGTTTCACAATCATATGTTTTCACAACTTTTCATTACTATTTGCTCATATCGTTTTGGTTGTTCATTGTGAGGTCCTTCGTGTACAAGGAAGGCTACAAAGTGCGTGCCTACTCGAGAATCCTTGGATGCCTTGTTAGGAAGCACTGGCCTGGGTCTGTGATCATGCCTTATGGTCGCACCGAGATAGCTTGGACTTGGGACCACTACGTGTACGCACCTGATATAGAGGGCGAACATGGGAGGAGGCTCAGGACTGTGGATCTAGGGTGATCCATGATTTCTGGGTAAGTTAAGTTTACTTCTCGTCATTCGGTAATTCTTTCTCAAGAGCCTACATTTTGTCACTTTCTTCCACTAATGCCTTTTTGTCACTTTTTTGCATCCTTGTAGACCTACTTTCGTATGGACCCTGATTCTCAGAAGGAAGATTGCATTCAAGTGTCGGAAAGATAGCACGGAAGAAAGTGACCGATATGCACTACGAGGGGCGTATTTTGTCCGTCCGCATTTGGTACGCTGAGAAACGCAAGCTCCCGATGAAGAAGGATCAAGCTCGAGAGATCATGGACTTTGCTACTTATTGATGGCGCCCAGAAAATTAGCTGCTGGTGCCAAGTAGATGTGAAGCAGACTGTCCTTGTGCGTGGTGAATAACCAGCCCGTTGGGAACCCCAAGAGGAAGGTATGATGAATATAGCGGCTAGTTTTCCCTCAGTTAAGAAACCAAGGTTTAATGTCGGTCAGGAGAGGAGAGACAATGACGACTGAAGGTGATACGGAACCTGCACACACACAAACAAATACTTTGTTCCCAAATTGCGATGAGGTTGTCAATCTCACCGGTTTGCTTGAAACAAAGGTTATGAGCGTATCGAGTGGAAAACAATATAGTATACGAGTAAAGTAAACAGTACGAGTAAAGTAAACAGATGATAGCAATATGATGTAAATAGGACCGGGGTCCACAGTTCACTAGTGGTGTCTCTCCATAGATAAAATAACACATGCTGGGTATACAAATTACAGTTGGGCAATTGATAGAATAGAGATAAACGTGATATGTCAAGAAGATCACTATGAGATTTACTCTGGGCATTACAACAAAATACATAGACCGCCATCCAACTGCATCTATGACTAATAATCCACTCCCGGGGATATCAATCCGAACACCCTAGAAGTATTAAGTTGCGAACAACAGATAATTGCATTAAGCAAAGTGTGTAATGTAAACAAAGCATATGCCCTTGAGCATATGAATGTTGTTTTCTCCCTAGTAGCAACAGCACATCTACCACCTTAGAGGTTTCTGTCACTCCCCCAGGTGAAATAGAGGCATGAACCCACTATCGAGCATAACTACCCCCTCTTGGAGTCACTAGCAACTACTCGGCCAAGATAGCTACTAACAACGGAGAGCATGCAAGATCATAAACAACATAGAGATAACAAAAGATATAATTCAGTACAGCAACTTAATCATAAACACCAATATTCATCGGATCCCAACAAACCAAACATGTAGAATTACATAACGGTGATCTCAATCATGTATGGCAGCTCATGAGATCTAAACATGAAGCACATGGTGGAGAAGACAACCATCTAGCTACTGCTATGGACCCATAGTCCAAGGTAGACTACTCACTCATCGCTCCGGAGGCAAGCATGGTGATGAAGGAGACCTCCGGTGGCGATTCCCCTCTCCGGCAGGGTGCCGGGAAGAGCTTCTGGACCCTCCCGATCTTCGGGTCAACGGCGGCGGCGGATCGCGATGTGTTCTGGAAAACTGATCGGGTACTTAGGTTTTTCTCGTCGGGGGGTCTTTATAGGCGAAGGGGCGATGTCAGAGGAGGAGCCAGGCGCCCTCACGCGGGCCCGGCGTGGCCAGGGGGCTGGCCGCGCCACCCCTGCGTGTGGGGCCCTGGTGGCCCCCCTCCTACTCCTCTTCGGATCTCTGGAAGCTTCCGGGTAAAATAAGACTTCAGGATGTGGTTTCGTCCAATTCCGAGAATATTTCCTGTGTATCACTCTGAAACACAAAAACAGCAGAAAACAGGGAACTGGCACTGTGGCACTTCGTTAATAGGTTAGTTCCGGAAAATGCATAAAAATGCCACTAAGTGTAACGAAACAATAGGCAAATGGTGTAAAAACAAGCATGGAGCATCAAAAATTATAGATACGTTTGAGACGTATCAAGCATCCCCAAGCTTAACTCCTGCTCGTCCTCGAGTAGGTAAGTGATAACAAAAGAATAATTTTTGAGGTGACATGCACCTACACAATCTTGATCATATATGTAAGCATTGGTGAGCTGGGATCAATAGAACTTAAAACATGGGCATGAAGATATAATCATGACAATAAGAACTTAGCAACAATGTTGTAAACATGCAAATGAACACAAACAAAAGATCATGAAAATGAAACAATGAAAGTCAAACGTGTGTTCAAATCATAAGGTAAAACATACAAATGGTTTTCAGCTTGTCCTTCAAAGAGAGCAAAACATAAATGCATAGGACACCTTCAAGTTTAAGAGGGTGACTAGATACAAATAATTTAAGAACAAGTGAAACCAACAATATGAATCAATCAATGAACTTTGGGACAATGCATATCACACTAAGAATGACAACTATGCTCTCTTAATGGTGCATAAAGAAAGAAGGTGGTGACTCAACATAAAAGTAAAAGAAAGACCCTTCGCAGAGGGAAGCAGTGATTGCAAGTTTTATAACCTTCAAAAATTATGGTACTTACCGGCTTTGAGCTCTCATTGCCCCCATCATAAGCATCTTGAATGGTTAAAGTTAATGCGAGAACAATTATGATGCATATGCTTGACAAATCATAATTTGAAAACCTCGTGCCCCGTGAATACGAGTACCCAAACCTCATGCTACTTTACTTAGAGTCCCAAGCAAGGCTCTTGTCATTGTAAGTATATGCATATCATTGAGAACCGCCAATGGGGTACCTCCGTGCCCGATGACATGGAACAAGCCCACACCAAAATGACAGGACAAGCAGACAATGAACACCTCGACATCTCTTTTATTTGCCTTTTGTTTAGCTTTTTATTGTGAGATGCATCGTCGAATGTTCACCATGGGTATGCTGCAAATTTCCACCATGAATTATGCATGGCTTAGATTGCCGGCCCGGCGTTTCCCTAACACATATACAAACTCCATGATCCCTACAAGATTCCCAATTCATTTCACACCGCGGGCATCCATAAACAAAAGATCACGATTATTGATGGGATTTGGTTAACCGTTTATTTTCCGGGTTCGAACCTAAATAACCGTTTTGGGTAAATGGATAATATAGGTTAACCATTATGCTATTTAGGTTTAAATGGTTAACCATTGTTATTTAGGGTCGAACCACTTTTTTAACCTTGACAAAAAAACTAGATTTACTCCCTCACTGCCAGAGAGCAAGAAAACATGCAGTCAATTTTCTGATTTAAGTTACTCTTAACGGGAACATTGCAGATAGGTAAAGCAAAGCAAGAAAGAGAGAAAGAAAACATGTCCACACCAACTTGTCAACTAAGTTCTACATCACAAGCTATGAGTTTAAAACAGTTAATTACCTGATCAAATAGAGAGGCCTTCCTCACCAAGAATATCATACACTGATGATGTACTAAGTTCAGTTGTACCTTCAGGAAAAAGAACATTAAAACAAATGACACTTGTAAACTTGATGCGTTATAGGATTTAAATAAAATACATAGCATGTCCACGAGAAGTGCTAGAATCAATAAAATGCAGGAGTTCTCACTTGATGTACGAAACCAATCCTGAAGACAAATTAGAGCTTCAGCTGTGTCGGGTGTCAATCGGCTTCGGAAATCAGAAATAACTCTACGCCCAGTGCTAAAGGCTGACTCTGATGCAACTGTAGAAGCAGGAACAGCTAAGGCATCTTTAGCCATGCTGGCAAGTATGGGATACTCACCAGAATTTGATTTCCACCAATCCAGGATATCGAAGTTATCTTTTCGAGCTATTGGAGGCTTTAACCAGTAAGCATCAAGCTCAGAGGACCCCACACTTGCTGAGTTAATCCTAAGGCTAAGATGACGGTCCCAGTCTGTCAACGGATCATTACTCTCTATGACCATCTCCATATCATCACCTCCTTGTTGTGTTTGTGTAGTTACCAACTTAGCATACTCCTCAAATAGCTTTTTAAATATCTTCTTCACTTTTGCAAGCTTAGTTGAAGAACTACTCGGAAATACCTGAGGTAACCGAAACTCAAGATATGTGAACTTAAACCTTGGATCCAGGATGATAGGTACTGAAAGTGCAAGCCAAGACATTCTCCAATACTTCTCAAGTTTTGCTTGCATGGGCGCGATCATTGCAGAAAATGGAGAGTCCTCCCGAGCTGCCTCCTTGTCTAATGCTTCCTTAGCTTGCCACATTTGCTGAAAATAGAGATTTGCAGTCGGATACTTTGAACCAGATATCACCTTAGTTGCTTCATAGAACACTCCTAGCAACTTGCAGACCTCTTTTGCTTCTTGCCATTCCTCGGCAGAAGGTGCATATGAATATTGGGGATCTTGACTTTCTAAGGCATCAAATGCTCTTCTGTATCTCAATGCTATCATTATCATTGTGAAGGTTGAGTTCCATCTTGTCGGAACATCAAGAGAAAGACTCTTCTCACAAGAAATGCCCTCTTGTGTAACAATATCTGCAAATTTCTCTTTCCGATTTGCTGTAACTCTTATGAACTTAACTGTCTCACGGATATTTGTCAAGATTGGATCCAAATACTCAATCCCTGCTTGGCATACCAAATTGAGGATATGGGCTGCGCAGCGCTGATGCAAGAATTTTCCCTCCCCTACTAACAACTTCTTGGCAACCAGATTTTCCCTCAACATTTGAACCATTCTGCCATTGTTAGAAGCGTTATCCAGTGTAAATGCAAACACTTTGTCCTCAAAGTTCAACTCACGAATGCATTTCAGAACCATATTGAACATGGATAATCCTGTATGGGGTGTTTCCAAGGCATTAAATTTTATTATTCTCTTTTCCAACTTCCAACTATCATTAATGAAGTGCGCAGTAATGACCATGTACCCAATAGTCTGATTTGATGTCCATAAGTCCATGGTCAACGATATCCTCGACTTGGAAGCACCAAATAGCTCCTTCAAAGATTTTTTGTGATCATCGAATGCCTTGGTAATTTCATTCTTCAAAGCCTTTCTTGATATCATGTGAAATGATGGATTCAAACTAGAGACAAATTTTCGAAATCCTTCATACTCAACAATAGACAAAGGCAACTCATGGAGAACAACCATCCTCACCAACATTTTTTTTGCAGCTTCAGGGTCCCATTTCCACAAGCGGCTGACTCCATCTGGTGTCATGAGAGATGCATTCATCTGACTCAAAGCTCCAACCACTTTTGCCCTATCTTTGCATCTGTGCAAGTGATTGCGCAGCCCACTTGTTCCTTGCCCTCGCTTGGCACTAATTTCCGCACCGCAGTGCTTGCACTCTCCTTTTGTAACTTCCCCATCAACATGTATTGGCAAAAATTCACGCCAAGACTTGGATCTGAACTTCCTCCGTTGACCAGCAGCATTTGACCCTTCACTGATTTCCTCCTCATCAAAATCTTCTTCTAGCTCATAATCCTCATCTTCATCATCCTCATCCTCCTCGACAATAATATCTTCTTCATAATCTTGATAAACCTCTTCCGTTTGCATCTGCGAACTGCCAGCATCTTGAGATCGTCTTGCCGCCATGTATTTTGACACTAATGCCGCACTTGCATCCATTTCCAAATAAATGTACACCTGTAAATCAGATGCCAATATAATAAGATTTGTTTGCTACTACTACTGAACGATTGTTAAAATACAAGAGTATTTCAGTCATGGTCAATTACTCAAGTGAAGCAAGCACTATGGTAAAGCAATTTCAGTGAGTAATTTTGACCAGTAAATTACCACCAAAAGACATGCTCGAACAGTAGACATGCTCTCTGGAACAATTCCAACAGTGGTAGCACAACGTAGAAGATATCCTACTGGTCAATACAAAAGCTGAAGAATCCTACAGAGCTTTTCTGTTCAATAAGAAATGCATACGGAAGATGGTTTGATTGTACCAATGTCAGATGAACATAACTTGGGAGCTATGCTACTGCCCTAAAACAACATACTAGCTCGTTTTTCCAATGTACACAACCAGGGCTATCTTATAAATCCTATACAAATACAGGAGTTCCTAAACGTAATTCCAACAGTGGTAGCACAACTTCGAAGCTATCCTACAGGTCAATACAAAATCTGAAGAGTCCTACAGAGCTGTTCTGTTCAATATGAAATGCATACTGAAGATGGTTTGATGTACCAATGTCTGAAGATAGAGTTGTGGGCAAACCTTGATACGAGATGGATCTTTTACCACTAGAGCTAGAATCGCTGCCTAAGGACCAGAAACAGATAGAAAGATTGCAAGAAAACGAGCCATTTACCTGAGGTGGTCGTCGGCGTCGTCAGTAAGGACCGCTTGTAGCTTCGCAGAAGAAGGCCGCAGGCCGCAGCGACCGATGTATTCCAAGATCAGGTAGAGGCTTCGAGGTTGGAGAAGGGAGGAGGAACACTGGGCCACCGGGCACCGGCAGCTCCGGCCGCCGGCGCTCAGGAGCTAGGGCCGAGGAGGGGGCGCTCGGGAGGACGAGGAGGGGCAGCACTCAGGAGGACGGCGGAGCTCGGGAGGACGGCGGAGCTCGAGAGGACGAGGAGGGCGGCGCTCGGCCGCGGCCGCTCGGGAGGACGAGGAGTCGAGGAGGGGCGGCGCTCGGGATGCCTATCGTGCAGGGATGCGGTTAACCTTCGGTATGTTTGGATCGAACCTAAAAAACCTAATGGATTTTTGGGGTGAACCAATTGGCCCATTGGGCTTTATTTTAGGTTAGGTTAACCTAACCACTGGTTAAACGGGAACCAGGTCCCATCTATAATCACGATATCAACTCAAATAAGAAGTGCAATGTTGAAAGCTTGCCCATGACAGCATGGCTGGGCTAGAATCCAACTTACAACTTGCAAGCAAAACAACTCAACATAAGAGACCACAATGTCAAATTTTTAAGAACAGGAAAAAGTAAAGTGTGCCTTCCGGTTTGTGAGAGCTTTACTAACCGAATTTCGCATAACACTGGTAAGAGTTTAATTTGAAGAGAAAATAAAAGCAAGTCAAATTTACTTGGAATAGCAAATTGCTAGTAGGTATGTATGGTGGACACTTTGGAAAACTTTGGCTTTTAGGAGTTGGATGCACGAGTAGAGCTCATACTCAGTACAAGGCGAGGGCTAGCAAAAGACTGGGAGCGACCAACTAAGAGAGCAATAATGGCCATAATCATGCAAAGCGACATTAAAAGAAGCATAAGATGGCATCAAAAGTCAAAAACTAAATGATCATGAAGGCTATTGGCGACTTTGTAAGAGTCTAACATGTGTGAGCATGTGCCAAGTCAACCCAAATAAAGCATCAAGGAGAAAACCAAAATAATGCTTCCATACAATAAAAACAGCGCATGATTTTTTCAAAGGCTCATTAAGCAATCTCAGTTATTTGAGACAAGTCATGCTACAGCAAAACCACTAAGCATACTATCAAAAAGAAATCAAGCATGACATG
Organism: Dactylis glomerata; assembly: GCA_007115705.1. NCBI lineage: Eukaryota > Viridiplantae > Streptophyta > Magnoliopsida > Poales > Poaceae > Dactylis > Dactylis glomerata. Next base: position 537,178 of record QXEO01000538.1, on the reverse strand, counting down.
AAAAAGCCTAAGCCGCAGTCTACACAAGCTCCTTCTTGTACCACTATTTTGCACAAAGCTTTTTCTCTTTTCCAACACCATTTAAAATTTTTAAAGACACCTCTTTTGATGAAAACCAATAAAGATCAGAGGCAAAAATACACCTTGATGAAAAGATATGACAAGGTCTGAATGCATATCAAGGTGAAAACAAAAACCAAAAGCAGTAGCAGAAAAAGAAGAACACACGATAAAAAGAGTGAAAACTGAGTGTTCTTGGCAAATGAAAACGAGCAACTTCTCCAAAAGAAATTTGTTGGGGTCCAACCATTTATTGCAGCAAACAAACAAACTAAACCAACTAAGAAAACTAAAACAACTGACGCTCCAAGAAAAACACATAGTGCATGAAGCAATAAAAATATAGTGTTTTGAAAGGTGACCTGATTTTTGCCGATGAAGAAGGGGTGCCTCGGGGGCATCCCCAAGCTTTGACGCTTGTACTTCTTGGATATTTCTTGGGGTGATGCATGGGCATCCCCAAGCTTGAGCTTTTGTCCATTCTTCAACTCATCTCATCATTCTCCAATCCCTACACTTGAAAACTTCCTTCATACAAAACTAAACACAAATCTATTAGCAACATTAGTGCAAGCATAACATATAATCAATCCTCTATTTGCTTCAGGTTTCAACTCAAAACCACCACATATATAGAAAATACTACTGTAGCAACCTCCCCAAAAGTTCCATGATCAAAAGAACTCAAAAGAAAGCGATAAAGTGGCAAACACAAATATTGGCAGAAATCTGTCAAAACTGAACAGCTGACAAAGGTCGAATTTTTGAGGGATTTTCTGTTGCTCAAATCAAAAAGTGTTCAACTAACAAAAGTTTGGATATAACCTGGGGCATATACTCAAGAAATCGCAGGTCCAAAAGATTAACAAATAATTTTCACGAATTTTTACGGTGCAGCACCGAAAACAGTTTCAGGACAGCAACATCCCCAAATCTTTACCTCACTCAAATTAGAGGCTTCTCTTGGCACAAAAACGAAATAAACAAGATAAGGAGCGGTAATTACAGTAGTAATGACTTCCAAGACTCAAATAAAAGAAAAATTACTGAAAAGAAAACATTGGGTTATCTCCCAAGAGTGCTTTTCTTTAACGCCTTTGAGCTAGGCGCAGAAAATTGCGAATCAAGTAATATCAAGAGATGAAGCATCAAGCTCATAATTTGCTCTAAGAATAGAGTCAAAAAGTAATTTATTTCTTTTCCTAGGGAAGTGTTCCATACCTTTCTTTAGTGGGAATTGATATTTGATAGTGCCTTCCCTCATATCAATGATAGCACCTACAGTTCGAAGAAAGGGTCTTCCCAAAATAATAGGACATGAAGCATGGCATTCAACGTCCAAAACAAGAAAATCAACAGGAACAAGGTTATTGTTAACCACAATAAGAACATCATTAATTCTTCCCAAAGGTTTCTTCTTAGCAACATCAGCAATAGGAATATCAAAATAACCCTTTTCAAGCGGTGGTAAATCAAGCATGTCAGAAATCTTTCTAGGCATGATAGAAATACTAGCACCTAGATCACATAAAGCATGGCAATCATAACCATTAACATGCATATCAATGATGGGTTCCCAACCATCTTCTAACTTCTTGGGAACAGAGGCTTTTTGCTTCAACTTTTCATCCCTAATTTTTATGAGAGCATTGGTAATATGCTTAGTAAAAGAAATATTTAAAGAACTAGCATTGGGAGTCAAAGCAAGCTTTTGCAAGAACAAAATTACTTCAGATATATTGCAGCCATCAACATCAAAATCATTAAAAGAAATAGAGCTATCATCTCCCACACTCCGAAAAATTTCAGCACTCTTTTGAGAAAAAGTTTTGGCAGTTTTAGGCTTTTTAACACAAGGAGTGGGAGTTTTATCTACACCAATCAAAGTAAGAGGATTGCTACCAGTAGGAGCAACATAATTAGAGGTAGTAATGGTATATACCTTTGTTTCTCTAGCCATCTCATCTTCTCTTTCCCACCTGGCATGCAATTCCGCTAACAATCTAATATTTTCATCAATTCCAACTTGGATAGCATTAGCGGCAGCAACAACATTGCTCTCTTTCACATTATTAGGAAACACTTTTAATTTCAGAAGTTCAACATCATGAGCAAGGCTATCAACTTTAGAAGCAAGAATATCAATTTTGCCTAACTTTTCCTCAACAGACTTGTTAAAAGCAGTTTGCTTACCGATGAAGTCCTTTAGCATTACCTCAAGCTCGGAGGGCGTAGCCCTAGTGTTGTTGTAGGAATTACCATAAGAGTTACCATAACCATTACCATTAGTAGAAGGATACGGCCTATAATTGTTACTAGCAAAATTGTTCCTATAAGCATTGTTGTTAAAATTATTGTTTCTAATGAAATTCATATCAACATGCTCTTCTTGAGCAACCAGAGAGGCCAAAGGAACATTATTAGGATCAACATGAGTCCTATCATTAGCAAGCATAGCCATAATGGTATCAATCTTATCATTCAAGGAAGAGGTTTCCTCAACAGAATTTACCTTCTTACCTTGTGGAGCTCTCTCGGTGTGCCATTCAGAATAATTTACCATCATGTTGTCGAGTAGCTTTGATGCGGCGCCCAAGGTAAGGGACATAAAAGTGCCTCCAGCAGCTGAATCAAGTAGGTTCCTTGAAGAAAAATTCAGTCCTGCATAAAAAGTTTGGATAATCATCCAAGTAGTCAGTCCATGAGTGGGGCAATTCTTTATCATAGATTTCATTCTTTCCCAAGCCTGAGCAACATGTTCATTATCAAACTGAGTAAACTTCATAATATTGCTACGCAAAGCTATAATCTTAGCAGGAGGATAGTATCTACCAATAAAAGCATCCTTACACTTAGCCCATGAATCAATACTATTCTTAGTCAAAGACAGCAACCAATCTTTAGCCTTTCCTCTCAAAGAAAAAGGAAACAACTTGAGCTTAATATTATCACTGTCAACATCCTTATATTTCTGCATCTCACATAGCTCAACAAAATTGTTGAGATGAGCTGCAGCATCTTCAGTACTAGCACCAAAAAATTGCTCTTTCATAACAAGGTTCAACAAAGCAGGCTTAATCTCATAAAAGTTTGCAGCAGGAATAGGTGGTGCAATAGGAGTGCAGATAAAATCACTATTGTTTGTGCTAGTGAAGTCACACAACTTGGTGTTTTCAGGATTGGCCATTTCAGCAAAACGAAAGTAAACAAGTAAAAACAACTACCAAGGATTCTAATTTTTTTGGGTTTTTGATAAAAAAGCAGTGCAGGTAAAATAAATAAAGTAAAGCAAAATAATAAAACAAAGTAAAGAATATGTGTGCGAAAAACTCCCCTCGTAGAAGTCTTCTCTTCCTCCCCGGCAACGGCGCCAGAAAATTAGCTGCTACTTATTGATGGCGCCCAGAAAATTAGCTGCTGGTGCCAAGTTGATGTGAAGCAGACTGTCCTTGTGCGTGGTGAATAACCAGCCCGTTGGGAACCCCAAGAGGAAGGTATGATGAATATAGCGGCTAGTTTTCCCTCAGTTAAGAAACCAAGGTTTAATGTCGGTCAGGAGAGGAGAGACAATGACGACTGAAGGTGATGCGGAACCTGCACACACACAAACAAGTACTTTGTTCCCAACTTGCGATGAGGTTGTCAATCTCACCGGTTTGCTTGAAACAAAGGTTATGAGCGTATCGAGTGGAAAATAATATAGTATGCGAGTAGAGTAAACAGTACGAGTAAAGTAAACAGATGATAGCAATATGATGTAAATAGGATCGGGGTCCACAGTTCACTAGTGGTGTCTCTCCATAGATAAAATAACACATGCTGGGTAAACAAATTACAGTTGGGCAATTGATAGAATAGAGATAAACGTGATATGTCAAGAAGATCACTATGAGATTTACTCTGGGCATTACAACAAAATACATAGACCGCCATCCAACTGCATCTATGACTAATAATCCACTCCCGGGGATATCAATCCGAACACCCTAGAAGTATTAAGTTGCGAACAACAGATAATTGCATTAAGCAAAGTGTGTAATGTAAACAAAGCATATGCCCTTGAGCATATGAATGTTGTTTTCTCCCTAGTAGCAACAGCACATCTACCACCTTAGAGGTTTCTGTCACTCCCCCAGGTGAAATAGAGGCATGAACCCACTATCGAGCATAACTACCCCCTCTTGGAGTCACTAGCAACTACTCGGCCAAGATAGCTACTAACAACGGAGAGCATGCAAGATCATAAACAACATAGAGATAACAAAAGATATAATTTAGTACAGCAACTTAATCATAAACACCAATATTCATCGGATCCCAACAAACCAAACATGTAGAATTACATAACGGTGATCTCAATCATGTATGGCAGCTCATGAGATCTAAACATGAAGCACATGGTGGAGAAGACAACCATCTAGCTACTGCTATGGACCCATAGTCCAAGGTAGACTACTCACTCATCGCTCCGGAGGCAAGCATGGCGATGAAGGAGACCTCTGGTGGCGATTCCCCTCTCCGGCAGGGTGCCGGGAAGAGCTTCTAGGACCCTCCCGATCTTCGGGTTGACGGCGGCGGCGGATCGTGATGTGTTCTGGAAAACTGATCGGGTACTTAGGTTTTTCTCGTCGAGGGGTCTTTATAGGCGAGGGGCGATGTCAGAGGAGGAGCCAGGTGCTCTCACGCGGGCCCGGCGCGGCCAGGGGGCTGGCCGCGCCACCCCCTGCGTGTGGGGCCCTGGTGGCCCTCCTCCTACTCCTCTTCGGATCTCTGGAAGCTTCTGGGTAAAATAAGACTTCAGGATGTGGTTTCGTCCAATTCCGAGAATATTTCCTGTGTATCACTCTGAAACACAGAAACAGCAGAAAACAGGGAACTGGCACTGTGGCACTTCGTTAATAGGTTAGTTCCGGAAAATGCATAAAAATGCCACTAAGTGTAACGAAACAATAGGCAAATGGTGTAAAAACAAGCATGGAGCATCAAAAATTATAGATACGTTTGAGACGTATCAGACGTCTAGACGTGGCAGTACTAGCAGGTACTTCCATTTCCCGTCTTATGGACTTGGTGACCGCCGGATGTTTTTCACTAATATGTGTATTTTGTGCATATGTAGTCCCCTCCTCCGTACGTAGGTCACGCCAGATCGCAAGTCTGGCGCGTGATGGTCCGTCACTACACAAGCGCCACGTACAAGAGGAATCATGAAGAACAGAAGCTGAGGAGAGCCGAGATGGGAGGTGGATCACACACGCAAGGCAGCATCCCCCTCCGCATCGTCCAGGAGTCCAAGGTGAGAAAATGCATTGCCTTAACCTTGATCATCATGTTCTTCCTTATTCCGCAAATGCGTTCATGTATCTTTGTGCTATCTTTTGCAGGACAAAGAGATAGGCTCGACTGCATCGTTGTTCAGGATCTGGGGCGACAAGCGCAAGAAGAAGGACAAGAAAAATGGGACGATGAAGTGGGTGAGTGAGATCGCCGAAGCCAAGGACAAGGCATACCGGGCCAAGTATGCGGAGATTCAAGGCGCCGAGGGAGACCCCGAGACCGAGCCATTTGACCCCGAGGTTGCCATGCATGCGGGGCATGGCAAGAAGCATTGCCGCTTGTTTGTCTTTGATGGGGCGGTCGATCCTAAGACCATCCCTTCTTTGAGACAGATCAACCGTGGAAACATGAGCTCCTCGCCTACCGTAGAGCCCCGCCCGACGCTGTCATCTATAGGCATTGACGTGATCCGGGTATGTTCTCCTTCCTTGGTCATCTACACTTCATTCCATGTTTTCTATTGCAACATCCATGAGCTTTGGATGACACAACGTAGGCTCAACTGGAGGCTGAGAGGGCATGCTACTTGTTGATGGCGCCCAGAAAATTAGCTGCTGGTGCCAAGTTGATGTGGAGCAGACTGTCCTTGTGCGTGGTGGATAACCAGCCCGTTGGGAACCCCAAGAGGAAGGTATGATGAATATAGCGGCTAGTTTTCCCTCAGTTAAGAAACCAAGGTTTAATGTCGGTCAGGAGAGGAGAGACAATGATGACTGAAGGTGATGCGGACTGGCTTAGTAACACTCCAACAAGGGCGCCGTTAACGATACTTGTTGACTCGTCTTCGGCCAGCAGCAACGCGGAACCTGCACACACACAAACAAATACTTTGTTCCCAACTTGCGATGAGGTTGTCAATCTCACCGGTTTGCTTGAAACAAAGGTTATGAGCGTATCGAGTGGAAAACAATATAGTATGCAAGTAAAGTAAACAGTGCGAGTAAAGTAAACAGTGCGACTAAAGTAAACAGGTGATAGCAATATGATGTAAATAGGACCGGGGTCCATAGTTCACTAGTGGTGTCTCTCCATAGATAAAATAACACATGCTGGGTAAACAAATTACAGTTGGGCAATTGATAGAATAAAGATAAACGTGATATGTCAAGAAGATCACTATGAGATTTACTCTGGGCATTACAACAAAATACATAGACCGCCATCCAACTGCATCTATGACTAATAATCCACTCCCGGGGATATCAATCCGAACACCCTAGAAGTATTAAGTTGCGAACAACAGATAATTGCATTAAGCAAAGTGTGTAATGTAAACAAAGCATATGCCCTTGAGCATATGAATGTTGTTTTCTCCCTAGTAGCAACAGCACATCTACCACCTTAGAGGTTTCTGTCACTCCCCCAGGTGAAATAGAGGCATGAACCCACTATCGAGCATAAATACCCCCTCTTGGAGTCACTAGCAACTACTCGGCCAAGATAGCTACTAACAACGGAGAGCATGCAAGATCATAAACAACATAGAGATAACAAAAGATATAATTCAGTACAGCAACTTAATCATAAACACCAATATTCATCGGATCCCAACAAACCAAACATGTAGAATTACATAACGGTGATCTCAATCATGTATGGCAGCTCATGAGATCTAAACATGAAGCACATGGTGGAGAAGACAACCATCTAGCTACTGCTATGGACCCATAGTCCAAGGTAGACTACTCACTCATCGCTCCGGAGGCAAGCATGGCGATGAAGGAGACCTCCGGTGGCGATTCCCCTCTCCGGCAGGGTGCCGGGAAGAGCTTCTGGACCCTCCCGGTCTTCGGGTCGACGGCGGCGGCGGATCACGTTGTGTTCTGGAAAACTGATCGGGTCCTTAGGTTTTTCTCGTCGGGGGGTCTTTATAGGCGAAGGGGCGATATCAGAGGAGGGGCCAGGTGCCCTCACGCGGGCCCGGCGCAGCCAGGGGCCTGGCCATGCCACCCCTGCGTGTGGGGCCCTGGTGGCCCCCCTCCTACTCCTCTTCGGATCTCTGGAAGCTTCCGGGTAAAATAAGACTTCAGGATGTGGTTTCGTCCAATTCCGAGAATATTTCCTGTGTATCACTCTGAAACACAAAAACAGCAGAAAACAGGGAATTGGCACTGTGGCACTTCGTTAATAGGTTTGTTCCGGAAAATGCATAAAAGTGCCACTAAGTGTAACGAAACAATAGGCAAATGGTGTAAAAACAAGCATGGAGCATCAAAAATTATAGATACGTTTGAGACGTATCAAGCATCCCCAAGCTTAACTCCTGCTCGTCCTTGAGTAGGTAAGTGATAACAAAGAATAATTTTTGAGGTGACATGCACCTACACAATCTTGATCATATATGTAAGCATTTGTGAGCTGGGATCATAAGAACTTAAAACATGGGCATGAAGATATAATCATGACAATAAGAACTTAGCAACCATGTTGTAAACATGCAAATGAACACAAACAAAAGATCATGAAAATGAAACAATGAAAGTCAAACGTGTGTTCAAATCATAAGGAAAAACATACAAATGGTTTTCAGCTTGTCCTTCAAAGAGAGCAAAACATAAATGCATAGGACACCTTCAAGTTTAAGAGGGTGACTAGATACAAATAATTTAAGAACAGGTGAAACCAACAATATGAATCAATCAATGAACTTTGGGACAATGCATATCACACTAAGAATGACAACTATGCTCTCTTAATGGTGCATACTGAAAGAAGGTGGTGACTCAACATAAAAGTAAAAGAAAGGCCCTTCGGAGAGGGAAGCAGTGATTAAACATGTGCTAGAGCTTTTCATTTGTAAAACAGAGAGATAAAAATTGGTTTTGAGAGGTGGTTGTCTTTGTCAACGACTGGCAATGGGGTTCTTACTATCTTCCATACAAAAATGAAGCAAGTTTTTGAGAGAAATATTGGCACTTTTGTGCTCTTTTATAAAGCTTGGCACTCCTCCCCACCTTTTTTTCCTTTCACAAACCATGGCTAACCGATTCCATCGGGTGCCCACCAACATTCACTTTCCATGGAGGAGTGCCTTTTTTCTTTATTTTTTTCTTTTTCTTTTCTTTTTTGGAATAAGCAATATGGAAGATAGCAAATCCGACCACTATGTCCCCATGAGCTGAAAACAGTGTCACAAAACGAGAAGTGTTTTGAAGGTTTTTGAAAGGTAGCACATGAAAGTTTTACTTTGGAATGGCTTACAAATATCATGCATAGGAATTTATAGTGGACACTTTGGAAAAATTTGGCTTTTAGGAGTTGGATGCACGAGTAGAGCTCATACTCAGTACAAGGCGAGGGCTAGCAAAAGACTGGGAGCGACCAACTAAGAGAGCAATAATGGCCATAATCATGCAAAGCAACAAAGCGACATTAAAAGAAGCATAAGATGGCATCAAAAGTCAAAAACTAAATGATCATGAAGGCTATTGGAGACTTTGTAAGAGTCTAACATGTGTGAGCATGCGCCAAGTCAACCCAAATAAAGCATCAAGGAGAAAACCAAAATAATGCTTCCATACAATAAAAACAACGCATGATTTTTCAAAGGCTCATTAAGCAATCTCAGTTATTTGAGACAAGTCATGCTACAGCAAAACCACTAAGCATACTATCAAAAAGACATCAAGCATGACATGAAAAAGCCTAAGCCACAGTCTACACAAGCTCCTTCTTGTACCACTATTTTGCACAAAGCTTTTTCTTTTTTCCAACACCATTTAAAAAATTTAAAGACACCTCTTTTGATGAAAACCAATAAAGATCAGAGGCAAAAATACACCTTGCTGAAAAGATATGACAAGGTCTGAACGCAAATCAAGGCAAAAACGAAAACCAAAAGCAGTAGCAGAAAAAGAAGAACACCCGGTGAAATTGTAAGAATGAAAAACGGAGTGTTCTTGGCAAATGAAAAGCAAGGCAACTTCTCCAAAGGAAATTTGTTGGTGTCCAACCATTTATTGCAGCAAACAAACAAACTAAACTAACTAAGAAAACTAAAACAACTGACGCTCCAAGAAAAACACATAGTGCATGAAGCAATAAAAATATAGTGTTTTGAAAGGTGACCTAATTTTTGCCGATGAAGAAGGGGTGCCTCGGGGGCATCCCCAAGCTTTGACGCTTGTACTTCTTGGATATTTCTTGGGGTGATGCATGGGCATCCCCAAGCTTGAGCTTTTGTCCATTCTTCAACTCATCTCATCATTCTCCAATCCCTACACTTGAAAACTTCCTTCATACAAAACTAAACACAATTCTATTAGCAACATTAGTGCAAGCATAACATATAATCAATCCTCTATTTGCTTCAGGTTTCAACTCAAAACCACCAAATATATAGCAAATACTACTGTAGCAACCTCCCCAAAAGTTCCGTGATCAAAAGAACTCAAAAGAAAGCGATAAAGTGGCAAACACAAATATTGGCAGAAATCTGTCAAAACTGAACAGCTGACAAAGGTCGAATTTTTGAGGGATTTTCTGTTGCTCAAATAAAAAAGTGATCAACTAACAAAAGTTTGGATATAACCTGGGTCATATGCACAAGAAATCGCAGGTCCAAAAGATAAACAGAGAATTTTCACGAATTTTTACGGTGCAGCACCGAAAACAGTTTCAGGACAGCAACATCCCCAAATCTTTACCTCACTCAAATTAGAGGCTTCTCTTGGCACAAAAACGAAATAAACAAGATAAGGAGCGGTCATTACAGTAGTAATGACTTCCAAGACTCAAATAAAAGAAAAAGTACTGAAAAGAAAACATTGGGTTATCTCCCAAGAGTGCTTTTCTTTAACGCCTTTGAGCTAGGCGCAGAAAATTGCGAATCAAGTACCTTCAGAAGAAGCATTAAGATCAACTGCAGAGGTCTTATCAATAAGGCATTGTATTTCATCCACATAAGTTTTAGAAGACCCTTTGTGATCATGCTTTGGTACACTATTTTCATCAAAAAGATTTTCAGGACAGATCCAGGCAAAATTATTTTCGAAGGCTTCATTCAATCCCAAAAGCTTGCAAGGTATAGGTATTTTGGTTCCCTCATCATTAGTATCAATAACCTTTATAGGTGAACCGAGTTTATTAAAACGTTTAAGAACTTTCCTAGCTTCAATAACGACATCCTTAAATTCTAGGCGCAAAGTTTCCAAGATAAAAGCTTTCTTTTCGGGATCCTCAATTTCATGAAGCTTAAGGAACATATATTGCATAAAAGGATTAAGACTAGCAAACCTAGTTTCCAACATGTCAATTAATATAACAGAAGCAACTTCAATACTAGGAGCAAGCTCAACCCAAGACTTTTCCTCAACTTCCTCATGCATACTAATGTGATTAAAGAACTCCTCAATGTTACTTTTTCCAATAATCGAACCACTACCTACTGAGAGGTCCTCCAGAGCGTACTTAGGGATCAACATGATAAACTAAAAGTAAAGAAATAACAACTACCAAGGATTCTAATTTTTTTTGGGTTTTTGATAAAAAGCAATGCAGGTAAAATAAATAAAGTAAAGCAAAACAATAACAAAGTAAAGAATGTGTGTGCGAAAAACTCCCCTCGCAGAAGTCTTCTCTTCCTCCCCGGCAACGGCGCCAGAAAATTAGCTGCTACTTGTTGATGGCGCCCAGAAAATTAGCTGCTGGTGCCAAGTTGATGTGGAGCAGACTGTCCTTGTGCGTGGTGGATAACCAGCCCGTTGGGAACCCCAAGAGGAAGGTATGATGAATATAGCAGCTAGTTTTCCCTCAGTTAAGAAACCAAGGTTTAATGTCGGTCAGGAGAGGAGAGACAATGACGACTGAAGGTGATGCGGACTGGCTTAGTAACACTCCAACAAGGGCGCCGTTAACGATACTTGTTGACTCGTCTTCGGCCAGCAGCAACGCGGAACCTGCACACACACAAACAAATACTTTGTTCCCAACTTGCGATGAGGTTGTCAATCTCACCGGTTTGCTTGAAACAAAGGTTATGAGCGTATCGAGTGGAAAACAATATAGTATGCGAGTAAAGTAAACAGTGCGAGTAAAGTAAACAGTGCGAGTAAAGTAAACAGGTGATAGCAATATGATGTAAATAGGACCGGGGTCCACAGTTCACTAGTGGTGTCTCTCCATAGATAAAATAACACATGCTGGGTAAACAAATTACAGTTGGGCAATTGATAGAATAAAGATAAACGTGATATGTCAAGAAGATCACTATGAGATTTACTCTGGGCATTACAACAAAATACATAGACCACCATCCAACTGCATCTATGACTAATAATCCACTCCCGGGGATATCAATCCGAACACCCTAGAAGTATTAAGTTGCGAACAACAGATAATTGCATTAAGCAAAGTGTGTAATGTAAACAAAGCATATGCCCTTGAGCATATGAATGTTGTTTTCTCCCTAGTAGCAACAGCACATCTACCACCTTAGAGGTTTCTGTCACTCCCCCAGGTGAAATAGAGGCATGAACCCACTATCGAGCATAAATACCCCCTCTTGGAGTCACTAGCAACTACTCGGCCAAGATAGCTACTAACAACGGAGAGCATGCAAGATCATAAACAACATAGAGATAACAAAAGATATAATTCAGTACAGCAACTTAATCATAAACACCAATATTCATCGGATCCCAACAAACCAAACATGTAGAATTATATAACGGTGATCTCAATCATGTATGGCAGCTCATGAGATCTAAACATGAAGCACATGGTGGAGAAGACAACCATCTAGCTACTGCTATGGACCCATAGTCCAAGGTAGACTACTCACTCATCGCTCCGGAGGCAAGCATGGCGATGAAGGAGACCTCCGGTGGCGATTCCCCTCTCCGGCAGGGTGCCGGGAAGAGCTTCTGGACCCTCCCGATCTTCGGGTCGACGGCGGCGGCGGATCGCGATGTGTTCTGGAAAACTGATCGGGTCCTTAGGTTTTTCTCGTTGGGGGGTCTTTATAGGCGAAGGGGCGATGTCAGAGGAGGGGCCAGGTGCCCTCACGCGGGCCCGGCGCGGCCAGGGGCCTGGCCGCGCCACCCCTGCGTGTGGGGCCCTGGTGGCCCCCCTCCTACTCCTCTTCGGATCTCTGGAAGCTTCCGGGTAAAATAAGACTTCAGGATGTGGTTTCGTCCAATTCCGAGAATATTTCCTGTGTATCACTCTGAAACACAAAAACAGCAGAAAACAGGGAACTGGCACTGTGGCACTTCGTTAATAGGTTAGTTCCAGAAAATGCATAAAAGTGCCACTAAGTGTAACGAAACAATAGGCAAATGGTGTAAAAACAAGCATGGAGCATCAAAAATTATAGATACGTTTGAGACGTATCAGGGCACAGAGGGAACAGGCCCAGGCCCTCCTTGCTCAGCAGCAACAGCAGATGCAGATGCAGCAGCAGATGATGATGTGGATGAACCAGAAGCTTAGTGCCCATGATGCCCACTTATCGGTGAGTTCTTGCTCATACAACCTAGGACGAATCATAATTCCATACACCTTACCCACGCATGCTTGATTTGCAAGCCTCTCTACCGACTGGAACCACTCTTCCTATGTTTGATCCACCTCCCTTTGACTTCAACACATGGGTAAGTTGTCGCGTGTATTAGTTGCCAATCTCAAAATACCACATGTCTAGTGCATATTGACTTAGGCTCACAATTTTTCATCTTGTAGCTACATGCCTCGGGTGGATCCAACAACGCGAAGGTCGGTGGGTCATCGGCTCAGAATGAGAATGACAACATGATGACGCCTCCTACGGGAGGACTGCCTAGCTTCCACAACCCGCACGTCGCTCACGGCTTTGACTCCCGGTAGATCTCAAATTTCACTTAGTTGTCAAATTTATACACTTAGCGCTATCTTCCCTTAGTTGTCAAATTTCTACACTTAGTGCTATCTTCCCTTAGTTGCCATGTCCATTTAGTGACTTGTAGTTGCCATGTCCATTCTTACATATTACTTGTCAAAAATACTTGCTACGGGTAGAGATTCGGTGACTTGTAGTTGCCATATCCATTTAGTGACTTGTAGTTGCCATGTCCATTCTTACAATGACACTTGTCAAAAATACTTGTTATATTGTATACTATGTCATATGACTTGTGAATCTCATGTTTTTGCTTTCGAACTTGTAGGATGTGCATGAAGGATGAACTCGTTGATCTTCCGGCGTTGGGTAGACATGTGTCGTTGTCTTATGAACATATAAACTTGTTATGCACTATTTATGGTTATGGAGCTTGTATTATGGACCTATGCACCTATTTGTGATCTATTATGCATGTATTTGTGATATATTATGCATGTTTTGTGATCTACTTTTTATTTATTATGCAAATATGTTGTTGTGATGCCACTACTGTTGGCTTTGATGCATATATATTGTTATTATATTTGATGTGCAGGGATTCCTGTAAATTCAATCAAAAAGGGAAAACAACTGGGCCCAAGCACACGGCAAAGGAACCAAATGTCCTCTGCCGTGTGCTTGCACATGGCAAAGGTGCCACGCATCGAGAGCCTGTGCGCTTGGGAGGCTGCCTGCCAACCAGGGAGGCCTCTTTGCCGTGAGACAGGCCGACATGCACACAGCATAGGGCAGGCGCACGGCACACGGCATAGGGCAGCCGCACGGCACACTGCAGGTGGGCATGTGTAAAAAGAGGCGCACGGCAAAGCTAAGCACACGGCAAAGGTGGAAGGGGCACACGGCAACGGGAAGGCGCAAGACACACTGCAGGTGGGGCATGTGTAAAAAGAGGCGCACAGCAAAGTTGGGTACGCGGCAAAGGCTGGAGGGGCACACGGCAACGGGCAGGCTCACGGCACACTGCAGGTGGAGCATGTGTAAAAGGAGGCGCACGGCAAAGCTGGGCACACAGCAAAGGCTGGAGGGCACACGGCAACGGGCCGGCTCACGGCAGACTGCAGACGGGGTCCACCACTTGTCTCTGTCGCCGTCCTGGCGCTGTCCGCTGCTTTACTTTGCCGTGCGGCCTACTGCAGCACACGGCAAGGTTGGCCGTGGGTTTTTGGCATTGCGCACGGCAAAGTTTCTTTCCCGTGGCCTGCGTTGCCGTGCGGAGTTTGCCTTACCGTGCGTTGCAGGCACACGGCAAAGAGCAGGATTCCGGTAGTGACTGTTGTCTTTCGTAAAAAAAGAAGCATCTATACAATTGTGACCAATAACAGCAAGAGGCGTTGTGCTGGTATACTTTATACTAACTCAATTAAGATGCCACATTGGACACTAAATTCCGAAACCAGATAAATGAAGAATTATTTTTTAGCACGGGAAATTTAGATGGAGTATTTTGGGATTGTTTGTGAGGTGAGGCAGTGATGAACCACTCATCTCATTTGTCGAACAAAATGTAATAGATAAACAAGGAATGAGTTTGTGCTAGGGCCTAGGGCCAGGTTAATTTGCAAACCATAACACTAGCCATCAGAATTTCTGAGACTAGAATCAAGCTACTGCAAACATGTACTATCTGGTGAACAGTATGACAAAAGAAACTGGAACAAAACAAGAGAGAGTTCAGAGAACGTACACTAAAATAATTGGAAATTGCATTAGATGATGGAGGAGGTTCAAGGGGACCATCGATGGCAGGGGATGTAGGAACAGCCTCTAATTCCTCAAACTCACTGTGGCACATCAAAAGAATTCATCACAGGTAAACACAACGCAAAGCCTAGAATACATTATGTCGGCTAATTGAATTCAAGTGATGAATCAAACTTATTGTATGCAAAGTCCAGAACAAAACCTTTTTATGGAAGACACTATTGGCTTTGGGGGCACTTTAGCATAAGCATTCAGTCTGCAGGAAAAAAGATTGAAACAAAATCAATGAATAGCAAACAACAGATATACTGTGTACTAACTCCTGCTGATAGGATAGAATCAGCTTTTGCAACAATTGATTTCCAACTGACTTCTACACTAAGAAATAACTAGTAAGTTAATTTCCTAAATGCAAATATGAAGCTGCGCATTTAACAGTTCTCAGTTACGAAGTTCAAACATTTAACAGTTTCATATAGAAAGTAACAAAAAAAATCTTCACGAGTTAAGTAGTACCTCTGGCTTCCTTCAAGATGTAATTTTGAACATTGGCAATCTTCAAAATACGACTTCTAGTCTTTTAGCAATAGGTCAATTATACATACATACTCCCTCCGTTCGAAAATATAAAATGTCTTAGCTTTGTGAAGTGAGTGTATCTAGACATCTTTTAGTGCACTAAAAGATGTCTAGATACACTCACTTCACAAAGCTAAAACATCTTATATTTCTAAACGGAGGGAGTATATCTCTATCAAATTTAACAAAACTACGTATTATGCACATACATTTCTAGATAAATTAACACATATCATGTTCAATATGTAATCTGAATACTTCTAAATGTATTAGTAGTAACTACTTCAAAAGTCATCAGTTTCAATTGTGGTAAACCTTTGACTATATATCTTAACCACAGAAGAACAAGCGACCAAGACGAGCTTCACCTTCCAAACAGACTCACAACTGCTTCGCAGTCGGGTTGAGTATAAAACCAAATGCCATTTACTTCTTGTGTAGCATTCCGCTACAACAAATATGGAGGCTGAAGTTTGTATTCAAAGTTACCCAACTGATCCTCCACAAGATTATCTGCGAGGATGAAAAAACAGTTTTTTCATAGACCAATCAATTTACAGTATATCATATAAAAGTGACATCTACACAAGCTTAGCAGTTGTCGGTCTATTAAATCCTAATAACAAACTTATGTAAACTAAATATGGTGAGAATAGACCTATCCTACTGCAGTAATAAACATGAAAAGATCCCAATATGTTCTGCTACTGTCAGATGTGAACGACTGGCCTTGTTCACACAATTTGTTCACATGGCGTCTGTTCGGTGTTTCTATTTCACATTATTGCCCAATAAAATAAATATCTCTACTAATAATACGGCTTAAGGACGCGATGGTTGAAAAACCGTGGTACGTTTAAAAAAACACAGCACCTCTTCGTCCGTCAAAAAGATCGGCCCGTCCGTGTGGTACGTCAGAAAAATCGGGCAATGACCGGTCCCGCAATCCCACATCGCCCTCATCCGCTTCGAACTCCGTTGCAGGGAAATCGAGTAGCATGGGGCAGCCGGGATACTGGGATCTCGTGGAGACGGGATGGCCACGACGAGGAGCTATAGCGATCGGAAGCCGGGCAACGCTAGAGGAGTAGAAACTGGATTCACAAGAAGATCCGGCCGCGGTGGCGCCGATCGATCCCGGGCTCCTGCTATCGCCGATGGCGCCAAGGCCCTCCTTAGCGCACCCCGCAGCTGCTCTCGGGCGGCTATTCTGCCCTCAAGCGGCGGTGAGGCGGGGATGGAGACCGGGCCAGCGGGGGCGGTGAAGCAGCCAAGAAGGATACGCGCAGGAACCTGGCGGAGGATCTCGTCTCGTGATTCCGGCCACGTGCTTTGGGCATCTCGATCCAAGGGCGTGTTAAACTATCACCTAGCAATTGGTGATGACGACCACAGTTAGCAAAGCGAGCATCAGCAGTCTGTAGAAGGGCAAAGCTATGCCCGAGATCTGAAACTGATCAATGCTAATATTCAGAACGAGAAGGGCAAAGCTCATGCAAGCAGGAAGATACAACTGCAGTTTCTTCACAACTTGGTAATGCATATTTAATGGCCTACGGAAAAGACCAAGTCTGATTATACTTTAGAGAAAATTGTCATGGATTTTATGTCTGGAGATAAATTGGATTGCTACAGCTCAGCGGAGGAGGTTATGTCCCTGTTTTTTTGTGAAAACATAGTGCAATAGTGTACTTCATAGTATGGTAGCTAATGATACAATGTTCAACTCTTTAGGTTTCTGACTGAAAGTTGTTTGTAACCTCTAAACCTCTTGTCGGGAGGACTGTAATCCAGATGCTATGAAATGAAGTCAAGATTGGTCTGAAAAATCACTAGCATGTAGGCTACATCTTACGTAAATATAAATGAATAATACTAGACTGACTACACTCTGCTTCTAATTCAAGGGTTATAATCGTAACAAAAAAAAATCAAGGGTCACAATATTTACACGTCTACAAATGGTTGAGTACTTTAGGACTGAGACCCTTAGTCAATTAAAAAGAATACTACCTCTGTACCGGTTTAATCAAGCGACTGATAGCAGCAGCAATGCCAAATAGACGTCGATTAAATCGGAGTGGAGGAAGTACACCAGGCTAAAAAATTACGAGCACATGACTAGAACCCCGACGATGGGCCTGTCTCCAATCCAATTAGTAGCCCGTCGGGTTATGTCGGTACTAGCGTCATGACACACACACACACACACACACACACACACACACACACACACATGCACGCACGCACGCACACACGCACACATGCACACACACACACACGCACACACACACGCACACGCACGCACGCACGCACGCACGCACGCACGCACGCACGCATCATGCATCAGTCAACTCAAACATATACAAGGTGGGACGACAACGATAAAGTGATAGCCTCTTCTTTGCCGCAGGGGACGGGTAGGTGGAGGCGCAGGTGGAATTTGCCATCCATGGCAAGTGCTCGTTTACTCACCAGGGAATTAGTTGAACTCTCAAGGTTATAGAAGGGATGGGCATGACAAAACTTGTGGATTCGATTATCATGTATATTTGTAGGTTTTTTCTGGAGACGTGTTGAGACATGTGTGGAGACAAGCGCACGAGAGACATATCCGATACAATTGGCTAATTTGACGGAAGAATTTGACGAATGACCATGGCATGAGCAAGGTGAATCCGATCTCTAGACATAACGTCACTTGAGCTTGTACATAGCGGGGGCAATGCATATGAAAGCTATTGCTTCAAGGCATCTCTAGGATATGAGGAAAGTGAAATCTTTGTCAATTATGTTGTCAAATTATAGCTTATATCGAGTTGCATTCTTCTGGAAATTTATTTCTATGCATGTCAACTTCAGGTGTCTTATTTTAACTATAATTTATTTATATTTTTGTTATGTTTACCGCAAGAAAGTGGATGGCCCGTAGCGACGCACGGGCATTCAACTAGTATAACGTAATACGAACGTTTTCATCAACCAGGTTTGAGGGGAAATCAGTCTAAGAGCTAAATCTGTGCGAGGAAATTTATTTAGGGAAGGGGAAGAGGCTAGATACAGTACATGGCTTGCAAAAGCTCCCAGCTTTAGTCTGGTTGTCTGAATAGTTGATATTGCCCAATTATGGTCCGTCGGTCAACTGTATGCCAGATAGTTCAAATACGGTAGCCAAACCCACTAGTGACTGTACTGTGTAGCTTAAGCTCTCACAGTGACTGGATTTCGGATAGTTCGATGTCCAGTGACCAAAGTGAGTATAAAGTCCAAGTTCAATGACAGTGGATGAATTTTACAAAATATCTTAAGAGATACCAGATTTTCTCCAACGTATCCACTGACCAAGAATTAGCGCTGCAGGCTCTGCAAGATTTTTTATGCAGGCACGGAGCTATGGCAAGATCCTAAGCTTTCTCGGATCATCTCTGACACCTGGTATACTACAAAGACATAGAGTTGTGAAATCACTGAAGAGGAAACATCAACCTGAATAAAATTACACAAAAAAATATTATTCATGTTTTTTTCAGTGTGCCCCAACCAAGGTTTGGAGCGGCCCAAATTAGTTTGAAGCAATCAAACCCTGTGAGTATATGGCTACTGCATTACTTCATTCAGTGATTATATAATCTATCCTAGTTGATTGAGAAAAAGGGAAAGAACCCACTGTACTGCATTGTGCAGTATCTAAACGCGCGCGTCAGCAAACAAATTTATACGAGCTGTCAGCTAATCGACTTAGATGAAAGATGCGCATACCTGTGTTGCGCCTGTTCATGACGATGAACTGGAACCTCAGCTGCGAGTTCCTACAAGCGATCCAACACAATCCACATACAATTAGCTGCCACACACGCACAAAACCGGATCCTCGTCTTGCTCATGGGACGATCCCGCTCCTCGTCTGCTTCTTTCACACCTCTCGCTTATTCTTCCAAAGCTCCCCCGTTAGGCCCATGGAGACATATTTCCTTGTTAATTTTAGTTCAATGCACGACCCCTTTTTTTTATATGTGTGTGTAGCTATAATATATCATAGCTGCTGCATTGAGCACCCAGTTCATCTCTCTGTGTTTTGCTTGAGTCTCCGTGACAGACCACAGGTTATGTCAACCAATTCAGACGCTCACTTGGCAAAACCAGGGGCAAAAAGAAGTATCAACTACAAGAAACATCTATTACAAAAAAATGTATATTAAGACTGCTGCATAACCTGATTTTAACTCCGTATTTAAAGTTACATAAATATACTGTACGGCAATACATATATTTCAAACAATGTCAACAAAAATACTACCATACATTCCTATATATGGAGTAAGGACTCTACATAAACACATTAAGACAAAGCTATACAGACGTTCAAGGACTACAAAGGCTAAAAGGCATACAAAACTCAAAGAACAAAAGCACTCCTTTCGTCTTTGTCACAATCAGAACCTTCATGAAGACAGGCAAGCAGTCTATGTATGTGCATTCTGCAACTCCCGATAGACTAAATCGATGAACTCGTCACTCTGTTAGGAAGACAGGTGTTAAAGCATAGAAAAGGGTGAAAATGAGAACATGTTCCTTGTATTGATATGGAACTTACCTGAACAAGTCTCTGGATGGCATCCTTAACTTTATCCCTCGAAATAATAGCCCCATCATTGTGCGCAGGGGTAAGGGATGCAGGGGGGGTTGGTGGTGGAAACGGTTGAAGAAGGGGTGTACCATATGGAGGAGGTTCGCTGGATGTGGAAGTTGGATATAGAGGCGGTGCCGTAGGCATCAAGGATGAAGCCGGTTGTACCAAAGATTTGGAAGATGATGGAGGTACAAAGAACGCCGGAGTTACAAGGTTTGTCGAGTGGCTCATATGGGCATTAGTGTGGAGGGGCAGTGGTGGAGCTGATGAAGCTGTCATTTCATGTGTTGGAGCGGCAGATGAGATGATCATTGGTATGTGGGAGGAAGCAACAGACTCTGTGGGTTGATGAGCTCTTCCAGCCATTGGTGCATTCAGCACATTCCCAATGTTAGCAGCGCCCTGTAAATTTGTCCAAAAACAGAAATTCGTCAGGCTTTTAACACCGTAAATAGCAGTACAGTGATAGCAATTCGTCAAGATCTTGATGCTGAGCTTGTACCCCACCCCCTCTTCTCCGGTGCGATTCGTAATCATCACACCCTTGTATGCTTCTATTCCTCTTAGTAAAATGAAAACAACGCTGCTATCTTTCGTAAACAAGCTCGTCTATACAACTGTGACCAATGACCAGCAAGAGGCACTGTACTGGTATACTTTATACTTTCTCAATCAAGATGCCACACTGGACACTAAATTTAGAAACCAGATAAATGAAGAATTATTATTGAGCTCGGGAAATGTAGATGTAGTATTTTGGGATTGTTTGTGACGTGAGGCAGTGATGAACCACTCATCTCATTTGTCGAACAAAAAGTAAATAGATAAACAAGGAATGAGTTTGTACTAGGGCCTAGGGCAAGCTTAATTTGCAAACCATAACACTAGCAATTAGACTTTCTGAGACTAGAATCAAGCTACTGCAAACATGTACTATCTGGTGAACAGTGTGTCAAAAGAAACTGGAACAAAACAAGAGTTTAGAGAACATACACTAAAATAATTGGCGAATGATTCGTCAGGGGTACCAGAAATTGCAGTAGATGGAGCAGGTTCAAGGGGACCATCAATGGCAGAGGATGTAGGAACAGCCTCTAATTCCTCAAACTCACTGTGGCACATCAAAAGAATTCATCACAGGTAAACACAATGCAAAGCCTAGAATACATTATGTAGGCTAATTAAATTCAAGTGATGAATCAAACTTATCGTATGCAAAGTCCAGAAGAAAACCTTTTTATGGAAGGCACTATTGGCTTTGGGGGCACTTTAGCATAAGCATTAAGTATCCTGCAGGAAAAAAGATTGAAACAAAATTGATGAATAGCAGCAAACGATATACTGTGTACTAACTCCTGCTGATAGGATAGAATCAGCTTTTGCAACTATTAATTTCCAACTGACTTCTACACTAAGAAATAACTAGTCAGTTAATTTCCTAAATGCAAATATGAAGCTGCACATTTAACAGTTCTCAGTTACGAAGTTCAAACATTTAACAATTTCATATAGAAAGTAAAAAAAACTCTTCACGGGTTAGTAATACCTCTGGCTTCCTACAAGATGAAATTTTGAACATTGGCAATCTTCAAAATACAACTTGGGAGTCTTTTAGCAATAGGTCAATTATACATACATATATCTTTATCAAATTTAACAAAACTATGTATTATGCACATACATTTCAAGATAAATTCACATTTATCATGTTCAATATGTAATCTGAATACTTCTAAATGTATTAGTGGTAACTATTTCGAAAGTCGGGTCATGAGTTTCAATTGTGGTAAACCTTTGACTAAATATCTTAACCACAGAAAAACAAGCGACCAAGACGGGCTTCACCTTCCAAACAGACTCGCAACTGCTTCGCAGTCGGGCTGATTATAAAACCAAATGCCATTTACTTCTTGTGTAGCATTCCGGTACAACAAATATGGAGGCTGAAGTTCGTATTCGAAGTTACCCAACAGATCCTCCACAAGATTATCTGCAAAGATTAAAAAAAAAACAGTTTTTTCATAGACAAATCAATTTACAGTATATCATATAAGTGACATCTACACAAGCTTACCAGCTGTCAGTCTATTAAATCCAACAAACTTATGTAAAACACATATCATGAGAATAGACCTACCCTACTGCAGTAATAAACATGAAAGATCCCAATATGTTCTGCTACTCTCAGAAGTGAACGACTGGCCTTGTTCACATGGGCATCTCTTCTGTGTTTCTATTTCACAACATTAACTAATAAAATATATGAAGTAATACGAACGTTTCATTGACCAGGTTCGAGGGGAAATCAATCAAGTACTAAATCTAATAAGAGAACGGGTGCTAGGTATTTAGGGAAGGGGAAGAGGTTAGATAGTTACATGCCAACTTGCAAAAGCTCCCAGCTTTAGTCTGGTTGTCTGCTTAGTTGGTATTTGCCCAATGACGGTCAATAGGTCAACTGTATGCAAGATAGTTTAAAAAGGTAGCCAAACCCACTACCACTAGTAACTGTAGCATGTAACTTTAAAACTCTCATAGTGACTGGATTTAGGATGGTTTGATGTCCAGTGACCAAAGTGAGTAATGGATTTTACAAAATATCTTAAGATACACCAAATTTTCTCCAGTAGATCCAGTGACCAAGAATTGGCGCTGCAGGCCCTGCCAGATTTTTATGCAGGCATAGAGGCATAGACCTATGTCAAGATCCTAAGCTTTCTCGGATCTTCTCTGACCCCTGGTATACTACAATGACCTAGAGTTGCAAATCACTGAAGAGGAAACATCAACCTGAATGAAACACAAAATCTTATTCATGTTTTTTCAGTGTGCCTCAACCAAGGTTTTTTGCAATCAAACACTGTGTTGTTTTCTGTGAGTATGTGACTACTGCATTGCTCCATTCAATGATGATTTAATCTATCCTAGTCAATTCAGACAAATTCGTACGAGCGATCAGCTAATCGACTTAGCTGAAAGATGCACATACCTGTGTTGCGTCTGTTCATGACGATGAACTGGAACCTCGGCTGCGAGTTCCTACAAGCGATCCAACACAATCCACATACAATTAGCTGCCAAAAACTTACAAAACCCCGATCCAAACATAAAAAATATCTTTCCCCAAATCTGCCGGACTCACCTCTTCACCACGAAGAGCGATCCCTCCACGTCCTTCCGGCTCTGCACAAGGCAAAAATCGCATCAGATCGGATCAGGCCACGATCGATTGAAGGAAGGGCATGGGACGAGAGAGGAGCCATCGGGGCACTCACCCACTGGTTGAGGTCGATGTTGAAGTCGTAGAGCGTGACGTGGGCGGCGGTGATGAGGATGTCCTCGACGGCGGGGTCGAGGCGCTGCAGGACGGTGAGGTTGAGCAGGCGCGTGCCCTCGGCGTCCATGGCCAAATTCGGGGTCACCTTCCCCCCGTTCGGCTGCGGCGGCGCTGGCGGCGGCGGCATCGCGAGGTCTCTCTCTCCTCCGCGTTGCTGGGGGTGGCGGTGGATCTGAGAGCTAGAATCGAGTATCGAGCAGGATGTCTGCTGTTTCCGGAACAATCACGCCATAATAATACAACTGTGCTGTGTACACCTCGGACACGGGAGGGGAGGAGAGGGGACGGGGATGGGGAAGACTGGAGTTGGCCCACTGCTGGGCCATATCCGAGCTGATTAGGGCCCACAGGGTAGATGCATGGACTCGGCCTCGGTGGGTACATTTATGAGTACATATTCCTCAAAAAAAAGTGTATGGTATGGCTCCCTCTAAAATAAGTATGGTATGGCTTAATCGTTTTTTTACTTCCTCTAATCAGAAATAAATGTCGACGTACTAAGTTAGTACAAAGTTACTAATAGTTATTTTCGATCGAAGAGAGTAGTAAAAATGCAATTCGGCAAGCGTTATCTCCAACTGCATCTCCATTGCTTATAAAAGTAAAAAACTTTATGGGGCAAAGAGAAGGGTGGCACGTGCGAAGAGGTTGCTGTTGCACGTAGATGTAGGGGGAAGCCGATAGCGCAACTATGGTCATGGCAGAGTGTAGTAGCGGGTTTTCCCCGCGCAATAAGAAAGACGGTGGCGGGAGGAAGAAGGAAATAGGGGGAAGACGAGCATGAGGAGGACGGCGGCGGTCACGCCTTTGAGTGGGATGGAAGCGGTAGCGATGAGGAGCAGGGTCGTCGGGCGGCACACTCAGGACCAATCGACGTGGTGCCTGGTGGGACGCGGTAGATGTGGTGGGACGCGGTAGATGTGGTGGCTCTATGCAATGGGTGGCCAAAAAGCTAGGTTGTGAGTGAATGGCCGGGATGATGTGCGGGTATGAAAGGGGAGTTTTTTGGCCTGCTGTGGTTGTAACCTCTGGGATTATAACAAGGGTATGACTAGGGCTGAGTTGACTGAGAACTTAGTTAGTCCTCGGTCAACTGACGTCACCCGTGTTGTCTGTGTCGATCTGAAGCGATTATTCTCTATCGATTGATTGGTTGACCAGCCGTCTGGTAACCACGATTACGAGAATGTCTTGTGGGCTTTGACGCGGGAGGGTGCTGAGCCGATGCGTCTAGCTCCAGCCATATTCCTTTTCTATTTTGCTTGCTAGGCCATTTCAGTTGATGGGCCTCTACTATTTCCTTCTATTTGCTTCATATGGGTTTCTTTATTTCTTCACACACGCAAACAAAAGACGCTAGGAAAGCGAGAGAATTTTTTTAAAAAATAGATAGTGAGAGACACAATTAAGATATGACGTTACCATTCACACATGAGTTAAAATTGAGATTTTTAGTTGCAAATGACTTTTTTTTCCACTTACAAGTCGAATTGCAACTAACTTTTTTCAGTTACAAGTCGAATTGCAACTAATATTTTTTCAGTTGCAAGTTAGATTGCAGTTGCAAGTCGATTTGCAACTGAGATTTTTTTTCCAGTGTATTGCAACTGAGATGTTTTTCCAGTCGCAAGTTAGGTTGTAACTGAGATATTTTTACGGTTACAAGTCGGATTGCAATTCAGATGTTTTTCCAGTTGCAAGTCGGGTTGCAACTGAGGTTATTATTCCAGTTGCAAGTTAGGTTGTAACTGAGATATTTTTACGGTTGCAAGTCGGATTGCACTTCAGATGTTTTTCCAGTTACAAGTTGGGTTGCAACTGACATTATTATTCCAGTTGCAAATTAGGTTGTAACTGAGATATTTTTATGGTTGCAAGTCGAATTGCAATTCAGATGTTTTTCCAGTTGCAAGTCAGGTTACAAATGAGATTATTTTTTCGTTGCAAGTTAAGTTGTAGCTGAGAACTTTTTCAGTGGCAAGTATGATTGCAATTAAAAAAAGTCAATTTCAAGTCGTGTTGCAATGATTTTTCTAGTTGCCAGTTGGGTTGCAACCAAGACTTTTCGATAAGTAAAACTAAAAAATGTGTTATACAATTTTTATGATGAAGAAAAATTTATCCATGAAAATACATGAATGCTTAAGTCACATACAAATTTAAAACATAATAAATCGATTAAAAGGGATATACGTACGTACGTACGTACAAAAGGAAATTCCCCCTACACACAAAGCCCACAACCCATGCTAAGTGCATACACGGATGATAAAACAACCTAAGCAGTAAACACCAACGGGCCAGGTCTCCGTGTACAACAATCGCCCAACAAAGAGGAAGGCAAGATGAAATAAATACAGCCCTGTTCCACGCGTACGGGCTGACCTTTGCCCACAGAAATAAAACAATGATTTGATGTATGAATCTCCAGGCAACAGATCCGATGGATACGACGTTAACTGAGAACTAAGTTAGTTCTCAGCTAGCAAATCCCTTATAACAATGTCTTCTGTTCAAGCTTAGTATAATAACGCACATATTTTCTATGTGTTCTTAAAAAAAACCTAGAGCGCGAGCTTCCATTTTAGATTTAAGACAATCACACCATTATACAATTTTTTTGATATTCTTGCGATATAAATGAATTGTTACACCTCACATGACTCTTAGGTGGTACATCATGAAACCTACCAACTATCCTTTGTATACAGATTGCACTACCAAAATAATTTGGAAAGAGAAAACATTTCGACGCACAAAAAGCTAACACTCAAACATGAAATGATCGATAATTCTAATAAAGAAAATGAAACGATCGACTTGAAGAAACCAATAGTTCCATCGCCTCTGCCAATGGGCCGGAACAGAGACGACCTACTCGTCTCCAGGACGGCCTCCGAGCTGCGTCTGCTTCAGCTTCGTCAGCTCCTTCCTCCTCCTCCCCGCCTCCGCCGCCCTCTCCCTGTCGCCAGCCGCCGCCGCACGGCTGCTGCCGCTATCGGGGCTGGTAACCTCAAGCCCCAGCGTGAGCGAGCACGGGTCGTCGTCGGTGTCCTCCTCGGCCGTTCCGCCGCCGGTTCCCGGGCTGCCGCCCCCGCTCGCCGCCTCGTGGAACGGCTGCGCGTAAGACGTCGCCGGCGAGCCGCGCGGGTCGGCGACGACGGGGTAGTACCACGCGCAGGTCGGAAAGCCGAGCGGCGGCGGCGGGGCATGTCCCGCGCCGCCCATGTTGCCGTGCAGATCGTACCCCGGCCAGGAACCCCAGAGGTACGGCACCGGCACGGAAGGGGCCGCAACGGCAGTAGTGTACAGGAAGCTCGGCCCTGGAGGTGCATCCGGCGGGGCGGCCGTAAATGGCGTGGTGGCTTCCGATCGCTGCTCCGGTGGTGGCGTCGTGTCCATCGACATGGCCACCGGCGCCGGCTCCGACGCCTTCTCTGCCGCCTTCGCAACAACCTGCACGTGGTAGATAAACGTGTTCAGGGCTTGGTCAGGAATCGCACTCGCACCACGACTTCATGTATTGAGTTTATGTTGCACAGAGAAATAATTATTTAGAAAACTCCATTGCCCATAGGTAAAGCTCACCAACAGAGATCCGTCACCAACAAGTCTAACCTACGTCGACTCTATTGCTAGCAGGCAAGTTTTATTTTCTCGATCAACATTTTTTTAGCAAAATAGCATAAGCAATTAAAGCATGCAGCAGTTTCTGGCCACAAAACAAAGAACAAATAGTAGATGAGTAGTCTTGGCAGAAAGCCAAATATAGAAACACCGATATATCGTTATCCGTACATATGGCATCAAGGGTAGCGCACAGATGCGGCAGCCTGAGAGCGTCCAACGCATATGTAGTTCAGTTCCAAATCGACCATGACTGCTTGACTAAACGGTGGCAACTGTACGTCGATGGCCTAGCGACTTCTACCACTAAAGTGCAGTCATGTGGCTCGCTTTGAGGGGGAACAACTGGAGGCTCCGAACATGCTAGATTCTCTTTGGCATAATAGACTGTTGTACTCCGTAATTAACAAGGGTAAAGTGCTATTTTCAAAAAAAAAACAAGGGTAAAGTGCTTGAGTAAAATAATGGAAACGGCAGAGATGATGGATGGCTTGCCTGTTCTTTCAGCTGCTTGTTCGTCTCCTGGAGTGAGAGGAACTCTTGCATCACCGTCTCCTTCTCCTGCACCAATCAAGAAAGAATTGATTCAGGTACTTTTAGTATGAAACTATGAATCAAATCGATCACTAAAACGAAGATGACAAGTACAACACCCACGTCTAGCTCACCTTCTTTATGCTCTCATTCTCTGACGACAGGTGCTCAACTTTCCTCGCCAGTTCGTCTCTAATCGCCTGAGTGAAGAAGAAGATAAATCATGGATATATAATTTATGTTCCAAAAAAGTCCGATCTTTTTGTGTACTAGTAGACGTCTAGACGGAGGCTTTCAAAGCCAAGAATCGTCTAATTAACCTGACGGCGGAGTATGGTCTGGCGCGCGGACTCCCGGTTGGCGAGCACGCGCCGCAGCCGCTTTGCCTCCTTCTCGGCCTGTCGGATACATCCGCAGACAGATTAGCTAGGGCGAAGCGAGAGAAGATGCAGGTCTGCAAGGTACTCCTCCCAACGCCGCAGAGATACGTACCTCGGTGAGCGCGTGCCGGGGCCTAGGCCCGTAGCCGGACGACGCTGCCGTGGCCGGCGGCGGCGGCTGGTGCTGCGCGCGAGAACGAGAGGGGCACCCGGCGCTGGAGCTGCTGGAGCAGGACGAGGGCTGGATGCCGACCTTGCCCAGCTCCAGGCTCAGCCTCGTGCTCGCCAGCTCCTCCTCCTCCTCTTGGGTGCGGGTCCGCTCCGGCGCCGCCTGGTGCGCGGCGGGTGGGACGCCGGCCATGTCGGCGAGAGCCATGGCGGCGTCGAGCTCGACGTCGCCCGTGACGCCACGCCGGCATTGCCGCTGGCCGCTGCGGTCGGACGACATGGGAGCAGCAGCCGGGGCGATCTTGGCATCCGCAGCCGGCGGGGTGGGGGCCGGGTGGGTATAGTGCATGCCAAGCCAAGAGCGGCGTCCCAAATACACCTCGGCCTGGCCCGTGCCCGGCCGCCACGTCCCGGCGCCCGTAGGCAGGCCGGACACGTGTCGCGCATGCGCGAGCCCGTACGGTGGCGGTCCTGACGGTGGGACCGAGGAGTCAGTGGGAGGCGGTGCTTGCATGGTCTTGTGGCCGTGTCGGAGTTACACGTGGACCGCTTGGCAGCCAGGAGGAGCAGCGGAAGCTCGGTGCCCTCGGTGGGGGTGGGCCCAAAAGGGTAATGTGGGTCCGGGTGGTCAGTGACTTAGTGGGAGGAGGGAATAGTGCTGCGTGTGAACGGGACAGGGCAAGGTGAGGGCGCGAGGGAACCGCCTGGAAGAGCACGCCTTGGCTCGGTCGGTTGCGTAACTTGGTCCGGTGAGTGACTGTTGATTGGCTCGTGCAATTTTGGCAGGACCTTCTCATCTCATCTGTCTGTAATGTAACGTACGTCACCTCAAGTAAACAGTTAAGCACACCCTGCCTATAAGTATTACTTCCTCCGATAGTACAAAATTATTGACAGTTTGTTGCCTGTCAAAACCCACCGGCGAGCAGCGACGAGCAACACGAAGAGCCGGGAGGCTCCCAGAACTGCTGGTGGGCCCTGGTCCCTCGGGCAACGGCCCGCAAAACTCCGGCACACGTCCTGGCTGATGCAAGGGCGTGCCACCTGACCTATACCTGATCAGGAAGGTGATGGATTGCTTCGATTAGTTTCCTGCATGGCAGACACGTAAACATTAAATACGAGCCTCGATCGGCTCTCAGGTTTCCCTGTGAATCGGCTCATGTAGCCGATTGTCTCATGGATCTGCATTGGATCTACGATAACATGGGGTTTTGCTTTATCAATACAAGTCAAATCGATCTACGACAGTTTAACGCTTTCACCACATAATTGGAACATCCCACACGTAATTGAGCCTGGTAGATACGAAAGATAACAGAAAACTAACCCTAGAGGAGGCCAAAAAACCAACGTAGAGTCAATTCCCGGAACAACTCCTCTCGAATTGGCAAACCATATCCTTACGTACTACTGAATCGTTCAACCCGTTTGTGAGGCCTAACCATGCGGATATCAAACTAATCCTTGGAGAACAAGGAACAACTATGACAGATTGAATCGACTGAATAAAGATCAAGCAAGATGCTGCCCTTACACCCAAAATAGGTGCAAAGGCAGCGAGATCTCTAGGGGCAGCATGACTAAGCAAACATAACCAAAAACACCGATGCTAGCCCAAACAGATCTATGATAACAGTATTACTCGCCATCAACAAGGCTTCAGTACGAGCAACACCAAATAACACATAAGCAGATGCTGCCTAGATCGCGAGATGCGATCTAGGCAGCACGACGCTTACCTGAAAGAAACCCTCGAAACAAGGGGTGGCGATGCGCCGAGATTGTGTTTGTTGTGAACGTGATCGTCCTCCTTTCTCAATAACCCTAGGTACACATTTATAGTCCGGAGACTTTCTATCTTTGGAATAAACCTAACAACTCTATCTCTTGTTTAAACCGAAACGTAATCTATCATAATATACAGATACACGGGCAATTAGCCCAAATCCACGCGCAAGGCCGATCCAGCCTCCAAGCCCATCTTGATTACGGCCCATCTCCTCATTTGGCCAAAATGTGGCGATAACACATGCCCCCCTGGTTTTGGCAATAATAATTCCAAAACCACTCTGTTTTTTCTTCATCGGGTCACGCGTTGCAGAGCAGAACCGTCATATCGCCTCCTCATCATGATGCCTCGCCTTCTCAACTTCTCCGCAGTACACGATTTGACAACTCTGGCACCACATTCTCGAAAACCGCTATGGCATTGAACCATCTTCCACTATTCCCCTTATTTAAATCTATCCCAACCATTTGCATCCTCATTCTTCTCCAATAGCCAAAAAACCCTCTTCCTCCGCCATGGCCTCCTCTTCTTCCTCCAACACATCCGGCCTTTCCTTCCAATCCTCCGACTCCGTCAACCGGGAGCCGACGTCGGAGCACCCGCCAATGGCGGCGTACGAAGCTCTCGCCCCACAATGGTGGGAGTGGGACGAGAGAGACTGGGACTTCGCCGCCCAGTCAGAGGACGACGAGTCCCTGACCGACGGCGAGGAGGACCTCCAACTCCTCGTCGACGGGGAACTGGAGGCGGAGAGCGCCGACGACGCCGTGTCCTGGGGCGAGGACATCGGCTCTTCCGATGAGGAGGAAGAAGCAGAGGAGGACACCTCCTCCGACGAATACCCGCCGGTGAAGCGCTTCCGCGCCGGGTCCAGCGAGGACACCGACGACGACGACGAGGACGAGGAGGCCCCCGCTGACAACCTCAGCAGCAGCGGTGAGGACTACGCCGGCAGCAGCGCCGATGACAGCGAAGACGGCGGCGGCAATGGCAACGGCGACGACGACGACGCCGCCTTCTAGATTAGGAACTAGTAGTAGTAGTACTAGTAGTAGATCTCCATTTTGTAAGCAATCGGCTTCATTGTAAACAACCGTCTTTGGAATCAACAAAGCTTGCTTTTCCCAATTTGATTTTGCCGATAGTCAAATAGGTCAACGTTCCAAAAGCCGATAGTAACGAATCGGCTTTCACCATACCACGCTTGATATGATCAACCAAGTCAAAGCCCAAAGAGCCGATGGCAACACATCGGCTTTTCCCACAAACGTTGGCAAGGTCAAACTCGGTCGCTTATTTAGACAAGTCTGAGCGGTCACTTTCCAATTTCAACGGTAACCTGCAACCATCTTCAAAAAGGCTAACTCAGATCTCCAATTGCCTCATTGAACAAATCGGGCTCACGGCGACACGAACCCTAGATTCCCCACCGCATAGATCCATCTCCGCCGGCAAATTAGATGGCGGAATCGTCCAGCGCCAACACAGCGGTCTCCGGTCTGAAGGTAATCCTTAACTGTTCCTCGCAATCCGAGCTCGGTGCTAGAATTAATAGCAAACACCTGAATTAATGCTTTATCCCATCATTAAAATTTTAGGTTTCAGACATTCCGCTACCGCATCCTTCTCTCCCAAATTCTCTCTGCCTTGGCCCCCGTACAGAATCTAGTCCTGCCCATCTGATCTCTTGCGAGGCAAACAGAATCCCCTTCGTAAGCCAAAACTTAGATTTGGATTCTTGGGCCGACTGCTTACGAGCCTGGCCTAATCCTCCCGAATATTGGGTTTCTTGGTACAGTAGGGTAGCCAAAACTTACCAATCCCAATGGGAAACCACGGGAATAGCCGATGCCTTGACTTTGTCATTGTCTCCCCTTGAGAAACATGAAAATCTTCTAAAAACCATCGGCTATTTCTGGTCTGATGCTCTGAACTGCTTCATGTTCGGCCATGGCCCCATGACACCAACTCTGTTAGACGTGGTGATGATTACTGGTCTAGACGTCACATCACCCAGCCCCTCTGCTTTTATGCTGCCAAAAGTCCCCTTCAAGCTTTCTTCCAAAACAGATTGTACGAACTGGGGTGCTTATCTTCGAAGCCACATGAAAACTAAGGGCCCTATCACAGAGAAAGAACACACGGCCTTCCTCAATTTCTGGCTGGAACATTTCATATTCTGTGGCCCTTCCCTTGCCCCAACCAAGAATTATCTCTCCTTGGCCTATGAACTTGCCAGAGGCACTCAACTTGGCATCGGCAAACTGTTCCTTGGAGAAGTCTATCGATATCTCCAGTTGATGTCTGTCAAACTATCCTCCCACATAGCAGTCAAAACAGGAGGTCCTTGGTGGTTTATTCAACTATGGGCTCAGCTGTACTTTCAAAACCATATCCCAAACTTCCCCCTTTTGGCAAGTTGCACCTTTCTAGATGCCAAAGGGAAGCAGATCCGATGCACCAGCTACGGCCAAGCTCTGTATAGCCTGCCAGGTAGTAAACTGATCCCTCATGAAGCATCCAAGTGGTTCAGCATTTTCTTCCAAGGCCTGGACAATCCTATCTTCTTTCCTTACACGGAGGAATCGGAAAATTCTGAAAATCCAATCTCCTTCAGGCTGGACAACTTTGCCGATGACACTAGCACTCGGCAGCTATTCTCCACCGTGATCCGTCCCTGCTTCCTCCCAGTTGGCATGAGCACATCCAACAGAATAATCAAGCCTGGATACGAGTTCTACCAGCCGGTCGTAGCAGCTCGGCAATTTGGCCTTGGGCAAGTACCTCCTCATTTCTTTCTCCACCACCTCACATAGAGCAGAGCTGACCTGCCCGATCCTCTCACCAGTCAGAGGTGTTATTCTTTCTTCGATGCTCTGACCATCCCAATTCCTAACAACCTCACTTTCGCTTCATCAACCGATGGTTTTGAGAACTGGTGGTCGATGTGGAAGACTCATGCCTTCAGGAGAGCTCTGGGACCATTGCTGGAACAGCTCGATGCTGAATATGACATCCCCGTAGAACAGGTACTGCTACTTGTAAATTTTCTTGATGCAGCTCACGACGATTCTTTTAATATCCTGCTCTGTCTCCTTGCAGCAACAAGATGGTCCAGAACCTACTAACGAGGATGGCTCCCCCTTCGAATTCCTCCCACCAGCTCCTGTGGTCCTTTTCTGCAAAAACTCGCCACCTTTGAAACAGGTCGTGATGCAGAACCAGCCGATATCACCAAAATCGGCTTCCAAGAGCCAAGCAACTTCCGGGTCAGCTGCCTCCCGAGTTCCAACTAAAACAAGAACGGCGGTGAGGAAGGTAGTGGCCAAAAAAACTTTGAGGCGCCGGAGCCCTTCTCCAGAGAGCTCGCACGTACGCTGATTCATGCCTTGGTTAATCTCATTTATCTTTGTAAACATGCTTGTGCTTACCAACTCTCCCTTTCTTACAGGTCTCCATCGAAGACACCTTCAGCGAGGAAACACAATCCAATCGAGGAGATTCAAGCTCAGCAGACTCTGAGAGAACCACCACACCGAGCCAGCCAGATGTGCCACCATCGGCTTCCAGGAAAAGACCTGTTCCTGAACCTGTTGCCCCCCGAGCAGCCGTCGAGGCGGAGCAAGCTGTGAGCCCCAAGAGGGCTCGCAAGGGACTGCAAACTTCTTCTTCGAGCCAGGAGGCTTCGAAAGTAATTATCCTCCATACTCTTACCACTCCTTTTTTATGCCGATTCATTGCTATTCACATCGGCTAAGCACCTTTCATGCAGACGAATGACACTTCTAGTGGGAAAGTCGGGGAAGTGCCGATGCCTTCCGCAAGCCTGGATCTAGTAATCCCTGAAGGTGTAGATGAAACGGTTGCCAATCTGGCCAAGCCCTCAGCAACAACACACGAGCCGATTGTCTCGCCGTCGGCTATCCCCCTGATCTCAGGAGAGGTATGTTCGCTTCTTTCGACTCATCCTTCCCTGTTTGACGCATACTGACGCCACTTCTGCCTGCCAGGGTTGTGATATCTCAGGCTTGCTGACGTTCGACCCTGAATCCATCGAACCAGCTCCCTCTGCCGCCAACGATGAACCACGAGCAAGCGCTGTTCTACCTCAATTCCAGCGTCTCAAAGCCTTGCTGTCCTCCCCAATCGAGAAGTTGGTCGAGGGTTCTGAAGAGGTGAAGAGTGTTCTTGACGAAATCAAGGACCAACTCCCGGTAGCATTGCAGGTGAAGCTTTGGCCAGTTGTGACTCTGTCTTTCTACGGGTCAAGGGTGAAGTTGGCTCGTGAGAGGATCAATCTACGCCACGCCCAACTCCCACTGAAGGCCGATATTGCAGCCAAATGTCAGCGGCTCAATGAGAAAAAGGCGTCTCTGGATGCCAAAACTGACACCTCTGTCAGCACCGCCGAGCTTGCATCCTTAAAAAAGGAATTGGAAGATCTCGAAGAGAAGGTCCGGGCGACTAAAAAGCTCATTCATGACAAGGAAGCATTCATCGCCCGCTCCCAAGACGAAGCAGAAGGCCTCAAAGCTCAACTGAAGACTGATCTGGCCGAAATACGTGCCCTGAGCAAGCAGCTAGTGACGGGTAAGGACGATGATGACGAAGCCGAGATCGCCGAGGTGGATCGTGTCCGTGCTGACGCCCTCCGTGCCTTCGAGGCATTCCTTCAGTAGCTTATTCATGTAACCTGACACCTGCTCGTAACAGTCTGAACCTCGAGAGTCGATGGCTGTGCATTGTTTTTTATTTATTTGGCCGATTTCATGTATCGGCCCTCATATTTCACTGATCATCATCCCACATGCTTGGGAAATATTAATCTGGATATATTTTTTTTTACTGGCCGATTTCATGTATCGGCCCCCATATTTCACTGTCCATCATCTCACATGCTTGGGAAATATTTCTTGAGATGCTGACCGTTAACAGCCACTGGGAATTTCACACCGTCCAGCTCCTCAAGCATGTACGCGTTGCCCCTTAAAACTTGGTCGACCCTGTATGGCCCGTGCCAACTTGGAGACCATTTACCGTATGCTGCATCCTTAGTTCCCAATGGCAATACAGCTTCCCATACCAGATCACCAACGTGGAACTCCTTTGGTCTCACCTTCTTATTATATGCACGAGCTACCTTGGCTTTGTTCTCTTTAAATTTCTCAAGCGACCACAGCCTAAGTTCAGTTAAATCCTCAACACTGTCACTCATCAGGGCTGCATATTCTTCAGTTGTTAGATCGTTCTGAAAAGTGACACGTCTCGATCCAGCCGTAATCTCCCATGGCAATACGGCTTCTTGTCCATAGACTAGATGGTATGGCGAGGTTTTTTATCGCTCCATGACATGACATGCGATAAGCCCACAAAGCTTCTGACAAAACCTCGTGCCAACGCCTAGGGTGCTCGTCGATTTTTCTCTTGATCAGCTTGATAAGGCTCTGATTGGACGCTTCAGCTTGCCCATTTGCTTGAGCATAGTATGGAGATGATCGGATCAGCTTAATTCCCGTGTCCTCGCAGAACTCTCTAAACTCGTGAGAAATGAAGACCGAACCTCCATCGGTCGTGATAGTTTGGGGAATCCCGAATCTGTGAAGGACATGTTCTTTCACGAA
Source organism: Dactylis glomerata (assembly GCA_007115705.1). NCBI lineage: Eukaryota > Viridiplantae > Streptophyta > Magnoliopsida > Poales > Poaceae > Dactylis > Dactylis glomerata. The sequence continues at coordinate 501,533 of QXEO01000538.1, read as the reverse complement.
ATTGATAACATCCTTCGAGTTTACTGACTTCATAGGGACGGCTTCCACCCATTTAGTGAAATAATCCGTAATGGCCAAAATCCACATGTGGCCTTTGCTTGATGGAGGATTGATCTTGCCAATGATATCCATGCCCCAACCTCGGAATGGCCAAGGCTTGATGATGGGGTTCATCGCTGATGCAGGTACCATCTGAATCTTCCCGAATTTCTGACATGCTTGACACCCTTTATAGTACTTAAAACAGTCCTCAAGCATGGTGGGCCAATAAAACCCTGATCGCCTGATCAACCATTTCATCTTGTGAGCCGATTGGTGAGTTCCACAGGCGCCTTCGTGTACCTCGTGTAGAAGCCGATTTGCCTCGGTTGGCCCCAGACATTTGAGCAGTAACCCTTCCAAAGTCCTGTAGAACATGTCATCCCCAATAAGCACATACTTCATGGCCTTGTACCTTATCCGTTTAGGTGCCCCCCCGAGCCGAATCTTTCAAGTAATTGAAGATATCGGCTCTCCAGTCGTCCGCCTCCAGGAACTGTACCTGAACATCAGTTCCATCTGCTATGTCCTTGTAGCCTGAAGCCATCTGTGCAAGATCATTCGCCTCGGTATTCTGCGACCGCGGGATCCAGTTAAAGTTTAGATACCTGAACTGTGCCATCAGCTCACGGCATTGCAACCATAATGGGAAGAGTGACTCGCTCTCACACTTGTATTCGTCCGTGAGTTAGGAAATCACCAATTTGGAGTCTCCAAAAAGTTCCACTGCTTCTGCTCCGGCTTCAATGAGCAACTCCATTCCCTTGCGTATTGCCTCATACTCAGCGACATTGTTGGTGCAAGGGGTAGATAGCCTGATGGAGAAGGAATATGTTGCCCCCCGGGGCGACACGAGTAGAATGCCGATGCCGCAACCATCATCACAAGCCGATCCATCAAAAAACATAGCCCATGCACGTACAGACAGTGCTGCTATATCAGTGTTGATTCGTTCAGCAATAAGATCGGCCAACGCCTGTCCCTTAACCGCTTTGGCGGGTTGATACCGGATATCAAATTCCGATAATGCAAACATCCATTTGCCGAGTCGGCCTTTCAACACAGGAGCCGACAGCATATGTTTTATGACATCTGATTTGCATATGATGATAATCTCTGCTGACAGCAAGATGTGTCGCAGCTTGGTGCAGGTGAAAAATAGGCAGAGGCATAACTTCTCGATCTCAGGATACCTTGTCTCTGCATCCAGCATCCTTCTGCTGATGTAAAACACAACTCGCTCCAGACCATCATAAACTTGCACCACCACCGAGGCGATGGACGTGTCAGCCACCGACAAGTAAATGTAGAACGGCCTATCCTGCTGCGGTGGAACCAACACTGGCGGCTTCGTTAGATATTCTTTGATCTCGTCGAAGGCTCGTTGTTGTTCTGTCCCCCAGCGGAACTCCTCATCAGATTTAATTTTCACCAGTCCCATGAACGGCTCTATTCTTCCTGACAGATTGGAGATGAACCTTCTGATGAAGTTGATTTTGCCGATGAGACACTGCAGTTCTTTCTTCGTGGTAGGTGGCTTCATTGTTCGCACTGCCTCCTGACTTTTCAGGCCGATCTCAATTCCGCGTTCATGGACCAAGAAACCCAAGAACTGACCGGCCGTCACACCGAAGGCACACTTCTTTGGATTCATCCGTAGCCCGAATTTTCTGGTTCGGTCCAAGACGCGTCGCAGATCGTCCAAGTGTCCTTGTACTGAAGCAGACTTGACTACCACGTCATCGATATAAATCTCCACCAGCTTGCCGATCAGATCATGGAAAATGTAATTCATGGCTCTTTGGTATGTGGCGCCGGCATTCTTCAGTCCAAATGTCATGACTACATATTCAAACAACCCCACCGAACCTGGGACTCTGAATGCAGTCTTGTGTATATCTTCTGGAGCCATAAAAATTTGATTGTAACCGGCATTGCCATCCATAAAGCTCAAGACCTTATGACCAGCAGCTGCGTTGATCAATGTCTCTGCTACCGGCATCGGATACTCATCCTTTGGAGTGGCTCTATTGAGATCCCGAAAATCTATGGCAACACGCCATCGGCCATCCTTTTTTTCTACAGGTACGATACTAGAAATCCACTCAGCATACCTGCATGGCCTGATGAACCCAGCTTTCAACATTTTCTCGATCTCTTTCTTGACTTCCTCTAAAATTTCGGCCTTCATCTGTCGTGCTCGCTGCTGGAATGGCCGAAACCCTTTTTTAAGCGGGAGCCGATGCTCAATGATGCTCCTGTCTAATCCGGGCATCTCCGTATAGTCCCAGGCAAAGCAATCTGGATATTCTTTCAACAAAGCTATCATCGGACCCCGCAGATTCGGATCTAACTTTTTGCTGATAAATGTCGGTCGTGGCTTATCCCCAGGACCGATGTCAATCTCCTCTAGCTCATCAGCGGATGTAAACCCATACCCCAGCTTTCCGTCACCTGCTAAATCGATGTTGAACACAGGCCAAAAGTTTGGTGAGGATAACAAAGATAATTTGGGCCGATTGCCGGAATCGGCCCCCTTTTTGATTGCATTACTCAAGGAAGGTTTACAACTTATTTGTGCTCTACAATGGTAGGGAATCTCCCTACTACGACTACATGACATGCTTGTCGTAAGATCACTGCTTTTTATTTTTTGTGGCCGATCGCAGGGATCGGCCTTACCACGCACAATCGTGGGCTTTGCTACTCTGTCAGGCCAGTGGATAAGACCAGCCTCACCCCGTTTTTTGTAGCTTCAATGCGCTCACAGCCGTCTAGACTGATTCCAGAGATCGGCTCTTGGTCTTCTGCGTCCCAAATGTTCATGCCAGCTATTGAGATCTCGATCGAATCATCTGCATGAATGACCTCCACTTCATCTCCATCCCACTGTATCAGGCATTGGTGCATCGTGGATGGAATGCAGCAGTTAGCGTGAATCCAATCCCTTCCCAGCAAGACAGCGTAGGTGCTTTTGCTGTCAACAATGAAGAACGACGTAGGGATGGTTTTTCTACCCACGGTCAGATCCACGTTCAGAACGCCTTGCGTTTCTGAAGCTTGGCCGTTGAAGTCGCTTAGCGTGACGTTGGTTTTGATCAGATCTGCAGTGGAGCGTCCCAAACGCCGCAGCATGGAGTATGGCATTATATTGACTGCCGCTCCGGTGTCAACCAACATCTTGCGGACAGGCTGCCCATTGATATAACCTCTCAGGTACAGGGCTTTCAGATGTTTGTAGCTCTTCTCCCATGGCTTTTCAAAGATAACCGGCCGTGGGCCGCAGTCAAACTATGCCACTGGTAGTTCTTCGGTTCTTGGAGCGCAAAACTCTGACGGAAGTATGAACACCATGTTTGTGCCAGCCGATGTCTTCGCATCGGCTTTTACTGGTTTGGGGCGCCACTCTTTCTTTTTTGGACGGGCCTCCGTCTCCAAGGTTTGCTGAATTTTCACGGCCAGATCAGGCCGGGCTTTCCTTAAAGTGTGGAGGTACTGCGCTTCGGCTTCCTCCAAGCTACGTAGCCGCTGAACTCTACGCTTTTGGGTGTGTCTGAGTCCATCGGGACACCACCTTGGCCGGTGATATCTATCTTCTTCTTCATCCTCTGACTCCTCGAGATCTTTTGCTCGAGATGACTCCTCTTGTCTGTTCTGAGGCCGGAGAGGCCCTAGACGCTTGAACACTGAAACTGGACCTGTGTGATCCTTCTGCTGTCCACATTCCGGGCAGTTGTCGACTGTAGGCAATCGGCTCATTCCCGCATCCCAACAGTACTTGAAGAAAGGACAATCCCAATGTTTATCCACGCCTTCCTTTTCCTTTGACCTTCCCCTAGCGCGGTGCTCATATCCTTCATCATCTCTATCATGCCGACGGTATCTCCCATCGTATGCGTCGGTCCGACGATCTCTTTCATCATCTCTGTCGTACTGCCGACGTCGGTCATACTGACGCTCATACTTGTTAAGGAGATGCGTGGAGTGTGGCTTCTGATATCGCACGCTTCTCACTTGTTCCTCGGTTATATACCGCCTATCATCATAACGGGGCCGGTCGCGTGGACCGGCCTCTTCCTTTTCTTTGCCCCGGGAGTGGCCGCTTTCCTCCTTATACTTGCCATGGTGGTACACAGGCCCTGCCATGTTAATATCGAACGAGAAATCTAGCTGACGCCTCGTGGAGTGGCTGTGCTCTACCATGTTGATGCCAGGAACGGGTTTGTGTCCACTTTCATGGCGAACTGCCCAAGGATCAGACGGCCCTGTTCTATCGCCGTTTGGATCTGCCGACGTAGCTCTTTGCAATCATTGGTGGTGTGGGTGAACGAGTGATGCCACTTGCAGTATGATCTCCCGTTCATCTCTTGCGCCGTAGGGATTTTATGGCCTTCGGGTAACTTCAGCTGCTTTTCCTTCAGCAGTAAATCGAATATCTGCTCAGCTTTGCTTACATCGAAGTCGAACCCTTTTGCAGGCCCTTGCTGTTTCACCCATTTGCAGGACACAGGATCTGCTCCCCGAGCCCATTCAGCCACGGCTATCTCCTGGTCTTCTACAAGATCCTCTTCTTCTGTATCGACCAGGCCTATCGGACGTTTGAACTTGTCTTGGTACAACTCAGGGTGGCGCTGCTCATACATTGTCAGTTTCTGGACCATGTGCGCCAGTGAATTGTATTCTACTTGGAAAGCCAGATCCTTGATCGGTGCTGAGAGACCCAACACGGCCAGCTCGACTGCTTCTTTCTCAGTTAAACGAGCCGAATAACATCGGTTCTTGACAGTCCTAAAACGCTGAATATACTCGGCTACCGTTTCTCTCTCCCGCTTCTGCCGCACCTGCGCCAGATCGGCAATGCCAGCCTCGGTAGCTTCTGAATGATACTGAATATGGAACTGTTCTTCCAGCTGCTTCCAGGTCCGGATCGAATCTGGTGGCAACGAGGTGTACCACCCAAAAGCTGGTCCTGTCAGAGATTGCGCAAAGAACCTTACGCGTAACTGATCCGATGCTGAAATCATGCCTAACTGTGCCAAATATCGCTCACGTGCTCGATCGAGCTAGACCCTTCTGAACCATTAAATTTTGAGAACTCAGGGAGCCGATACTTGGGTGGAAGCGGAATCAGATCATACTCGTTGGGGTACGCTTGGAATAGCCGATTGTTCTCCTCTTCGGCAGGAAGCCGAACTGGTCTCTCAAGATGGTACTGATTTGCTCCACCGTTTGAGCTGCAGGGGCTAAATTCTCATGACTCGTTCCGGTGGCATACTTAGCTAGCCACGCCTGTTTATCAGCGTCCATCCCGACATCCCTGCTCCCGAAATCCCTACTCCAGAAACACCTGCCCCAGAAATCCCTGCGGTTGCAATCTGGTTCGTGCGCGTCAGGCTGTTGCAGTCCGGCACGTATGTGCACACATATCCATGTGGGATTTCTTTAGGTGGTTCAAACAGGAATTGGTAATCGCCAGGATCACCTCCAATCTTGTAGACGACGTACGCCGGTGACCCCGGTGGCTCCGGAGCTGCAAGCGTGAATGGTAGCTGTGGCCTGGTCTGGAGCGGTCTTTCTCCCTGGTGAGTCCCTAGGGTAGGCCCCGACGGAGAGTACTGATGTTTCATGATCTCCTGAACCACGCGAACCGCGACGCGCTCGAAAGCGTTCACCAGGCTCTCAGAATGGCGGTGAAGAGAATGAGCCACCATGTAATTGACTTCCTGTCGCAGAGCTCTGGTGCGATCCTCTGAAGGAACAGACAGATCCACCTCATCGAGAGCGCCTTCGGGTGAGAACCCTTTCCACCTGATGCCATGCTTATGGGTCCTCTCAAAAGAGCCGATGAGATCGGCTTCGAAGAGAGCTTTGATATCATCATACCTCTTCTTGTGCTCATCAGGCAGATCGTCGTACGTGATTGGTCTGTCCCCCATCGCAGCGTCAGATGTTGATGCAGATGTTGTTGAGTGTCCCACCGGGCGTGCCAGAATGTGTTGCCTGTCAAAACCCACCGGCGAGCAGCGACGAGCAACACGAAGAGCCGGAGGCTCCCAGAACTGCTGGTGGGCCCTGGTCCCTCGGGCAACGGCCCGCAAAACTCCGGCACACGTCCTGGCTGATGCAAGGGCGTGCCACCTGACCTATACCTGATCAGGAAGGTGATGGATTGCTTCGATTAGTTTCCTGCATGGCAGACACGTAAACATTAAATACGAGCCTCGATCGGCTCTCAGGTTTCCCTGTGAATCGGCTCATGTAGCCGATTGTCCCATGGATCTGCATTGGATCTACGATAACATGGGGTTTTTGCTTTATCAATACAAGTCAAATCGATCTACGACAGTTTAACGCTTTCACCACATAATTGGAACATCCCACACGTAATTGAGCCTGGTAGATACGAAAGATAACAGAAAACTAACCCTAGAGGAGGCCAAAAAACCAACGTAGAGTCAATTCCCGGAACAACTCCTCTCGAATTGGCAAACCATATCCTTACGTACTACTGGATCGTTCAACCCGTTTGTGAGGCCTAACCATGCGGATATCAAACTAATCCTTGGAGAACAAGGAACAACTATGACAGATTGAATCGACTGAATAAAGATCAAGCAAGATGCTGCCCTTACACCCAAAATAGGTGCAAAGGCAGCGAGATCTCTAGGGGCAGCATGACTAAGCAAACATAACCAAAAACACCGATGCTAGCCCAAACAGATCTATGATAACAGTATTACTCGCCATCAACAATGCTTCAGTACGAGCAACACCAAATAACACATAAGCAGATGCTGCCTAGATCGCGAGATGCGATCTAGGCAGCACGACGCTTACCTGAAAGAAACCCTCGAAACAAGGGGTGGCGATGCGCCGAGATTGTGTTTGTTGTGAACGTGATCGTCCTCCTTTCTCAATAACCCTAGGTACACATTTATAGTCTGGAGACTTTCTATCTTTGGAATAACCTAACAACTCTATCTCTTGTTTAAACCGAAACGTAATCTATCATAATATACAGATACACGGGCAATTAGCCCAAATCCACGCGCAAGGCCGATCCAGCCTCCAAGCCCATCTTGATTACGGCCCATCTCCTCATTTGGCCAAAATGTGGCGATAACACAAACTAATAAGATTAAAATAAAAAACTTAAATCAATCAATGCAACTTAACACATCTATGATCCAATTCAGAAAAATTGACTAAATTCCACCAATAATGCTCAAATGCTGATAAACAAGGACTCCAATTCCTACAACAATGCTCAGATAAAAAGACTCACATTTCTACGGAGCAAAGGTAGAATCGACGCCCCCTGTTCGTTCCTTCAAAGGGCATGCATTTGAGCAGCTCTTTCCTATGGACACGACAAACTTCCTCACATCCTACGCCTAACTCATCGTTGTAGGTGTCAGGAGCATAGTCCAGCTCGGTTAGGGCCTAACACACAACAAATTGTAGAGACCTTGGAGTAAATTTACATGAATTCAGAGAAATTGCAAACCCAAGAAAAATGAGGCTGGGGCACTAGAGCTTACCCCGAGAATAACTCAAATAGGGGCCATCATTCCAGCTCGGCATGGTGTTGGTCTCCAAGGGGCGCTCGAACATCGGCAAGGGAGGCGGCGGTGCTCCAGTATGGTGTCTAAGACGAGCAAGACTTATGTAGTCAGCACCACGGGGCGGCGAGGGGGGGATCGTTATGTACCAAACGACTTAATGGGGGGCCCACGACGCTGTCAATGGCAGTTCGAAGCGGGCGTCTCCCCTTTGCCACATCATCACTTACAATGGGTCCCATTGTCAAAATCACTCTTAACACGACAAAAAATGTGAATCAGTGGACATTGGATTGAACCAACGCAATGCTAGTGGATTTTTGCAAAATTAGAAAAAATACGGTGGACTTCGAACTTGTCACGCTAATGTGGTGTTTTGTTTGCAATTCAGTCGTTTTACTTCTAAATACAGTTTGTACAAATGGACTGCTAACCATATGAGTGTTGTTTAAGTCTCCACTTATCTAAAACATTCAAGCTCACTACAGAAGGTACGATGACGGAGCAGTTGCTTTCAGAAATACTGACGAAGCAGTTGCTTCCAGGAAAAGGTGCCCCCGCCATAGCGTTGGTGGACGAAATCGACAAATTTGACCTTTGACTGAAATTTCAGCACAAAATGAATCTAGTTTGAAACTATTTTAAAATCTAACCCTTTTTTATGGAGCCTGTCACGGTGGCGCTACCCTACATGGTGTGAAGCCTTTCTCAATGGAGCTACCTCTTTGTCAACGTGGCAGGGATAGACCTCACTTGTCATAGATACAAGAGGGTAGCTCCATTCACAATGGCTTCACATAGCATAGCATAGGGTAGCTCCATTCACAACGGCGCTACCCTGTTAATGGGCCGGCCCATTAGTGCACCGCGCGGTGGCTGCTTCGGGTGGGACTTTTTAGTCCCACCTCGGAAGCTGAGGGGGGCGTATACCAGCATATAAGCCCTGGTCTGAGAGGGCTGCTGAGCTCCTCTCAGATCCGGTGCATGCATATGTGTGCGCGTTCGTTGCCCTGTGGGCCTGAGGGCCTGGGTGCCGCTTGCAGTACTGCCCCACCGACAGGTGGGGTCATGGACCCCGGTTGACCCTCAGGCGGGCATTTTTATTTTATTTTTAGGTAGCGCCATGCTGAAAGGAGCTACATCATATAGGGTAGCTCCTTTGATATTGGAGCTACCCTTCAGGACTTAGTCATTTTCGAGGCCTCGTTTGCTTCGAAGGGTAGCTCCAATGATAGCGGCGCTACCCTATATGGTGTGAAGCCACTCTCAATGGCGCTACCTAAAAATAAAATAAAAAATGCCCACCTGAGGGTCAACCGGGGTCCATGACCCCACCCGTCGATGGGACAATACTGCCAACGGGACCCACCCTCTAGGCCCACAAGGTAGCGAACGCACGCACACATGCACTGGATCTGAGAGGAGCTCAGCAGACCTCTCAGACCGGGCTTATATGCTGGTCTGCACCCTCCTCAGCTTCCGAGGTGGGACTAAAAAGTCCCACCCGGAGCAGCCACAGCGAGGCGCACTAATGGGCCGGCCCATTAACAGGGTAGCGCCATTGTGAATGGAGCTACCCTATGCTTTGTGAAGCCATGAATGGAGCTACCCTCCTGTACCTATGACATATGGGGTCCATCTGTGCCACGTTGGCGAAAGGGTAGCTCTATTGAGAAAGGCTTCACACCATGTAGGGTAGCGCCATCGTGACAGGCTCCACAAAAAAGGGTTAAATTTTGAAATAGTTTCAAACTAGGTTCATTTTGTGCTGAAGTTTCAGTCAAAGGTCAAATTTGTCGATTTCGTCGAATCTACAGGTAAACGCTAGATGCCAGTGGCGGCGCGTGAACGAAAAGCAAGCTTGTGCCAGTTAGCAAGAATGGACCGAATAAGCTGAAAAATAATTCTCATTTCCTCTAAGGGCCTGCTTGGTTTCCCGTAATTTAGGTGTTACGGAGGGAAAATTCTACGGACCTCACCAGGCCACACGAAAAATCCTGCTGCGGGCCGGAAAATCCGCCGGAGCCGGAAAATTAAACAGCGTCCCAAGCGAGGCCTAAGTGGGCAAAATAAACTAGATTTCTGAGTCATAAGGAAGGATGGGCTACGACCCAGTATGGTCAATCAGACCCTCCGCCTATGCTAGGCGCAACCGGCCTCATGGCTGTAGTAATAGGCGGCAAACGCTCATAAATGTCGCTGTTAAGCTTATGAGTAAATCAATCGTTAAAATGGATAAAAATGGATGAATCATACGTAGCCAGTCAATTAAACACGCGACTGATTATGGGCCATGCTAGTAAGAGTCGATCACATGCACGCACTGATTAAACGGCAGAATATTTTCAACTGATCAAGAACAGAACTTTTTAAGCGGCAGAATATTGCCACCAGCACTCAGAAATTATACCTCCATCGATGGAGAAAAATGACCTCATTGTAGTTTCGGTTTTGCATTGGACACTCACACTGATTGAACGACGACGGTTGCTCAGCTCTTTCAAATGAGTAAACTGAATTGAATCACCACAATCCTATGAGGCGAACGGTCCACATCTTCTTCACAAAGGGGGGCACTTAAATGCCACTGCACCCTCTCGTCTCTCCAGCCAGATGCTGCCATATCGCTTCACAAGTCGTTAAGGTATTGGAGATAGACAAAATGTAGTCCAGCCCACTGTAATGACTCTCAGCGAGGTGATGTCTAAAACTTAGTGATGACTGCCAATGCAACGGCGAGTACTCAACCTCCAGCACGGCACCAGTTCCTATCGCATGCTCACCTTCACGCGATCCCCATGCGAGACGATAATGCTCCCGTGCTCCACTCGAACTACACGACATGATCTCTGTTTCTGTTGTAATCGTGTAACTCTCTTGTAAGTGTGTGTATCGTCAGTTAAAAAAAAGGTGTGTGTACCATCTATGTGACAAAGTGTAGCTGAATGAATCGACTCTCATTGACGAGGGTTAACTCGACAAATATCTTAGATGAAGGACTTAGGATCGGGGAGATAGGGCGACAGATGAACTCGAATGTAAAGTCAGTTAAACAAGATGTGTATCAAAAGTAAACGTGGGTGTGTAGAACATGGCTTGCTTTCAATCTGTCCCTCACCGTCCCCTCCTGGCCCCTATATATAGATGGCCAGGTCTCGAGGATCGGGAGGGATCCGATACAGATTACAATATCGACATACGACATGAACTCGTATTTCGACTAGTACTACAATCGGGCTTAGCTAAACAGGCCTCAGGGGTACTCAACTGACGGGCTCTATTATTTATACCCTTGTCACTCATAGAGGTGATATTCTTATTTCGGACTTCACGGAGAGTGAGGTTTTTGATCCAATCTCTCAAATGGAACATACTAAGGCTCCTGGTCTAGAAGGGTTTCCGGAGTTTTATCAAACTTTATGGGAGGTAATTAAAGGTGATTTGATGCCTCTTTTCACACAATTCCATGCAAGTGAGCTGCCGTGTTTAAACTAAACTTTGGGGTTATCACATTACTTCCTAAAGGAAAATGCGGTTCAAATTCAGCAATATAGACCTATATGCCTTCTTAATGTCAGTTTTAAAATATTTACTAATGTGGCCACAATCTAATTACTAGAATTGCTAGTACAGTGGTTAGACCTACTCAGAAGGCATTCATGCTGGGTATACACATACTCGAGAAAGTGGTGATCTTACACGAAACTATCCATGAGCTTCATCGAAAGAAAATGGACGAGGTCTTATTTAAGATTGATTGAGAAGTCTTACGATAGGTTAATTGGTCTTTGCAACAAGTCCTCCAAATGAAAGTATTTGATCCGGTTTTGTGCAATTGGATCAATAATTTTGTTCAGGGAGGTAGTGTTGGAGTACAGGTAAATGATGACATCAGTCATTATTTCCTGACAAAAAAGGACTACGACAGGGAGATCCGTTGTCTCCTATGCTTTTTAATATTGTGGCTGATATGTTGGCAGTATTAATTGCGAGGGAAAAATATGATGGTCAAGTAGGCGGGCTAATCACTCATCTTGTTGAAGGAGGAGTCTATTCTTTTTCTACAGCATGATCTTCAAAATGCGGTCAATATGAAACTAATTCTTTGCTTATTTGAACAACTATCAGGACTTAAGATTAACTTCCATAAGAGTGAAATCTATTGTTTTGGAAAGGCTAAAAAAATGAAGAGGAATATAGGCAGATTTTTGGATGTGAATCTGGTTCTCTTCCTTTTAGATCCCATGGAATACCCATTCATTATAGAAAATTAACAAACTCCGAGTGGAACCTAGTGGAGAATCGCTTTCAAGGAAAGCTAGGTTGCTGGCAAGGTAAATTATTATCATATGGTGATAGACTTGTCTTAATAAACTTGGTATTTCTAGTATGCCCATGTTTATGTTATCCTTCCTTGAAATACCGGTGGGTGTTTTAAAAAGGTTAGACTTCTATAGATCGAGATTTCTTTTGGGAAAGTTATGAAAAGAAGAAAAAATACCGGCTATCCAAGTGGGATATAATATGCCGGCCTAAAGACCAGGGAGGATTAGGTATTGAGGTCCTCGCTCTAAAGAATATATGTTTCTTAGCAAGTGGTTATTTAAACTTTTATCCGAAGAGGGAGTTTGGCAAGAGCTGATTCATAACAAGTATATTCAAGATAAAAAAGCTCGCTCAAGTGCAAGTTAAACCTACCGATTCCCTTTTGAAAGGGCCTTATGCGGGTTAATGATGATTTTTTCAATCGAGGATATTTTAAAGTAGGATCCGGGCACTTGGTGAGGTTTTGGGAGGTTATCTGGCTTGGTGAGGTGTCACTGGCTACTCAGTATCCCTCTCTTTATAATATTGTGGAGAGAAAAAAATGTGCCTATGCTACTATTATGTCGCATACACCTTTGAATATTGGTTTTCGAAGGAGGTTGGATGGAACAAAATGGGATTCATGGATGCACTTGTGTAGCCGCCTAATGATGATACAGTTAAATGAAGAGCCTGATAGGTTTGTCTGGAGACTTACAACATCTGGTATTTGCTCTGTTAAGCCAATGTATGAAGATCTTATAAACTCCCACAAACACTTTCCTACTAAATACTTATGGAAGGTAAAAGTACCTTTAAAGATAAAAATATTTACGTGGTTTCTGAACAGAAAGGTATTGCTTACAAAGGATAATCTTATTAAGAGACAATGGAAAGGATGTAAGAAATGTTGTTTTTGTGATGCGGATGAATCGGTTGAACATCTTTTTCTTGTATGTCCTTTTGCTAAAATTGTTTGGCGCATTGTTCTTTAGCACATATAACATTCCACCTCCGACTAATTTTAAAAATATGTTTGGCAATTGGCCAAATGGTATTGATAAGAAACGAAAGATAGGATACGAATTGGGAGTGTCGGCTTTGTGTTGGTCGATATGGAAAAGTCGGAATAATGTTATCTTTAACAATACCGGTGTGTCTCATTTTATGCAGGTTATTCATTTGGCTACACACTGTATTCAAGAATATTCCCTGTTACTTTCGGAGGATCAGCAGGAGAGTTTATGGTTACTGAATGCAATCGTCTACTGACGGTCGCTCGGGATTTCTACAGCCAGGCTGGTTGGCGACTTACTAGGAGATTGGCTTCATGAGTAGCCCAACTAGCTTTTTCATGTTTAGATGGTTGATATTTTTATCGACCATGTGTGCTCTCTGAGTTGTAATAATTATATTTTAGTCACCTAAGACCTAAACTTTGCAATAAATGGCCGTGTGCATTCTAGGATGCAGAAGCGGGATATTCCCCCTTTTTTTTAAAGGAGGTGATGTCTGAAACTCTGAGTTATGACCGCGAATATGTGTGCCGTGGATAATGAGATGTTCTCGTGAATGTGGATTTCCGTATTAGCTCCCATGGTTTGGCCTGAGTTTCAACTGAGATGTGCGCATGATATAATAATGTCCGATCATTAGATAGCAGAGACGGACCAAAGGGTGTGCATTTACGCACAAAACCGGCACAAGATCCTCTGTTTAGCAGGACTGACGATACCTCGTGTTGCTTAATAGGAGATACTGTATTGAACAAATGCTAGGATCAAATAATGAAACTAGTCACTGTTCGCTCATGCTTCGTTTTTTTTCACTCTCCGTTTGAAAGTCAGACTGTGTATTGCTTTGTTTGCAGGCTTGCAGCTACATTCTGTCCATTCCGTTACGTTCGGGCGCGAGCTGTAGAACAGGAGTGCTGGTGCTGCTGCTAGCTGTTGCACTGGTTTCTCTGGAAAAAAGCAGGTGTGCGGCTAACAAAACGACAAGCTGGCAGGAGATGGTTCCAAAACTTTGTAAATGTTGGCCAGCGAGTACGCTGAGCCGGTTTAATGATATCGGAGTGTTACAGTTCAAAAAAAAGTTATTTCGGCCACTGATGAGGGATGCCGAATGGCTAGTAGAAGAAGTCAGTATTTTCTTATAAGCAGCAGAATATTGCCATCACTCTAAATTTACCTCTGCTGATGTCCCACTGGGACGCCCGACGGTTGTTCACCTCTTCGAATGATTAGACTACAATGAATAACCACAATCCTATGAGCCAAGGCGATTTAGACAAAAATAACCCAAACTTGAAACAATTGTAAAAAATAAATCTCTGGCAAAAAAAATTTCACGGGACTAACCCTTTTTTTGCCGCGCCGTTCACGGTGGCGCGGACAGAAGGTGTGCGGCGCCACTGTGGGTGGCGCGGCACTGGCTTGCCACGTAGGCTAAGCGAGGCCCGCCCTGGTAAGTGCGGCGCCACTCTGGGTGGCGCGGGCTTGTGTTGTAGCTTCTGCGGCGCCATGCTGAGTGGCCGCCGCACTTTTGAATTAGGGTTAGCCAGCCCAGGCCCGAGCTGGCTTCCTCCCTCACTTCCTCCTCACCTCTAGCTGTGTGGCGGCTGCTCTCTCTCCCCCTCTCAATCCTCCCACCCAAAACCACCAAAATCGAAGGTTTTCTCCGTGGATTTCTCCTTTCCCAAGTCTCCCTAAGGTACTCTCCATCATTTCCCATGATTTGACCCATTGGAATTTGCATATTTGTGTTGAAATCCCCAAAATCTTGGAAACCCTTAGAAAATATTGATTCACAAAATTGCAATGTTGATTCTTGTTAATTTGGTCAATGTTGGCTTGTATGATGTGTATGAAGTATTTTAGTGTAGATTGGTAGGTTAGGGTTAGGTTTTGTGAGGTTAGGGTTTGTTGTTATGGTCGGGTTAGGGTTAAGGTTTTCTTGTTATGTTAGGCGGTATGGGAGTATGATGTGTAGTAATATTGGCATAGGTTACTTATTAAATTTTTTTACCTTATTGTTTTATACCAAATATAGGTATGGCGGAGAGGGGAATTGTTCATGTTCAATCATGTTGACAAGGAAGCATATTTGAAGGCATATAGAGCCCGACCCGGATGAGATTGACTTGGTTCGAGCGTACTCCTAGCAATACGGCTTCTTGTCCATAGACTAGATGGTATGGCGAGGTTTTTATCGCTCCATGACATGACATGCGATAAGCCCACAAAGCTTCTGACAAAACCTCGTGCCAACGCCTAGGGTGCTCGTCGATTTTTCTCTTGATCAGCTTGATAAGGCTCTGATTGGACGCTTCAGCTTGCCCATTTGCTTGAGCATAGTATGGAGATGATCGGATCAGCTTAATTCCCTGTCCTCGCAGAACTCTCTAAACTCGTGAGAAATGAAGACCGAACCTCCATCGGTCGTGATAGTTTTGGGGAATCCCGAATCTGTGAAGGACATGTTCTTTCACGAAATTGATAACATCCTTCGAGTTTACTGACTTCATAGGGACGGCTTCCACCCATTTAGTGAAATAATCCGTAATGGCCAAAATCCACATGTGGCCTTTGCTTGATGGAGGATTGATCTTGCCAATGATATCCATGCCCCAACCTCGGAATGGCCAAGGCTTGATGATGGGGTTCATCGCTGATGCAGGTACCATCTGAATCTTCCCGAATTTCTGACATGCTTGACACCCTTTATAGTACTTAAAACAGTCCTCAAGCATGGTGGGCCAATAAAACCCTGATCGCCTGATCAACCATTTCATCTTGTGAGCCGATTGGTGAGTTCCACAGGCGCCTTCGTGTACCTCGTGTAGAAGCCGATTTGCCTCGGTTGGCCCCAGACATTTGAGCAGTAACCCTTCCAAAGTCCTGTAGAACATGTCATCCCCAATAAGCACATACTTCATGGCCTTGTACCTTATCCGTTAGGTGCCCCCCCGAGCCGAATCTTTCAAGTAATTGAAGATATCGGCTCTCCAGTCGTCCGCCTCCAGGAACTGTACCTGAACATCAGTTCCATCTGCTATGTCCTTGTAGCCTGAAGCCATCTGTGCAAGATCATTCGCCTCGGTATTCTGCGACCGCGGGATCCAGTTAAAGTTTAGATACCTGAACTGTGCCATCAGCTCACGGCATTGCAACCATAATGGGAAGAGTGACTCGCTCTCACACTTGTATTCGTCCGTGAGTTAGGAAATCACCAATTTGGAGTCTCCAAAAAGTTCCACTGCTTCTGCTCCGGCTTCAATGAGCAACTCCATTCCCTTGCGTATTGCCTCATACTCAGCGACATTGTTGGTGCAAGGGGTAGATAGCCTGATGGAGAAGGAATATGTTGCCCCCCGGGGCGACACGAGTAGAATGCCGATGCCGCAACCATCATCACAAGCCGATCCATCAAAAAACATAGCCCATGCACGTACAGACAGTGCTGCTATATCAGTGTTGATTCGTTCAGCAATAAGATCGGCCAACGCCTGTCCCTTAACCGCTTTGGCGGGTTGATACCGGATATCAAATTCCGATAATGCAAACATCCATTTGCCGAGTCGGCCTTTCAACACAGGAGCCGACAGCATATGTTTTATGACATCTGATTTGCATATGATGATAATCTCTGCTGACAGCAAGATGTGTCGCAGCTTGGTGCAGGTGAAAAATAGGCAGAGGCATAACTTCTCGATCTCAGGATACCTTGTCTCTGCATCCAGCATCCTTCTGCTGATGTAAAACACAACTCGCTCCAGACCATCATAAACTTGCACCACCACCGAGGCGATGGACGTGTCAGCCACCGACAAGTAAATGTAGAACGGCCTATCCTGCTGCGGTGGAACCAACACTGGCGGCTTCGTTAGATATTCTTTGATCTCGTCGAAGGCTCGTTGTTGTTCTGTCCCCCAGCGGAACTCCTCATCAGATTTAATTTTCACCAGTCCCATGAACGGCTCTATTCTTCCTGACAGATTGGAGATGAACCTTCTGATGAAGTTGATTTTGCCGATGAGACACTGCAGTTCTTTCTTCGTGGTAGGTGGCTTCATTGTTCGCACTGCCTCCTGACTTTTCAGGCCGATCTCAATTCCGCGTTCATGGACCAAGAAACCCAAGAACTGACCGGCCGTCACACCGAAGGCACACTTCTTTGGATTCATCCGTAGCCCGAATTTTCTGGTTCGGTCCAAGACGCGTCGCAGATCGTCCAAGTGTCCTTGTACTGAAGCAGACTTGACTACCACGTCATCGATATAAATCTCCACCAGCTTGCCGATCAGATCATGGAAAATGTAATTCATGGCTCTTTGGTATGTGGCGCCGGCATTCTTCAGTCCAAATGTCATGACTACATATTCAAACAACCCCACCGAACCTGGGACTCTGAATGCAGTCTTGTGTATATCTTCTGGAGCCATAAAAATTTGATTGTAACCGGCATTGCCATCCATAAAGCTCAAGACCTTATGACCAGCAGCTGCGTTGATCAATGTCTCTGCTACCGGCATCGGATACTCATCCTTTGGAGTGGCTCTATTGAGATCCCGAAAATCTATGGCAACACGCCATCGGCCATCCTTTTTTTCTACAGGTACGATACTAGAAATCCACTCAGCATACCTGCATGGCCTGATGAACCCAGCTTTCAACATTTTCTCGATCTCTTTCTTGACTTCCTCTAAAATTTCGGCCTTCATCTGTCGTGCTCGCTGCTGGAATGGCCGAAACCCTTTTTTAAGCGGGAGCCGATGCTCAATGATGCTCCTGTCTAATCCGGGCATCTCCGTATAGTCCCAGGCAAAGCAATCTGGATATTCTTTCAACAAAGCTATCATCGGACCCCGCAGATTCGGATCTAACTTTTTGCTGATAAATGTCGGTCGTGGCTTATCCCCAGGACCGATGTCAATCTCCTCTAGCTCATCAGCGGATGTAAACCCATACCCCAGCTTTCCGTCACCTGCTAAATCGATGTTGAACACAGGCCAAAAGTTTGGTGAGGATAACAAAGATAATTTGGGCCGATTGCCGGAATCGGCCCCCTTTTTGATTGCATTACTCAAGGAAGGTTTACAACTTATTTGTGCTCTACAATGGTAGGGAATCTCCCTACTACGACTACATGACATGCTTGTCGTAAGATCACTGCTTTTTATTTTTTGTGGCCGATCGCAGGGATCGGCCTTACCACGCACAATCGTGGGCTTTGCTACTCTGTCAGGCCAGTGGATAAGACCAGCCTCACCCCGTTTTTTGTAGCTTCAATGCGCTCACAGCCGTCTAGACTGATTCCAGAGATCGGCTCTTGGTCTTCTGCGTCCCAAATGTTCATGCCAGCTATTGAGATCTCGATCGAATCATCTGCATGAATGACCTCCACTTCATCTCCATCCCACTGTATCAGGCATTGGTGCATCGTGGATGGAATGCAGCAGTTAGCGTGAATCCAATCCCTTCCCAGCAAGACAGCGTAGGTGCTTTTGCTGTCAACAATGAAGAACGACGTAGGGATGGTTTTTCTACCCACGGTCAGATCCACGTTCAGAACGCCTTGCGTTTCTGAAGCTTGGCCGTTGAAGTCGCTTAGCGTGACGTTGGTTTTGATCAGATCTGCAGTGGAGCGTCCCAAACGCCGCAGCATGGAGTATGGCATTATATTGACTGCCGCTCCGGTGTCAACCAACATCTTGCGGACAGGCTGCCCATTGATATAACCTCTCAGGTACAGGGCTTTCAGATGTTTGTAGCTCTTCTCCCATGGCTTTTCAAAGATAACCGGCCGTGGGCCGCAGTCAAACTATGCCACTGGTAGTTCTTCGGTTCTTGGAGCGCAAAACTCTGACGGAAGTATGAACACCATGTTTGTGCCAGCCGATGTCTTCGCATCGGCTTTTACTGGTTTGGGGCGCCACTCTTTCTTTTTTGGACGGGCCTCCGTCTCCAAGGTTTGCTGAATTTTCACGGCCAGATCAGGCCGGGCTTTCCTTAAAGTGTGGAGGTACTGCGCTTCGGCTTCCTCCAAGCTACGTAGCCGCTGAACTCTACGCTTTTGGGTGTGTCTGAGTCCATCGGGACACCACCTTGGCCGGTGATATCTATCTTCTTCTTCATCCTCTGACTCCTCGAGATCTTTTGCTCGAGATGACTCCTCTTGTCTGTTCTGAGGCCGGAGAGGCCCTAGACGCTTGAACACTGAAACTGGACCTGTGTGATCCTTCTGCTGTCCACATTCCGGGCAGTTGTCGACTGTAGGCAATCGGCTCATTCCCGCATCCCAACAGTACTTGAAGAAAGGACAATCCCAATGTTTATCCACGCCTTCCTTTTCCTTTGACCTTCCCCTAGCGCGGTGCTCATATCCTTCATCATCTCTATCATGCCGACGGTATCTCCCATCGTATGCGTCGGTCCGACGATCTCTTTCATCATCTCTGTCGTACTGCCGACGTCGGTCATACTGACGCTCATACTTGTTAAGGAGATGCGTGGAGTGTGGCTTCTGATATCGCACGCTTCTCACTTGTTCCTCGGTTATATACCGCCTATCATCATAACGGGGCCGGTCGCGTGGACCGGCCTCTTCCTTTT
This sequence comes from Dactylis glomerata, assembly GCA_007115705.1. Classification (NCBI taxonomy): domain Eukaryota; kingdom Viridiplantae; phylum Streptophyta; class Magnoliopsida; order Poales; family Poaceae; genus Dactylis; species Dactylis glomerata. Next base: position 482,014 of record QXEO01000538.1, on the reverse strand, counting down.
CTTTGCCCCGGGAGTGGCCGCTTTCCTCCTTATACTTGCCATGGTGGTACACAGGCCCTGCCATGTTAATATCGAACGAGAAATCTAGCTGACGCCTCGTGGAGTGGCTGTGCTCTACCATGTTGATGCCAGGAAACGGGTTTGTGTCCACTTTCATGGCGAACTGCCCAAGGATCAGACGGCCCTGTTCTATCGCCGTTTGGATCTGCCGACGTAGCTCTTTGCAATCATTGGTGGTGTGGGTGAACGAGTGATGCCACTTGCAGTATGATCTCCCGTTCATCTCTTGCGCCGTAGGGATTTTATGGCCTTCGGGTAACTTCAGCTGCTTTTCCTTCAGCAGTAAATCGAATATCTGCTCAGCTTTGCTTACATCGAAGTCGAACCCTTTTGCAGGCCCTTGCTGTTTCACCCATTTGCAGGACACAGGATCTGCTCCCCGAGCCCATTCAGCCACGGCTATCTCCTGGTCTTCTACAAGATCCTCTTCTTCTGTATCGACCAGGCCTATCGGACGTTTGAACTTGTCTTGGTACAACTCAGGGTGGCGCTGCTCATACATTGTCAGTTTCTGGACCATGTGCGCCAGTGAATTGTATTCTACTTGGAAAGCCAGATCCTTGATCGGTGCTGAGAGACCCAACACGGCCAGCTCGACTGCTTCTTTCTCAGTTAAACGAGCCGAATAACATCGGTTCTTGACAGTCCTAAAACGCTGAATATACTCGGCTACCGTTTCTCCCCGCTTCTGCCGCACCTGCGCCAGATCGGCAATGCCAGCCTCGGTAGCTTCTGAATGATACTGAATATGGAACTGTTCTTCCAGCTGCTTCCAGGTCCGGATCGAATCTGGTGGCAACGAGGTGTACCACCCAAAAGCTGGTCCTGTCAGAGATTGCGCAAAGAACCTTACGCGTAACTGATCCGATGCTGAAATCATGCCTAACTGTGCCAAATATCGGCTCACGTGCTCGATCGAGCTAGACCCTTCTGAACCATTAAATTTTGAGAACTCAGGGAGCCGATACTTGGGTGGAAGCGGAATCAGATCATACTCGTTGGGGTACGGCTTGGAATAGCCGATTGTTCTCCTCTTCGGCAGGAAGCCGAACTGGTCTCTCAAGATGGTACTGATTTGCTCCACCGTTTGAGCTGCAGGGGCTAAATTCTCATGACTCGTTCCGGTGGCATACTTAGCTAGCCACGCCTGTTTATCAGCGTCCATCCCGGACATCCCTGCTCCCGAAATCCCTACTCCAGAAACACCTGCCCCAGAAATCCCTGCGGTTGCAATCTGGTTCGTGCGCGTCAGGCTGTTGCAGTCCGGCACGTATGTGCACACATATCCATGTGGGATTTCTTTAGGTGGTTCAAACAGGAATTGGTAATCGCCAGGATCACCTCCAATCTTGTAGACGACGTACGCCGGTGACCCCGGTGGCTCCGGAGCTGCAAGCGTGAATGGTAGCTGTGGCCTGGTCTGGAGCGGTCTTTCTCCCTGGTGAGTCCCTAGGGTAGGCCCCGACGGAGAGTACTGATGTTTCATGATCTCCTGAACCACGCGAACCGCGACGCGCTCGAAAGCGTTCACCAGGCTCTCAGAATGGCGGTGAAGAGAATGAGCCACCATGTAATTGACTTCCTGTCGCAGAGCTCTGGTGCGATCCTCTGAAGGAACAGACAGATCCACCTCATCGAGAGCGCCTTCGGGTGAGAACCCTTTCCACCTGATGCCATGCTTATGGGTCCTCTCAAAAGAGCCGATGAGATCGGCTTCGAAGAGAGCTTTGATATCATCATACCTCTTCTTGTGCTCATCAGGCAGATCGTCGTACGTGATTGGTCTGTCCCCCATCGCAGCGTCAGATGTTGATGCAGATGTTGTTGAGTGTCCCACCGGGCGTGCCAGAATGTGTTGCCTGTCAAAACCCACCGGCGAGCAGCGACGAGCAACACGAAGAGCCGGGAGGCTCCCAGAACTGCTGGTGGGCCCTGGTCCCTCGGGCAACGGCCCGCAAAACTCCGGCACACGTCCTGGCTGATGCAAGGGCGTGCCACCTGACCTATACCTGATCAGGAAGGTGATGGATTGCTTCGATTAGTTTCCTGCATGGCAGACACGTAAACATTAAATACGAGCCTCGATCGGCTCTCAGGTTTCCCTGTGAATCGGCTCATGTAGCCGATTGTCCCATGGATCTGCATTGGATCTACGATAACATGGGGTTTTGCTTTATCAATACAAGTCAAATCGATCTACGACAGTTTAACGCTTTCACCACATAATTGGAACATCCCACACGTAATTGAGCCTGGTAGATACGAAAGATAACAGAAAACTAACCCTAGAGGAGGCCAAAAAACCAACGTAGAGTCAATTCCCGGAACAACTCCTCTCGAATTGGCAAACCATATCCTTACGTACTACTGGATCGTTCAACCCGTTTGTGAGGCCTAACCATGCGGATATCAAACTAATCCTTGGAGAACAAGGAACAACTATGACAGATTGAATCGACTGAATAAAGATCAAGCAAGATGCTGCCCTTACACCCAAAATAGGTGCAAAGGCAGCGAGATCTCTAGGGGCAGCATGACTAAGCAAACATAACCAAAAACACCGATGCTAGCCCAAACAGATCTATGATAACAGTATTACTCGCCATCAACAATGCTTCAGTACGAGCAACACCAAATAACACATAAGCAGATGCTGCCTAGATCGCGAGATGCGATCTAGGCAGCACGACGCTTACCTGAAAGAAACCCTCGAAACAAGGGGTGGCGATGCGCCGAGATTGTGTTTGTTGTGAACGTGATCGTCCTCCTTTCTCAATAACCCTAGGTACACATTTATAGTCTGGAGACTTTCTATCTTTGGAATAAACCTAACAACTCTATCTCTTGTTTAAACCGAAACGTAATCTATCATAATATACAGATACACGGGCAATTAGCCCAAATCCACGCGCAAGGCCGATCCAGCCTCCAAGCCCATCTTGATTACGGCCCATCTCCTCATTTGGCCAAAATGTGGCGATAACACAGTTATTTCCGATCAGAGGGAGTACACTAATAGAAAAAAGGACTTCTATTCGTCCCCATTAGTCTCCAACGTATTTGATCCGCGGCTAAAGGGTCCATCAGTTCCGGTTTATTTGAAAATGTGGGCCAGGGGGCATTAGTCCCGGTTCAAATGGGCTCTTCGGTCCCGGTTTCAGCCACCAACCGGGACTAATACCTTTGGGCCTTTAGTCCCGGCTCGTGGCTCAAACCGGGACTAAAGGACACCCTTTAGTCCCGGTTCGTGCCACGAGCCGGGACCAAAGACCCGTTCAAACGAACCGCCCTCTTCTCGCGCCAGTTATGACGACGATGCTTCGGAGAGATCGACATTAACGACGACGCTTCGTATATCGTCGCGCTCGGGAACCACCGGCGACGCATTGGAATTCGATCGTCTTCACACCACCGCCGGCGTCTTCTCATCTCCCTGATCTCTACTATATATAGCACTCATATGATCATCTTAAGCACACACCACATTCTCTCATCCTAATCTTCTTCTTCCCCATACATCTCCCACGCATCACCATCGTCGGCGCCCTCTCTCTCCCTCTCAATGGAGGAGCAATTTCTGCCAAGATCTCGGCTCTACTACGTCGTCATTGAAGAGATGAACTTCACCATCACGGAGACTCTCCGTGCATCAAGGGTGGAGAAGTGGATCCGCGCCGTCAAGCGACGGTTCCTCGACGCCGCACCGATCAAGTGCGTGGGCTTGGACTGTGAGTTCACCACTCACGAGGTCCCTCAGCGTGTCGCCGTCCTTCAACTCTCGGTGGCGTCCAAGATATTGATCTTCCAGATTTGTAAGGCCAATCGCGGGCCGCAACTACTCAAGGAATTCTTGAAGGACACCACCATCAAATTCTGTGGTGCGGCTATCGCCAATGATCTGCGCATGCTGAGGACATACGGAATTGTTATTCCGTCTGCGTACGATCTTCAAAAGATTATCCCAAACCCCACCAATAAACTAACGTTGAGTCTCTATGATTTGGCCAATGCTACTATTGGGACACATCTTGAGAAGAAGAAGAAGAAGAAGAAGAAGAAGAAGAAGAAGAAGAAGAAGAAGAAGAAGAAGAAGAAGAAGATGATGATGATGATGATGATGATGATGATGATGATGATGATGATGAAGATGAACTAATATTTGGTTGGGAAAAGGTTTCATTGAGCTTCAACCAATTATTATATGCCGCTTTAGACGCTCGCCTAGGCTTTGAGATTGCTAGGAGCTACTGGAAGCTAAAAAGCTACAATAGCCATGTTGATCGTCTTAACCTTAATATTTATTAGGTGGATGATCGTAGATGTGGTTGTGTGAGTCTTGGATGAGTATAATGTTTGGAAAATGTACTCCCTTATTGTTTCGGTTAACAAAGTCTATTAATTTTCGAATTTGTGATTTTTCAAGTATTTTGGCTTTTTTGAATATTTTAATTATTAAAAATTAATAATTAAATTATGCATAAAGATTATTTGAAATTCATTGGTGCTTATTATACTTAATCATTGTTGCTTATTTTGTGAATTTATTTGGAATTTAAAAAAGTAATATTATATATTACCAAAGTGTATAGGTTAATAGAATTGGTAGCATACCATTATCAAGAAGTCGCGAGCGCAGTCTTGGAAGCTAGTAGGAAAGGAATGGAGAAGTTAAGCGTGCTAAGGGTGGAGCAGTGTGAGGATAGGTGACCGACCGGGAAGTGAGGCCACAAGTACTTGTAATTTGATATGAGATATGGAGTGAGAGCCATAAGTATCTAATTTGATATGAGAATAGAGATGATTAGATAATAGAGAAATAAAGAAATAAAGAAAATACAAAAATTCTGAAACTGAAATACAAATTTTATTCCGAATGGACCTTTAGTCCCGGTCCGTGTTACGAACCGGGACCAAAGGTCCTCCAGCCGCAGCACATGCCCCGGGCCACGTGGAGGCCCATTGGTCCCGATTCGTAAGCAACCGGGACTAAAGGCTGGAGCCTTTAGACCCGCTTTGTTAGTCCCGGTTGCTACAACCGGGACTAATGGGCTTTAGAAACCGGGATTGAAGGCTTTTTTTCCACCAGTGGTACTAACAAATACTAGAACGGGAAGTGTGTTTCTTTGGCTCCCGAGCTTCAGTAATCTTTTTAATTTAAATTTTAAAAATTATAATAAAGTTTTAGAAAATTATGAATATAAAAATGAACATAGTCAATGATACCCACAAGCATGCAAAATTTTATTATGATATTTTTTATATGGGCTACACAATTTGATAAAATTTAAATATTTGAAAATATGCATACTTAGATCTAGATGTTTATCATTTTTGTATAGCCTAACACAACATATTGAAACAAAAAAATTCGCATGTTTGTAGAATAAATAGTTGGCTGCACATAATTATTTTCAAAAAAATTAAACTTAAAAATGTGATTTTTTTTCTTAAAAACGAGATCATTGATGCTCATGTGTCCCAAATCTTCATTCTGGAACGGAAGAAGATCAAGTTGCCTAACATGTGAACATTTGTCTTGCCGTGGACAGTGTTCGTGCTAATAAAAAAAAGCGTATGTGCTGTGATTGGAAATAAGTGCAGTGATTTTATACTAACTTAGTATAAAATTTATACTAAGTCATCAGCACTTATTTCTGATTGAAAGAAATAATACTTATGCGATTCAAATGAAAGAATTTAACTAATCACAAATTGTTTTCAAATTTGTACGTTCTGTAACAGTGTAAATACGATTTGTATACCAGTAGTAAAGACAAACTTCGCTATAGTTGGCGTGCACCGCCGCACGGATGAGGATGAGGTCAGTAAGCTGGCACACAACGAGTATGAGCTCGTACGTACTCTACTACAGATAGGTGTGTGGGGCTCACCGCCGTTGACTGAGGTGTTTATGGCTTGACACGTCGCCCCTAACTTAGTCGGTTAGAGGATGGATGAGTACAACCAGGTTATGGCCCATAGGCCCTTAGCCATCACGCGCGCTCCATGCACCCCGATGATCTGCGTCACTCGTGATCCTCAATTCCCCTTTTCTGTCTGTTATCATGCTACACGTAGGTCATCGACAAGTGCTAGCGCCCCCTCGATGACTTTTCTTTTATGAAAAAAACAATCGGTCTGGTGATAATTATTTATAATATGTTCTTGGTTTTAAATTTTATTTAACATCTATATCTAGATAAAACTATGTCCTTTAATTTAAACATCAATAGTAGTATAATTTTTTATAAATTATAAAAAAATACAATTAGTTGTTAGGGACGACTACAAAGACTAACGCGAGTCAAGCCATTTTCTTCGCTCTTTAAACTCTAAATTATTTACTCAATAGGGATTGCACATATGTTTTCTCGCTTGGAGCACAAGGGGAAATACCGATTGCGATTGAACTCCCTTCGGAGTACGTCCAGATTGCACTTATCCGGTTTAAAATAACCAAAATGTAAGGATAGCTCATATGTTTTCTTGCTTGGAGCACAAGGGGAAATATTGATTGCGATTGAACTCCCTTCGGGGTACGTCCAGAGTGCACTGATCCGGTTTAAAATAACCAAAATGTAAGGATAGCTCCATCTTTAACTGGAAAGCCAGTCCAATCTATAAATAAAGGGGAAGGCATATCGTCGTCCTTACCCTTCCACTAGATCTAGGCAGAACTTGTCGTATGTAGAACTTGTGGTAGCTATGGCGGAACTAGAAAATTCTTAAAGACTGGGTAAACATGCTTATTACACTGGGATTTCGACAAAATTACTATAAAAAGTCACGCAACACAAGCAGGGCCGCCGCCGGCAAGCCAGGGCGGCTTCCCGGGCTGGAGGGATGCTAGATTCGCCCATGTATGATAGTAGACAAATAAAAGGTAATCGTGCTAAAGCCTAAAAAACTAGCACACATCAAAGCAGCAACCATCTTCAAAGATGAGACTTGATCTAAAGCCAGAACCTTTGAATCTAGGAGATCAGCGAGACTCACAACTAGCATAGGAATGGTAGGGCGCGGATGACCATATTCCGACTTCCAGACTAGCAACCACCTCACCGTCTTAAATAAAGAAGATAAAGAAAAATAATCCAAACAACGAACCAAAAACCCTCTCGCTGACGAGGAAGCGTGGTCCATCCTCCATCGCGTCTCCAAGGCAGTCGGAGACGATCGCCTCTCTCTTTGGAGGCTCACATACCGGTTCGGTTTCCCGACTCTTGATGACTTACACAAGATGGTATTGTCCGCATGCATGGATGGAGGCGTATCAGTTATGGACTAATTTGTATTATTAGTTACTCCCTTTATTATGGAATATAAAATGTTTTAACATTTTTATGACACATATGTATCTAGATGTTTTCTAGTGTGTAGGTTCACTCATTTTGATTCCAACATACACACTAAAACATGTCTAGATATATAATGTTAAAGAAAGACTAAAATATTTTATATTTTTAAACAGAGGAAGTAAGTTTTCAGTGCTACTTTTTTTAAAACGGGTTTCAGTGCTACTTGAACAAGAAATAAAGAGAGCTGACAAGACATGCCGCATACGCGTAGGAGTACGCAAGTTGGAGCAGTGGGGACAGCTGAAAAAATGGCGTGCGCGAGTCGGTATCGGTAAGGTGTACATGCAGGCACAGGGAGGAAAGCCTGAGGTAGCGCCAAGCGTGATCACGAGGAGGGATACGACCACTTGTTCACTTGCCGTTACGCACTTGGCCGCACGCCGCACCGCCTGGCCTGATATGATCTGTCAGGATCATGGGTGGATAGTGGATACGCTGTTCGGTTCGATCAGGCTCAGGCTCAGGCTCGCGCGCCTTTCCATGTCCTGTCCTGACACACCATGCACACACAGTGTGCACAGCATGCACGCGTTTGAGGCGGCGCCGAGCACGAGCGCGGGCCGCGTCCAGCCGCTGCGCCCTGTGCTGTCGCCTGTCGCCCGTCGGAGTCGGTTGCTCGGCGGCATAACGGCAAATTTCGGAGACCTTCCCGTGATTCTTAATGGCCCATGGTTACATCGTTTACTACTCCCTTCAATCGAAACAAGTATCGATAATTTAGTATAAAATGTATACACAATTTTGTACTAAGTCAATGACGTATATTTCCTTTTAGAAGGACTTTAAAAATCTTTATCTTTACCTAATCTATATCTATATCTATATCTATATCTATATCTATACCTAAGGGCATGTACAATGGAAAGCGCTTATACAGGCGCTTGGAGAGGGAAAAAATAGGATTAGAATCCTAGCGTCTACTTAAGAGTCTATTGCTGCAATGCACGAATTAAATCACAAGCGCTTAAGCCCATCAATTAATGGCTGATTTGTACTGCGCTCTGTATCAAGCGTCGACGCAAAAGAAAGCAGCGACGCTAGGCATGCAGCCGGGATTGGAACGTACGGAAGCAAAACTGCTGGGAATTTATTCCTAGCGCCTGTCCCAAGCGCCCCCATTGGAGATGCCCTAATAATAATAAAAGGAGCAAGGGTTCCATGTTTGGTTCTTCCGTTATATATTTTGCAAATAAGCGCTTTTTAAAAAACGCTTCGTCCATCGCTCATACCTCGTCCAGGCTTGGTACCTTCGATCAAACCATAACCAACAAAAAATTCTGTCAACTGTCAAGTACATGAATCGTGGATTGCGACACCAGCCGTACGCCATGCGGAGTCTGATACGAATCAAACAACCGTGCTAGGCAAGGATTGACCTACAGTATATATGTGCTTGGCCGTCTCTAAATTGTCCCATCAGATCTCATTAGGAGAGCCAAAGGTTAAGGTCAAAAAAAAATTTGCGAGGAATAGGACTCAACGAGACAAGGTGCTTCCATGGCGTGCGCTTTGAGATCACTAGGAGTCGGCGCCCCAAGCTCGAGTACAACTGATCATATAAGACCGTAGCTAGCAGGGAGGCCTACTGCACTGCCGGCGTGACATATCCTGACATCTAGGCGATCTCACGGTCAAGATTTTCCTCCGAACTTCTACAATTTTCAGTATGCAGATCGACCGGGTTGGGTAATTTCCAGTCCATTCAACCGTAGCATTGGAGCAAATCTCCCTTCTTTTTCCTATACGTGAGGAGCTACAATTTCCAGCATACAGATCTAAGTTAACCATCAAAATCGCGTGAGGAAATCCCCCTTCGTCCTCCAGTCCGTTCAACCGTTTAGTCTGAATCTCAAAGATCACGACCGTGCTGGACACACACTTCTGTTCTTGTAGACAGTATTGGGCCTCCAAGTGCAGAGGTTTATAGAGCAGCAGGAAGTTTCCCTTAAGTGGATCACCCAAGGTTTATCGAACTCAGGGAGGAAGAGGTCAAAGCTATCCCTCTCAAACAACCCTGCAATTACGATACAGAAAGTCTCTTGTGTCCCCAACACACCCAATACACTTGTCAGATGTATAGGTGCACTAGTTCGGCGAAGAGATAGTGAAATACAAGTGGTATAGATGATTATAAGTAGTAAATGCAATCTGGAATAAAAATGGCAGCAGGCAAACAAGTAACAAAACAGCAAGTAAACGGTGTGCAAAGCTTGGAAACAAGGCCTAGGGATCATACTTTCACTAGTGGACACACTCCCAACAAATATAACATAATTGAACAAATAAATAACTTCTCTTCACTATGCTACTCTGAATTACTCTCCTATTGAATAACACTAATCATTGCATAGTGGCTACAGAAGCACCCCTTAAAGTTCATCAAGTACTTGACAAACACCGCTCATAGGAATATCCAAATCAAATCACAACTCAAGATAAATATTATTGTAACTTAGACCAAGTACTAACACGGTGCACACACTGTCAACATTACACCATGAAAGGAGGAATAGTTCACTTCAATACTATCATAGTGATAATTATTCTCATAATCCATAAGAGATCACAATCGTAGCCTAGACCAATTACCACCATGATGCACACACTGTCACCGTTACACCATAGCAGGAGGAATAGATTACTTTAATAACACCACTAGAGTACACATAATGATGAAGAGTAGCATCTACTTATTCAACATGATACAAAGCTCACGATCACATAGAGATCACATCATGGGAGAGAGAGGTGAACCACATAGCTACCGGTAGAGCCCTCAGCCCTGGGGATGAACTACTCCCTCCTCATCATAGGAGACAGCAAGGTTGATGGAGATGGCGGTGAGGTCGATGGAGACGGCGGAGACGACGATGGAGACCGATGGAGATGGCTCCGGGGGCACTTCCCCGTCCCGGCAGGGTGCCGGAACAGAGATTTCTGTCCCCCGAAATTTGGCTTCGACGGCGGCGGCACTGCGAAACTATTCTGGAAATTTTGCCAACTCCCCTAGGGTTTTCCGTCCCGAGGCTTTATATAGGCGAAGGGGCGTCGTCAGGGGGCTGCCAGGGACTCCTCACACATAGGGGGCGCGGCCAGGGGCTAGGCCGCGCCGCCCTGGTGTGAGGCTGGCCCCTGGCCCCCCTCCGGCTCTCTTTCGGTCCTCGTCCTTCGTCCGGGAAAAATAGGAGTTCTGGAACTTGTTTCGTCCAATTCCGAGAATATTTCCTGTGTAGCATTTCTGAAACACAAAACAGCAGAAAACAGGGAACTGGCACTTTGGCATCTTGTCAATAGGTTAGTTCCGGAAATCGCATAAAAGTGCCACTAAGTGTAATGAAACATTAGGCAAATGGTGTAAAAACAAGCATGGAGCATAAAAAATTATAGATACGTTGGAGACGTATCAAGCATCCCCAAGCTTAACTCATGCTCGTCCTCGAGTAGGTAAGTGATAACAAAAGAAATAATTTTTGAGGTGACATGCACCATCACAATCTTGATCATATAGGTAAAGCATTGAGTGCTGAGATCAAAGAACTTAAAACATGGGCATGAAAGATATGATCTTGATAGAAGAAACTTAGCAACCATGTTATAACATGAAAATAAACACAAACAAAAGATCATGAAAATGAAACAATGAAAGTCAAACGTGTGTTCAAATCATAAAGAAAAACATACCAATGGTTTTCAGCTTGTCCTTCATGGAGAGCAAAACATAAATGCATAGGACACCTTCAAGTTTAAGAGGGCGACTAGATACAAATAATTTGAGAACAAGTGAAACCAACAATATGAATCAATCAATGAAAACTTTGGGACAATGCACATTATACTAAGAATGACAACTATGCTCTCTTAATAGTGCATAAAGATAGAAGGTGGTGACTCAACATAAAAGTAAAAGAAAGGCCCTTCGCGGAGGGAAGCAGTGATTAAACATGTGCTAGAGCTTTTCATTTGTAAAACAGAGAGATAAAAATTGGATTTTGAGAGGTGGTTGTCTTTGTCAACGGCTGGCAATGGGGTTTTACTATCTTCCATACAAAAATGAAGCAAGTTTTTGAGAGAGATTGGCACTTTTGTGCTCTTTCATAAAGCTTGGCACTCCTCCCCACCTTTTTTTTCAAACCATGGCTAACCGATTCCATCGGGTGCCCACCAACATTCACATACCATGGAGGAGTGCCTTTTTCTTTCTTTTTTCTTTTTTTTTTCTTTTTGGAATAAACAATATGGAAGATAGCAAATCCGACCACTACGTCCCCATGAGCTGAAAACAGTGTCACAAAATGAGAAGTATTTTGAAGGTTTTTTGAAAGGTAGCACATGAAAGTTTACTTGGAATGGCTTGCAAATACCATGCATAGGAATTTATAGTGGACACAATGGCAAACTTGGTTTCTAGGAGTTCGATGCACGAGTAGATCTCATACTCAGTACAAAATGAGGGCTAGCAAAAGACTGGGAGCGACCAACTAAGAGAGCAATAACGGCCATAATCATGCATAGCGACAAAACATCATTGAAAGAAGCATAAAGTGGTATCACAAGTCAGAAACCAAATGATCATAGAGGCTATAGGCGACTTATTTTGTAGTCAACATGGTGTAAGCATGTGCCAAGTCAACCCAAATAAAGCATCAAAGGAGAAAACCAAATTAATGCTTCCAAATAATAAAAACAACGCATGATTTTTTCAAAGGCTCATTAAGCAATCTCAGTCATTTGAGACAAGTCATGCCACAGCAAAAATTACTAAGCATACTATCAAAATGCAATCAAGCATGGCATGCAAAAGTCTAAGCCGCAGTCTAAACAAGCTCCTTTTTGTACCACTTTTTTGCATGAAACTTTTCTCTTTTCCAACACCATTCAAACCTTTTTGAGAGAACTCTTTTGATAAAAGCCAACATAGATCAGAGGTCAAAATACACCTTGATGCAAAGATAAAACAAGATCTGAACAAAAACCAAGGCAAAAAACGAAAGCTAAACGCAGTAGCAGAAAAAGAGAACACTCATTGAAACGATAAGAGTGAAAAACGGAGTGTTCTTGGCAAATGAAAAACGGAGCATGTCTCTCTCCAAACACATGATGTGATCCAAACATTTATTGCAGCAAACAAAGCAAAAGAAAACTGAAAACAAAAGCAACTGACGCTCCAAGAAAAACGCATAGTGCATGAAGCAATAAATATATAGTGTCTTGAAAGGTGACCTGATTTTTGCCGATGAAGAAGGGGGTGCCTCGGGGCATCCCCAAGCTTTGACGCTTGTACTTCTTGGATATTTCTTGGGGTGTATGGGCATCCCCAAGCTTGAGCTTTTGTCCATTCTTCATCTCATCTCATCATTCTCCAATCCCTACACTTGAAAACTTCCTTCATACAAAACTAAACACAAATCTATTAGCAACATTAGTGTAAGCATATCATTGAATCAACCCTTTTTGCTTCAGGTTTCAACCTAAAACCACAACATATAAAGCATATACTACTGTAGCAACTTCCCCAAAAGTTCCGTGATCAAAAGAACTCAAAAAGAAAGCGATAAAGCGGCAAACACAAATATTGGCAGAAATCTGTCAAAATAGAACAGCTGACAAAGGTCGAATTTTTAGAGGGTTTTTTGTTGCTCAAATCCAAAAGTGTTCAACTAATTAAAGTTTGGATATAACCTGGGGCATATGCACAAGAAATCGCAGGTCCAAAAGATATACAGAGGATTTTCACGAATTTTTACGGTGCAGCACCGAAAACTGTTTCAGGACAGCAACATCCCCAAATCTTACCTCACTCAAATTAGAGCCTTCTCTTCGCACAACAACGAAATAAAAAGGATAAGGAGCGGTTATTACAGTAGTAATAACTTCCAAGACTCAAATAAAATAAAAAGTACTGAAAATAAACAATGGGTTATCTCCCAAGAGTGCTTTTCTTTAATGCCTTTGAGCTAGGCGCAGTAATTTGCAAAGATGCTCATGTGGGCGCCATATAAGAGCTTGAGGCAAAGGCGCCATATAGGAACTTAAAGCAATAGAGAGCATAAAAAAGCAAATGTGAAAGACATTTAAATCTGAACCACTTCCTATGAAAAATAGTCTTGTAAAGAGACAAGTCATGAAAGCGCAAAGCAAAAAAGCATAGGAAGGCAAAACAAGTATAGCTTCAAGAATTGCAACATAAAGAGGTGAAAGGACACGGATGTCGCCTAGAGGGGGGGGGGGTGAATAGGCGATTAAAAACTTTAACTAAAGGCTTGTACAAATGCGGAAATAAACAACGTTTAATTTGACAAGCTTACAAAACCTAATAAACTAGGCTCACCTATGTGTACCAACAACTTATGCTAAGCAAGACAAGTAGCAAGGTGATAGCAAGATATATAACTTCAAGCACGATGGCTATCACAAATGTAAAGTGCATAAGTAGTGGAGCTCGGATAAGAGTTACCGAGGCACGAAGGAGACGAAGATGTATCCCGAAGTTCACTTCCAAAGGAAGCTAGTCTCCGTTGGAGAGGTGTGGTGGCTTAATGCACTCCGAATGCCACAAAGGCCTCACCTTGAGATGTGGTAGCACAATGCTCACCAAATGCCACAAAGGCTCACCTCAAGATGCGGAGGCACGCTACACACCAAATGCCACAAAGGCTCACCTTATTCTCCTCGCGCACTCGCACAAAGCAAGATGCCACGATCCACTATGGGACACTTGAGGGCGGTCACCGAACCCGTACAAGCTTGGGGCAATCTCCACAACTTAATTGGAGGCTCCCAAGAATTGCCACAAAGGCACCACAAAGGTTGGGGAATCTCCACAACTTAATTGGAGGCCCCAAGTATATGCCACAAAGGCCACTAAGCTGTCTAGGGTTCCAAGAACCCAAGAGTAATAAGCTCACAACTTCCACTTACCGAATCTCTGAGGAGAACTCAAACCGATGCACCAAATGCAATGGCAAGAGCACACGAAGTGCTCAAATCCTTCTCTCCCAAATTCTACCAAAGCAACAAATGCTATGGAGGAATATGAGAGGAAGAACAAAGGAAATCCACAAAGAACTCCAAGATCTAGATCCAATAGGTTCCCCTCACTTAGAGGAGATTTTGATTGGTGGAAAGATAGATCTAGATCTCCTCTCCCTTTTCCCTCAAAATGATGCAAGAAACATGGGAGGAATGGAGAGGGAGAGCAAGCTACTCAAGGTCAACAATGGAGGAGAGAGAGAAGGAGTAGCTGCCAGCCCAAGGAGGAAGAAGGGGGCCTTTTATAGGTCCCCCACGAAAACTAGCCGTTGCTGGGCACTTACCCCGGAGTCTCCGGCCTTAGGAGGGCGGAGACTCTGGGCATGGGCTAAAAAGCCTCCGCCCCCATCTCTGCGCTGAGCGACACCTCAAGTTTTCGAGGTCCGGAGACTTGGGCCGGAGTCTCCGGTCCCTAGGGGCCGGAGACTTTGACCTGGAAAAGTACCCGGAGGTTCCGGGCCAAATCTCCGGACAAAAAACGGCAAAAACACATTTTGGGCCGGAGTCTCCGGCCCTACGAGGCCGGAGTCTCCGGCCCTGGAAAAGGCAGAAACAGCTGAAACCAGAACGACCATAACTTGAGCATCCGGACTCCGTTTTCGATGATCTTGGGCTCGTTGGAATCACAACAACGAGCACTACAAGTCTATGCATAGAAACATCATAGTACAACAAGGGAGGATAAAACCAAATGATGAGAGGTTTGACCTCTCTTCAAAGACGAACCGGTAAAACCTCCAAACACCAAAAACTCAAAAAGTGTTTCATGCAAAATCCGTTTTTGATGAGCTAGAGATTGTCATGGAAATGACCACAAGCTCTAGAACCTCACATGGATAAAAGCCAAAAAAGAACCAAGAGAGATGATGCCAAGCATGCAAAGGTTTGAGCTCTCTCTGAACGATACGACTAAGTTACTCACTCGAGAGCCCCTGTTGATAGTACGGCTACCAATCCTATAACCCGGTCTCACAACTAACACTATGAGACCGGTAAGAAAGAAACCCTATCAAGAACATACCTTTTCCTTGCGCATTCCACTTGAGCTAGATTATGACCGTCTTGTCTTCCTTAAGTTGGAACACCTTTCTTGATCTTGATTGCTTGGTGAAGTCTTGCGAATTGCTCCCCCATACACCACTATGGGAAAGACTCTCTTTAAGCATATCTTCACTTATCCATGATCACAATATATATGGCAAGCTTCAAGCATATGATCTCTTCTAGATTCCATCTTGAACTTGCGCTTCAGCTTGATCAATTCTTGAATCAACTCTTCTTTCTCCACAATGATGGTGTCTTGAAGATTCACATGAGAGCTCACTCAATCTTATTCTTCAAGACACACTTGATGTAGGCTCAACTAGTTTATGATCAATCTTTGGATAACTACTTGAATAACACCTTGGCCATCACATAATCTTCTTCATTGTCTTCTTCATACAACCTTGAAACCAACAAATGGTTCAAGCATTGTCTATGGACAAGTCCTACAAATATAACTCAATGCAAACATTAGTCCATATGGGATTGTCATTAATTACCAAAACCACACATGGGGGCTCCATGCTCTTTCAAGAGGGGAAACTCAATATTGTTGAGATCCATCAAACCATGTTTCCCTCTCTGATAATAACTTTCAGTAGCATCATGAATAGAACTAACAACATAACTATCACATAAAGCATTCCTATCATGAGCCACATGCATAAAAGAATTAATACTCCCCACATGAACAATCGTAGTAGGAGCAGATTCAACAGAATAATTATTCCCATCACCATAATCATCAAAAACAGGAGGCATATTGTAATTATAACTAGTTTTCTCCTCAAAAGTAGGTGAACTGAAAATATTATACCCGTCATCATAACCATCATAAACTAGAGGCTTAGTATCATCACAAGCTAGAGAACAACTATTTCGCAAAGCATACTCATCAAACATATCATCATAAGAAGGAACATGGATAGTACTAATGGTACAACAATTATTAACCTTAGAATTGGTACCAAAAAGATTTTCAATATCAAAAGTAGAGTGCTTTTCCCAATCATGATCACTAACATAGGTAACAGGCATGGGAACATCATCTCCACATAATCTGGTTTGCTGACAGAAACAACAGAAGAAACTTTGGAGGATTCCTCCTCTCTATTAATAAGATCGAAACATCTATTAGTCCTGTCATAGCTTGGCAAAATATCATGCTTTATAAGATCTTGTAAGTAAGTATTTGTGAGGCAATCTTTAGCACAATAGAGACGACAACCACGAAGGGTGCTATTAATATCAGCATCTCTCATATCAACCAAAGAAATCTTTCTAGATATCTCTTCACAATTCAAAAACAAAGTAAGCTCATCATGCTGATTGAGAGTAATCTTATCATCACAATACAAATTTGCGGTACTCGTTCGATTAATTGGGCATTGAAAATTAAAGTGACCCATTTTACCGCAAAGTTCACAAAGAAAAGGATAAAGCTCACAAACCCTTTCACCAAGCACATCTAGATCCCTGAGCCACGTATTGGTTTCTTCATTTCCGTGGGTGATGCAATAATCTTCCTTGTTGTGACTCTGTTCACAAGGTCTATGTATTCCACAAAAATTAACATGCTTATAAGAAATAGGACTTTTAGAAGTTTGAGCATGTTTATTGCAATCATCAATAACAATATCGCTTTCTATGCAAGTGTCCTTAAAAGGTTCATGATACACGTCCCCATTTCCTTTAGGAACATTCATATGGGAAGCAAAGGCTTTAAAGCAATCAACCATAATTTGAGGATCAAGACCATATTTAGCACTAAGCTCTTGAAAATTAGCAGTTTCAGCGGAAGACTTAATGCAATCAAACTCGTAATTCATACCTGATCCTTTACCTTTGTCACTATCCCAACCTTCAATATTGTTTTGAATTGTTTCAAGCAGATCCCACTTGGTGTCAACATCCTTGCTTGTGAAAGACCCATCAAAGCATGCATCTAGATAGTCCTTGTAATATCCTGAAAGCCTTGCATAAAAATTATTAATAACAATATTACGGGGAAGATCATGAATAGGACATTTGTGCATTAGTAACTTCAATCTTCCCCACGCTTGGGCAATGCTTTCTTCCTCATGAGGCCAAAAGTTATATATCCGATTACGATCTTTATGAATTTCACTTGGAGGATAAAACTTGGAATAAAAGAGAGGCACAATTTCCTCCCATGCAATAGATGGACCATCTTCAAGCAGCCGATACCATTCCTCAGCTCTGCCTTTCAGTGATAAAGAGAATAGCTTCTTCTTAACTTGGTTCATTGAAATACCTGCACACTGGAACAACTCGCATAATTCATGTATAAAAAGCAAATGGTCACCAGGATGGACAGTTCCATCTCCTAAATAGCAGTTATCCCTAACATGTTCAACAATCTTCGTAGGTATTTTAAAAGGATGAGGAGCACAAGCATCATTAAAAACATCACACATGGGAGATAAAATATTATCAGAACAAACTTTCTCCACTAAAGCTGGGGAACTAAAAATATCATGCTTAACAAAACCAGCTTCCCCAAGCTTAGACTTTTCCATAGCATTAGCAATAACGGGATTCAAAGCATGCGTACTAATAACATTGCTATGCAAAATAAGCTCCAAAGGTTTTTCAATTTTCTCTTCAAATCTAAACTCAGAAAAAAGACTAAAGAACTCTTTATTTTCCATTAAGCCTAACTAGTGAAAATAAAAACAAGAAATAAAAAGATATAATTGCAAAATCTAAAGGAAATAACTCCGAGCACTCACACAGGAGGATGCGAGTACCTTTTACCTTACCTCCCCGGCAACGGCGCTAGAAAAGAGCTTGATGTCTACACACGCTTCTGTTCTTGTAGACAGTGTTGGGCCTCCAAGTGCAGAGGTTTGTAGAGCAGCAGCAAGTTTCTCTTAAGTGGATCACCCAAGGTTAATCGAACTCAGGGAGGAAGAGGTCAAAGCTATCCCTCTCAAACAACCCTGCAATTACGATACAGAAAGTCTCTTGTGTCCCCAACACACCCAATACACTTGTCAGATGTATAGGTGCACTAGTTCGGCGAAGAGATAGTGAAATACAAGTGGTATAGATGATTATAAGTAGTAAATGCAATCTGGAATAAAAATGGCAGCAGGCAAACAAGTAACAAAGCAGCAAGTAAACGGTGTGCAAAGCTTGAAAACAAGGCCTAGGGATCATACTTTCACTAGTGGACACACTCCCAACAAATATAACATAATTGAACAAATAAATAACTTCTCTTCACTATGCTACTCTGAATTACTCTCCTATTGAATAACACTAATCATTGCGTAGTGGCTACAGAAGCACCCCTTAAAGTTCATCAAGTACTTGACAAACACCGCTCATAGGGATATCCAAATCAAATCACAACTCAAGATAAATATTATTGCAACTTAGAGCAAGTACTAACACGGTGCACACACTGTCAACATTACACCATGAAAGGAGGAATAGTTCACTTCAATACTATCATAGTGATAATTATTCTCATAATCCATAAGAGATCACAATCGTAGCCTAGACCAAGTACCACCATGATACACACACTGTCACCGTTACACCATGGCAGGAGGAATAGATTACTTTAATAACACCACTAGAGTACACATAATGATGAAGAGTAGCATCTACTTATTCAACATGATACAAAGCTCACGATCACATAGAGATCACATCATGGGAGAGAGAGAGGTGAACCACATAGCTACCGGTAGAGGCCTCAGCCCCGGGGATGAACTACTCCCTCCTCATCATAGGAGACAGCAAGGTTGATGGAGATGGCGGTGAGGTCGATGGAGACGGCGGAGACGGTGATGGAGACCGATGGAGATGGCTCCGGGGGCACCTCCCCGTCCCGGCAGGGTGCCGGAATAGAGACTTCTGTCCCCCAAAATTTGGCTTCGACGGCGGCGGCGCTGTGGAACTATTCTAGAAATTTCGCTAACTCCCCTAGGGTTTTCCATCCCGAGGCTTTATATAGGCGAAGGGGCGTCGTCAGGGGTCTGCCAGGGACTCCTCACACATAGGGGGCGCGGCCAGGGGATGGGCCGCGCCGCCCTGGTGTGAGGCTGGCCCCTGGCCCCCCTCCGGCTCTCTTTCGGTCCTCGTCCTTCGTTCGGGAAAAATAGGAGTTCTGGAACTTGTTTCGTCCAATTCCGAGAATATTTCCTGTGTAGCATTTCTGAAACACAAAAACATCAGAAAACAGGGAACTGGCACTGTGGCATCTTGTCAATAGGTTAGTTCCAGAAATCACATAAAAGTGCCACTAAGTGTAACGAAACATTAGGCAAATGGTGTAAAAACAAGCATGGAGCATCAAAAATTATAGATACGTTGGAGACGTATCAGGCACTTTCGGCGCCACCCGTAGAATAGCCGGTAGCGGTGCAAGAAGATCACAATTCCTGCAACGTTGCATGCAGACCACTGAACACCACCGATGCGGTCGGCGTGGAAGATGACTTCTTGAACTTGAAGGCGGACGTCATTTCTAGGAAGAGCATGGCTAGCAGTTGGCGCTGGCGTTGTTCGACCTTTGACAGCAACCTGGCTAGATCGGGGCATGGGACCTGTTCGACATCTCCTCGCCGGCGGACTGGGGATGTGTCAACATTGGTCGAGTCGGCGCCGGGAGCAAGCTCAAGATGATGGTGCTCGACAAACGTCCATATTCTCTGACAGAGCGAGCTGTGTTGCTCATTTTCTGACAGAGAGAGTTGTGTTGCTCTCCGGCCGTCAGAGGCATCCATGCTCGCACTGCCGCCGCCTCCGGGTATTGGCCAAGACTTGATGTTAATACCCGTGAAGATAAATGAGTACAGAGCGCCCATGCATATCACTTAAGATTGCTGAATCCTTGTTGTGGGTTCACTCCATCCAAATTAACTAGCATATATGGCCGCATTAATTAAAGCTTGAACAATTGTTCCATCATAGAGTACACTAGACGGACCGGCCGGCTTCGCCCGACCCGCCTATAGAGCGTTTGACATGTAGCCTGCCAGGGTGTTCGGCCGTGTTGTGTTGCTACCCGTTGTAAGTTTTCTTTCCTTTAAAAAACATTTGGAAGTAGTTATTTTATACTAATTGAGAGTAGTTATTTTGTATTTAATTGTCTTATAATGAGTTTAACCCTCATCGGTGTGCGTCGAACAAGCCTGGGGGAGGCCTTCATGAAGGAGAGATACGACGGCGAGGTCAAGACTGGATCCCGGTGTCCATGCCTTGATCCGGGAGGGCGCCGCCCTTCTCCTGTCTCCGTCTATGATAGGGAGGCGGGGATTTTCAGCCTCGAGGACTGCACGGGAGCACTGGAGCGGGCGCTGAAGCACGGGAGGCGGTGAGGCAGCGGGGGGAGGGCGCCATCTACTCGAGCGGATGAATCATAGGGGGTGCTGGCGGCCGGCGTCGTCAGCTAGCAGGAGCGGATGATGTCAGAATCTCTACTCCCTGGCCATCCCGAGCAAATAGCATCAGCAAAAAAGTTTGGAAAGGCGGCAGCAAACCAGTCAGGCAGCTAGCGGCAGCACACAGCTAGGCAAGAGGCAAGCCGTGAGCAAGTAGTTACCTTGCTAATGGTGACCGGCGGCGGAGGAGGCGACTCCAAGCGGCAGGGAGGGGCGAATCTAGGCGGAGGGGAGGGTAATCCAGGCTGGGTCGGCGTGTTTCGGAGCGGCGACGGCGGCGCAGTTCCGGATGGCGATGGCACAATCCCTGCCGGCGGCGCAGGAGACTTCAAGGGGCGGCGGCTGCACGCTTGCACGCTCGATCTAGTTGGAGTTGAGGGATTCAGGAATTAGGGAGAAATCGATGAGGAGACCGGAGCGACCGACCAACGCGAGGCAGCCTTGTGCCCTTAGCACATTGGGTCATTACCAAGCTTAGAGCTTACAAATACAAATGTCAACCAGGGAGAATAGTAACATCAGAAGAGAACAAAATAGGTTCGCTCATGAAACCAGCCCGCTTCGCTGCGCCCGCCTATCATACGTTTTTGCACTTGTTGTCTTGGTCGGTGCTTCAGGGGGTATTTTTAAAGGAACACAACACCATTCCACCACTAAATTTGGCAACACCTGGGAAAAACTGGCCAGTCCAAGCTTTAGAATGGCCAGCTTCCATAAATACACTGTGCATAAATAAATTGTGTACAACACTATTCGTGCTTTGGGACAACTTACAACTTGTACATCTTTGAAATCAAGGCAAAAGAAACTTAATATCTCTAAAAATAGCCCCGAGCATGGACATATCAAATTCTTCAGTGGTGACAGCCTGCTTCAGCACAGCAGAATCAGTTTCACATATAACACTTTGACAACCCATCTCAGCAGCCATGAACGCTGCCCGTAACATGTCTTGTGCTTCGGTGTATAGAGCATCGAAAGCTTGCTCCATGTTGCATGCTCCAGCTGCGATCCATTGCGGGATGTAAAACTCCACCCCCTGCACAAGACGCCCCTGTAAATGTGCCGTCTGTGTTGATCTTCAGAATGTGATGTTGGAGACCATCGTTGGGCCCTCACGCGGTTTGATTTCTCGATCTTCTGTTTTTATACAGGTTGATAAATGATAGTTAATAGAGAAATAAAATGTTTTCATGACTTCTAAGACTTCTCCTCTGTTGACAAAAATACTTTACAGCAAACTTCATCATTCAGTTTTAGGATTTCTTCACAAAAGCTTAATGTATCTGAGCATGATGTAAGTTGCAGCCTGATGATCTAATTCAGTTGTCCTCCACGGCCCCTTAACTTTCTTACATTTAGAACCAAGCATAGCGATGTTCTCCCTCTATGTGCACAACAATTTATTATTTTTAATTCTCATTGGCCAAACAAAACAAATAAATTACCATAAAACTTAAAAAAAAACAATAGCCTTGCAAGGTCACAGCAGCAATGGCTAGGAATTATGTATCGAGATCAACGCCATCCTATGAAAGTTCTTTGCATTCCTGTCCTTTTCGAGTAATCAAGTAGTACATCAATTGAACTTACTGTAAACTTTTTATATATAAAAATATAATAGCTAATTGCTTCGAAGATGTGGTGAGTGTGCATCACTATGACATGCATGGCATCCTGAGCTATAGAAATGGGTGCTAAGCACCTGGCTACCGTTCTCAGTTCATATGATATGATAATTATACTTGTCTAAAAATTAATGGATGCTTGGATGGGGCGGTGTGGTGTGACATGGCGAGATGAGTGAGGCGAACCTGGTAATGAGCCGAGCAGGGTGGTAGTGGATGAAATGGGCGGGCTGCACCTCTAACATGATGGGACCACACAGAGAGAGAAGAGAGACCAGGAAGCTGTGGTGCGAAGCCAAGAAAGAAAACAAACAGAATATAAAAGAAGGAAGGACTCACTTGGCATATACGCAGCAGCGGAAGAAGAGGCTCTGAGTGAGATCCTAGCCCTCTCGGCTTACAATTTAGAGGGATTATGATAGCAGCTTCAGGAAAATGGTACTGTCGTACATAACTTTTTTGAAAACTGGACATCATATGTAACTACCAAGTAGTATAATAACTATCAGAAACAAAAAAAAGTGTTTTGTCAATAGAGAAGTATTTATCGAACTAAAAAGCAACATTACCCATGCTTTCCTGAGATATAAAGAAGGCGGGAAAAAAGAAATTAGCCTAGTAAACACTCAAGTTAAGGCTACATCTGGATCATCCAAGTAGGCAAATTTGGGGTATGTTCCAAGAAATTATTTTGTGGTAACAATCGAACACCCTAAGATTTCTGTAGGCCATGGGATAGAAATCATAGAAATTTAGAATGATTACAGTAGTCCAAGGAGATGAGCAAATCCACTAAAAAGTAATATATAATTCCAACGAAACAAAGCTAAAAGATTTTTCTAGTGGGTGTTTTTGGTGCAGTTTCTCAATGAACGAATGTTAAATCAGTTTTCAGTATATTGCGAAACAAAAATACACAACAATACACTCTAGCTTCCATACCACCCGGAAGAATCAAGTAATGTGTATAAGTTGTTGATTTGGTCTCTCTTACCTTGATTTTGTTTAAATTGTATAGAGTCACTGATTCCCAAGCCTTAAGAAAAACAGGAAGAAGCCAAGCAGGCACACGCATAAAAAAAATGAAAAATTTCCTCTTTTAAGTCCACCTCAAATTTCCTCTGCAACACCACAAGTTCTGCAATAAATGTCAGGCATATTGTTACGAAAAACCAATATCTAGGCTTACTGACAATATGGGTGATGCAATTATATTTGTCAAATGAGCTAATGTTACATTGTTTCTTAATTTCTTTGTTTTGGCACCAATATACATTGCTGAAACTCCCTATACAGATGTTGTTCAATGTCTCTTCCTAAATTCTAAATCCATATCTTCTAGCAAAAAATTCCCCCACAGATCAAGTGCATGAATTCTGCACTTTCGTATGTAAGGTGAGTAAACTCTTCTTTGTTTCTTGTGGGATACTATGAGGCATGAGCTAATGGTTTAGCTACACAAGAGAAAATGACTGCATCTATAGACGTTGAACCATTTCTAATTGTATCAAAGCCTATATAAAATGTGGTCGTACTCTAGCATTCTATCATGTCATATAAAACATACTGGATAAGGGAAAATATTAATAATTCTATACATTAGAAGTCAAGAGGATGTGAATAATAAGAAGACACCCTTCAATCTTTTATCTGATACGAAACGCTTATAAAGAGACAGCCAATTAATCAGGAGATTATTAATTATCAAAAAGTATTGTTAATTAATCTTGAGGTGGTGTTCAAATGATAACATTAAATCCTTTTTCGTCAGCAGTATCACATCTGTAATCCTTATAAGACGGATCTATAATGCTTAAAAAGAATGCAACAGGGGTGTACATAGCTCCAAGTAATTTCCTTTGGAATTTAACACAAAAAAATTGGCATATGCAAACCAATATCCATGGCAAGAACTTTATTATCATGTTTGCATTCTTCACGTAAGCCTCCTAATAAGATGGTATATTTGGCCAAGGGGCAATTTCACCATGAATATGAAATTTATATCCATGGTGTACTTATTTGGTACCGCAAGAACTGGCCAGGCTATGTGGATATTTGACCACTACAACGGTCATGAGATAGTACGTACATTACTTACACTTAGCGACCACATGCTGCTTTTGGAATCCTGAACTTCTTAAGCATAAGACTCAACATTGCCCTACAATGGATTTAAGCGCATTCACAATGTTTTGTGGCATCACAGGCTCGTGTTGTACAACAAACATATGAATTTAGAAGTATGCAGATACCTGGATAACTCCAATGATCAGTCATCCTATTACTCACTTTGTGACTGAAACTGAATTTCAGCAAGGAGTTGAAACAACAATTTTATCAATTAAAAGCATTGAAGCACGATGCACTGCTGACTAAATGCTGGATTCAACCACTTGTTGGACAAACACATAATTATTACCTAAATCTGAAAATATCATGAGTTCTATAACTGAACTACCATGCGGTGCAAAGCTCTCTATAACAGATTCGGTTATCAACCAATTGCCTCTAATAAGAAAGAGGGACTGCAGTTAATAATGTGCTAATCTTTCTAGATTTTCTGCTACGGGACAAAGATAAATTAATATATATATCATCACCTTGTCCAGTGAAGAACCGGGATTACACATGTAGCCTAGGAAGATAAAATTGGTGGGCAGCGGACTGTAAAGAGTTAAGAGGAGTCCAGGAAGAAATCGACAAGGAGGAGAAGCGTGAACCTTGGACTGGGGCTCAGCCTGAGGAAGCCTTCGACATTGGTCGACTCCATCTGGGAGTTCCTGCGTCGTCAGAGTGCCTACCACACCCGTCATGTCTTTTCCCGCCCCTCATGCCGTCGGCCGCATCACCGCTCTACAGCGGCACCTCCATTAGCAGCCCCCGTCAGCCCTCAGTAGCAGGCAAAGGGCGCAAGACGACCAGCGGGCTAGATGGTGAGGCGAGATTGTCAGATACAGCGGCGATGTTGTAAAGTCTGTGCAGCGAGAAGACTGCTGGTGGAGGAGAGGCGAAGCGAAGGCTGGGATGCAGATCGCGCTTTGCACCTCGATGGCCTCTCATCCCTCCTCCCCGCGCCATATAAAGGATTTCTCATCAAATTCTCGCCGTACCATTCGAGTCGACGGGAGAGGCAGCAGGTCATGGCTCCGTCGCCACCCCTTTGCGCGGTCCAGTGGAGCGACTGTAGCCAACCAGCTTGGATAGGGGCCGCTCCCTTCCGTCGGCCTCCACCAGATCACCGCGGAGCCGGCGTGACGACGACGAAGTCCAGGTCCCGGGGTCCCAGGGCACCAGGTCAATGGCGCTGCCCCATCGACCAGATGCAGGGGCCTGGACCGCCCGGGGCATCCGAAGATCCTCGAGCACCAGGACAACAGCGAGCGCCTCGCTGCAACCGCAGCAGAGAGGAGAAGCGCCGCCCCAAAAACCACCGCCGAAAGCGCCACCGCCTCCACAGCGCCGCCGGCAACCCAACACTATGTACATGGAGAGATCCGGGGATTCCCTAGCCTTCCGCTGCCGGAGCAGCCGCCGGTGACGGAGGAATCCCGTGGATCACCGCCGCGCGAGGTGGGAAGACGACGAAGCTCTCAAAAATCTCCCCTGTGCACTGTAGCAAGGGGAAAGGGAGGCGCAGGCGTTCTGCCCCCCGGACGACCCTGGAGCTAGGTAGGGCGAGGCAAGGAGGGAGGCGAGGGAGCGGGAAGATTCGAGAGGGCACCGTCAGCGGTGGCGATACGGGGAGGAAGACGATGGGGGCGATGGGGATGAGTATGGAGATGGGGAGGGGGTGATGCGGGGAGAGAGAGGACCGCCACCTGCACGAGCGTGAGAGGCCCACATGCAGCCACAGGGCGAGCGGCAGGTGCCCTCAGCGCAGCGGGTCACGACTACGCTTACAGCTTGTAGTAATGCTATTGTCTTTATATCATCGATGTGGTTGCGATGTGGAACAATCAGGATAGAGAACAGTTGCTGGAGCCTTTGCACAATTGACGGCCAGCCGCTGTGCGCCACTCACGCTGATGCGGCCGTGGCTCCGATGGCCTTCACATGCTCTATCTTTTCTTCAGTTTAGTACAACTTTAATATAGACCAAGAGATTATACGAATGTACCAACATGCATTTCTTATCCATAGAGCCATTTTTACTTGATGTCCTTCTAGAGTTTTGGCTATAAAAGTAAAATTATTCTACTCCAGTCGGGAAAAATTTAGATGGCGACAATTGTTTTCATCAAAAGTAAATCTTTTACTCTCGTTGCAACGCACGGGCATAATTTCTAGTAATTCCTTGAATCAACCCGCTCCCAACATAGACATCTTCCATCCCGATCGAGGAAGAGATAGCTCGATCCGATCAAGACTCCAATTCCGGCACCAAAACGGAAGTAAATCCCGTGCATAAAAGCCAGCCCCCCTCCAAGCGATTCATCGATTGAATCGTGGAGAGGTTTGACGTAGCCCTAGCCGTCGTCGTCTTCTCCATCGTCGGCGACGTGCGCTTGGGAAGGAGGGCTGAAGGGGCCGATGTACGATTCGAGATGCTGGCTCCACCGTCCGGCAAACGCGATGTGGTTGTCCTCCTTCGCTCGCTGACAATGCAGGCCGCTAGCTTGAGGCGAGTCCGGTGAGGGTTCCGGTTGAGGAACATCAGGTGGACCTCGACAGTGTAGGATATCGATGTCCGGGAGTCGCTGAGGAAGCATAGAGCTCAGTTCGGCGTCTCAGATGTGGTGAAGGAGGAGAGCGCGGGGCCGACGCTCAGGGAGCACGACGCTGGGATGGTGGGGCGGCATGGCGAAAGGGAGAAGCATCGCCCGCACCTGGAAGGGTTACTCAGCTTCAACTCGGCGGAAGCGGGAAGATGCAGCCTCCCCTCGCGTACGCCATGAAGGGATAAAAGCGGACGTCGGCCTGGTCCTGCAATCGTCGTGGTTCATGTGAGCTTGCAGCTTCAGCCCCTATTGTTTCTTCTGAGTTTGCCCTCTGCGCCTTCCTCTGCGGCACCCACCCCGTGCAGATCGCCCCACGCGCATGCGTCCGCTCCTTGAACACGGACGGCAACAGCTCGTCGTCGTTGCTGGTGCCGGCCGGCTTGCATAGCGCCCACAGGAAGCGCACACCGGCGAGCTCTAGGCCAAGCGTGAGTTCATGGATGTTCTCTAGCATCAGCGGCGCCTCGCTTCCCAGCGCAACATCGATGACAGACTTAGGAGGCTGGTTGTCCAGCCACCGCAGGACTTGAGGAAGGGCGATGCCTGAGCTGCTCTGCAAGTGGTCTTTGCCACGATCTTTGGGCGGCGCCGCCGGTAGTAGGATCCCGGCGGGGATGAAAGGCTTTCTATGGAGATCGGAGAGTAGTGCGAACATCGTAGCTACAGCTGTTCTGCTTTGGAAATTTGGTTACCTGTTTCATTGGAAATCTTGGTAGTCCGTGCCTCCGTGGCACAGCTTGAGTTGTGAAAATGCTACTGGAATTGCTTCGTGATACCTGCCAGGTACGTACTATATAATCCATCAACCATATATCATCTTGCCCAGCAAAAAGCTTGACTGATTTCGCACAAGTTTCAATCTCCATCATGCTGCAATGCGCAAGCTGATTGATCGTTGGGAGGTCTGGACATTAGTTCAAGCACCGCTTCAGATGAGATGGTCAATGGTTAGTTTGTGCAGTATCTGAACCTGTTTGGAAGAAGATGTCAACAATTCAGACAAACTGGTGGTGGCTGCTTTATTGGGTGGAATGGCCGATTAATTAGGTACGAGTCGAAGTGGAAGGCTTTTCACTTCATTGTAGAGAGGCGCCTCCCAATGAAGACTGATACAAGTTGGTCTCTATTTGCTGCTATGTACCTCTGTTCGGGTCAACTTTGTGTAGATTTGGAGAATATGAATGGCAGCAGCTGACTGTAGAAGAAGAGGATGAAAACCAGCGGTCGGTTCCATAGTTTTTCGGTTGTTGCGTAATTCAGCTCCAAAGTGCCTTGATGCGTGCTCAGAGAGCCTCAGACTCAAATGAAACCTGAAACATCGTCGACCACGTACCGCACACCTTCATCCACATACCATCAATGGATGGACAGTATCTTTTGATTTTTTTCCCAACACAGGAATGCTGAATTTTTTTACAGCTGAATTTTAGCAAACATAAACGCTGCAAATATATTATATATGTATTCAGACATGATATTGTTTTGGAGAAGGTGCTATATTTTGGAAACGGGATATATAGCGCATGGGCATCTTTACTACATGTCTCTTTCCTGTACGCTGCAATTGACATGAAGCGGAAACATGTTTTTTCTTACTTATTAAATTCTCCTGCTGTTTGAGGTGTCCAGCATCGTCAAAATTGAAAATCAATACAAAAAATGATGGGCATGCATCATCCATCCCATGCAGGCTTCTGAATTTTCTTTTGCAAGTTTCAGCTCTTTGTTAGGGAACCAAAAATTCAAGAACAAAATTGAAAAAAGATTATTTCATGTGTTGTTGCGTCTTTTATAATTTTCTCTCTGGTGCAAGGCACACAACATAACTTTTTCTTATTTCTTTTTTTCATATTTGTCACAACTAAATTAATACTTTAACAATATATTACCTTTATCCCTGTTGCAACGCACGGGCAATTTTCCTAGTAATAATAAAATACGCAAGGATTCTATGGTTTGGATCTTCCGTCGAATATTTTGCAAAAAAACCCCTCCATCATTTGATGAATCAGCCTGCATTCCAGTCGAGCTTTTAGTCAATTTCTTTGTCTACCTCGCTTCCGACCCCTCGCTCCCGATGGAGACAGAGGCGACGCGGCCGGAGCAACCAGCAGCGTGGGAGCGGGAGGCCGGCGGCGTGCGGGCGGGCGACCGGCAGCGTGCGGGCGCGGGCGGCCGGCGCCGTGCAGGCAAAAAAGAAAAAGCATATTGTGGTGACCCAGCATACCACTGCATGTGTAGTATGCAAGTCGTTGACATAACACCAATGAAACACCGTCTCACTAGTATTACATCGATCAGAGTGGTACAACAGAAACATCGCAGGTCCAAGGTAGGTGCATAGGATTACAAATTTCATCATACAGAAGGTCTTCAGAACCTCCTCAACAGGTAGAGGTTTAGTCATGGCGACTACAATTGAGAGATAATACAATGAAGACTAAGCTAGAGCTACACTAATGCAGTTGGCTTGCTACAGAACTATTCTAGCTACTTTGGTTCTAGGATTAGGGAATTGGGTCCTTTCTATTCCTATTCTAGTTTTCCACCAAGCTTGGCATAGTCGTTGACTCCATTGATAGTTCTGACGTTGATATAAGGCTTCATCTTCATCTTCAGTGTCTCGAGGTTTCCTCCTGTGTTGCCTCCAATCTAAGCAAGGGTTACGAGGGAGTGGGGTGAGTAACGAGCGTTACCCAGCAAATTCATATAAGGAATAAGGTGTTTTATGCACTATCTACAGCCTTAGACCCAAGAGTCGTTTGGCAATGCAAGTTTTCGTAAACATTTTTCAAGAGGTTGCTTTTATTCAGAACAACTATGTCCGTCAGCCTTCACAGGTTGATTAGAGCTTCGATGGGCTCCTTTCCTTCCGTGTTCGCAGCTCCTTCCCGGAACAGGGAGTATCCAGAAACTTTCTTACACTCTGCAGAGGTGGTCACTTGTACCCATATAAGATCAACGCTTTGCTGCACATCTGAGTCATGAGCTGGTCCACACTTCCTTTGTATGGGGCCCAGCCGTTGATCCGAGCCAATCACTGTTCCTTCCCACGACCATGTATACCCACCCTTTTGCGGCTCCAACTTCGGTTCGCTACCCTCGCCGGTCTACACTTTGGTAATTGCCGACCTCGGCATACTTATCCTTCCTGACAATGAGTTACCCCCACCGGTTTGGTTACGCGCTTTGGGTAACATCGGCCTCGGCACTCTACCCCCGTCGTTGCCGCAATCCATCATAGACCGCCAGAATCGTGAAATCATTACGGGGATTCCACCCATCCCAAAGCTCCGCGCAGGGAGACAACTGCTCCGAAACGGCGCGTCCATTGATATGCATGAGGGAAAAGATACAACTGACTCTTCCGTCCCATTCCAGACCCTATGGTTGACCGTATTTTACGGCACAACAATCGCTGGCGACATTGGTTATTAGTCCTAGGTGAACATTCCCGTTACAGTGGGACCTCCACCATACTCATATCATGGTCCCACTGCCCACCATCCTAGGGCAACAACCATTCCGGTCGAAACCACTACTTCATATTAATTATGAAAAGAGAACCTTTTGCTTTTGAATGCAATAGTAATACCACAGGTATATATTTGCAAGTAATTTGATAAAAATACACAAGAGATATGAGCAAGAGTGAACTTGCCTTTCTGACTGCAAGATTATGCGAGTCAGGGTCTTCGATACGATAGAAATCCCAATTCTAAAATAGCAACCATCATCCGGTAGGGATGATGTTAGAAATCTGCAGCATGATATGCATAAGATATGATATGCATCACTCTAAGTCTAACCTAACCCCGATGATTTGTTATCATTGAGTTAAGGTGATTTATTTATGATGTGTTGCACTTTTAAATCACACCATAACATGGTTGTTAAGCATTTTAGGTTAGATCACTATCAGGTGATATTAACAGAATAAGATTCTAACAAGAGCTATTATTTTAGGGCTTTATAATCATTCCTTGTTACAAGGGAATGATGGTTAATGGTGAAGACAGGGAAGTAACAGTTTTAAGTTGCATATTATAATTAGCAATCACTTGGTTGATCATGGGTATGTAAAGAGGAAGTAAAGTATACATATAGCAATATCTAAGTAGTTCTAGGGTTGACAACAATCTTAACCTATCTAAGCACTTGTCATCAGAAAGCATAAAGTTTAGTGAAATGCTTATTTGATATGTTCTTAAAAGAATAACTTTTGAAGAACATATTTTATAATGGACACTTAGTACAAAATTACCTTTTAGGGTCATTTACTTAACATGAAGGTTGAAGTGATTAATAAAACACAGGTTCCTTTATTATTATTAGCTAGTAGGGTTTGAATCACAATTTTAAATGTTTCTATAATTGACTTTAGACATTCTCATGATTGAAAGTAACTCTTAATAAGACAATTTTCAATTACCAGATTATAATTGAAAATAGATTTTAATACAAGCCAATAGTTATTTAGGATCTTTCTTGATTTTAGTATTTAAAATTATTTAGGGAAATAGTTTTAGGCTTTTAAATACTAATAGTAAAGTTTTAGGTTTAATATTTAATAATAACAAAATATTAATTGGAATAACAATATTGAAGTAGTCAAATTTTTAATTGGTATTTGAAAACTTGGTTTGAATTATTATAATTGGATTTGAATTCAAAATGCAAATACTACTTAAACAAGTTTTCAAATTTAGTTCAAAATTATTTCACACAAGCATGCAAGATTATAATCTAACTAGATAGATTATGTTATTGTGATCATTTTGGTATATCATTTGTATTTTTCTGATTTAAAATGAAATAGTTATGATTTTTCTAAGTTTCTGATATTTTCTGATATTTCAATTTAACAGGCAAATACCTTTTTCACTGAACCAGTACCTAACCCTAGTCATTAACAAGTGGGTCCTAGGGACAGGTCAGCCGCCATGCAGGCACTGACCAAGTCAAACGGTTAGACTGGTCAACGACGACGTTTGCACGGCGGCTGCACGCCGGCAATCGCCGAAGTTGGCGATTCAGAGGCTCTCAAGATGATCTGCTTACAGCTCTCGAACAAGGACACGACGAGGAACCTATTTGTGGCAGCGCCGCTACTAAATGGTCGCCAGAGACTCGCCGGTGACATGCCCGAATGCCGGCGGACAGTGATGCATGATCCTCGTGTAAACAAGGATGAAATCTACCGATTTAAAGGCTCACGAGAATCACCAGCTCACCAGGAGCAAGATGGAGTGGTCGGCGACGACAACGGAGGTATGAATCGATGAAATCGATGGCGATAGTACCTCAGATATGCGAGCTCGTCGGTGCCAATTGGAGGCTTCCTTGCTTGATTGGCTTGACGAGATGAAATATAAGATCACTATGGAGCTTCATAGATGCACGATGAAGCTCGGGAACACCTGTACCGACTGCATCAAGGTTCGCCGGAATTAAGGTTTCGGGAGGCGGTGCAGAGAGCTCGGGATGGGAAGAGAAACGGGGTGCTAGGGTTCCCTGCGGCGGCGGACGACGTCTTATAGGCTTTGGAGGGCGGCGGCTCGAATCTCGGCGCAGCAGAGCGCCAGGGAGACGCCACCGAGCAGCTTCCTCCATCGGGAGGTTGAAGAAGACCCCCTATCCTGTGGGTCCCACTGGCCTGCCGGGCTTGGTGCTGGGCCGGTTTGGTGGGCTGGTGCGGTGGACTGTGGCCAGGTAAGGTTCTCCTCCTTTTTTATGTCTTGATTTCTTTTTTATTTCTCCTGATTTCTGATTTTGATTTTAATTAGATTTTGCTAATTTGTTTTGCAGGAATTTAAGTTTATGATTTCTTTTACAACATAACTATGTTCCTACTGGTTCAATATATTGTATTTGTGATATCTATATATGCATATGCACATAAAAGCTTTTTAGATGTTGTTATGGTTTTTGTTAGGGGTCTTAATAGAAATGATTTTTTTAAAGATTCTATTTTTGTGTTTCTTCTTAAGAGTGTATAGACACTATATTTGTATCTGAATGAAAGGAGAATTATTATTTATAATAAGTGCTAGCATTGGATTTCCTAGTTAGGTATGTGTGTCTATGAACATGATGCTCTTAAGTTGATATCAAGATTCATGCACATATTAACATGTTCAAGTTAATCACTGGATAAATAATATGGTTGATACTAAAAATGTTTATGGTGTGGACATAATCCATGGGTTAAGATATAGGATGTGATTCTAGGGTTTTACTCATGATCACAAAGTGATGCATCAATTGAAATAGAATCTTAGAATAGGGTCCAATGGGATAGGTAAAGATATGGTGTGTGATGGAATTATGTCATCATTAATAGAGGATAGGGATCACTCCCAACATATGGTTAGTTTGATATAGGTTCTACCTAAATAGGAATTTAGGAGTTAAGATTTTAAGATTGTGTTACTACTACCCATATCATGTTTCTTTGCTTAAGTAAAATATGTACTTGAACCAAAGGTCTTTATGGCTCTCCATAAGAATGCTTTCCTCCTAACAAGGATAGGTTTTCTTGACTCCTATACTCTCTCCTGATGATGGATGATATCTGCTTATCAAACCTATTTCTCACACCTCTCACTATTTTCTTCCTACAATTCTGGTTAGAGTAAATACTATTGCTTGCTCCTAGTTTTAGCCATTGATGATTTTGAATCAGATGTATGTTTCTCTTGCCTATGGTGAGTGCTTCCCCTTTCCCAATAACTACACTACTCTCCTCTCATACTAGACCAACCTGGTGGTCTTGTGAAGCTTGTTCTTCGGGAATTCTGATAAACCTGCGTCTTGTGGCATGCCTGCACCTCCTAGCTGCTTGACCTAATTCCTAATTGAACTAAGTAACCATTTGGTCTTGGTCTTGCTGGTTTGGTTCTTGTGGTTGTGCTGGTGGTGGTGAATCCTGCCCTGTTGCTCAACTCATGAGCAGGGTGGATTGTGTGGTGGTGTTGCTGGTGTGATGGTGGTGTTTCTTGGCCCACTCTAATGTATGATATGGCCCAAATTCGTTGGTGCCCTCATACCATGATTTTATGGTGTCAAAATGGATGCCAATGGGTTCCTTTTATAGTGTCTTGAGGCTCACCACAAGTTGACACCTCAAGTGATGACTCTTGTTTGAGAAAGGTGAGTAAGCTACTTGTTGTCAAGCTCTCATGCATGAGCATTACTTGGGGTTCAAGTAAAGGAAGATATTTTCAAGTGGATAACTATGAACATTACTTGGGGTTCAAGTATAGGAAGATATTTTCAAGTGGATAACTATCCTAGGTGGCATGATGATTATCCTCTAATAATCTTTATTTTGGATAGCCAAGTGGCATTTGGCACTAAATGGACTTGTGGCTGAATCAATTCATATTCTTATAGATATTTATAATTCATAATTGAATTGTGATCAATTGATGTTGTATTAATTGTTTGGAAGTTTAACTTCCAAAGTTCATATTTGAAAGGATCTTGTTATTATGAATTATGCATATTGCCATATCTTCTTTGTTCCTATTATCAGTTGTGCTCAAAATATTCAAGTTAGCAAAGGTCATGTTCAAATTTCAAATGATTCTATTTGATTTTACTAGGGCATGATCATAAGAGTTTCAGAATGATCATAGTTATTTTTATTCAAATAGTTTGAACTATTTAATGTAATGTAAATGAGTTTAGTTTTGTTATATCTCATATAGTTAATAAGTTATGATTTAAATAAGAATGTGTGGCTTTTATGCACTTTAGACCTTGTGGTTTACCAATTTTTGGTAATAAGTTTAAGAGTGAATTATATAATACCTAGAAGTACTGGTTAATTATTTAAGTAGTTAAACTCTATTGTAAACTCCTCTAACCATCTTGGTACTAGGTTAGTCTCTCCCTCTTCTGAAGATTCTGAATTATACCCTATGGTTCTATCTCAAGAGATAGGAATGATATTGGATTTGATATAGACTCTCTCCTTGTTCTGGAGCTAAATAGACTTAGATGGGAAAGATTATGTTAATCAAGATATGAAAACAAAGTAGATTAAGAGTCAAGGTAAGACTTGTGTTGTCTTCCTTTAAGCTAGGAATGGCTTCAATGATTTAGGTTTAAGAAATACCATGTGATCATGGTAGGATTGGATATAAGGTCCTAAAATGATGTGTTAACATATTAATCCTACCTCACATTCATCTCCTTTGATTGTTGTTATTATCTCTACCCAAAACAAGGTTGTTAACAAAGGTCATGTTGAAGTTTATCGCACTTCAGTTGATGAGCTACTTCTGTTCCACCAACTTAAGAGAAGCTTCAATCACTTTGACAGGTTTTTATTAAAAGCGCGAAAATTTCCCAGATTTTCTATGCATGAATGCAATGCACACAACTGTTTCCTCTCTATTTCTAGCCTCACATCCTGGGATGTTACAGACTCTCCCCCTTAAAATCAACTTCGTCCTCGAAGTTCGAACTCTCTTACGTTTGGGTTGAGCTTATCCTTGACATCACCTAGCTCACAACTCCTTCTCCAGTTGATTGGATATAAATCATATCCCTTCGTTCAGAGTACCCCTTGAATCCTCTTTGTCTGACTCTGATCAATTGTCACTTGAATCAATCCTATGTTGTCTTCCGACACTCTTGGAGAATCCAATAGTCTTCGGTTCCTTAGTTTACTTAGTTTTACAAGCTATTTTGGTGAGGTCTCCATACTAGGGTATCAACTTTCCATGTATGGCCTAGTTATGGTCTATAAAATAAGGTTTCACGGAGATCATGATGACACTTAAGAGGTCCGCTAAGGCATAGGCATACCTAAAGATTTAGTTCAAAGGAATGGATTAGACTCATTTAGTCTATCCAATCTAGGGTTTTGGTTCACCTTCAAAAATTTGATCTTGGTCCTCTATGCTTGAAAAGTTCAACTGTGGTTATACTAATGGTGGTTCATGGTCCATAATTGTTTAACTCCTTCACTGCTCTCCTAATGGAGCTATGGTGAATCTTAGGAAAGTGTCGTTCAAATATACTTCATCCAACTTCCATCATCTTTGGGTTCTCCCCACATTTCTGCTTCTTAAAAGTATTAATTACTCCTTGGGGTCAAGTTTAAGGTCTAGTTGTTGTTCCCATGAGGTATAAACCTCAACTTCCATTCTGATGAACTTTCGAGGCAAGTATCAATACAGTACCTCGACATCACCTTATGGAAATAAGGCTAATCTCATCTTAGTCTAGACCTCCTCCTTACTCCAACTGATTTGGTCTAGTTCCATCAACTTGTTGCTACACTCTCCCCCTTAGGCTTTCCTAATGGTCTCTCGAAGAAATCTGCGGTGTACCCACACAATTGTGGATATCCGGTACGTATTCTTTGGTTACGTGTTCAGGTAGGGCTTCTATTCCACTTTTGGAGGTATGTACATTCCCAAAAGTTCTAAGGTTGATGAGAATTGGGTTTTCCCATTGTTAACTCACCATATTTGGATGGTAGGGTATATACAAATGAAAGGACACGGATGTCGCCTAGAGGGGGGGTGAATAGGCGATTAAAACTTTTATGAAAGGCTTGAACAAATGCGGAAATAAACTAGCCTTTAATTTGTCAAGCTTACAAAACCTAAAAAGACTAGGCTCACATATGTGCACCAACAACTTATGCTAAGCAATACAAGTAGCAAGGTGATAGCAAGATATATAACTTCAAGCACGATGGCTATCACAAATGTAAAGTGCATAAGTAGTGGAGCTCGGATAAGAGTTACCGAGGCACGAAGGAGACGAAGATGTATCCCAAAGTTCACTTCCAAAGGAAGCTAGTCTCCGTTGGAGAGGTGTGGCGGCTTAATGCACTCCGAACGCCACAAAGGCCTCACCTTGAGATGTGGTAGCACAATGCTCACCAAATGCCACAAAGGCTCACCTCAAGATGCGGAGGCACGCTACACACCAAACGCCACAAAGGCTCACCTTATTCTCCTCGCGCTCTCGCACAAAGCAAGATGCCACGATCCACTATGGGACACTTGAGGGCGGTCACCGAACCCGTACAAGCTTGGGGCAATCTCCACAACTTAATTGGAGGCTCCCAAGAATCAC
This sequence comes from Dactylis glomerata, assembly GCA_007115705.1. Lineage (NCBI taxonomy): Eukaryota > Viridiplantae > Streptophyta > Magnoliopsida > Poales > Poaceae > Dactylis > Dactylis glomerata. The sequence goes on along the minus strand of QXEO01000538.1, from coordinate 444,656 downwards.
CACAAAGGCACCACAAAGGTTGGGGAATCTCCACAACTTAATTGGAGGCCCCAAGTATATGCCACAAAGGCCACTAAGCCGTCTAGGGTTCCAAGAACCCAAGAGTAATACACTCACAACTTCCACTTACCGAATCTCCGAGGAGAACTCAAACCGATGCACCAAATGCAATGGCAAGAGCACACAAAGTGCTCAAATCCTTATCACTCAAATCCTACCAAAGCAACTAATGCTATGGAGAGATATGAGAGGAAGAACAAAGGAAATCCACAAAGAACTCCAAGATCTAGATCCAATAGGTTCCCCTCACATAGAGGAGATTTTGATTGGTGGAAAGATAGATCTAGATCTCCTCTCTCTTTTCCCTCAAGAAGATGCAAGAATCATTGGAGGGATTGAGAGATAGCAAGCTTGAGAAGGTCAACAATGGAGGAGAGAACTTGCAAGGATGGTTGGGAATCCATTGGGGAAGAAGACCCCCTTAAATAGGTCCCCCAAAATCCAACCGTTATGCCCAGAAATCGTTCGGGCCGGAGTCTCCGCCCCTGGGCCGGAGTCTCCGGTGCCCCGGGGTCATTCGGGGGCCTTAGGACGGACGATTCAGGTGCCAGGCCGGAGTTGGGCTGGAGACTTTGCGTCTCGGGCCGGAGACTCCGGCCACCCAAAAACTGGCAGCAACACCAATACGAAAACGACCATAACTTGAGCATCCGGACTCCGTTTTTGATGATCTTGGGCTCGTTGGAATCACAACAATGAGCTCTACAAGTATATGCATAGAAACATCATAGTCCAACAAGGGAGGATAAAACCAAATGATGAGAGGTTTGACCTCTCTTCAAAGACGAACCGGTAAAACCTCCAAACACCAAAAACTCAATAAGTGTTTCATGCAAAATCCGTTTTTGATGAGCTAGAGCTTGTCATGGAAATAACCACAAGCTCTAGAACCTCACATGGATAAAAGCCAAATAAGAACCAAGAAAGATGATGCCAAGAATGCAATGGTTTGAGCTCTCTCCGAACGATACGACTAAGTTACTCACTCGAGAGCCCCTCTTGATAGTACGGCTACCGATCCTATAACCCGGTCTCACAACTAACACTATGAGACCGGTAAGAAAGAAACCCTATCAAGAACATACCTTTTCCTTGCGCATTCCACTTGAGCTAGATTATGACCGTCTTGTCTTCCTCAAGTTGGAACACCTTTCTTGATCTTGATTGCTTGGTGAAGTCTTGCGAATTGCTCCCCCATACACACTATGGGAAAGACTCTCTTTAAGCATATCTTTTCCTTGCGCATTCCACTTGAGCTAGATTATGACCGTCTTGTCTTCCTCAAGTTGGAACACCTTTCTTGATCTTGATTGCTTGGTGAAGTCTTGCGAATTGCTCCCCCATAAATCAATATGGGAAAGACTCTCTTAGGAATATCTTCATATAGACATTACCACCAAATAGAATACATGCATCAAGCATATAATCTCCTTGAGATGGTACATCTTGAACTTGACTTCACATCCATGAAGACGATCACCACTTAATAATATCCTAGCCCGAGATCACAAGATCCCACTCGATACATTATGTATGCTTTGAGAGTTGATCAACTTGAATCCCATCTTTGCACTTTGACTTGATCAACCTTGTATCCTTCCTTCTTCCTTCATGATGATGATGTCTTGAAGGTAAACACAAATGTCCACTCAATTATATTCTTCAAGACATAGTTGCAATAAGCTCAATTCTCATATGACCATTCTTCTGATATTTCCTTGAATACCACATTGGTCATCACTTAAAGTTCTTCATTTGATCCTTCTTACAACCTTGAAGCCAACATATGGTTCAAGCATTGTCTATGGACATGCCCTACAAATATAACTCAATGCAAACATTAGTTCATAGAGATTGTCATTAATTACCAAAATCACACATGGGGGCTCCATGCTCTTTCAACAAAGCCACCGGAGAAATCCGGCAGAGTTTCTCTTGTACCAGAGGACATCCACGATAGGCAATTGTATAGATTGGTCAAAATAAGAACTAATGGAGATATAAACGATCAAAGGGCTTCAATGTATCATTTCTAACACGAAAACCTACAAAAATCTCACAAGTCTTGGTCCATAGGCAAAGACTACAACTCAAAGATAAGAAAAGATACTACTAACGTCTTAACCACCAATCTACAACTCAAGATTTTGGGATGAGGGATCAAAGTTATACAGGAATGTTATGTGTCTTAGTCACGCTAGCAACGAGGGTTACTGGGGTTACCACTCCCAGGCTGAGTAAAGCAGCAGGCAATACCGGAATGGATCATCGGTACTACAACACCTCAATCGACCCGTGATGTACTAAGCATAACCAAGGCTGCATAACAACGAGCTCAAATACCTCAAACTCAACTGTAGCTAATCTAATTAGTGGTTCTACTCCATGATCTGGTGTTCGGATCTAGTATTTACGAACCTAGAGTTTCACTAAATTCTGTACCAACGGTGGTATCTCTTAATCAATTTTTCTTCTTCTAGGGTTTGTCTTGCAAGAAATACACCATCTATAGGTGTCTTCTCATACATTTCCTTTTTATTTGGCTTCCTTCTTGTGATCTCTTCATCTTTGTCTGGACTGCCTTAGGAATTCGTCTCTCCCTCACACGAATCCTTCAACCCTCTAGATCAATTCCATGAAGTAAGAACTTGATAAAGCAGCATGCACTTGCATATCAGAGTTAAACTTCATGTATGGATCTAGTCAATCAATAAAAATCCAAGAAAATCCAAATATGTGCTGGCAACATACATCATCATAAGCCTGTTGAGTAAAACATTTCTAAAGTTCAGGCTTAGATGTGTACTTTATAGCACCAAATAATATAGGTTTATATTGTGCTATATTGCACATAGTGGTGGACTACTACTCTTTGTCTCAATGATTACTCCAATTGCTCAATTGCAATCGAATAAACTTGTACAAAGTGGGTTTGGGAGTCTTTATAGCTGACCTATACGCGCCTTTCTATCCTTCTATAACTTACCTTCCGTTCTATTGAAGACTACCCTCACATGACCTTTCAAAATTTCTAGCATAGCGGCTCTAAACACCTACTTCGCTAAGTATGGTTCACACAACTCCATGATGTTCATGGGGTTCTCCGTTGTGCTTGATAAATCTTCTCCTACTAGGACTGTGGTTCTTTCATATATAGCCTAGTTATCATGGTTTTGAACACTTCATTCATCCTTCTCCTTGAGCATCTTCCTCATCAGCAAGGAATTGCTAGTTTTACTATAAGGTTGCATTCCATCATGTAAAGATTCTCATGTGAATCTCACATGCTCCAAGCTTTCATACCATGGGTGCTTCTTACTTGTATATGGAATGCTTGAGTATCCACATACGTGACTTAACCTGAGGTCCTACTACCTCACATAGCTTCACTTCAACACTTGACATTATCCTACTAAAGTTTCGGATGACTCAAGTTTAACATAACATCATTGGTATACTCCTTCCAATAGGATAGTTCCCATTCCGATTGTATCCTCTCTTTGGACTACCATGTATTGTATACCAATTATAATCTACTTCCATCCTTTGTGTAAGGTTATAATAATGTCATAACTACTTGGTATGGAACAAGATATCTAGCTTCACTTAAGAAGACAGGTAAGAATTTGACTCAAGTGTGTCAGGATTATTCTTTTGTTGAATATCCATCTCAAGTCATCAAGAAGACTTGGTTTAGATAAGATGGCTTCCTATAGTCACTACCAAACCTACAGGTCTCCTATTAAAGGGTTTTAATCCTAGGGTCAAAGCGTTTGCTCTGATACCAGCTGTGGTGACCCAGCATACCACTGCATGTGTAGTATGCAAGTCGTTGACATAACACCAATGAAACACCATCTCACTAGTATTACATCGATCAGAGTGGTACAACAGAAACATCGCAGGTCCAAGGTAGGTGCATAGGATTACAAATTTCATCATACAGAAGATCTTCAGAACCTCCTCAACAGGTAGAGGTTTAGTCCTGGCAACTACAATTGAGAGATAATACAATGAAGACTAAGCTAGAGCTACACTAATGCAGTTGGCTTGCTACAGAACTATTCTAGCTACTTTGGTTCTAGGATTAGGGAATTGGGTCCCTTCTATTCCTATTCTAGTTTTCCACCAAGCTTGGCATAGTCGTTGACTCCATTGATAGTTCTGACATTGATATAAGGCTTCATCTTCAGTGTATCGAGGTTTCCTCCTGTGTTGCCTCCAATCTAAGCAAGGGTTACGAGGGAGTGGGGTGAGTAACGAGCGTTACCCAGCAAGTTCATATAAGCAATAAGGTGTTTTATGCACTATCTACAGCCTTAGACCCAAGAGTCGTTTGGCAATGCAAGTTTTCGTAAACATTTCTTCAAGAGGTTGCTTTTATTCAGAAGAACTATGTCCGTCAGCCTTCACAGGTTGATTATAGCTTCGATGGGCTCCTTTCCTACCGTGTTCGCAGCTCCTTCCCGGAACAGGGAGTATCCAGATACTTTCTTACACTCTGCAGAGGTAGTCACTTGTACCCATAGGAGATCAATGCTTTGCTGCACATCCGAGTCATGAGCTCGTCCACACTTCCTTTGTATGGGGCCTAGCCGTTGATCCGAGCCAATCACTGTTCCTTCCCGCGACCTTGCATACCCACCCTTTTCCGGCTCCAACTTCGGTTCGCTACCCTCGCCGGTCTACACTTTGGTAGTTGCCGACCTAGGCATACTTGTCCTTCCTGACAATGAGTTACCCCCACCGGTTTGGTTACGCGCTTTGGGTAACACTGGCCTCGGCACTCTACCCCCGTCGTTGCCGCAATCCATCATAGACCGCCAGAATCGTGAAATCATTAGGGGGATTCCACCCATCCCGAAGCTCCGCGCAGGAAGACAACTGCTCCGAAACGGCGCATCCGTTGATATGCATGAGGGAAAAGATACAGCTGACTCTTCCGTCCCATTCCAGACCCTATGGTTGACCGTATTTACGGCACAAGAATCACTGGTGACATTGGTTATTAGTCCTAGGTGAACATTCCCGTTACAGTGGGACCTCCACCATACTCATACCATGGTCCCACTGCCCACCATCCTAGGGCAACAACCATTCCGGTCGAAAGCACTACTTCATATTAATTATGAAAAGAGAACCTTTTGCTTTTGAATGCAATAGTAATACCACAGGTATATATTTGCAAGTAATTTGATAAAAATACACAAGAGATATGAGCAAGAGTGAACTTGCCTTTCTGACTGCAAGATTATGCGAGTCAGGGTCTTCGATATGATAGAAATCCCACACTACAAGAAATGTGTTGTCTAGTGACCAACTCATAGTGACCACAGAAAAATTGGTCATAGATTTATGACCAACTCGTATCAAATGGTCATAAGCCATTTCAGAGGATTCAAGGTCTTAATCCTCATGACCAATTTAGTCCAAAAGGTCATAATCGTCAGACACGAAATGGTCATAACCTATATAATCGAATTTAGCACATTATTTTTAATTGATTTTGTACCGCTTACGACCAATTTAAATGGTCATACCACTATAACCAGTGTGACTAGACGTCCACCTCAGCAATCCTGCATACGTGTCAATATCTAGGTGTCACCGATGCTTACATGGTTGTGCTCTGACAGGTGGGTCCCATTGACAGGAGAACACAACAATTGACTTTGACTAATACATGACATGTGGGTCTCAGCCAAAGCAACCACCACCCTGATAGGTGGGTCATATCTCTATCTAACCCTATTCTCTTACATATGGGTCCCACACAGTAACCTGACATGTGGGTCAAGCCATGCGGGTCCCACCAGCCAGCACCAACGCCTGCCATGTGGGTCCCAGCTGTCAGCACCCACGCCTAACATGCGGGTCCCAGCTGTCAGCACCAACGCCACCAATATTTGGCAAAATGTTGGTGCGGGGACTGATAGGTGGGTCATATCTCTATCTAACCCTATTCTCTTACATATGGGTCCCACACAGTAACCTGACATGTGGGTCAAGCCATGCGGGTCCCACCAGCCAGCACCAACGCCTGCCATGTGGGTCCCAGCTGTCAGCACCCACGCCTAACATGCGGGTCCCAGCTGTCAGCACCAACGCCACCAATATTTGGCAAAATGTTGGTGCGGGGACTCGAACCGATGACCACCCTGAGGACCCTGCCGCTGAGGAACCAGTGCCGCTGAGGTAGAGATATGTTGTTGTCTATCTCTGTGGACTACCACACTATATTCAGGTTCTGAATCTCACAACTTAACTTAGACAGAAAAATAAATCCTGAGAACTTAGACATAAAAATAAATCCTACGAGCAGTTCCGTCGAAGGCGTAGGGAGGGCGGAGGCGGTGGCGGTGGTTACCGTCGGTGGAGGGGGCAGAGGCAGAGGTGGTGACCGTCGTTGTACTGGCTGGCGGCGTGGGCACCCATCACGTCGGAGGTGCAGAGGCGGAGGCGACGGGCAACAGCGGCAGCGCGGCGCGGCCCAGACTAGATCCTCTCGGCAACAGGAAGGAGCGGTGAGGGCCGGCGGCGGCCATCACATTTGGATAGCCGACGGCGGGAGAAGGGTCTCCTCTGGTTGCTGGATAGCCAACGTCGGCAGAAGGGCGGCGACCATCTCATTTGGACAAGGTATGCTGTGGATTAGGGTTTAGATCTTTTGGATTCAAATTCGACCCAGAGAAGCAGATCCTTAGGTTTTAGTTGTGCTGCTTTGGATCATCCCAATGCAATCCTTGCTGTTCTTGGTGTATTCTGATGAAATTACAGCAGAAAGTGTCCTGATGAAATTGCTATTCTTGGTGTATTCTGCTTAATAGTTGTGCTGTTGTTTTAGAATGATACTTCATTTGCAGAAAGTGTCCTATTCTGCTTGATAGTTGTGCTGTTGTTGTGAGAATCATGTGAACCATATTGTTTTGTTCCAATGGTGGTGGTCTGAAACCATGTGTACTCTTGATGTTTCTGAAATGTTGTCAAGTAGTGCTAAAATGATGTTCATTTTAGTGCTGAAATGCTGTCTAGTAGTGTTGAAATGATGTTCATTTTATTGCTGAAATGATGTCTTGCTGAAATGATGTCTAGTGGTATTCTGGCTATTGTATGTACTTCATTTGCACCAGTATATTCTCTGAGCTTTAGCTAGGTTTGGTATGATATTGTCTGTGCAATTGTATTGATTGCTAAATTGCATCATGTTGTTATTTGACAGATGGACAGAGCCTGGATCACAAAAGGAGTTTGAAAGCTTTCCCTGCAACATCTCCAGGGAGTTGAACAATTCATGCAGCATGTTCGCGGAAGATTTGCCAAGGATGCTCGCATACTTTGCCCATGCAGCACATGTCTGAACATTACAGAAAGGGCTCAAGGGACAGTGGAAGATCATTTGCTTCTTAATGGGATGGCCAGCACATATGATAGGTGGATCCATCATGGTGAGCCTCTGCATTCTGAACCTGATGCACATGCAGACCATGGTGATGATGGACATGGACACCATGGTGATGATGGCATTGAGTTCATGGAAAAAGTTCTGCAAGAGAATGGTGGGTTGGAGGAAGAGGATGGCTATGAAGATGATAGGATCCCTAACCTATTAAAGGATCTATATGACTCCGAAGACCGTGTTGATGAAAGCAAGTCAATGTTTGCCGAGGTGTTAGAGGATGCGAAGCGCGCAGCTCATAATGGCGGTAAATTTTCGAGATTTTCCTTTACCGTGAAGCTACTCCACATCAAGTCTTACTACCGGATCAGCAACGCTGCGTTCAATGCGATACTACATCTTCTGAACTTGCAATATCCCAACAGCTCAGTTCCCAAGCACTATGATGAAGCATTGAGCATAATCCGGAAGTTGGGGCTTGGGTATGTGTCCATCCATGTCTGCCCGAACAATTGTGTTCTGTTTCGGAAGGACTTTGCCAAGCATAACAACTGCCCAAGATGCAATGCCTCTAGGTGGAAGGATGGTGATGGAAAAAGACAGATACCGGAGAAGGTACTGCGGCACTTCCCGTTGATACCAAGGCTGCAGAGGATGTTTCTTTCGAAGAAATCTTCAGAGGAGGTACAGTGGCACAAGTTAAAGCGGCAACCCGTGGAGAATGAACTCAGCCATCCAGCCGATGGAAAGGCATGGAAAGACTTTGATGAGAAACATGAAGATTTTGCGGCTGATGCTAGGAACATCAGACTTGGCGTAGCCACTGATGGTTTTAATCCATTTGGAAACATGAGCACGTCTTATAGCACGTGGCCTGTCTTTGTGGTGCCCTATAACCTGCCTCCATGGGCTTGTATGGATCAGTCAAATTTCATGATGGCCTTACTAATCCCGGGCCCTTCCTCTCCAGGAAAAGATTTTGACCTGTTTATGGAGCCCCTGGTTGAAGAACTGCTTTTGCTCTGGAGGGGTGTAAGTACATACGATGCCCTCAGCCCCACAAAGTTTGATCTATGTGCTGCAATCATATGGTGCATCCATGATTTCCCGGCACTGCATACTTTGTCTGGGAGGATCACAGCGGGTTATCAGGCGTGTGTGCGGTGTGACAAAAACCCTTGCTCTAAGAGAATAAGGAACAAGATATGCTTTATTGGGCACCGCCGCTTTCTTCCTCAAAACCATCGTTGGCGAAAAAGCAAAGACTTCAATGGTGAAAGTGAAATACGCGAGAAGCCAGAGGAGTTCACTAAAATGGAGCTTGAGCAGCAGCTTGAGAAGGTCAGGGATGTGAGGCCAGGGAAGCTTGAAAATAAAAGGAAGTGTGAGGAAGGTCAATGTTGGAGCCGGAGGTCTTGTTTGTGGGACCTGCCTTACTGGTCAGATTTGAAGCTAAGGCATAATCTTGATGTGATGCACATCGAGAAAAACATATGTGACAATCTGCTAGGGACATTTCTCAACATTGAAGGGAAGACAAAGGACACGGTTAACTCTAGGCTTGATTTGGAAGACATGGGTATAAGAGAAGATCTGCACCTACAGCCTGTTGGAGATGGAGAATCATATGAAATGCCAGAAGCATGGTATACGATGACTAAAGAAGAAAAACTTGCGTTTTATGAATTTATAAGGGCGGTGAAATTTCCGGATGGGTACGCCGCTAACTTAGCAAAGTGTGTTTCTGCTGATGGTTGCAAGCTTCAAGGACTCAAAACACATGACTGCCACATCCTTCTCCAAAGGATTTTACCGGCAGGCCTCCGAGGAATGATGCATCAGGATATATACGAAGCAGTTGCTGAACTAGGAAATTTCTTTCGAGAGCTGTGCTGCAAAACACTGAATGTACCTGTTGTGGAAAGACTCAAAGCTGAAATTCCAGTTATCCTTTGCAAGCTTGAAAAAATTTCCCCCCCTTCTTTCTTTGATGTGATGGTTCACTTAGCCATTCATTTACCAGATGAAGCACTGCTTAGAGGCCCTGTACAATACGGTTGGATGTTCCCCGTTGAAAGAAGGTTACTGACATGTAAGCGTTATGTGCGGAACACAGCCAGACCCGAGGGATCGATTGCCGAAGCATATGTAGTTGATGAGTGCTTGAAATTTTGCTCGAGGTAGTTCGACGATGTGGAAACAAGATTTAATCGGCCGGGCAGAAATAGAGAGCGGGATGATTCCCATGTTGGCAATGTCTCGGTTTTTAACCATGGTGTGCATTTTCTTGGAGGGTCAGAGTACTTAGAGGCTGGTGCTGACTATGACAAGATGGTTTGGTATGTGCTAAGAAGTAGCCCTGAGGTTCTGCCGTACATCGAGTATGTCATCTCTTTTGTGCTGACCATGGTGTGCATTTTATTGTGTTGGAAGGAACCTTTTTTTTGTGGTTGTTTTTTGATTCACCATTTTTTTGGGGCATTGCAGGCTGTGCAAGGAACAGTTGAAGCAGCAAGATGGTAATATCAAAGTTGATAAATGGCTTGCAAAGGGATTTGCTAATTGGTTTCGGAATCATGTGAGATCTCCTGCATTGGTTCAATTGTGTGTGTTAACCTTTGTGTATTTTCAATTGTGTGTCTTGCAAAGGGATTTTCTATATGTGTGTGTTAACCTTTGTGTATTTTTTGTAGATTGCAAAAAGGAATGAGGAGGATGTTGGTGCTGACCTATTTGCTTTGGCGTGCCTACCGGACAAGAGAGTGAGGTTGTACTCTGCATGTGATGCTGACGGGGTTCGGTACCACACTGTTGACCGCGAGAAGAATAGGAAAACACAGAATAGTGGAATCCTTTCCGAGGGAGAACATGATGGTCAGCCCACGAACTTCTATGGTCAACTCAAAAGCATCATAAAGCTTCAGTACAACTCCAGCGGAGGCGTTGATCGGTCGGTCGTCTTATTTAGATGTGATTGGTTTGACCTTGGTGGCAAGAAGAAGACCGGAGTCCGGGATGATGGGCACTTTGAAAGCATCAACACCGGACGGTACTGGTACAAGAATGATCCATTTATACTGACAACACAAGCAACAAAGGTGTTTTATGTGCCAGACACAGCTTTCGGTGGAAACTGGCGTGTTGTGCAGAAATTCCAGCACAGGCATTTGTGGAGTGTGACTGAAACCGATGCGGAAAACCATCCCGGTGGTAGTGGCCTAACCTACCAAGATGAAGACTCTACGGAGGTTCCAGTGCAAGCTAAAGAAGTGGATGTGCAAACCAGATTGCGAAGGGACCGGAAACGCGTGTTACTTGATGCTGCTGTTGTAGAAAAAATTAAGAAAAGGAGGGCGGAGGTAGCTGGACATGACAACGAGGATGATGAACAAAACATGGCTGATCCTACAATGACCCAGTATTGTAGTGACAATGAAGAAAACGGTACCGCGAGACCAGTTCCTCGTTTTAATATCGAGGATGATGAATATTAAGGTGTCCTTGCTGTCCTTGCTTGTTTTCCTTGCCATAGCCACTGTCTCACTTCTTCTAGGGTAGCTTAACTTGTTTCCAGAGTTTTGCATTCTCATTGTGTCTTTTGCTGTGGTTTAAGGTGTTGATCATGCTGAAGTGAACCAGAGAGGAGGAAGCCAGGGAGGAGGTAGCCAGAGAGGAGGAACATCAAGAAGTAGAAAGATCTTCATGCTTCAGCAGTGTGTTGTAATGTAGATGTAGTAATGAACTTACTGGAGCAAGATTTCAGCAGTGTGTTGTTAAATTTCAGATTTTTCTCAAATATTAAACCTGTTAAATCTTGCAGTGTTGCAAAGTGTGTTGCTTCAAATAATTAGTGAAGTGCAATATTTCAGAGTGTTGCAAAGTGTGTTGCTTCAAATAATTAGTGAAGTGCAAAATTTTGAACCTGTTAAATATTGCAGTGTTCAGAAGTATTAATGGTGCAAATTTCAGAAAAATTCATGCAAAAAAAGATGTGGCCTGGGACTCGAACCCAGGACCCCTAGGATCATGATTTCAGAGTGTTGCCATTGTGCTATAGAAGTGATCTTGTTAAGATACAGTTATTAGTTAATTTATACAGATGGTTCTACTGAAGCTAGGAATTGTTGCAAAAATGGAGTGGCCTGGGACTCGAACCCAGGACCACAAGACAAAGGTGCATAGTGCCTTGCCAGTGAGCTGTGCTAGTGCTGTTGTCTCAAGACTGTTTCTGGAATGTTTTATAGTATTTTCAGAAGTTGCATTTTGATTCAAACATCAACATAAGTCTGTATCTGTCCTGTTTTGCATTTCAGTAGAAGTTACAAACATCCACATATTACTCAGACACAAGGTTCAACACAATTCTAACAAACAATAAAGGATTTTCAACAAGTAATATTCAGAAACTTCAAGGAATGGGAAAACCACCAAGGGGAGTGCATTTCCAGCATCCATCAACAAGGTTCAGGATCAACACATTATTTACAAACATCAAAAGATTGTTCATCAGCAACCACATCCCAGGAACCTAACCAAAAGCTCCCAGGCTCCTAACCAAAAGCTGCCCACATGTACTGGGCATCAGCAAGCACAAGTTCTAATAACAAACCTAGCAGCAACTACAGATTTCTATTTAAAAGCACCCATATGTACAGGGCATCAGGAACCACACCCCCTTGCCCATCAGCAACTGGGTATTCACCACACTTTCTTGATAGCCAGCTTGAGACCACCATGAAGGCCGCGGCGGAACCAGAACAGGTAGATGTCACCAGCCTTCATACCAAACTTGGCCACCACATCTGTCCATCCCCTTGTTATCATCGCACGTCCTCCCTTCCCCTTGTCCAACTCATAACAGCATTTTGTGCAGAAACCATAGCAGTCCATTGATACTACTTTGGTGGCTTTAATCTTAGTCTGAAATTCTTCTTGGATTGACGGCGCTAATCACTACTACATGTGTGCCGGTTAAACAGTAATAGTAGTAGCTAGATAGCTAGCTAGCAGTCCTTCAGTCAATATGTACAGTATCAACAATGTCCGCGGCGACGGAGGGCTTGATCTCGCAGCCGGTTAATCACTACTACATGTCCGCGGTTCTAATCCATACTTATAGCCGCGCCAGACCTGACAGTTTTTTTACTGAGCTAGCTTCCTTTCTTTTTAATAAGCTAGCCAGTGATCAACTCTCTGCCTATCAATCACTGCGAGTAGCTTAGCTAGCTAATGCTCGCATGCAGCTAGTTGGCGGAGGAATCTTGCATGCAGCTAGTACTTGTACATGGCAACACGATCTTTAATTTTAGGCATGCTAGTGCAGCTAGTGCTCAGCTTTCTGGGAATGCATTGATATTTTTGGAGATTGACACATGCTCCACAGCCAGGTGCGCCCAACTAACCGAGCAAATGCGTACAAAATGTTCTTTCCTCTACAGAAGGAATCAGATTGGGTGGCATTGTGTGGAAGACGGACACAAACAAGGGATTTCCATGCGATTTTGTAGCCAGATCGAACACATTATGACAGTGGATGGACGGGCCGATATGTTCCATGATTCCTACGGGTATCATTCGTCAAGATGGCTAGTGGCTTTGCTTAACGGAACGGAGAGGACGAATGTGATCCCGTGATGCCCTCCGTCGCCGCCGCAGCGAGATCAAGGACCTGACGAACGGCTGCGAGATCAAGCCCTACGTCGTACTACGCGCTGCATCTCTTCATCTCCCGTTTTATCCAGCAGATCGAGCACGCGGAGGAACGGATGAACGGAGGAACGGAGGAACTTACACAGGGGGGCGACGGAAGGAGACGTCGGTCGCGGCGGACGTCGGTCGCGGTGGAGCGAGCAGAGGGACGGCGGAGCGAGCGGGGAGGCGGAGCGAGCGGGGAGGTTAGGGAGGGGATCTGGGGTTAGGGTTAGGGTTATAAGGGAGGGGGGCTTCGGACAGGTGTCATTTTAGATTTAGATTTAGTTTTATTTTTAGAAAACTATAAAACATCATAACAATAAATGTTTTCATAAAGCTTTTTTAAATTTTTTTGTGGTATTCCAAGTTTTATATTTTTCCTAGATACTAGGCCACGTAAGATGACGCGGTGCGCAAGTTTTGCATTTTTTTGATTTTTTTGAGTTCGCTATGCCTGTTTCAAAATGAGGGCGAAACGGCCGGCGTTGCCGCTCTATGCTAGGGGTGGAACCTTGCAATTTTTTTTGTGGATCTCCTATGAAATAGCAACTTGTGGACCTAAAAATGATTTTTGTAAAAAATTATGAGCAAACTATGAAGCGGCCGTAGTTCAAATTGGGCCCACTTCCTGCTAAATCGGCAGAAACTAGCGCGAAAAGGGAAAAAACATAGAAAAGTATTAACACACTAAAAACTAGTGAATTGCCTAAGATAAGTGGTCTAGTTTTTTTAGAAATTTGGTTGGTGCGGTTTTCAAAAGGGGGTTCGGTAGGTTATTCACAAAAGTAAGCCCCCTCTCTTCTTCGGAAAATAGAAAATGAACTTTTTTTAGAAAGATGGTGAAAACATCCTTGGTCAACATTGTTTGGGATTAAGAGTCGAACACTTTTGCACGATATGGGATAATTTTAAGAAACTATACCTCGATTATGGTCAGAACATCCGTCATTTGTGTTGAAAGTCATGAAACTCCGTACATAGCAGGTCTTTTCTGAGAACACTTTTTTTTAAATTTTGTTGGTATTCCAAGTTTTATATTTTTCCTAGATACTAGGCCACGTAAGATGACGCGGTGCGCAAGTTTTGCATTTTTTTTATTTTTTTTTGAGTTCGCTATGCCTGTTTCAAAATGAGGGCGAAACGGCCGGCGTTGCCGCTCTATGCTAGGGGTTGAACCTTGCAATTTTTTTTGTGGATCTCCTATGAAATAGCAACTTGTGGACCTAAAAATGATTTTTGTAAAAAATTATGAGCAAACTATGAAGCGGCCGTAGTTCAAATTGGGCCCACTTCCTGCTAAATCGGCAGAAACTAGCGCAAAAAGGGAAAAAACATAGAAAAGTATTAACACACTAAAAACTAGTGAATTGCCTAAGATAAGTGGTCTAGTTTTTTTAGAAATTTGGTTGGTGCGGTTTTCAAAAGGGGGTTCGGTAGGTTATTCACAAAAGTAAGCCCCCTCTCTTCTTCGGAAAATAGAAAATGAACTTTTTTTAGAAAGACGGTGAAAACATCATTGGTCAACATTGTTTGGGATTAAGAGTCGAACACTTTTGCACGATATGGGATAATTTTAAGAAAATATACCTCGATTATGGTCAGAACATCCGTCATTTGTGTTGAAAGTCATGAAACTCCGTACATAGTAGGTCTTTTCTGAGAACACTTTTTTTAAATTTTGTTGGTATTCCAAGTTTTATATTTTTCCTAGATACTAGGCCACGTAAGATGACGCGGTGCGCAAGTTTTGCATTTTTTTGATTTTTTTTTGAGTTCGCTATGCCTGTTTCAAAATGAGGGCAAAACGGTCGGCGTTGCCGCTCTATGCTAGGGGTTGAACCTTGCAATTCTTTGTGGATCTCCTATGAAATAGCAACTTGTGGACCTAAAAATGATTTTTGTAAAAAATTATGAGCAAACTATGAAGCAGCCGTAGTTCAAATTGGGCCCACTTCCTGCTAAATCGGCATAAACTAGCGCAAAAAGGAAAAAAACATAGAAAAGTATTAACACACTAAAAACTAGTGAATTGCCTAAGATAAGTGGTCTAGTTTTTTTAGAAATTTGGTTGGTGCGGTTTTCAAAAGGGGGTTCGGTAGGTTATTCACAAAAGTAAGCCCCCTCTCTTCTTCGGAAAATAGAAAATGAACTTTTTTTAGAAATACGATGAAAACATCCTTGGTTAATATTGTTTGGGATTAAGAGTCGAACACTTTTGCACGATATGGGATAATTTTAAGAAACTATTAAACCTATTTCAACATTGCTGCATATTTTAATTACATTATTTAGATAATTAAAACTCAAAATAAAAGCCCTAAAAATTTTCCCTCACAAAACCCTAAATATTTCCCTCCCGCCCAATCTCCCGCGCTGCTGCTCCCAAACCCCCTCCCACCTGAAATTACGGAAATATCCAACCCTAGCCTTAGCCCCCAAACGGTAAAGCAGGGGCGATTCAGACATTTCTCTCCCATCCCCATCCCCATCCGCATCTCATTCCCCATCCCCATCCCCATCTCGCTCGAGGCGACGAAGGCCACCCCCGCTCGCGACGACGGCGACGACGACAGCGGCCAGGCATGGGTAGCTGCGTCGGCGTCAAGGCAGGGAGGAGGCTCGGTCTTCTTCTCCTTCTTCGGGGGCGTCTCGACCACCGCCGCGCTCGCAAGATCTTCTTCTTCGGTGGCGTCTCCACCACCGTCTCGGCCAGGCGAGTTCTTTGGTCCATGTCCTGCTCCCCTCACTGGCTAGGGTTAAAGTCTGCTTGGTTGCTGCGTGTGCTAGGGTTAGGTTCTAGGGTTAGGGCTTGTTTCCATGTCGTTACAAGGCTAGGGCTTGGTTCCATGGCGTTGCATGGCTAGGGTTAGGGTCTAATTGGTTGCTGCGCGTGCTAGGGTTAGGTCATCATAATTTCAATTGCAATTTAGAGTTTTTGCTTGCTGTCCTTACTTGCTTTCATTGCTTGTTGTCCTTGCTTGCTTTCATTGCTTGCTGCAGTAGTATTAATAGGAACTTTTAATAGCAATTTACACTTGCTGTTCTTGCTTGCTTGCTGTCCTTGCTTGCTGCAGTAGTATTAATAGAAACTGTGAAGTACATGTTTCACTTCTAGGGTAGCAGTCCCACAGTCACTGTCTCACTTCTTCATTAAAAATGATTGATCTGAAGTATATATCACTGCATGCTTTTCTTGTTTCTTAGATATGTCCAGTTAGCAATTTGATTTGGAACAATCATTTAATTTTATTTATAACATTGTTGACAAAATTGCACATGATGTTTGTCCTTATACATGTTTTCATTGCTGTGCTTTTCTGATTACCAACCTTCTAAACATGTTGGTTGGCTTTATTTACTTCACGTTATTGTGGTACTGGTATCTAACCAGATGTTCCTTGCAGGAAAGTGGGAAGGAATCTCTGCAACCAAGTGGAAGCGGTGACTAAATAGGTGGGTTGCTGTACTGAAGATGGGCATTTTGCACCTGCAAGTTTTCTTTGTTTCTTGCTAATCGCTCTCCATTCTTTTTTTGCAAGCTACTAGGGTAACTAGACACCGTCAACATTAACCGGCTCCAACCCCTTAAGGTTAGCTATGACAAGGAAGACTGAGAAGAAGATGCCGGCTGGTATGCAACCTATACTCTTATGCTACTATTCTATCTATAATTGTGTATCCATGTGCTTGTCATCTGGTTATTATGTGCATGTCATCTGGTTATTAAAATGTATTACTTTTGTCCAAAATATTGGGTGCCATAAATAATGGATATAATAAACAAATACTGCTAGGTTACCTGAGTTGTTTGTGTTGTCTTGCATCCTATGCATTTCAACCATTCATCTAATGGTTAGATTTTCTTCTCATGTAGAAGAGCCCCTCACTCAAATTGAGAAGGATAGAGCTAGGACCATGATGAGGAACAACCACATATTCCAGTCTCTTGGACTTCCTGCAATAGTGGCAATGCTTAGGAAGTCAAATGAGGTGCAAGAAGATAGTGCAATTACAACTGGATCAACATCTCCGGCATCTGCCATAACACATGGCAGAAGCTCAGACTACTGTCCTAAAGATGATGAAGTTATGGACGATGATGAAGTTGATGACAGTTTAGTGAAGAAAGTTAAGGTGCATTCTCTTTAATCTTTTTGGAGGGGTGGGAACTTTTGTGCTGCATGCTAGCTTGTTTTTCTTTCGTGCTGTGCACATGATTTGCTAACTCCTGATCTAATGTACTTGTCCTTTTCTATTTGTATGAGGCACTGAAGGTTTCTAGAAGAAAGAAGAGCGCTGTTAAGAAGACAAGCAGCAGGAGGAAGAGTTCACAAACATCTTCCACGATGGCTCCACTAAGAGTGTTCGCTGTTGCGCCAGGAGCGTCTGAGGGAATGATGCAAGCAGATGAGCCCGCTGTTGCTCGTGTCACTAGGTCTAAGGCAGCAGGGAACATGATCAACAATGAAGAAAACCTGGTGAACAACAATGAAACAGCCTCGCCGCAGATCAATGATATTTTGCATACCATGGGTGAAGAAAGCACCATGCGCATGGAGCTCTCCCCTGTTGCACCTACTCGAGCCAGTGATCAAGTGTTCGGCTCTGAGCCTACCCATGATGATGATCATGCTGAAGGCAAGTTCATCTAATACTGTTCTGTATTGTATATTTTTGGTAGCAAACGGATAGTAAATCATTACTCACTCTGTGTTTGTATGTATCATTTTCAGGGACAGTGATTGTGGTTAACAATAAAAGAAAGGGTGCAGGGCTAGAAAGGATGACAAAGTCACTGGGTACCAAGGTTAGAATCCGAATCGCTGATGGGATGAAGCGTCCAGAAAACCCTTTGCAGGCTACAAAACTTGCAACAGAGGGTGGCCTCATTGCAAGGACCCATACTCCGGTGCTTCCGCATTTCAAGGAGTACAAGAAGAACCCCAACCTGATCAAGAACTACATCGGGAAAGTTGCTGTAAGCTCCTTGTTTACTAGCCTTGCATGTTTTTTTCTAACAGTTACACCTGTTATGTGATACTGATCTTCTCCTTGTTTGCTATCTCCTGGAAGGCAAACTTTGATATGGACGCTGATTCTGAGGTTGTAAAGGCGGCGTGCACTGACATGCTGCAGAAAAGATCAAAGAACAGACGCCACTACATCAAGAAGAAATACTTTGACAGCGTACCAGCGAATCAAGTGAGCATCAAGTCTCCTGTCGATGACTTAACTGATGAAGAGTGGCAAGGGCTAGTGGCCGTGTGGTCTACCGCAAAACATAAGGTATGCCTGTACATGTGCCCCTGGGTCTTCTTTATATGTGCTTGCTTTGGTGTGTTTGCTGCTGTGACATGCTAGTCAATGGTTATAGTTAGCTGCTATGCATATATACTTCATCATTTATCTGCTGCACAAGATTAGCTCTTCAACAGAGTATACACACATATGTATCTATATTAATGACATGCATCTTCATTTATTGTTGTATGCTAGTAGAATCATTTTGGCCTCCCACTAACCAATTCTCAAATCTGCCAATTTGTTTAGAAAGCTTGCGAGGCAAACAAGCTTAATCGAGAAAAAGTCAAGTTCCAGCAGAGAACTGGTTCAAGGTCCTATAGTGCACACATATATGCTATTGTAAGAGCTAGTTTTCATTTTGGACCAAGTAACTTTTGTATCAGAAGCTCATGGTTTGATTCTTGTTGAATAACATTTTGATTCTCGTTGAATATCATTTCAGAAGGAGGAACGCAAGGGTGAGGAGCTAACTGTTGTTGACATGTTCAAGGCCACACATGTGGGCAAGAAGGGCACTTTTTCGGAGCCGGTCAAGCAGGCGATAGTAAGTCACTTGTCTAGCTTTGCTTGTTCTGTTGTTGTTCTTCCTCTTGAGGTGACCAAATGGCCTTAGCACTTAGTTTGCAATCTCGTAGGTTGTAATCAAAAGCTACATCAGCTACACTTGTCCAAAATTGCTTGTTCTGCTGTTGTTGTTCTTGCTACGAGGTGACCAAATGTCCCTTGTCAAATGCTACTTTAACACTTAGTTTGCAATCTGGTGGGTTGTAGTCAAAAGCTACATCAGCTGCTTGTAGGGTTGAAAACGGAACGGAAACGGA
Source organism: Dactylis glomerata (assembly GCA_007115705.1). Lineage (NCBI taxonomy): Eukaryota > Viridiplantae > Streptophyta > Magnoliopsida > Poales > Poaceae > Dactylis > Dactylis glomerata. Next base: position 425,384 of record QXEO01000538.1, on the reverse strand, counting down.
CGGAAACAGGCTTTATCGTTTTCGTTTCCGCATGTCTTGCCGGAATCAGAAACGAAAACGAAAACCCCGGAAACGAATACGAAAGCGGCAATCATCGGAGACGGATACGAAGCGGATACGTGACGAATACGTTATGAAAACGGACATTTGTCAGAACAGTTAAATACCTTCGATTGTACATAAAACACACAAATAATTTAACAAAAAGATGAAAAATAGTTCACATAGTTATACTAATTAGCCAACTAAGGTTAGTATTTACTGGATTAGTGGATTTAGTATTAGCCTGGCCTAGTTTTATCGTGTAAATGTAGGGCTTCTTTACATGGGCCTAGCCCACTTATATTTCCGGAAAGTTTCCGTATTTGTTTTTTCGGAATTTCCTTGCCGTTTCCGTTTCCGTCGGAAACTGCTTACCCGTTTCCTCTTCCGTTTCCATTTAAAATATTCTGTTTCCGTTCCTTTTCCGCATATTACCGCTTCTGTTTCCTTTTTTTGCTCTTTGTTTCCTTTTTCTCCGAAAACGAACGAAAAGTTTCCTTGCCGTTTTCAACCCTAGCTGCTTGTTAATTGTTGCTGTTGCCCCTGATCTGTTGATCATGATTCATCTTTCTTGTTGCTGTTTGCGTTTTACTCTTGTGTTTGGCAGGTTGAAATGGAAGAACTGATGGCTGTGCCTGTAGAAGAAGGTGAGCAGCCAAAGTCTACTGCACAGATTGTTGCTGAAGTGCTTACAAAGGAATGCCCTTCAAGCACATTCCTCCAGAATGTCGGCCTCGAGAAGAGCTCATCTAGGAACAAGACAACCAGATCAGGTGTTGTTGTAGCAGCCCAAGTGACTGACCTGCAGGAGAAGCTGGAGAGGTCAGAACTACAAGGAGGAGCTATGCGAGAAGAATTGGATGTGCTCAAGAAGAAGTCTCAAGATGCTGAAGCCGCCCAAGCTAAACGAGATGAAGAGCATGATCTGCTGGTCAAGAGGCTGGAAGAAAATGATGAGAGGTTCAATCATTTGCTGGGGCTGTTAGCTAGTAAAGCAACTGGTATAGGTAAGTAGTGTCCTGGAGTCCGATGAGTTTGCTTCTGGGAGAGAACTGGAGATGATGCAACATTTTTGCTCCATATTTTGGTACTTGTCTGATCTACTTTGATCTGAGAGTTCTACTTGTCCTCGCAAACTATGAAACCTGTGAGATGATATGTGTTATGTGCTATGTGTGCTGGGAATGTTGGTTGATATGAAGATGTGATCTGTGTTGAAATAATTTCCTGTTGTTTGATAATTTGCTGTGCCTGTGAAATTTATAATTTGCTGTGCTGTGAAATTTATAATTTGCTGTGCTGTGAAAAAATATGAATGAATTGTAAGGGCTTGGCCCAAAAATCGTCAGATTGTAAAAGGTTTGTCCCAATATTATTGCATGAAATATCTGGGCTTCTGCAAGGCCTCAGCCCAACTAATATTACGAAATATGAATTCAAATTTCAAATTAATTGGACTGTCAAATATCAAAAGCCCAGAACAAAATGTATTGCAAAAAGACCAAGGCCCAAAGGAACAAGACAGCAAAAGGGCTGCAGAAAGGCCAAGGCCCAAACGAAAAAGCCTGCAAACAGTCTATTGTAAAAAAAAGTTGATCACAAAAAGGCTGAGACTCAGAATTGAAAGGCCGAGTTACTGGGCTTGGCCCATCTAGAGCAACACGACTGGACTGGGCTAAATTCAAATTACGACCATTTCGTTTGGTCATAATTCTGCCACGTAGGATCCGACGTGGCCTGGCCAAATTGGTAGTGACCAATTTTTTGGTCATAATGCTTATGACCATCTATTTTGGTCATAATCGTCTATGACCAATTAGAAAAATTGATCGTCGTAGGCGGTCAGTGACGCTCAACTGCCGACCAAATGTTTTTGGTCAGAAGAGGGTCATCAATTGAGCAACAGTGACCATCTAGTGACCAAAATGAAGGGTCACTAGTCAACAGATTTCTTGTAGTGCCAATTCTGAAATAACAACCATCATCCGGTAGGGATGGTGTTAGAAATCTGCAGCATGATATGCATAAGATATGATATGCATCACTCTAAGTGTAACCTAACCCCGATGATTTGTTATCATTGAGTTAAGGTGATTTACTTAGGATGTGTTGCACTTTTAAATCACACCATAACATGGTTGTTAAGCATTTTAGGTTAGATCACTATCAGGTGATATTAACAGAATAAGATTCTAACAAGAGCTATTGTTTTAGGGCTTTATAATCATTCCTTGTTACAAGGGAATGATGGTTAATGGTGAAGACAGGGAAGTAACAGTTTTAAGTTGCATATTATAATTAGCAATCACTTGGTTGATCATGGATATGTAAAGAGGAAGTAAAGTATACATATAGCAATATCTAAGTAGTTCTAGGGTTGACAACAATCTTAACCTATCTAAGCACTTGTCATCAGAAAGCATAAAGTTTAGTGAAATGCTTATTTGATATGTTCTTAAAAGAATAACTTTTGAAGAACATATTTTATAATGGACACTTAGTACAAAATTACCTTTTAGGGTCATTTACTTAACATGAAGGTTGAAGTGATTAATAAAACACAGGTTCCTTTATTATTATTAGCTAGTAGGGTTTGAATCACAATTTTAAATGGTTCTATAATTGACTTTAGACATTCTCATGATTGAAAGTAACTCTTAATAAGACAATTTTCAATTACCAGATTATAATTGAAAATAGATTTTAATACAAGACAATAGTTATTTAGGATCTTTCTTGATTTTAGTATTTAAAATTATTTAGGGAAATAGTTTTAGGCTTTCAAATACTAATAGTAAAGTTTTAGGTTTAATATTTAATAATAACAAAATATTAATTGGAATAACAATTTTGAAGTAGTCAAATTTTTAATTGGTATTTGAAAACTTGGTTTGAATTATTATAATTGGATTTGAATTCAAAATGCAAATACTACTTAAACAAGTTTTCAAATTTAGTTCAAAATTATTTCACACAAGCATGCAAGATTATAATCTAACTAGATAGATTATGTTATTGTGATCATTTTGGTATATCATTTGTATTTTTCTGATTTAAAATGAAATAGTTATGATTTTTCTAAGTTTCTGATATTTTCTGATATTTCAATTTAACAGGCAAATACCTTTTTCACTGAACCAGTACCTAACCCTAGTCATTGACAAGTGGGTCCTAGGGACAGGTCAGCTGCCATGCAGGCACTGACCAAGTCAAACGGTTAGACTGGTCAATGACGACGTTTGCAAGGCGGCTGCACGCCGGTGATCGCCGGAGTTGGTGATTCAGAGGCTCTCAAGATGATCTGCTTATAGCTCTCGAACAAGGACACGACGAGGAACCTATTTGTGGCAGCGCCGCTACTAAATGGTCACCGGCGACATGCCCGAATGCCAGCGGACAGTGATGCATGATCCTCGTATAAACAAGGATGAAATCTACTGATTTAAAGGCTCAGGAGAATCACCAGCTCACCAGGAGCAAGATGGAGTGGTCGGCGATGACAACGGAGGTCTGAATCGACGAAATCGACGGCGACAGTACCTCAGATATGCGAGCTCGTCGCTGCCGATTGGAGGCTTCCCTGCTTGATTGGCTTGACGAGATGAAATATAAGATCACTATGGAGCTTCATAGATGCACGATGAAGCTCGGGAACACCTGTACCGACTGCGTCAAGGTTCGCCGGAATTAAGGTTTTGGGAGGCGGTGCAGAGAGCTTGGGATGGGAAGAGAAACGGGGTGCTAGGGTTCCCTGCGGCGGCGGACGATGTCTTATAGGTTTCGGAGGGCGGCGGCTCGAATCTCGGCGCAGTAGAGCGCCAGGGAGACACCACCGAGCAGCTTCCTCCATCGGGAGGTTGAAGAAGACCCCCCCTGTCCTGCGGGTCCCACTGGTCAGACTCATACCAAAACGGTATGGCCTGCCGGGCTTGGTGCTGGGCCGGTTTGGTGGGCTGGTGCGGTGGGCTGTGGCCAGGTAAGGTTCTCCTCCTTTTTTATGTCTTGATTTCTTTTCTATTTCTCCTGATTTCTGATTTTGATTTTAATTAGATTTTGCTAAAAAAAATTGCAGGAATTTAAGTTTATGATTTCTTTTACAACATAACTATGTTCCTACTGGTTCAATATATTGTATTTGGGATATCTATATATGCATCTGCACATAAAAGCTTTTTAGATGTTGTTATGGTTTTTGTTAGGGGTCTTAATAGAAATGATTTTTTTAAAGATTCTATTTTTGTGTTTCTTCTTAAGAGTGTATAGACACTATATTTGTATCTGAATGAAAGGAGAATTATTATTTATAATAAGTGCTAGCATTGGATTTCCTAGTTAGGTATATGTGTCTATGAACATGATGCTCTTAAGTTGATATCAAGATTCATGCACATATTAACATGTTCAAGTTAATCACTGGATAAATAATATGGTTGATACTAAAAATGTTTATGGTGTGGACATAATCCATGGGTTAAGATATAGGATGTGATTCTAGGGTTTTACTCATGATCACAAAGTGATGCATCAATTGAAATAGGAATCTTAGAATAGGGTCCAATGGGATAGGTAAAGATATGGTGTGTGATGGAATTATGTCATCATTAATAGAGGATAGGGATCACTCCCAACATATGGTTAGTTTGATATAGGTTCTACCTAAATAGGAATTTAGGAGTTAAGATTTTAAGATTGTGTTACTACTACCCATATCATGTTTCTTTGCTTAAGTAAAATATGTACTTGAACCAAAGGTCTTTATGGCTCTCCATAAGAATGCTTTCCTCCTAACAAGGATAGGTTTTCTTGACTCCTATACTCTCTCCTAATGATGGATGATATCTGCTTATCAAACCTATTTCTCACACCTCTCACTATTTTCTTCCTACAATTCTGGTTAGAGTAAATACTATTGATTGCTTCTAGTTTTAGCCATTGATGATTTTGAATCAGAGGTATGTTTCTCTTGCCTACGGTGAGCGCTTCCCCTTTCCCAATAACTACACTACTCTCCTCTCATACTAGACCAACCTGGTGGTCTTGTGAAGCTTGTTCTTTGGGAATTCTGATAAACCTACGTCTTGTGGCATGCCTGCACCTCCAAGCTGCTTGACCTAATTCCTAATTGAACTAAGTAACCATTTGGTCTTGGTCTTGCTGGTTTGGTTCTTATGGTTGTGTTGGTGGTGGTGAATCCTACTCTGTTGCTCAATTCATGAGCATGGTGGATTGTGTGGTGGTGTTGCTGGTGTGATGGTGGTGTTGCTTGGTGTGATGGTGGTGTTTCTTGGCCCCCTCTAATGTATGATATGGCCCAAATTCATTGGTACCCTCATACCATGATTTTATGGTGTCAAAATGGATGACAAGGGGTTCCTTTTATAGTGTCTTGAGGCTCACCACAAGTTGACACCTCAAGTGGTGACTCTTGTTTGAGAAAGTGAGTAAGCTACTTGTTGTCAAGCTTTCATGCATGAGCATTACTTGGGGTTCAAGTAAAGGAATATATTTTCAAGTGGATAACTATGAACATTACTTGGGGTTCAAGTATAGGAAGATATTTTCAAGTGGATAACTATCCTAGGTGGCATGATGATTATCCTCTAATAATCTTTATTTTAGATAGCCAAGTGGCATTTGGCACTAAATGGACTTGTGGCTGAATCAATTCATATTCTTATAGATATTTATAATTCATAATTGAATTGTGATCAATTGATGTTGTATTAATTGTTTGGAAGTTTAACTTCCAAAGTTCATATTTGAAAGGATCTTGTTATTGTGAATTATGCATATTGTCATATCTTCTTTGTTCCTATTATCAGTTGTGCTCAAAATATCCAAGTTAGCAAAGGTCATGTTCAAATTTCAAATGATTCTATTTGATTTTACCAGGGCATGATCATAAGAGTTTCAAAATGATCATAGTTATTTTTATTCAAATAGTTTGAACTATTTAATGTAATGTAAATGAGTTTAGTTTTGTTATATCTCATATAGTTAATAAGTTATGATTTAAATAAGAATGTGTGGCTTTTATGCACTTTAGACCTTGTGGTTTACCAATTTTTGGTAACAAGTTTAAGAGTGAATTATATAATACCCAGAAGTACTGGTTAATTATTTAAGTAGTTAAACTCTATTGTAAACTCCTCTAACCATCTTGGTACTAGGTTAGTCTCTCCCTCTTCTGAAGCTTCTGAATTATACCCTATGGTTCTATCTCAAGAGATAGGAATGATATTGGATTTGATATAGACTCTCTCCTTGTTCTGGAGCTAAATAGACTTAGATGGGACAGATTATGTTAATCAAGATATGAAAACAAAGTAGATTAAGAGTCAAGGTAAGACTTGTGTTGTCTTCCTTTAAGCTAGGAATGGCTTCAATGATTTAGGTTTAAGAAATACCATGTGATCATGGTAGGATTGGATATAAGGTCCTAAAATGATGTGTTAACATATTAATCCTACCTCACATTCATCTCCTTTGATTGTTGTTATTATCTCTACCCAAAACAAGGTTGTTAACAAAGGTCATGTTGAAGTTTATCTCACTTCAGTTGATGAGCTACTTCTGTTCCACCAACTTAAGAGAAGCTTCAATCACTTTGACAAGTTTTTATTAAAAGTGCGAAAATTTCTCAGATTTTCTATGCATGAATGCAATGCACACAATTGTTTCCTCTCTATTTCTAGCCTCACGTCCTGGGATGTTACACATATCTAACACTACATACTACAAGTGTTAGATATGGCAAAAGCATGTAGTATGTAATACTACAAGTTTCCAAGATATGGTCATCAAGTGTTAGATATGTACTGTGCATGTAGTATGTAGTATGTACTACACGTAGTATGTAGTATGTACTACACGGCGCCATATCTAACACTTGTAGTATGTAGTATAGATTTTAGTATGTAGTATGTATGTATAGATTTGAGACATGATCATCAAGTGTTAGATATGGCAAAAGCATGTAGTATGTATTGTGTATGTACCAGTAAAAAAGTAATCATCCAGTTTGCTCTAACAGGTTCCTCGAGATTTTAGAGTCAACTGATAAAATTCAAATTTGACATTATTCTTATACAGTGGAAGACAATAAGGAGGCGATTTCATATCCACAGCCGCCTCCTGCCGGCGCCACCGATCTGCTCCAAATATGTGGCCTTCGGGCCATGAAGGAGGGGTGGATCTCGGCCCCCGTCGACAGGAGGGCTCCGTTTTTCTGGTTTTAGGGTGAAGGTTTGGTGGGGCGGTGCTCAGGTGGTGGCGGCGGTGTCTTCTCAAATAAAGTCTCCCCGGCTTCAGCCCTATCTCGACGGCAACATCGAGAAGCTTGTGGGAGTGGTGTGGTCTTCAAGGACTTTGTCTGGCTGTGGGGATCTTCAGATTGTCAAGGAGCTTCATCGATGGTTCATCCTTCTTATTCGTCTCCGGGACGGATGTGGCCTTCTAGGCCCATTCAACGACTTCCCGTCTGTAACAAACAACGCCATGTTGGCTCTACGAGGAGCGGCAGCGGCAACGCGCCGTCGACACGGTCTGAAGGTTGAAGATGAAGGGCATCTCAAGGATTTCGATGTAATTTTTGTTTTTATTGAGATGTTTTGTAATGTTTGCTACTTATTTTAAAGCTAAAGTCATATTCACAAAAAGGTATAGATATTAAACATGGCATGTACCAATGAAGCGGTAGGGAGAAGGGGTAGAGGAGACGGTATCGGCGCGCCTAAATGTGAGTGCGGCCTCAAGCTAACAAAAAACTTAATTTATGCTTTGTGGTATAATAGATTTTTCTTTTTCCGTTGCAACGCACGAGCAAGTTTCCTAGTATATAATAAAATAACATAAGAAAGACTACAAAAATTATAGTAATATATATTTCATGAATTGAGAAACATAATAGAAGTGACCTCTCCTGCAAGACCTAGATACAACACGTGTTATTAGACACTTTGTAAGAGTGAAATCATGTACTCCCTCCGTCCAGGAAACGATGTCGGACGGTTATTTTGAAATTTTTGAAAGGACCACTAAAATTAAAATAATATGAGTGCAAATTTGGTGAGCATGGGCACCAGTGTCTTGCTTTTTTGAAGAAAAAAACAAGACACATATTTCTAAGTTTCAAAGGATGAAAAAATATTAGGATATAGCTAACTATATATCCCACAAACGTGCAAAAATACTTTGTATTTTGGGCTAAACAAAAATAACAAACATGTAGATCTAGTATATATGGTTTCCAATATACAAATATTATCAGAATTTTTTATTTCTATGTAACCCATAATATAAAAACATTTGTATTAAAATTTTGTAGGTTATGCTATTGAGTATGTGCATATTTCTTTTAAAAAAATTAAATTTTTTTAAATTTAAAAAAAATATTTTTTAGTTATTTTAAAACGAATGGATCAATGGAGCCTAGAAGTTAAAAAAAAAACACTTTCCAAAATAATATGCATTTGATAAACTGGAGGAAAGAGTTTGTTACATTAAACAATCAGAGTTTTAACCGCAAAATTGCGTACATAATATTTGCATAAATTTAATGTACAAATATAGTTAAACATTAATCATTTCATGTTTTAAAATATATATGTAAAGCATAAAAATAAATGACATCACGCTGAAGACTACATTTGTTTTTTCATCGCAGTTGAGTACGTTTCCAAGAGCCATGAAGCGTAACCACAGAGTTCTCGATGACAATATCTAATGGTAATTTCAGTTAATCCTGCTACTAAGCATATATCTGCAGAAAAATACATCTTATAAGAATAAATTGAAATATTCAAAGAGACCAGACAGGCACAATACTATATGATGACAATCAACTACCTTTCATTGAAACTTTGTCGCGTGGTTCCATAGAAGACTCTGATATTAGATATATTATAGTTCCAGCTATTGATATAGCATTCCTCCTGCAAATGTAATTGAGCTATAAACATATAATTTTGGAATGAAAAAACTGTAAATCTACACACATTGAATTATCTATTTCACAGTTAAGCCAGTTCTATAATTTAAGATACAATATTCATGCATCACTGAATGTCTCGTAGTGAATTTTAATCTAAGATTGTTTTATGCACAATACTATAATATAGATATATACTGATTAAATCATGTAATTTATATACTTGACAGTACATACCTTATATCAAGTTTCTCCACTCGATTTGCTGCTTCTTCCGCAGCTTGAATTGCTTGATTTGACATGCCAAGTGTTGAACAAAAACGACGCTGCAAGGTTGTAAATGATAGGGTAAAAAGTTAAGAAAATAAGATTAACCTAACGATATCTATATTGATTAATATCTTCTCATAGAAAATAAATTTATGTTGTTGATGAAAATATTCATCATGATTAGGTGTAAGTAAGAAATAACTACCACAAGGTCTCTAGGACGAACACTATTGATCCCCATGCATTCACCCTTATTCTCCTCAATATGCTGTACTAGTAAATCTTTTGCTCGAGAAACCTCTTTCTTTGTAACTCCATTTGTGACGGTGCAAATCTCTGGTTATTATATAAAGAAATATATAAGATTACAAATAATATATGAAAAAAGTCCATATTCTTAATGAATTGTGTACCTTTTATAGTCCGAGCCTTATTAGCTTGCCTGCATGCTATGTACAGGCAAGCAGCACACACCGAATGTTTCTTCCTTATATTAAATAGCTTAAGATCGTTTGCTTTCATGTACATATTTTTTGCTTCAAGCTTTATGCTATCAACAATGCCCAACCTATTAAAAATGTAAATTTTACACTTAGTTATGTGATAATATACTTCAGGAATAAGTATACTATGATAAACTTATGACAAGTGACGATATGTAATTAGATTAAAGTTCAGACGTATACATAATAGATGATTCAAATAAATAAAAATGGGGCTCATACTACTAAAAAATTATTTCAACTAAGACTCACGAAAGGATGTTAATTGTATTCAAGAAAACACAAGGATATGAATTTACCTGTCAGCCATATCAGCTATGTAATGCAACGCATTGTCAGGTTGATGAGAAGAAAAAACAGCACTCTTTTGTATATTGCCGCGAAGAGACTGGTGGTGATCAAATGTTCTCACGACAGTGGTAGAACTATGTTTAGATTTAAGATTGTTAGTAGACTCTGCAATGGATATAGGGTTAAAACTGTCAGCTTTAGATGCAAAGGGGTTAGAAGTACGCCAATCAAGTTTCTCATCAACGTAATGACTATCCAATACAAGGCCGCACTCCGAGCATATGGTGTCTCCGGTTGCATGGTCTAATACTATCACTGTGCTAACATTACAATCTTTGCAATGTGATGATTCCATCAGATTGTGGGTAGGAACAAGCAAAGATCGAGGCAACTTAATTAGACAAGCAGGGGAGGGAAGGCGCTGAAACTATACCAGAAATTAATCTACTACCAATATATCAATCGCACTGCGCATATGATTGATGGCTTCTGAGCTACCACGCGTTTTATAGGACATTCAGCTAAAACGGCTTATGCATGACTAGTACATAGTGCATAATACATTTTTCTAAGAACTTAAGCTAGAAGTTGGTTGACACGCGAAAGCTCATATGCGTACTAGCAACTGCTGGCTACCTCGAAATAATGCAAGTGTGACAAGACAAACAATGCGGAGCTCAGAAAGATCCTCGTACTTTAGTGTAGAACATTACTTGCAATATCTAAACCTACAGGTTTGGTAGATGTCGTAAATCAAGTGAAGTATATCAATAATTTACCTATACAAGAGAGTACCAGAAGATGTTGAGTGAAATTCTAATCAGCAACATTGCAAAATTGAGCACAGTTGTTCAGTAGAATCATGCAAGGAACTACAATAACTGTACCCCTCGTGTACGTACCAGTAACACTGAACATCACACATAGATATACTATATGCATAATGCTGCATCTTTGCGACATCGCCAACGAGGAAGACGCAGATGGCAGCACACGCAGCCAGAAATCACTTTCTGGAGCAGGGGACAACAACATTATGATCTCAACTACTACTATATTATAAACTTAAGATTCACAGTTAAATAATATTATGATTTCCAACTATATTATTATGAAGTTAGAATTTGGGGATCTTCGAGTGGATTTAGTAACATTCACCAATATACAGAACATGCAATGCTCAGTAACCACAGCAGCGAATCAGTGACACGTAACATGTGAAAGCAGCACACACGTATTACTGCAAAGTCCAAGAAGAGCTACACATCATCAAAACATTCTTTGTTCACCTCAATCCATGTTACACTGATATAATTTAGAAGCACATTACATACATCACTTAACTCGATAGCCACAGCTTTCGGAGATCAATTTTGACAAATTAACAGTCAGTTCCTCCCTTGCTCTCGAATTGCGGACAAAACAACAGGCATAGATCTATACAGTATAAACCAACAACTCCATGCAGTTATACATGTCTTTCTGGATGAAACAAACAGTTTGAAGAGCTAAAACTCTGGAGCAACGATCATATGATTTATGCAAATCTGACTACTATTTCCTGTAAACTGTGCTGTACAGAATCTCCAAATCTGCTGTTGTGATTTTCCAGTCATCAGTCACTCGCACTAGCCATACCGATAAGCTTAAGCATGTTTCTATCCTCCTTGAATCTCTCAAGAACTGTACCCTTGACGAGCTCTGGCTTTTCATCAAGTGATCCCTTCACTTGTATCCCCCAACATTCAATAACTTCTGGCCTGAACCTGCTTGTTTTGGAAAGGGGAGGACCGGTGAATGTGCTGGAGGTAAATGAGTGCCCTTGATCGAAACCAGCAGATAGGAAAAGACCAAAGTGATGTGGTTTGCCTCCAAAGCCGATACCATTTGGAATGTTCTCAGAGGTGAAGTTTGTAGCACACTGTCAAAATGAGTTAATGATATAAAATCACTCTTACATCACCTTTGCTTCCAAGATGATGAATGACAATACAGTACATAAAAAGAAGAGAAGATATGCTTACCCATTGTAAATTTTTATTTGCTCCTGTAGGACGAAAAATGGAAGCTTCAGGATATAATTTGAAAAGGAATGTCTTCATGTCACCATAAAAATCACTGTGCCTTTCCCATGGTTGTGATGCATATGCACCATAAATGGAACCTTCTGCATCTTTAATGATTACAACAGTCTGTGCATCTCCATTCCTACAATATAACAAAAATGCCCAGAATTATGTGCACGGTGAAAAAAAAATCTACGCGTAAAGAACTGTATGGCATAGAGCTGGCAAGCCTGTACTCAAGTATGTTACTATATATAGTGAGCATTGACATCACAATGACTTTTACCATGCAGATTTTTTTTAACAAGCTTTATGGGTGCAAATCTAGTTTCCTTGCATTTAATAGCCATCTGTAATCAAGACTCAATTAAACAATTGAGCCTTAGAAATCACCAGCACGTCTATAATATTCAAAGTACTCACGTTACATTGCCTAAGAAAGTGCTGAAGCTTTGTCCATGAAGAGAACTGTGATATAGAAGCCTCCACTCTTGCACATCATGTTGAGAAAAGCCACCTCCTATATGCCAAGCATACTCTTTATTTAAAAGTAGCAACTCAGAGGAGATGTTTTCTGGATAGTGAAGTAGTGGTACTTGGAAGCCGGCTCTGCCTACAAAATAACACAACTCAACAAAAGCATGCGAAAATATGTAATAAACATCTAGGTTAGGGCTGGCTTTTCCATTTCTATGATCAGATTCATTTTCCTCCGAGAACAGAAGATACAGGTTTTGATTCAGTTTAAACACGAAAAACATACTAGAGGAAAAGACAGCATGCACCAAAACCTATGGATATTTTTTAAAAGGTAAAAACAAGGATGGTAGTTCACCAATGGGGTGGGATAAGAATGATGTTTCTAGGCTCACTAGAAATAACTGAACAGGAATAAAGATAGAGAGATGCTCCCTCAAATTTCAAAAAGAAAGAGGCTCTCATATACAGGCTGACAGGTCAATCTTCAGGTAGAGAGATAGAGGCTTCCTATAACAAGGTCACCTGCAGCCACTAGCCAACTTATCCCAGCAGAGTAGCCAACACCATGTGCCTTGTTGGCAACACTCAGACTTGCGCAATAGCAAGCTAGGAACTGCCAAGTACATGCCCTTTGTGTGCCATGCTGGTGTGCCCATGGTAGCACAAATACCAGTCTGATTTAATGTTCCTCTCATTTATCGTTGCCCATTAAGAAGTGTCACAAACTCAAAATTAACAAGTGAATATAACTTGAGTCGTACATTACTTCCAGAATTCCAGTTGCACGCTTGCTATCCCATTCAGAAAGACTTGTTGAATTCCCTAATGTTTACTTGATTGGATCCATATATTGTTGAAATGATCTTTTTTATACTGTGTTATTGAAGACAGAAAACAGATTTTTTATGTGTTATTGAAGACATATTTAGCCTCTTGGCAACAACACCATGTCTTTAATCTTCAACAACAGCAACCAAGGTACACGAGTAATTTTTAGATATTAACCTATAATAGGAAAGAATTGCAATAGAAGCCTAGTACAGACATCCACTCAAGCATGATAGACACCGAATGCCCGAAGTGTATCTGAGAAGATAGAAGGCTAGAAGTTTGTAGCTAGAAGTCTAGAACTGACAACAGTAGCACCTCCGGATTTTTGATTTGTTAGTCTTGATTCTTGAAACTCTGGTTAATGGTGATTTCATATATAAGTAGTACCACAAGATCAGCGAATGTCCATCAAGTACGTGTCTTGCAACTTTCACATATATAAAGAGGTGCTTTGGAGCTTAATGCTGCCTATGTTGTAGATGGCTTTCCTAGACCAGCATCTTCAGAGCAGTGGGAGTGCAGATACCACAAATTTCGCTTACTCATTCATTGGGTTAGTACATGGCAAATTCTCAGGAGCAACGAGGAACATTATGAAGAAAACCGCAATCCTACCCTTTCATATGTACACACTAAAGCAAGAAATAGTTGACTCTACAGCATGTTTCTCCAAAATGCAATACATAGGACCACACTCACGTCATGATTCAACTACAAGAAAATGCACCATTTATGGAAAATATGCAGAATGACAACACAGACCTGAATCAGGGGGCATCAACAAACTCCCGAGAAACTTTCTGACTGATGGCATGACAATACACCAGTTTCTAAAGTCTGATAATGACATAGACTTCTCTGAGACCCCTTCAGCATTCGTTGAAAATACTGCAGAGTTGAGAAATGCTTCAGAAGTTCTCTTGTTTGAACCTTCCTCGGCTTCCTTGTTATCTGCAAATATGGTTTCGCAAATGGACGCCAATACAGATTCCAGATCAGACCTGGTAATGCATGAAAGAGAAAACACATGAGTAAGTAATCCATCAAGTAAAACATAAACAACAAAACAAAAGAACATCTAAGCATAGATACATGATTTGCAAAAGTGTTCCAAAGTAGCAGCCTTACAAAGCATAAACAAAGTCATCAGCTCAGGAGGTAAATACTCGCAAATGGCATACCAACACATGAAAAGTAAAATCAGTTCTTGCTATAGCATACTCAAGAAATACCATGTTAAGATACCGTCTCCCATAACATCGCACAATTGAAAAATAAATTCATCAGCTTCATCTCGAGTTCCCCTTTCATATGTTGCCTGTTATAAACAAATCGATATTAAACAACAAAATATAAAGGAGAACACCTAGCAAGATTAGCATCCTTAACATTGGGAAGAGAGTTTTTTTGTGCTGAACAAATAATTAAAGAGTGAATTCCACTTTTTATCCCGTAGTTGTGCATTTGTGACACATATTACCCCATGTAATGAAACTTTTACCTAAATGTCTCAATTAGGAGACTTACCCCAATTTAGTATTTTCCTTGTTTTTGTTAGATAGGACCGGCATGTTATGTCAATGTGGTGCGAAAAAATGTATAACGGTCGAAGCTCGCCATTGACAATCATATCCAGACTTCTCATATCCAGTTGTTCAATTTCTTGTCATCATTTTGATATTTTCAAACCCCAATCATCACTTCATGCCTTACACAACAGACACACATAAAAAAGAGATGGTTCAAAGTCCATTACTTTAAATCGGCGAATTTTAACTCGGCGGGGTAATTAGTGTCTCAAATGTATAATTAAGGGGTAAAAAGTGGAATTCACTCATAATTAAAACATGTGAAGTCCATTACTTTAAATGGACTAAATTACTAGTACACATACTGAGGAACAGCAGAATTTGATTGAATTGTCTTCTTTCCGAAGACCTAATGTTTAAGCAGCACAAGTGGTCTAAAGATGTATCCAACCAAGATAACAGCACAATTATGCAAAAAAAAAAAAACTACCAAGTCAGTTTCAGCAAAAAGAAAACAACAACAAAAACTACCAAGTGAAAATCCATCCTAACATCAAGCAAATCCTCCAGTATTATATTCATATGGCATACAAAGTAGAAAGTTAGAAACACATTTCTTCCTTCTTAATGCAGAAGCAAAGCAAATATCATACCACATTCGAACATTAAACTTGCATTGCATTACAAATGTAGCCAGAGTACACTAAGACCACCGAGTTTGTCCAGAAAGGAGCGAAATTAATTAAGCGGCAGGACATGGGTACCAACTTTGGTGATGATCAAACCCTCGAAGGTGACTCCATCTTCCTCGCTGCCCTCCTTCGCCACCAGCTGGAATAGCCTGTCGCCGAGCGCCCCACGTACCCCGAAATACTCCTGCGCAAGATGGAGCACTCCCCATTAGAAACCGGATCCCAGATCCACCCGAACCCAATCCCAGTTGCAAAATTCTGCGCAGGGCGAGCTCACGAGGAAGACGGGGCGAGAGATGGCGCGGCCCTGGGTCCCCGACTGCGCGGCGAGCGAGGCGAAGCGCGCGCGGAGGTCGTCCAGCGCCTGCTTCGAGAACGCCCTACGAGAGTTGAGAGGGGGCGAGTGAGATCGCGACACGAGGCTAGCGAATTGCGGCGGGGTAAAGCAGCAGCTGCTGCCGTGGCGGTAGTTCCACGCCGTGTGTTACCTGGAGGCCATGACGAAGCGGGCAGAGGAGGCAGACGAGGCCGAAGCCTGTGAGTTGCCCATGGCCGCCGGCGGTAGGGGACGGGAAGTTGTGCGGTGGCGCCGGGGATGTCGGTACCAGGCGAGGGCGCGCACACGCCAAGCAGCTGCCAATTTCCCTTTTTCCTGGAACGACAACTGGGCGGCCCATCGCGTCACCAAGAGACGCTTTAGCTTTTTGCTATCTCCAAATCTTTTAAGTTCGACTAATTCACTGAGGTCTACTTGATTTCCAGGATTCTAAAAGCTCATCGATACGAAGAACACATGATTGCAATGGCATGCCCATTTCAACTCTACAAGATTTTATATGTACTAGAGTTTGTTTGGTCCCAACACAGTAGAAGCAAAGGATTCTCACAAATATGGTCAAGTGGAATTTGGAATTCCTATGTTAGGTTCAAAGAAATTTCATTGAAATTTTACAGGATTTCATAACTTAGGATTTTTTTCTATAATGTTTGTTTAGTTTGTATGATTTGAATCAATCTTTTCCTATAGCCAACTTTGCACGTAGTTTCATTGGAAAATTTCTCTTGCGTCCGACTATATGAAAAAAAATCGTTTCTACGACAACAATGGTATACCAATGCTCCTTCCACATAAAAACCTGTGTTTTTCCTGCAATGCAACCAATTGACACCTATAACAAATTCATGTGTTTTCGATTCATGTAGGATTAAACATGTCATGATCTTCTATTACTTCATTTTTCATGCTCCTATTTTTTTTGAAAATCCTACGAATCAAACATGTCCGAAATGTAATGCAAATGCTTCCTTAGGAAAAACTAATATGGTATACAACGACCTTTCCTTATAAGATGCCTAAAATGTCCACTTCCTTCACAAAACATTGACCAAAATGATTTATTTCTTGATAAGCAAACATTGTATTGGCGACAACTATATAGTATACAACGACCTTTCCTTATGGTTGACGTACACCTGCCTACTTCCTACTTTCTCGTGCAATTATGATGACAAGCCTCCTTCCCTGATTATGGTGATTGTCGATTTTGATCATAACCTAATGACTCATCATCTTCAACCCTTAAGACAATCCATCTAACCATGCATGGTGACACCCCAAATCCTAGATGTAATATCTAACCCTAACATATAAACTCAAATTCTTCCTCACCTCCATCTTCCCATTGCGTCATGGTCACATTTGTCTTGGTCTAGACTCACTTCTATCATCATCACTTCATCACATTTGTTCGGGTTCTTTGTCGCCTCCCTCGTAGTCCAAAACCACCACCGCCATCGTCATGACACATCAGTGCACGTTGTAAGCTATGTGCGGCTCCTTCCAGGCTCACCTCCTCAGTTGCCACCTCTATCTTGGAGCTCACCTTCGTCATCACCATGTCGCATATGCTTCATGACTGTCGCCTCCGAATTGGTCTATGCTCACCATTTGTCGTTCCCACTATGTCGCATATAATTATTCATGTTGTCCTCGCGAACGACTCAGTATATGCCCACCTCCTTCGTCGCTACATCCTCCATTGTCTTTGTCCATGATCACCTCTTTTGTCATCGCCACACTGCATTTGTTGCCTATTGCTGCAACCTCCAGCTTGGTTGTCGTCACAATGTTACTTCTATCGATTGTTGCTGCCACCTCCAACTGGTATAAGCTTGTCTTCAACATCGTTGTTGTTGGGGTTTGATGCTAATAACAAAAACTTCATTATCTACGCAACCCCAAAACCTAGGATTTATATATTAGTAATATTGTAACAATTAACTGGGATTCGGTGACATACCCTTGTAGACCAAACGCGGGCATTATGCTCCCGCACAAGCGTTGATGATGAAGCCGACGTAGCCGACCTCAAGATCATATAGAACTTGATGTTGCGACAATACCGGCCCAACAACTTAGTGCCACAAGTGGCAACACCTCGTAGTACTCGTGCACATATGGTGAACGATGATGACCTCTGGATCTCTGATCCGGCCGAGATTGCGTAAGTAGATCGGTTTGGATCAGATTTGGAATTCTCGTAGCACAACGTTGTGCAGCGGTGGTGGAGTTGACCGTCGTTCCAACGCAGCCCTTTGGGGAGCCACACGGGAAGGAGAGGTGGAGAGAGATAGGGGAGGCGCATAGAGGAGGGAGGAGAGTTCCCAACTCATGGCCTTGGTGTGTTCTCCTCCCAAGGGGTCTCTTTATATTGGGGGAAGGGGCACCCTTACCCCTCCACCAAGCAAGGTGGGAAAGGGAGGGGCAGCCTTGGCGCGCCTAGGGCAAGGGCTGGCCTGGCCAGCCACCCCTATGGGCCCTATTTGGCTCACCCATAAGCCCTAGGGCGCCCCACACCCTTATCGAATAAGGGGGGCACCTAGGCCTAGTTGGGCTTCCCTCCAGGAGGGGTCAACAAGGTGGGATGCCTTTTATTAATTAAATAAACCATATAGTTAATAATAATTACATATTATTTAATTCCATTTAACTTTGAAACTCCTTCCAAAACCCTCTGAACAACTTCTGGACCTTCACGGAACTTTTCCATCTCTCTCTTGTCAATACTCCGACAATTCCGAATGTACCAAATCAATCTTACACATCATCGAACCCTTATGTGTATTACCCTATGGTTCGAGAATACTCTAGATATCACCGAGACACCTCTCCGGAGAATGATTATTAGTTAGACCGGGATGTCCATAATCACTGGCGGAGCATGGGCAGGGTCAACCTGGGCGGTCACCTGATACGTCTTAAATGTATCTATAATTTTTGATGCTCCATGCTTGTTTTTACAACATTTGCCTTGTGTTTCGTTATACTTCGTGGCATTTTTATGCGATTTCCAGAACTAACCTATTAACAAGTCGCCACAGTGCCAGTTCCCTGTTTTCTGCTGATTTTATATTTCAGAAAAGCTACACAGGAAATATTCTCGGAATTGGACGAAACAAAAGCCGAACGTCCAGAAATTCAATGAAGCTTCCAGAGAACCGAAGAGGAGACGGAGTGGGGCCACGAGGGCCCCCACACAATAGGGCGGCGCAGCCTGGCCCCTGGCCGCGCCCCCTACGCGTGAGGGCGCCCTGGCAGCCCCCTGACGACGCCCCTTTGCCTATTTAAAGCCTCCCGAAGTTCAAACCCTAAAAGAATCGGCGTTTTTCCCAGAACAGTTCTGCAGCGCCGCCGCCGTCGAAAACAAATTTCGGGGGACAGAAGTCTCTGTTCTGGCATCCTGCCGAGACGGGGAAGTGCCCCCGGAGCCATCTCCATCGGTCTCCATCGCCGTCTCCGCCGTCTCCATCGACCTCACCGCCATCTCCATCAACCTTGCTGTCTCCTATGATGAGGAGGGAGTAGTTCTCCCCCGGGGCTGAGGGCTCTACCGGTAGCTATGTGGTTCACCTCTCTCTCTCCCATGATGTGATCTTTATATGATCGTGAGCTTTGTATCTAGTTGAATTGATAGATGTTATTATTCAGATATTATGCTACTCCTATGCTTAATTATTATACTCTCCGGAGATACCTCGTATCATGGTGTAAAGATGACTAGTGTGTGCATCATGTGTATCTTTTTGGTTAATGTCTCTATGAAATGTTGGTGTTTGTTGGAACCATCTAGTGCATTCACGGTGATAGTGTGGGACAATCTAGTTTGGGTACATATGGATTTTGAGGAGTGCTTCGTAGCCCTACGCATGATTAGTGTTCGTTTTCCATTGGAGAATTGTTTTGAGTTGCATATTGATGATAGTATCTATTGGTTCAATTATGTTATATTTGTTGGGAGTGTGTCCACTAGTGAAAGTATGATCCCTAGGCCTTGTTTCCAAGCATTGCACACCGTTTACTTACTGTTTTGTTACATGTTTGCTCGCAGCGATATTTATTTCAGCTCACATTTGCTACTTATAATCATCACTACTACTTGTATTTCACTATCTCTTCGCCGAACTAGTGCACCTATACATCTGACAAGTGTATTGGGTGTGTTGGGGACACAAGAGACTTTCTGTATCGTAATTGCAGGGTTGCTTGAGAGGGATAGGTTTGACCTCTTCCTCCCTGAGTTCGATAAACCTTGGGTGATCCACTTAAGGGAAACTTGCTGTTGTTCTACAAACCTCTGCACTTGGAGGCCCAACACTATCTACAAGAACAGACGCGTGCGTAGACATCAAGCTCTTTTCTGGCGCCGTTGCCGGGGAGGTAAGGTAAAAGGTACTCACATTCTTTGGCTACTAAGTCTTTTAGTTGCTGGTGAGTGCTCGAAGTTATTTCCTTTAGATTCTGCAATTATATCTTTTTGTTTCTTATTTTTATTTTCACTAGTTAGGCTTAATGGAAAGTAACGAGTTCTTTAGTCTTTTTCCTGAGTTTAGATTTGAAGAGAAAATTGAAAAACCTTTGGAGCTTAATTTGCATACTAATAGTGTTGTTAGTATAGATGCTTTAAATACCGTTGTTGCTAATGCTATAGAAAAGTCTAAGCTTGAGGAAGCTGGTTTTGTTAAGCATGATATTTTTAGTTCCCCAGCTTTAGTGGAGAAAGTTTGCTCTGATGATATTTTATCTCCCCTATGTGATGTTCCTATGCCTGTTACCTATGTTAGTGATCATGATTGAGAAAAGCACTCTACTTTTGATATTGAAAATCTTTTTGGTACCAATTCTAAGGTTAATAATTGTTGTACCATTAGTACTATCCATGTTCCTTCTTATGATGATATGTTTGATGAGTTTGCTTTGCGAAATAGCTGTTTTCTAGCTTGTGATGATACTAAACCTCTAGTTTATGATGGTTATGATGATGAGTATAATATTTTCAGTTCACCTACTTTTGAGGAGAAAAATAGTTATGATTACAATATGCCTCCTATTTTTGATGATTATGGTAATGAGAATAATTATTCTGTTGAATCTGCTCCTACTACTATTGTTCATGTGGGGAGTATTAATTCTTTTATGCATGTGGCTCATGATAGAGATCTTTTATGTGATAGTTATATTGTTAGTTCTATTCATGATACTACTAAAAGTTATTATGAGAGAGGGAAACATGGTTTGATGGATCACAACAATATTGAGTTTCCCCTCTTTTTGTTGCAATTCTTGAAGTTGTACTTGTTTTGCCTTCCTATGCTTTTCGCTTTGCGCTTTCATGACTTGTCTCTTTACAAAACTACTTTTCATAGGAAGTGGTTCAGATTTAAATGTCTTTCATAGCTGCTTTTTGATGCTCTCTATTTCCTCAAGTTCCTATATGGCGCCTTTGCCTCAAGCTCTTATATGGCGCCCACATGAGCATCTTTGCAAATTACTGCGCCTAGCTCAAAGGCGTTAAAGAAAAGCACTCTTGGGAGATAACCCAATGTTTATTTTCAGTTCTTTTTCTTTTATTTGAGTCTTGGAAGTTATTACTACTGTAATAACCTCTCCTTATCCTTTTTATTTTGTTTTTGTGCCAAGAGAAGCCTCTAATTTGAGTGAGGTAAGATTTGGGGATGTTGCTGTCCTGAAACTGTTTTCGGTGCTGCCCCGTAAAAATTCGTGAAAATTCTCTGTAAATCTTTTGGACCTGCGATTTCTTGTGCATATGCCCCAGGTTATATCCAAACTTTCATTAGTTGAACACTTTTTTATTTGAGCAACAGAAAACCCTCTAAAAATTCGACCTTTGTCAGCTATTCTGTTTTGACAGATTTCTGCCAATATTTGTGTTTGCCGCTTTATCACTTTCTTTTTGAGTTTTTTTGATCACGGAACTTTTGGGGAAGTTGCTACAGTAGTATATGATTTATATGTGGTGGTTTTGAGTTGAAACCTGAAGCAAAAAGGGTTGATTCAATGCTATGCTTACACTAATGTTGCTAATAGAATTGTGTTTAGTTTTGTATGAAGGAAGTTTTCAAGTGTAGGGATTGGAGAATGATGAGATGAGATGAAGAATAGAAAAAAGCTCAAGCTTGGGGATGCCCATGCAACCCCCAAGAAATATCCAAGAGGTAGAAGCGTCAAAGCTTGGGGATGCCCCCGAGGCACCCATTCTTCAACGGCAAAAATCAGGTCACCTTTCAAAACACTATATTTTTATTGCTTTATGCACTATGCATTTTTCTTGGAGCGTCAGTTGTTTTTGTTTTCAGTTTTATTTTGTTTTGTTTGCTGCAATAAATAGTTGGATCACATCATGTTTCTTTTGGAGGAGATGAACTCGCTTTTCATTTGCCAAGAACATTCTAGTTTTCACTCTTATCGTTCAATGAGTGTTCTCTTTTTCTGCTACTGCGTTTAGCTTGCATTTTTCGCCTTGATTTTTGTTCAGATCTTGTTTCATCTTTGCATCAAGGTGTATTTGGACCTCTGGTCTATGTTAGCTTTTATCAAAAGAGTTTTCTCAAAAAAAAAGTTCAAATGGTGTTGGAAAAGAGAAAAAAAATTATGCAAAAAAGTGGTACAAAAAGGAACTTGTTTAGACTGCGGCTTAGACTTTTTCATGTCATGCTTGATGTCTTTTTGATAGTATGCTTAGTGGTTTTGCTGTAGCATAACTTGTCTCAAATGACTGAGATTGCTTAATGAGCCTTTGAAAAAATCATGCGTTGTTTATATTATTTGGAAGCATTAATTTGGTTTTCTCCTTTGATGCTTTATTTGGGTTGACTTGGCGCATACTTACACCATGTTAACTACAAAAATAAGTCGCCTATAGCCTCTATGATCATTTAGTTTTTGACTTTTGATGCCATCTTATGCTTCTTTTAATGTTGCTTTGTCGCTTTGCATGATTATGGCCGTTATTGCTCTCTTAGTTGGTCGCTCCCAGTCTTTTGCTAGCCCTCATTTTGTACTGAGTATGAGCTCTACTCGTGCATCCAACTCCCAAAAACCAAGTTTGCCATTGTGTCCACTATAAATTCCTATGCATGGTATTTGCAAGCCATTCCAAGTAAATTTTCATGTGCTACCTTTCAAAAAACCTTCAAAATACTTCTCATTTTGTGACACTGTTTTCAGCTCATGGGGACGTAGTGGTCGGATTTGCTATCTTCCATATTGTCTCATTCCAAAAAGAAAAAAAAAGAGAAAAAAAAGAAAGAAAAAAGGCACTCCTCCATGGTATGTGAATGTTGGTGGGCACCCGATGGAATCGGTTAGCCATGGTTTGAGAAAGGAAAAAGGTGGGGAGGAGTGCCAAGCTTTATAAAAGAGCACAAATGTGCCAATCTCTCTCTCAAAAACTTGCTTCATTTTTGTATGGAAGATAGTAAGAACCCCATTGCCAGTCATTGACAAAGACAACCACCTCTCAAAACCAATTTTTATCTCTCTGTTTTACAAATAAAAAGCTCTAGCACATGTTTAATCACTGCTTCCCTCTGCGAAGGGCCTTTCTTTTACTTTTATGTTGAGTCTCCACCTTCTATCTTTATGCACCGTCTAAGAGAGCATAGTTGTCATTCTGAGTATAATGTGCATTGTCCCAAAGTTTTCATTGATTGATTCATGATCATGGTTTCACTTGTTCTTAAATTATTTGTATCTAGTCGCCCTCTTAAACTTGAAGGTGTCCTATGCATTTATGTTTTGCTCTCCATGAAGGACAAGCTGAAAACCATTTATATGTTTTTCCTTATGATTTGAACACACGTTTGACTTTCATTGTTTCATTTTCATGATCTTTTGTTTGTGTTCTATTTCATGTTATACCATGGTTGCTAAGTTTCTTCTATCAAGATTATGTCTTTCATGCCCATGTTTTAAGTTCTTATGATCCCAGCACTCAATGCTTTCATAGATGATCAAGATTGTGTAGGTGCATGTCACCTCAAAAATTATTTCTTTTGTTATCACTTACCTACTCGAGGACGAGCAGGAGTTAAGCTTGGGGATGCTGATACGTCTCAAACGTATCTATAATTTTTGATGCTCCATTCTTGTTTTTACACCATTTGCCTTGTGTTTCGTTACACTTCGTGGCGTTTTTATGCGATTTCCGGAACTAACCTATTAACAAGTTGCCACAGTGCCAGTTCCCTGTTTTCTGCTGTTTTTATGTTTCAGAAAAGCTACACAGGAAATATTCTCAGAATTGGACAAAACAAAAGCCGAACGTCCAGAAATTCACCGAAGCTTCCAGAGAACCGAAGAGGAGACGAAGTGGGGCCACGAGGGCCCCACACAATAGGGCGGCGCGGCCTGGCCCCTGGCCGCGCCCCCTACGCGTGAGGGCGCCCTGGCAGCCCCCTGACGACGCCCCTTTGCCTATTTAAAGTCTCCCAAAGTCCAAACCCTAAAAGAATCGGCGTTTTTCCTAGAATAGTTCCGCAGCGCCGCCGCTGTCGAAGACAAATTTCGGGGGACAGAAGTCTCTGTTCCGGCATCCTGCCAGGATGGGGAAGTGCCCCCAGAGCCATCTCCATCGGTCTCCATCGCCGTCTCCGCCGTCTCCATCGACCTCACCGCCATCTCCATCAACCTTGCTGTCTCCTATGATGAGGAGGGAGTAGTTCTCCCCCGGGGCTGAGGGCTCTACCGGTAGCTATGTGGTTCACCTCTCTCTCCCATGATGTGATCTTTATGTGATCGTGAGCTTTGTATCTAGTTGAATTGATAGATGTTATTATTCAGATATTATGCTACTCCTATGCTTAATTATTATACTCTCCGGAGATACCTCGTATCATGGTGTAAAGGTGACTAGTGTGTGTATCATGTGTATCTTTTTGGTTAATGTCTCTATGAAATGTTGGTGTTTGTTGGAACCATCTAGTGCGTTCACGGTGATAGTGTGGGACAATCTAGTTTGGGTACATACGGACTTTGAGGAGTGCTTCGTAGCCCTACGCATGATTAGTGTTCGTTTTCCATTGGAGAATTGTTTTGAGTTGCATATTGATGATAGTATCTATTGGTTCAATTATGTTATATTTGTTGGGAGTGTGTCCACTAGTGAAAGTATGATCCCTAGGCCTTGTTTCCAAGCATTGCACACCGTTTACTTACTGTTTTGTTACATGTTTGCTCGCAGCGATATTTATTTCAGCTCACATTTGCTACTTATAATCATCACTACTACTTGTATTTCACTATCTCTTCGCCGAACTAGTGCACCTATACATCTGACAAGTGTATTGGTGTATTGGGGACACAAGAGACTTTCTGTATCATAATTGCAGGGTTGCTTGAGAGGGATAGCTTTGACCTCTTCCTCCCTGAGTTCGATAAACCTTGGGTGATCCACTTAAGGGAAACTTGCTGCTGTTCTACAAACCTCTGCACTTGGAGGCCCAACACTGTCTACAAGAACAGATGCGTGCGTAGACATCATCGCCCCCCCCCCCTACAAAAGTGAAGTTTTCTCGTTAGCATATGTAATTTCAGCCAATTAGACAAGTTAATGCCCCTTCTACATCGATCTGGAACTATTGAACCTGCGGTTAATGAAAGCTACGCTATCCGGCCATGAAACCATCTCTCAGCTCTCTGACCGACGTTGCTCTCCCAGTTAGCCCCACTGGCCCACTTAAAACAAATTCTGGCCCACTCATGACTAGACGCACTATGTTCCATCTTACACCTTGGGCTTCCATAACGCATGTGAATATGTGATGTTGGTGTGATTATGAGCTAGAGTCTAGCAATTTGCAATTTATTTTCCCAATTATTTGAGATATTTCATGGTTACACACTTACACTAGTACAACATTACCCCCCTCTGATCCAAACTAAATGTCGGGAATTTTGTACTGAGTTAGTACAAAGTTTGTACTAAATCACTGACACTTGTTTTCAATCGGAGGGAGTACAATTTTGCAAATTTAAACCCTATTGTACGAAAGTGTCAATAGATTACATATGGACGAGTTTCTTGAAAATATGAGAATACCTATTTTAAAAAAATCCTAGAGTAATTCCTTAAAAAAAATCCTAGAGTCGCTCAAGTTTCGCCCCCCCTAAGATTTCGTTCAAGCTCCGCCACTGTCCATAATGACCCTTGTGCATTCACGAAGATCTTTTGTCATTGAACTGTAAATGTCAATGTCCCTTTGTTTATGTGATACTTGCAATATCCGAGATCTGATCATCGGTATCATCATACCTAGTTCAATCTCGTTGCTGACATTGCCATTTACCCGTTCCCATGGTATTCCATCCCTGTGACCTACTCACATGTTGCAACATTGGATGTAATCTCACCGAAGGGGCCTAGAGTAACTTTCCATCACGCGGAAGAAAAAATCCCGCTATTGATGCATACGCCTCAACCTACCCCATTGGAATACCCGAAGACACCTTTTCAGTCACCCTTTCACAGAATGACGGTTGATGCAATCAAGACAGCCTCCAGAAGTAGTGATTAGATATGATCTCATGGTCTAAGGATTAGGTTACAATGCTTATTATTATCACGACATGAACATCGTGACACGATCGTGTTACAATACTAATATTGGATATGTTTATCATGCCATTTACCTAATAGCATGATCCCATTATCAATTGAACATAAATGTTCCATGATCAGGAAACCTCGATCATCAGTTGACCAATGAGCAAGCATTAGAGGTTTACTAGGAACTCTGGATGTTCAATACCATATGTGTATCAATGTTTCCGATTGGCACAATTATAGCATAGTATTAAACTTATTATGAGCTAATGATATATGCAAATAAACCCTTTATTATTTTCCTCTAGGGCATATATCCTTCAATTGTCGTGTTAGATCTGCTCAACATTTTCTATGCCTTCAACTCGGTTTAGCCTTGCCTCTCGCGTCGACACATCTTTGGGTCACAGCCTCTGGCTTAGTGGAATCTTTTTTTCGATAAAGGCTTGGTGGAATCTGAATGACAAAGAATCAAACAATCTCGAAATCAATCACAATTTTACTAAATTTCTAGTCTCCTATAATGTAGTCTCTTTGTTCCATAATTCTTGTCGTTGCAAAAATTATGATATGGAGGGCGTGCAAAATCCGAAGAACTGATATCGGTGCAAGTACATCCACAATAACATCTCATGTTGTCGCCTATGAGGTGGTAGTGCTCGCATCATGATTACCCGTCTAGTCAAACACCATCAGGACTAGCACTTCCTAGGACAACTTTGTTTTTTCCTTGATTTCGGCAAGGAAACTATCATAACCAAAACAAATATTCCGTATAAGGAGATGCATGGCATCTAACACTATCACCCCCATTTTAGGTGTTGATCTCTTTGTCAAAATAAATATATTCCCTAACCCTTTCCATCGATTTAGACTTTTGGTTGAGTTGCCATATGCATAAATTTCATATGGTATCAGAGCCAAGAGGTCTCAAGTTTAAGATCTCACACACTGTATAAAAAGGATTATGTGTCTCAACTCGACCCACAGTACGTGAGGGGGGGGGGGTATTGAAATAAATATATTGGCTAGTTCTATTCTATTAGTTTGAAATTTCGGTTGAGTTGGCTAGTGCATCAATTTTATAATCTTGACATGCTTAAGTGCAGCATTGTTTCATAATTTGTTTCTTTACAAGTGTCATCAACCTTCATAGATATATGGACGATATATCTATGGTTGGAAGAAAACTCGACATGCGGTACATAATGTCTTCTTGTTCATTAATTCTTCATATGGTCTACTCATTTTGGCTACACCAACAGTCGATCAGGTTCATGGTCTTTTCGGCAAAATTGAGAAGAATACAATCTACTTATGTAGGTATCTCTCCAAAAAGTGCAAAAAAAGGCATGAGAATGTCTTCAGTGCACTCTGCATGTAGCGGAAAGGTTATGATAGTATTCACAAATGAGGAATCGTCCCCAGTGTGTCAAAAACCGAGATAAGAGACCACAATGGCCAATGAAGTGAAAACCTCTAGCCTGACAGTTCAGCATAATCTACTCCAATAAGTAATAGCGAAGCAAATTCTACGCTCTGGTTGATTCATAGATTTCTGCATGTGGGCTCCACCCGCAGTGGCGGTAACAAGTTGGTGCTGGCAAGCTAGACCGTGTGGCCTGCCTTCATGCTGCATGCGGTCGGGTCGGTGATAGGCTGATAGCTATTTCTTGGTGGGAAACAGGTTACACAGGGAGACGGTCGTCTCGGGCTTTCTTTTCTTTTCGTGGGCTATTCCGTTGCAGCATTGGCATTGATGTTGTTTCGGAGGAGGCGGCGGTGCTAGGCATGCGGTTTCTTGCTTTCGTGGGGTGCTGGTGGCGGGCCATTGCTGGTTGTTGCGTTCTTTGTCGCCAGAGCGTTCTTCCCCTCTTTTCTATGTGTTGTCGCTTCGATTTGGGTCGGATTAATAACGCCGGTGGCACCATCTGCACTCTGCATCCACTCCCATGAAGGGAGTGACCTTCACAAGCCTCCTCTCTTGCCTCTATCCCACCCAGCCGATTTCTCCCTTATGTCTCCACGTTGGTCTTGCCTTCTCAATCAAGTTCGCCGAGTCATCTTCCTCCAGAAAAAAATCAGCGCTGCTACTTCCAATCACAATCCCAACTTGCATCAATGGACACAGTAAGAAAGATGGGCAGCAGCTACGCTTATGCGGGATTGACGGCCCAGCCCTAGCCTGGGCTATCGGCTGCAGGTAGCCTACGGAGCGGACCGCCACACATCCACGTCCGAGATACTTGGTGGTCTCCTTTTTTGCTTTTGTCTCATATGTTAGAAGTTTCAAGTATTGCCTTGAGCTTTCTAGCTTCGACTTAGGTATTCAGAGTGAAACTCCAACTAAAAATGTTTGTTCAATTCTTTCTTCCTATATCGAAAATGTCAATGGGCTGCAGTATAAAACTTCTATTAGCTTATAGCCTTACACAATTCCTAGGCATTGTGTATTTTTGTTAGTCTCATGTTCATTTTTTTCTGTTCTCATTGATTAAGCGGTTACATTTATTATCAGATTGTAACTTTGAAAACTTGTTAATAAGGTATTAGAATTTTGTTAGATATAAAAAATTGTGATTGGTTTGTTTCCTGAAAGATCCTGCAATGTTAATAAAATTCAAATGATTGCAATATGTATCTTTGTATAAGAGAATATACTTGTTTAACAATAATTGATATGAACCGTCAATCCTTCCCGATCTAACGGTATTAAAATAGGTGAAACCAAACTAACAAAACCCAACAGGCCAAAAGTGTGAAGCCAAAACCAAATTTTACGTGGGACGAAAGTGTGAAGATTCCCAGTTCCCAGCCACCTATCAAGATCGGAGTTTGCCAGGAGCATGTGGTGTTTATTTCAGGGTACCGCATAATAAATCTAGGGATTTCTATTTTCGTGCCCTCGGGTCCTTAGTTGTGCTCAGTTTTCCCCAGCCGCTTAGTTTTTCCTCAGTTTTGCCCAAGCCCTTGTCTGAAACTCTCACAAGGAGCTCAGACGGGAGGAATCCCGTTAAGTTGACCGTTGGTTGGTGCTGGCAAGTGGGGCCGCTGTTGGTGCCCCGCAGTGGACACGCCTCCACTTATCCAGATCATCGTGGGACCCGCAACTTGTCCATGTTAGCGCGCTGGACCCACAGCTTACCCAGGTGCCCGTTGTAAAATGGGAGCCCGAGCCAGCCCCGCGCCCGCGCCCGTGCCCGTGCCATTGCTTCCCCCTTCTTTCCCCGCGCCCCATTGTTCTTCTTCTCCGCCAGCGGCAGCCCTTCTCCGGCAGGCGGGTGATGTCTAGTTTCTCTTCGACCTCCCGTTCTTCATGGCCGCAGTATGGACCCGTGCCTTTGACAAGATGCCCTGACTGCCCACGCCAAGAGCCTATGAAGCGGTCGATCTGTAAGACGAACGACAACGGCAACCGTGGACGTGAGTTCCTTGCATGCGAGAGCTTGCCATATAGAGAGGGGGATAAGGTTAGATCTCGCTCCAATTGCTCTGTTTTCTCTCTATTTTCTTGTTATTCCCTCGAATTTGGGATTTAGGGTTCACGTTGTTGTTTTCAGATCCTGAAGAAATGCAGGTATTTCGAGTGGATCGATGTGTACGTTCAGAGGCTTAAATTGCAGGAATCAATTGGCGGTATTGGGGACCGCAATTTGGGAGGGGGGGGGGTACTTGCTGTAGAGAATGCGGCGGAGAGAGGGGCCATCCCGATTATGCCTAATGCTCCCAATGCAGAACTGGTGGAAGTGAAGGGAGAACTGAAGAAAATGAACAAGCAGTTAAAGCAGCTGATCGAGTTGAAGAAGCAAGCTAATCTGATGGCTGGTTGTTTTTTTGTTGTATAATTGCGATTGGATTCTTATCATTGCTCGTCAAGCGCTAGAAGTTGTTACAAGGGATCCCTTGTTACAAATCCATTATCCAGTTACATGTACTTGTAGTTGTTTTCAAAGTTAGTGTGTGCATTCACCGAAATTACCAAAAAAAATAGTGTTAGAGAATATAGGAATGCTAAAGATAGTTGATAATTGTTAGAGGGGTGACAAATAATGCATTCACCGAAATCCCACAAATATGTATGTCTCATGTTTATACCAAAATTATACCACTTTTGGGACGTTTCAAATAACCAAAACTATATCCCAAACTATATTCCCTAAAAGAAAAGGAATGCTAAAGAAAGTTGATAATTGTTAGAGGGGTGATAAATAATCCATTCACCAAAATCCCACAAATATGCCAAATATGTATGTCTCATGTTTCTACCAAAATTATACCATTTTTGGGCCGTTTCAAATTGCCAAAACTATATTCCCTAAAAGAAAAAGAATGCTAAAGATAGTTGATAATTGTTAGAGGGGTGATAAATAATTCATTCACCGAAATGCCCCAAATATGCCAAACATGTATGTCTCATGTTTCTACCAAAATTATACCACTTTTGGGCCGTTTCAAATTACGAAAACTATATTTCCTAAAAGAAAAGGAATGCTAAAGATAGTTGATAATTGTTAGAGGGGTGATAAATATGTATGTCTCATGTTTCTACCAAAATTATACCACTTTTGGGCCGTTTCAAATTACCAAAACTAAATTCCCTAAAAGAAAAGGAATGCTAAAGATAGTTGATAATTGTTAGAGGGGTGATAAATATGTATGTCTCTTGTTTACCACTTTTTAGTTTAATATTTTTAAATCATGGAAAATAATGCATAAATAGAGGGAATATAGTTACGTGGCAAAATAATCCATAAATGCACACGGATCGACTCCACCAACCATTTATCCATCGACAGAGAGAGAGAGGGAGGGGTGGCCACGAAGAGAGAGAGAGGGGTGGCCACGAAGAGACGGATAGGGATATACTGCCCGTTAGATCAGTGGATCAACGGTTGGTGGAGTCGATCCGTATGACAACTGCTCAACCAATCAGGATAAGTTTGGGTTTCTATGAGCATTTGTGACAGTACTTGAGGGCAAAACTGAGTAGTACTAAGAAACCAAGGGCACGTAAATAGTAAATAGACTAAGGGATTCAAACAAAATAATTACAAAATGAAAAATGCGTGTTTTGTACAATATAATTCATATTGGGCTACATCAAATTATTTGCAATTCAAATATACATGAGTGTGACAATTATGGCCTCATTTAGACAAACTATGTTTTGGGGAAGATGTTTTGCAAAGGGGTTTGAGTGGAAAACCATGCATCTTCATAGCTACTAGTGATTATGAGAAGTGGCAATTTGTGGTAAAACATGATTTATCTATGTTTGTTAAGGTGGCAGGTTGCGTAGGAAGACTCCATGAGTAGGTGCCACTATGTTTTTATTTTTTTGGATTTTTTTGCGCATGAAATGACTCAATTAGCTATGTTAATCTCATTTGTTGACTCTCTGTTGACCAGCTACTTGAGGGTAGAACTGAGTATATTGCACTTGCCAGTCTAAGTACTCGAGGGGAAAACTGAGTATATATAAAATTTCTGTATAAGGCCCGAGGGTAGAACTGAGTACACCAAACGTCGAAGGGTTAGCCTCGTGTCGCGGTGCACGCTGCAGCCGTGCATAGCGGACGCGTGTTGCGGTACACCAAACGCCACCTTCGTCTTTATAGAGCCCCTCTTTCTCTCTCTCGACGCTTGCCCACTCTCTCATTCTCACTGCAACCGCCTCTCCTGTCCCATCATCTTCTCCACTTCGCGTCGAAAAAACCCCTAAGAAAAAACCCCGGCGATGGAGAAGCATGAGATGCCCATCGCCGACGTAGCCGCCGGCGCATCGGCCGCCGGCGCATCGGCCGCCGCCCCCGTCCAGGCCCCCGTCGCTGCTTCTGACGTAGGCGCCGGTGCATCAGCCGCCGGCGCAATGGCCGCCGCCCCCGTCCAGGCACCCGTCGAGGCTCCCGTCGATTGGGACCTGTACGAAGACCCGTACGAACCAGTGCCGTACGTCGCGCTGGCGAACCCCTACGACACCAGCATCATCGACGACTACCCGGAGGTAACCCTTTGTTCCCTTGTTCTTATGCCATTTCAATCCTTTTGTGTTAGATCTAGCGTTATTAGGGTTCGTCTGTTCCTAGTTCAATCCTTTTATGATAGATCTATCGTTATTAGGGTTAGTCTGTTCCTAGTTCAATCCTTTTATGATAGATCTAGCGTTATTATGATAGATCTAGCGTTATTAGTGTTTGTGATTTGCTTTTGTTTAAGATTCGGTTAACTTATGTGAGTAATCAATCCCATCCGGTTAATTTGTGCCGATGATGATGAATATTTGGGCACAAATTGATTCAGGGTTTGGTCTGTGAACAATTGGTGTGTACAAATTTATTGTGCATGATCTTTGGTTCACTGACCCAAATCCTGGATATAAGTGTGTCCAATGTAACTGATGCTTCTTTTTTTCGTGCCCATATTATCATGCATGATCTTTTGTTCACTCTCTGTTCCATCATCGCTGCAATTGACTCCGTGTTTTTCGATCTTTGGTGCTACGTGACAGGTGCAGAGCAGCGACGTCGACAGCGACGACGAGTCCTTCCACACCAAGACTCGTCACGTCCTCAGGAGGCTGCAGTCCGGCCATTACGATCGCCACTTTGCTCGAGGCGTTTACAGGTGCCCCTTCTGCAACAGGAGGCTCCGCGCCACCGACTTCAACTGTCTGGTGAACCATGCCGAATCCCTTGGCAGTGCCCCTGGCGGCGCTAGAGTTGGAACGACCGTGAACGTGCATGCGTTCATGGCCAAACACAAAGCACTTGAGATTCACCTGCGCAGCCTCCAAGCTTAATCCCATGTAAAATGTAGCTTATGTTGGATCTAGGGATCGGTAGTACTGTTGGATCTGTCCTGAATATCTCTACTAATAATACGGCTTGAGGTCGTGATGGTAATACGTTTTTGTCCGTCCTATTTTACGCTTTCGTCCGTTCCATCGTCCGTTTGAAACCGGTAGAAAAAGGTTTTCTTCGATCCCCCGTTCTACGCCTCCTTATCCGATCGTCCGTCGAGTCCGCACAGCTAACGCCACCAAACCCGTGAAGAATCCAAACTCAAGTATCCCGATATTCCCTAAAAAAAAGTATCCTGATATGGAGGCCATCTTCCAGAGCACGAGAAGTCCCACAGTTTGATGGCATGAGAGGTGACAGTGTGATGGGAGCGGTGGTCGTGGTCTTGCTGTTGCTGGCAACGGCGATGTCGGTGTGGGGGCAGGAGGTAGCGACCTTGCGCTTTCCATCGAGGATGTCATCGCAGCGGTTCAGGTGTCACTAGCGGAGCGGCGGTTCGGGCGTCCTTCATGACGTGCCGGCGTCCGGCCTCGGCGAGCAGCAGTAGGCGTCGACGGACGGCTGCTCGAGCGAGCAGACATGGTGGCGAGGCCGGCGGTGGGGCACCACCGGCGGACCATGTCAATGGCCATCGCCTCCTCGAGGGACCTCGAGGCTCGAGACGAAGGAGGACATGAGCGGCTACAACTGCAAGATCGCTTGAAATAGCACTCCTGCATGTCGCGCACGGCCGGCACCAGCTTACCTACTTGGCGGCGCTATCTCATGAGCCTCGCGCACACAGCTAAGCTTAACCTCAGTGCTCAGTTGATGCCTAAGGCCGTGAGGCGGGTACTAGACTGCTGGCTCGTTTTGTTTTGTTTGTATGACAGCGGGTACTAGACTGCCGTGCCGCTATCTTGCTTGCTTTCCTTTCACTTCTGCTGAAGACATGCATGTAATGTTGTTTCCTCAAATTTATTTTGCACAGAGCCAGCCTCCTATTGAGACCCTACATGCTACTGGTGCGAGAACGGTGGCGACTCGACTCGGCTGAACCATGACCAAAGCAGGAGCTTGTGTTTGAAGCACAAAATTTGAGTAGATAGAGCTTGTGCTCAAATCCGACGACCATGGACATACTCGTGCCAATCACCAATTGATGAGCTCGGGCCTTAATCCAACTGAGGGTTGGGCTTGAGAAATACAGCTTCTATTGATTTGATGTCCAATTTAAAATTCTGGAGAGATTTAGAAACAGAGACAGAGGGTCTAGAGGCAGGTCGGGAGCGGATTAGATGGACCGAGAGGGAGGTGGGTCTCACCAAGGTTGTCCAATAACATGTGGCCTTGCATGCACGGGAGGCCTAGCCAGACCTGACATTAGAAAGGGATCGTGCAATATCTAACTATTGATTTGAGCGGAGGTTCTTAAATGCGGTGTAATAGATTTTTACTATTAAACTGAAGTTGGTGATGGTGAAGTCACTTTTTATACGTGTCTGTTTGGTTCCCAGTCATAATTTCTCAAGCCAAAGTTTGGTGAAGTATGGCAGTTACAAAGTGTGGCTAAGAAATTGGAAGATAAACTTTGACAAAAGTTGGTAAAAAAAATTAACTCTATGACAAGTGGGCCGTATAATTAATAAAGTGTGGCAAACTACAAATATGGCAAAAACCAAACACAAGTCAAACAACTTGTGGTTGTCAAAGTTTGGCTTGGCAAACTGTGGCTAGGAACCAAGCGAGCCCTACATCTTTTGATTTCTCATTCTACCCCTAAGAAAAAACTTTAAAAAAATTAGAGATAGACTATAGCTATTTTTAGCGGGTAAATCATGTGCTATTAATATGTGCTATTAATAGTAACCAGCCATAATTTGTCCTACTAAAAATTGGGAAATAATCAAATCATTTTTATTGGATTTTCCTACTATACACTCGAAAGGAATCGACAAAGTTATTTATTGTCTGTCTCGGCTTTGTTAGCGCTAAATCCGACAGATCATTTTTTTCCTCCAACAAGCGGAAGTCAATGTCTGCCGATGGTTTGCATGGATATGCCATACAAATGGCGACTACCTAATAAGTCCCTAAAATTAAACCTGTGACACTTTTTTGTTTTTATATAATAATAAATGCATTAGTTAAATGGCCCCTAATTAAGCTCATGCATATGCAAGCCGTTTCACATGAAAGGGAGAAAAGAGGGTCACCAAAAGATTAATGAGGGGACTTAATTGCTAAGTAGGCATTAATTGACGGCTAAACCTGAACATGGATAATTTTGAATTGATCACTATACACTAGATGGAAGAGAGTAATTCATTACATTATTATCAAAATATAAATATAAATTAATCATCGAACCCACACACTAACATTACCACGTGCACAAGTCATTTATACACCCATAGTTATGAATTATTTTCCCGGTGGCCCCTCCTCTCGCACAGTGTGACAGAAACTGGAGCTGAAATTGGGTAGACGGCGACGGTGACCATAGTGTGGAGGAGGAGCGAGCTAGGAGACCTGAGAGGAGTTATTCTGTTTCTAGGTCTTATTTGTTATTTTTTCTATTGTTTAGTTGTAACATTATGTGCAAACATGTGCTGTACTCAGAGGACGAGAGGTTAGGCAATTGTCATTCTTCCTATATAAACCCTCAAATATTATTCCAAGGAAAAACAAGATACAAATTAAGAGACTGCATCAGAGTTTTATTAGGGCTTTATATCGGCACAAACATATGAAATAGATCAAAATAATTTATCTATAAGTTTTTTGATGTCCCGTAGCAACGCACGGGTATTCATCTAGTATATATATATCTGCTATGTTGGCTGCTGTATGCAGCTTATCCTATATTTTCTCGATTTATTATGCTGCTGTGAATTTATCCTCTACTAGCTTCTAGATTTGCTACTAGATTTGTTAACATATTGGGCAAAAACGAGGGCCAAAAGGCAACAATTATTAAAGAAAGACAGAAATAGAATCTTCTCTAGATTTGATACTAATTTGGTGAAAAGAGAAAGAACTGTTACAGAGAGAAAGGGAAAAAATGCGCTCTGAAAAATGCCAATTTGGGCCGAGAGAGACAAAACCGAGCTCTCACGTACAACCAAACGCGGTCTCGTCCTGTCCCACGCGGTCCCGTTCTACCAGCCCCACGCGACGCGGCCCCACACGACGCGGCCCCACACGTCAGCACGGAACGGTCAACTAAACGGCAACCCTCCCGTCCGAGCGTCTGCGAGGGGTTTCAAACTAGAGCGAGGGGAAAACTGAGGAAAAATTAAGCGGCTGGGGAAAACTGAGTACAACTAACGACCCAGGGGCACGAAAATAGAAATCCCATAAATCTAAAGAAATGTTTAAGTATTTAGACTCCATAGAGCCGGAAGAAACTTAGATTCCATACCAATCACTGTTAAAGAGCTCAAAAAATTATTTTCCGATAAAGGCACAGAATATTATGTATTTGTAAGTACGAAAACATGCGCTAAAATTGGCTATCCATTTCAGACTATGAACGGTAACCACCAGAAAAAACCTAACAAACATTGTGTAGTCTAAAACCGGCGGCGCACATAAGATTCTAGTTCAGAAGAAGGGCCAAAGTGCCGGATACGAAGGTGCTGATTCTCATGTCATGATGAACAATGGATCGTTTGATCCAAAGATTCAGAGTTGCAGACCCAGCCTCGTTTTTTTTCCAGCGGAGACCCCGATTTTGGTATTGGTTCAGTTCCATAACAGGCTGTACCGTCCATTCCCCATTTCGTCGAGAAGAAGCATGGCAGGCTTACCGTCCATTACGGCAGAACCGGGCCGACGCGGTGTAGCAGCCGCCTAGGATCGGCAAATCACACAGAAATAACCTAAAGATCAAAGAAATTTAAAAAATAAACTTCAGGCAAAACTATTTCATCCCACTAACCCTTTTTTTGCGGCGCCACTCACTAAGACGCGGTAAAAGAAGATGCAACACCACTCCCAATGGTGCAGCTAAGCTACCACGTTAGCTTTGCGGGAACTATGTCTAACCGTGCGGCGTCACCCAGAATAGCGTGGCATGCAGTGGTGCGGCGCC
Organism: Dactylis glomerata; assembly: GCA_007115705.1. Taxonomy (NCBI): domain Eukaryota; kingdom Viridiplantae; phylum Streptophyta; class Magnoliopsida; order Poales; family Poaceae; genus Dactylis; species Dactylis glomerata. The sequence goes on along the minus strand of QXEO01000538.1, from coordinate 387,975 downwards.
ATAAGCAACGACGCGGCGGGCAGCAAGCACACGCATGACCTGCATGCATTACGCGCGCCATGTTGTGCAAGCTTATCTCACTTTAAGCAATCGGCAATAGCTAATACGTGGAGCAACCTGTGATTATGCATGTCGATCTCTACCGATTTAATTAAGCTGAGCTAGCTACTGCATGCACCAGCGTGGGAGCCTGAGATATTGATCATGTATGCATGTCTCGTTCGCAGACATGGGATAAATCGGTAGCTGCTTGACCTCGATTAATTATGGCATTAGCTTTCGACTCTAATGATCTAGTTGTATGTTTATCAAGTATAAGCCTGCACGTAGCTACTTTGGTCTAATAGAAGAATATCTACGATAATTAATCAAAGCTAATATTTAGCTATTGTACATATATCGGAGCGCCTCTAATCTCTATACTAAGTTTTAGTAGTATATGGGTGTGTATCATCTGATAATTTCATCAACTAATTTATTTTAGTATAATCTAATTGTATCTTATAGTGTTGGATAAATGATTAATTCACAGTTGCATACTTTGAAAATCATTTTGATGCATCGTTCATTTTTTCAAACATGAGCAACATTCAAAATATGAATAAATATTTTTCAAATCCGCTAGCCTAATTTCGAAACACCCTAAAAATTGTATTTGCTCTCTTGGTGCACCGGTATGCATCCTGGTGTCAAACTCTCTAGCTCCACCACTGCCTATATGTGGTGACAGTATCGGAACAAGAGCACTCGGATCATACTCCATTAGTGCGTTGCATATGTGCGTGCCACACCACTCCTGACGGCGTTGCATATGTGCGTGCTATTCCACTGTCGATGGCGCCGCACAACCACACAAGGGGCCCATGATCGGCTAGCACCAAATTTTATCTTTTTTACCTGTCTACAAGAAAAGTCGGTTTTTCGTGAAACAACTTGGTGCATGTATAAGTTGTGAAGATATATGTGCAACATTTTTGTTTGAATTTTTATGACAATTCAAAATAAGTTTAAATTATATTTAAAATACGGGATGTTTTATGGTGCATCCCGTCAACATGGGCCGTCCATTCGTGGGACTCTACAGTCTAGATCCGTTTGGCTATACGAAATTTGGTGTAGTAAATCTCGTCCCGCGGGTCATTTTCATTATGTCACTCGTTTCGAGCTATATACTACCATCTTCTGTTCCTCGTGCTTTCTTCTCTTTAGTTGGCTTAATCTTGATTTGTTGGTGGAGCCATTTAAGGTTTCTTTATAATTATTTATGCTTTAGATCCCGCGGAAACAAGATAATTCCACATTGGAATTTAATTTTAAAAAAATCAACATTAGAATATGGGCGTGTTCACCTTTAGTCTAAAAACGGCACGCAACTTGTACCACTTTATTGTCTAAAAAATGTGTGTTGTTTTAGCATGATGTTATGCAGCTCGATGAATATTAGTTTAACTAATCTCAGTTGACCAACAATCAGCCGCTTTTTACTTTTTAGATTTAGGCACCCAGCTTTGGAACTAGAGAGAGAAAGAGGGAGAGTTGGAGATGACATAGGCAGCTATAGATAACCAGACACTAAATAGTTTGGAGTAGTTTGAAACATGTATAAGAGCATCTCCACTCCCCCTCCCCCTCCTTCCCAAACAGCGATCGGCGCAAGCAAACGGGCTATAGAACGAGACATGCATGAAGCATGATCAACATCCCAGGCTCTCACGCTGGTGCATGCAGTAGCTAGCTCAGCTTAATTAAATCGGTAGAGATTGACATGCATGATCACAGGCTGAAGCTATTGCTGGTTGCTTAAAACGAGATAAGCTTGCACAACATGGCGCGCGTAATGCATGCAGCAGGTCATGCGTTTGCTTGCTACCTGCCGCGCCGTTATCCATGGCGCCGCAGCACTGCGTGTCACGCCATTCTGAGTGGCGTCGCACAGCTAGACATAGGTCCTGCAATATCAGCGTGGCAGTTTAGCCGCGCCATTGAAAGTGGCGTTGCATCTTTTTTACCGCATCTTAGTAAGTGGCGTGGCAAAAAAAGATCTGTGGGGTAAAATAGTTTTGCCCAAAATTTATTTTTTAAATTTCTTCAAACTTTGGGTTATTTCTGTGTGATTTGCCCCTAGGATCTGTGTTGGCCAAGTACTGAGCAGGCCATGCTTCGCGGATCTAGCCCAGGACTGGTGACGCGGCCACTCTCCCTGATCTCCGTCGGCCGTCGTTCCGCCGGTGAGCCGCCGGGAGGAGAGGAAGTGGTCGTGCTCCCGCGTGAGCGGCCGCGCATTCGATCAAATCGCTTCGCCCGATACCCTCGCCGGAGAATAGTACGGAGCCGGCTCGAGCGTGCGGCACTCACGCATGTCTGGCAGGGCAAGCTTCTGCCCAACCGCAGGGCTGCGTTGCGTTCGACGAAATGCCTCGCCGCGGAGGCTGTGTTCGACGAAATGCCTCGCCGCGGAGGCTGTGTTCGACGAAATGCCTCGCCGCCGACGCTGTGTTCGACGAAATGCCGCGCCGCTTGGACGGCGCAGGGTAACAAACTTCCCCTCTCGGGGGCGTTGTGCTTTGGCTCGCGTCCTCGCTTCGCTTGGAACGTCGAGGAGTAGGCCGTCGTGCCATGACGAGGCGCGCAACTCGTGTTCGCGGTATGGAGTTTCAGGGCCGGCAGGACAGGACAGGCATCGTCCTGAATGCTGTTGACCTTGACAAGATGCTGAAACCAAGGTATAAACTAAGTTTATTTAGAAAGCTTAATCTGTACTGAATTCGATGCTAAAACCAGAGCACTGCGTTGTTTTGCAAGCTTAACCTGTATGCTGAAGTATATACTGTAGAACTGTAGTATAATTTGTTTTAGGAAGCTTGGCATGTCCACAGTATTCTGTTCTGAAATAGCATATAACGGAATGTTGTTTATCAAGCTTACTTAACCAGTTTTCAAAACAAAACAAAACAAAACAAAACTTTGTTAACCTGTTCCTTTTCATGATGCAAATAGTATGTCTGTCCAACTAAAGATACTATGCTTTCCTCCTTTTGGTTCATGCGATTGGTTTTTGGCCTTGCTATGTATTCATGTACAGTACCTTTTTCAGTTTATTCATCTGGTCTATATAAAAATCTTGTATATGCTCAGTTATATCTTGTTCAAGGGATCAGTTTATTAGAATATTTTTGACGATAAATTAAAGTACTTTACATTTACTGTGCTACTGAGTACTGTGTTCCATAATGTTTTGGTCCGTCTACAGTGTTCCTTCTTGAGTTCTTTGTACTTGTGTTGTCATGTTGGAGAGTTATCAACGAGATTTACCCATCCTCCACGGTACACTGGTTGACGGGTTAATTTGAAGTTTTGTGGTCAAAGATCTTGCCTTTTCTCTTATTACACCTGCCTTTAAGCCTCTGACCTCTTAAAGGTAATTGCCCATTCTGAGAGTTGCCTTTTCTGTTGTTGTGTTGTTGTTTCAGGCTTTCAGAGTAGTCGGCTTGTCGGGTTTTCGTGTTGTATGGTTTTTCGATCTGGTTTCCTTATAAACTGGATCATTTTCCCTCTTCTTAATAAATAGCCAGAGCTCCTGGCGTTTGCGTAAAAAAAAAGAAGAGTTGCCTTTTCTCTTATTATGAAATGCCGCGCCGCTTGGGCGGCGTGGGGTAACAAACTTCCCCGCTCGGGGGCGTTGTTCTTTGGCTCACGTCCTCGCTTGAAACGTCCAGGAGTGGTCGCCGTGCCATGGCGAGGCGCACAACTCGCGTTCGCGATATGGAGGTTCAGGGCCGACAGGACAGGACAGGCACCGTCCTGAATGCTTTTGACCTTGACAAGATGCTGACACCAAGGTATATAAACTAGTTTATTTAGCAAGCTTAAACTGTTCTGAATTCGATGCTAAAACCAGAGCACTGCATTGTTTTGCAAGCTTAACCTGTATGCTGAAGTACATAGAACTGTAGTATGTAGTTTGTTTAGAAAGCTTGGCATGTCCAGTATTCTGGTCTGTAGTACTAGCATATAACAGAAATGATGTTTATCAAGCTTAGTTTACCTGTTCTGTACCGTTTTCCATCTATGTTTGTTGGTCCTTTTCATGATGCAAATAGTATGCCTGTACTACTTTCCTCCATTTGGTTCACGTGATTGGTTTTTGGCCTTGCTATGTATTCCTGTACACCTTTTCAATTTCTTCATCTGGTCTATATAAAAATCCTGTACATGCCAGTTATATCTTGTTCAAGGGATCACTTCGCCAGAATCATTGTGACGACAATTCAAAATACTTTTACATTTACTGTGCTACTGACTTGTACGTAGCCCTGTGTTCCAGAATGGTTTGGTCCATGGACAGTGTTCCTTATTCTCGAGTTCTTTGTACTTGTGTTGCCATGTTGGGAACTTATCAATGAGATTTACCCATCCTCGTGGTACTGGTTGACGGGTTAATTCGAAGTTTTGTGGTCAAAGATTTGCCTCGTCATTACACCTGCCTTTAAGGCTCTGAACTCTTAAAGTTAATTGCCCATTCTGAGAGTTGCCAACTCAAAGAATCCCTTGGCTCAAAACTTACTCACGCTGTCCGCGAATAATTGTACATTTAGCTTTTGTTCTAAGAAAAATGGCAGCATTTATGATATTAAATTAGTTTTACTAGTTGTTTAAATGTGGTTTCATAATATAACAATTTGACTTCGTATATGTTGCTACTCTTTTTATAAAATTAGTCGGGAAAAATTTGACTTAAGACAAAAGCTAGAAGTACACCTATTCATGAACGGAGGGAGTACATATGTAGGAAAGATTTGTTGTAAGAGGGTAAGCACAGAAATTATTGTGAACCTATCCGCTATTATTACGATTATAATCTGTTAAATATCCTGACACTACGAGTTTACCAGTTGTGCATCCTTAGTGGGCTTAATTGTGCTGTGATACAGGTTAACTGTTCAAGACATCTGATTGGACATCTCAATAAGGAAATCAAAGAGGACATCAGTATTAGGTGGTGCTGATCCTGTTGAAACTACACATCATTTTCTGATCTAATTTTCGAACATGTGTATGTACAATTCTCAATAAAAATACTACTACTATAATCACCCTTCCCTCAGTTAAAAATTTGAAGCGTTCTTGCATAACTACACTTGCATGCTGCTTCTCTTGAAAAAATGAACCAATGTATTAGCTGATCTGCTACTGTAAAAAGGTGTGAGGTTTGTAGCTAGCGAATTGATAAGCATGATTCAGGCAACTCTGATGAAATTGAAGCAACCAAGAAAGAGCATTAAAGTGCTCTGCTTTGCGACTGTAGCTGATTTTAGTGCATAAAGATTGCATTCATGCTAGCTCTGACTGTCCTGCTGTCTTTTAATTGGTTTGCAATAGTTTCCTCTCGGGAACTTAATACAATCTGATGAGAGGTATCGATGGCAAAATCATTGTCATGGAATTCGATATGACCCATATCCACACATGACTGGCATATATCTATTGCGAGTATTTCCTTGTGTGGGTCCATTTGTGGGTCAGTCTTCACTGTTGATATCTTTAACAGATCCTGTCTTGGGTACATTAAGATTGCGAGAACTGACTCTTTCAGGGTGAGCTGGATCTAATCCAGTGAGTCATGGGATTGCAGTGAGTGATCTATTCTACGGTAACAATTAATTTAAAGGTGTCGTTTTTGCCTAGAAAGAAAATAAGAACATTGACGGCCTGAACTGTAGCAATAAAATCTCTAGCATACAGACCTCAAGATCAATATGGTGTTGAATCCCTAATCATCAAACTATGCTCGTTAATCATATGAAATTTGTAACGAGTAGATTAAGGGAGACTAAATTATGTATAGTCATGAGAATGGCGGGAGACATGTATGGGAAAGTGTCGTTGTTTTTTTATTTTTCTACTAAAGAAACAAGAGGAGAATTCATCGCCCAAATCTCAATATATCTGACTTATTACATATATTTGTTGGTTTGCTAGTACAGAAGAACTAATTCTCGTCTTCTGACCCTTCAATATAATATTTACATGATATATTTTTCTCTCTAAGTGCATATTAATTATTTTGGGATTTCAGTATCCTTGCTTTTGGAAATAGAGTATCCATGTATTACCATACCAAATCTTTTAGCGGTGCAAAGTAGAGTTTCTGGATCAACGATTTCCTTTCTTATGTTATTAACAAAATGGTGTATACACAAAGATTATGTGAAATTTGAACATTAAGTAGAGGCTGTGATGTTTTATATTTGTGAATCTAGCCATCCAATTTTATGGGAGGACAGCTAGTTAGCTTCTCGTATTTGATTCTAAGTTCAGAATATTTGATACATTTAGCATGGGTGCATCAAACGCACGAGAACTTGGATGCATATGATACACTCTCACTAGTGATGTGGTAGATTTATATTTTTGTCTATGACATAAGAAGTAGATGTTTTAATGGCTTCTAGTGGGTGTTTCCGGCCTCGGGTGCACGATGTGCATGGACGGGTGCATCAGATATGTTCTCGTCAACTATTGTCGTAACTTGTATGACCTGAAGAAGATATATTGAGATTAATTTAACCAAGAGTAAGTTTGTCTTATGTTGATATATGCATAATTTCCAGCAATGTATTGATCACCAATCTTTCCTTACGGAGATTGCCTCAATAATCATAAGGGAGCGAAGCAAACTGAAAAATACTTTGAAAACTCCGAACCTGGTATCTCCTCCTAGTTGATTGTTGCTGAACGGGTCGTGAAATGTTGCTTACTCGTTAAACATTGTGACCTAGATCACCTAGATAACATATGATTCTGTATTTTAAATTAGAAGTTAGAAACCTAACACCCATGCCATAGGCAAATTAAATTTTTAGAACTCTACATGTAGTCTGGACAATAATCAAGTCCCCTGGGCTGTGTCCTGTGAGTACCTTCATCAAACTGCCCAGATGATAAAGAATGCACATAGTGGCATAGAGTCACATACATCCATTGATGATAGTGGACTGTAGGTGCGTAGTGGCAAATTAAGTGATTTCTACTGCTACCACTGTCATATACGTACAATATCATATGTTTCTTTGAAAAGTCTTTGTGCATATATGTAATAGGGTCAAATCCCCATTTGGTTGTTAACCCTCACTCTGTTGCAAAATCATTCTATTGTTTATATTATGTTTGTTTAGTATGAGGTCGTGATGATTCCGTTGATGTATTTGGTTAGGATTTCAATGTTCTATTTAACAAATTATTTCGTTACTTGCTACCTGTCTAATCGCTTATCCTCTAAGATTGCATATTTATGGTTCTAACATGGGTCTTGTATGCCTATCATAGATGATGTGCCATAGGTTTGGACTTTGGAGACTTTTGTAACTTGAAATCTGTAGGATATTAATATAAATATTGTTATGTTTCCTTTTTAGTATGGTTTCTGGGTATCGAATGTGTAGATATTTTCGATAGTTGCCTGCATTTCTTGCTATTGGTGTCTCCTGAAGGTTCCTGCAGAAGAAGCATTGCATCAAAGATTTGCCTACTCTCAAGGATCTCACTGTTACTTTTATCTGTAGATACTAGAAAGCTACCCGGAGTCAACCCTACAATGCTATAAAGTTCCTGTCAGATCATACTGTCAAGAGTAAACTCCCCTTCGTAAGTACTCCCTGTAAGAATTGAAATAAAGATGCAATAGAGTTATAAAAGCTCTCTTGTTTTTGGGTGAGATGTCATTTCACATCAAGTTGGAGTTAATGGACTGCAGGATTTCATTGAAGGGCAAAGAGCATTGAAGGGCAGGCTGCAAAGATATGTATATGTACGACCTCGCCGCTCACTTAAATACACCATTTACCTAAAGTGGCGCATCTCCTATTTAAGATGTATTTACTCACGTAACCAGTGACACATTGATGCACTAGATATATTTTTGCTATACAAGCAGCTGATGCATAAATTGCATCAGTAAAGGGCGTTCAAGAATCAAGATGGTGACACTGCACACAGCTATTGCCAACAGCAAGGTGGTGGTGTATAATGATCACAGATTGGCAGCTTCGTCATGAATACATGAAGGGCAACCACAAAAAAGGAGTAAATTTGGCCTAAAACATGTTACTGAAAAAACTTCTCGCAATAGACATTTCCTGTTTTGCAATTCGGTTGTAATAGATCTGCTAGCTTGCATGCTACTCTTCAGTAAAACATGATTTTTGATGTTTCTCAAAAGCTCACTTCATGATCTCCAACCCAGCTAGAACCATACTGCAAGATCGCAGGGAGAGGAAGGTAGACTTGAAGAAGGGATGCGGAAGAAAGAGGGGGAAGCGGACGAAGGGTCCTTGCTGTTTTGCATTAATACCAAGTAAAGAGAAGCATTGACCTCTCCTCCTACTTGAAGCCCCTATATAAAGAGCTTCGGATCTTACAAAGCCCTCAACCAAATATACATCAAAGCTCAGCTCTCTCTTCTCTCCTCTTCGCAAGGTTCAGGTAGCCACTCTGCTTTGCTTTGTGTTCTTTCTTCCTCATGTACTTGTACTGTTTGCAACATCTCTTGTACTAATACATATGCTCTTGTTTGTGCAGTTGCGATTGCGTGTGAGCCATGAACCGCGGCAATGGCAACGGCGGCTCGAGGAACGGCGCGAGGCTGGAGCTGCAGCTGAACCTGTCCCCTCCGGTGAGGATGGAGGTGGACGACGGCCACGGCCACGACGACAGCGGGTCGTCGTCACCGAGCTCCTGCGTGTCGTCGGACGGCAGCCCTGGAAGCAAGTCGCCGATGGTGATCGGGGCCTGCACGCGGTGCCTCATGTACTGCATGGTGGCCAAGAAGGACTACCCCACCTGTATCAACTGCAAGCAGCCCTGCCTCGTGGACCTCCTCCAGCACGGCGCTGGCGCCGGCGCCGGCGCCTCCGCGGACGGCGACAAGAAGCGCGGCAGGCGCAAGTGACGGCCGCCGGTGGCGCGGTGCCCGTCCAGTGGATGCTCACACGGATGGTTAGCTCTGCTCAGGCGACGCGTGAAGCTTGAGGCCGAAGGAGGGGAGTGACCGCCGTTGGATCATCCACTGGACAGGGTTGGGTCTCTGCAGGCTACTTAGCAGTACTAGCTTGCTTAGTGCTGGTAGTTACTTTCCTTTATGTTGCAAGGTTGTCATGAGGTGGAGTCAGTTTAATTAGCATTATGGCTAGTTTCAATTTGTTTGTTGTAGTAGCTGTGGTCGTTTAAGTTTGTAATCAATCCCCTGTATGTTTCGGTGAAGAAGAAATGCAAGGGGGGATTAGACCTAACTAGCAAATGATCTTTTCAATAATTATTAAGTCAGCTGTAGTTTCGTCATGTTTTTGTGTAAGAAGTTGATTAAGGTGCGAGCCTGAGATGGAGAACCTACGGCTCAGATCGTCTGTCAGATGAGATGAGATGAGATGAGGGCATGGACTGTTGAACCGCAGCAGCAGCATCGATCTCTGCAAAGTGCAGGCATCGGTGCTTGCTCCTGCAGAGAGCAGAGGCTGACAGGCACACTGAAAGAAAGCAAAAAATTAATACACAAGGGCATCATTGCCCAATTATATACGACGGACAAGGCTCTGCAGGAGCTGAACTCGCATCTGCACGGAGGATGTCTCGGAAGAAGCAGTTCCGCTGCCTTGAGAAGCAAAGCACCGGCTTCGAGGACTGCCCGATCAAGGATCCGACGGGCATGATCAAACGGGAAATAAGCAGAGGAATTTTGTCTTAAAACCTCCAGCCGAGAAAATTAGACATTATTTTTCCCGGAAATAGGGACTCCGCGGCCTCGGCATCGAAAAGATGGATACGACCATTAGTTCACCATTGCAAAGCATGTTTCTCAAGAAAATCGGACATGGCTGATCTTCTCATTTTCTCGAGATCTTTTTGAAGACTTGAAAACGGGCACGTAGAGAAAGTAACAAATCCACATGAATGCAAGCAGTTGGGGGATTTCTGCAGTAATGGCGTGCGGTGCAATGCGATGCGATGCCAAGCGCAACTCAGCCAGCGGCTCCTCGTTGCGTCACAGGGCAGAGGGCCGGATTGAATTCGAGAGTAGACGAAGGCTAGGAGGAGTACGTCGATCACAGCTAGCTAGATTTATTTCGGCCTCGCTCACTCACTCACCTCTAGCCGCATCGCATCGTCGTCTCTCTGCGGTTTCTGTGTGCTTACAAATGCACCATAATGTCCAGCGGACGGACGGACATCGTCTGCGCGTATGCACTTCCTAGGCTGTGCCATCTGCGGTTTAAAGGCACCTGCACAGCTTGTAATGGCATCTCCTCCACTGATCTCCTGCCTGCCTCTTTCTGATCGTCCTAGTAAGAGCTATCTCCGTAAGTCATCACATCAGTGTAAACAGCCACAGTTAATGTTGCTCTGCATCCAGAGAGGCCTGGCGATGCTGTGGCTATAGCCCAGCCTAGGACGAAAATTCCATTAATCTTTTATTGAAAAAAAAAACGAAAAAAAAACATTTAGTTATGAAGCAAGGCAAGCCTCTGCTTGCTTCATCTCAAGTGTCTGAAATTTTTGTAAATCTCAATCGTCTAGTTGCACATTAGCAAGCTTAAACCTGCACCCTTTTTTTTAGATCATGCGTGTTTGGAACAATGCTAGTGCAACAAGAGGGTGCGATATGGTTTAGAGGAAGTGGGAGGAGGGGGTACTGGTCGAAATGGTCTCGATGCCGCCCATGTCTAGGGTGCAGTATATATATGGAGCTCTGTTATAAACTTGGACTTTTGAAATTGTGCATGTTCGCGCAACAACCGGTTGCGATATAAATTTAGATGATAATGAGTGCATAACAGGCGGGGGGATACAATTTGAAGTGTGCATGGAGAAGAGAACGAAGTTTAGGTTATGCACGAAAGGATAAAGTTGAATTACTCACTCGGTTCCGTCGAATATGGCATGATTTTTTTCAGTTTTTCTCCACAAAGCAATGTGTGGGTGCTTACCCTCCCCAAAGCGCCGGATTCTAGGAGTCGCGTGTCATGATTGACTTCTTTTGGCCAGAATTCTATCTTCATTGGTTGTGTGTGGCTTCCCGTGAAATGAGGACATGCATGCAATAAACTAGAGAGATGTCGATAGCTATTTATGAGGGGCATCTTTGGAATAAATACTCTGCGGCTCCTTAATCCTTGCGTTGGAAGGTTTACACCTTAATCAAAGGAATATAGGGAGTATACATTAGATGGGTGAAGTCAATAACATGAAGAGAATGATGGCGCTGATATTTTGAAAGCTTAGAAGGCTTCGAAAGCATCGCTAGGCACATCACATTGTTATATGCATAGCTGTTAGATGGGATAATTTTGAGCAGGAATTATACGATTCTAATTCCATGTTTAAGAATATATAGAACATGATAGGTGTAATTTGTTTTTAGCTGGTAAAGGAAATAAGATGAGGAAACAATTGATGAACATGATGAATGTTAAAGATTTGTTATCCGGTTTTGATTCTGAGGTAGATGAAGAGAATTTAAGTGAATGTTTATTTAGTTTCTCTAAGTAAACCCAACCTTAGATGGACTTCAACTATGGAATCTAGTGTGAATCCCATGGTACTAGAGAAAGAAAAAATATTAAAAAGATTGGTCTATTTTGAAATAAGAGGATTCTATGGGAAACTGTCTGAACATCAAATTATATTTTTATATGTGTCCAAGGAACTAAAATAAAGACTTCACTAATACATGGTTGGAACTTGGAAGGGGTTACTAGGGTGATATATTTGCATTTGTGAATATTCTGTTGGTGCATCAGTGGTCGACTTATGAGGGTGAAAGAGGATATATTTGATGTTCATGTTTGTTGGTCTTGTTGGTGCATGAAAATAATTGTTTTAATGTATAAATTATATGTTTGAAATGTAATTTGGTAAACCAATATGGGGATGCTCATACTAAGAATAAAAATATTTCCTCGTTGATTTGGTGCCTTTTAGGTTGCAAGACACTATCGTTTTCTATAGGTGGGATTTAAAATGAACTTCCCTTGGTTACAGTCAAAACCCTAGTTGGGGAGATCTCTAATCGTGCTACTCTACTATTGCAAACTCGAATTGGAACTCCAGTATTTTAATAGATTTTTTCCTTTAACACTGCTAGTTCAGTAGAGAAAGTCTTGCTACTTTGGTTAGCAAAGTTTGCTAGAAAAATGAGAAGTATCCTGAAAGGTTAGAATCTTGAAGTGTAAGTGATTATAAAATAAATAACAATATGAATTCTAACTAGCTTGATACTACAAATAAATATAGTGATAGTGAGTGTGTTGGGCTCTTAGATGTTGACTATGAGCTAAGATTCTTTTTGGAAGAAGTAAAATGATGTACTAATTATGGATGAAGAGATTAAATAGCATCAATGATCAATGAGAAAATACATTATATGAGGCAGTCGAAAGATTAAATATTTTATAGCTAAAGCTAGTGGACGCAAAAGAACAAGCAAGATCCTTAGATTTACTCAAGATGGAAGGATTAATTTCACTAATTTTTTGTTGCAAGATCTTTGTTGTTTCCCTCCCCCTCTTTAGAATGTTTTGTATGAAGATGAAATAAATATATTCGTGGCTAATTTCTTTCTATAATAAGTCAAAACTATTGCTTTCTACTTAACATAACAGAGCTCTATGCCCTAATGGACACTCTCCAGAATTCTATCGAAGATTATGGAATGTGATTAGTGGGACTTATTGGCTTTATTTTAGTTTTTTTTATGATGTTAAAATTGAGATATCTAGATTAAGATATGTTACCCTTATCACCATGGGCCCAAGGTCTTGACAAAATCCAATTGTTCATATCCATTTTGTCTGGAATGTCATTTTTATTTATTTTTACTTAAAATATGCCTAATGATGCAGCTGATCATTTTTTACCTCAATTCTATGTAACTAGTGATCATCTGTTCCTTACATGCCCCTATGCCAATTCATGCTGGAACATATTAGAAAATTCAGTGCTATATGTCCCTGTCAATTTCTCTGGGAATTGACAAGGCTAGAAATTTATTCAAAGGACCTTGCTTCATGGAAGTCTTAGTTTGTGCGGCCTGGTATCTTTGGAAGGACAGAAATGATCTTATCTTGAAAGCTTTAGGGTGTGTTTGGTAGCCCGGGTGAGCTATCTCACCTCATACAAGCTGAGTTCAGCTAGACTGACTACATACAACTGGATTTTGTTGCATTGTGTTTGGTAGCCCGGGTGAACTAAACCGAGCTGAGCACAGTTTCTTTTGGTAGCCTGCGTGAGCTGAGCACAGCTGAGCACATAAATAATAAGCAACAAGGTCCTGAGAAGATAATTTAAAAGCAATCAGGACCCTACACAGAAATTTAAAAGCAATCAGGTCCCTACAATAAAGGTAAAAAGCAATCAAGTCCCTGAAATGAAAATTAAAAAGCCATCGTGTCCTTGAGATGTGCTCGCGCCGGCCGCCGGTCATCGCCGATGGGCTAGTGCCGGCCGCCGGTCGGGCAGGGCTCGTGCCGCTCAACGGCAGGGCTGGCGGCGGCGCGAGGGCGCGAGCTCGGCGATTCATGCTCTGTTGTCGGCTGGTCTTGCTCTGTTGTCGCCGGCTGGTCTAGCTCTGCCGCCGCCGGCTAGTCTTGCTTTACCACCACCGATCGAGGCTTGAGCTGCGCCCTGTAGAGGCGATGCAAGGATGGCGCAAGCGGGAAGCTTGGTGGTTGGGAGTGGCAGTCGCGAGGAGGCGGCTGTGTCGGCGAGGCGGCTGGGCGGCGCGAGGAGGCGGCTGTGTCGGTGGTGCTAGGCCCGCGAGGGGACGGCGTGGGGGTGGTACTCGGAGATGAGGAGGACGGCGATGGCGCGAGTCGCCAGAGGAGTCGCTAGCGAGACAAGAGTTCGAGGGGGGATTTTTCGCTCTGGGGGTGTCCGGGCACGCGGGGCGAGTGCACGCGGGCCAGTGGCGGGTTGCCCGAGACGTTTTGCGGGATGGAGCAGCCGAGCTCAGTTGAGAAGCTCGATTTGAGCTTCTCAAGTGGGCAGGGCTGAGAGGCAATATCCGTATGAGGTGGGCAGTGCCCGTAGAAGCCAATCGGGCTAACAAACAACGAAATCTCGGTTGAGATAAAAAAAATTCTGAGTTAGACCGGTCTACCAAACATACCCTTACTAGCCTCGAAAGGCAAATGATTGTAAGATTTAAGAGTGACCTAGAGTTATATACATATAGAGTCAAAGGCAGCCTAGTGCAAACCCTTCTTAATTGGATTCATTCATGAGTCCATTAGCTTTCTCACACCTTTACTTTTTGTATTTCACCTTCCACCACCCTGAGTTTGCTTCCCTCTTCTTGTACTGTTGTTGTATCTCTTTCTAAATATTTATAAAATGAAAAAAGAACCATATAGGATTCCCCTCTTGTTCCATGGTAAAAAAACTTTAATTATACCTGACTTAATATATAAAAGAGACTTTTGTTATGGATAGTGTTGTTGTGATGCATGAAATTACTCATTATTTTCATAAAAGATAAAAACTAGATGCTTGTAAAATACTTTGGAATTTCCTATGCAAAGTCAATTGTTTTCCAAAGATGGATGGTTATCACACATAGTTTATATAGTGGAATAAACATGTAGTGGAAAGTGGTAGAGTTTGTATTATGGTCAATGATAATATTGGTCATTATTTTCAAACTAGAAAGGTTTTGAGGCAACGAGTCTTTTCCCCCAATACTTTTTAATATATATGTTGGTTTTTGACGAGGGTTAACTCGACAAATGTCCTAGATGAAGGACTTATGATCGGGGGAGTAGGGCGTCGGATGAACTCAAAGGTAAAATCAGTCAAACAAGGTGTGTATCGAAAGTAAAACGTGGTGATGAACTTTGGCTTACTCTTAATCTGCCCCTCACCGTCCTCTCCTGGCCCCTATATGTAGGTGGCCAGGTCTCAAGGTACGGGAGGGGTCCGATACATATTACAACATCGGTATATGACACGAACTTGTATTTCGACTAGGATTACACTTAGGCCTAGCTTAACGGGTCTTAGGGGTACTCAAGTAACAGGCTCTATTATCTATACGCTTGTCAGTTTTTGACCACTGTTTCATTAATGGTTTATACCTAAAATATTAGCTGGATGTTTAGCTATCTTATAATTTGCTAGTATAATTTTGATGTTTGACGATAATGCTGAAAGCGGTAGAAATCTTAAGCTAATTATTTATGTTTTTTCAATTGGTTTGAAAAAAATTGATTTCCAAATAATAAAGTTTTACTATTTTGGGAGTGCCAGAAGTAGGTATGATAAATATACCATACATTTACCTTTAAACTAGGAGATTCCCCTTTGAGATATTTAGGTGTTCCACTTCATTTCAAAATGATTAAGCAACAATTAATATTGGAAATCTACATAAGAAATATTAACAAGAAGATTGCCACTTGGCATGGTAGCCTTGATGGGATAAATTTTGCTAGTCAAACATCCTTGAGTAGTTATACTTTCTCTATGGTGTTTTTAATGCTAAAAGGAGTGGATCAACATAGATTTTTTTTTTATCTCAATCATGTACTCTGCCAAACCATAAATATGGTCCATGCTTCTTCCCAACATACTTCTTCGCCGAACATGGAGCCTTCCCTAGTCGTAGAAGCTTACTACTTGTTTTGGCTTTTTGTTGTTTATTATGAGTTTCCTTTATATTTTTTTGATGTGAATTGAGACCCTAATTTCTTTCTTCTTTATAGTACTACATATTAAGCATCTTCCCAACATAAGTCGTGGAGGATGTAAGTGTTGTGTGCATGATCTGAGAGGGAGAGAGGGCTCCGACTTAACTAAATTGAGGCCATGGACTCTTTTAATTAAAGCTAAAATTAATACCATGAAATTTTAGTATACTTTTGGTATAAATATCCTTTTGGAGAACACCAAATACAACATAAACAAACGCACATACCTCATTATCAACGGAACATTGTATTCTACTAAAGATAACTAGGATTTATGAGACAACTAAACAACAAACCAATGGTTTGATACCTAGTGAGCTTGCGGTACAACCACCATCCTGATCAATATAACCAATGGAGGATTCTCCAAAAAATGTATTTGTGATGGTTTCTTGCACTGACCGGTTTGTGAACTAAAAACATTTCAGTTTTTCCTAAATTTTGGAATCAAAATTCAAACTTCCTAGAAAAGTTTGAAAAAATCTAGTAATTCATATATATTGTATTATGTATTATGGAATGTTCCATTAAATTTTAACATATAGTTTGTGAATAAACAAAATCTAAAGTTTTAGGCTAAAAATAGCTAAGTCTAGGTTGATTTTTTTTTTACTTTGGTCGCTCCTATCCATTGGATAAAAATGAATGGTAGATATGTGGGCTAAGTCTCACGGTGATTTTTTACGAATAGGATTCTGACATTAAAAAAACAACGAACAGTACAAAACACCCTAAGAAAAATGAATAGGTACAACATATCTATAAAGTTGAGTCCATTGTTGTGTGCAAGGCGAATCAAGAATGAAAATGCAGGGTAGGATCAAAATAGTCTAAAAGCACTGTATGAACAACACAAATATAGTCTTATGGAGTTCAAATTTATAAATGGAGTTACATTGCAACGCATATCCAATCTCAGCATGTTATAACCTGATGAGACATGAGCCATGAAATAGAATTATAACTTCTAAACATATGTTGTTTCACTAACATAATTGTCTCCTATTTTGTTTATTTGATGTATTGATTTTGCGAGAAAATCACTAGGATTCTATTGTAGTAAAAGGCTTTTTTGTTTGTGCGCTTATTTGTTGGAGAGCATTTCTTAAATTTAATGTAAAATGGTTATGCAAAGGTGCATTTCCGTTTGTCAATTCTATCAATTAATCATAAAACAATACAAAAAATCCATTACTTAGAAAAGGTAAACGCAACGCTTGAACAATTACTCTTGGTAATTAACGTAACACAAACTCATTTATAATTATTTGCTCTCCTCGTGCACTCTTTTTGGGCCCTTGGAGCACCTATCTAGCCAACCAATGTGGGCTTTTTCTAAGTTTAGTCCAGTAGTGGGCCACGATCATGTCCGCAAGCCTAGATTGATAGATCGCTACCGACTGCTTTGTCTTCAGCTGTTTTGGTTGTTTTTTAACTGTGTGGTAATATTGGAGTATAATCCTAATCATCTTCCACGGCTAAGGCACAAAACATTGGAGAGTAGACTTCACCCTAACAAATACTACCTGGTAGATTCACCCCTAGTTGTGTAGGTAAGTGGGACAGAGAGGAGCCCCAACTTACCGAAATTGAGGCCATAGACCATTTTATTAAAACTAAAATTAATACCATTAAATTCTAATCTAATTTTGGTATAAATATTCTTTTCAAACACCGAATACAACATAAACAAACACGCATATCTCGTTATCAATGAAACATTATCTTCCACTATAGATAATTAGGATTTATGAGACACGTAAACAACAAACCAATGGTTTAATCTCTAGTGTACTGGCAGTACAACCACCCTACCGATCAATGTAACCAATGTGGGATTCTCCAAAAAATATATTTGTGATGGTTTCTTCCACTCCCGGTTTGTGAACTAAAAGCATTTTAGTTTTGTCCTACATTTTGATCTAAAAATTTGAACTTCCTAGAAATTTTCGAAAAAATCTAGTAAATCATATATATATATATATATATATATATATATATTGTGTTATGTTGTGGGAAAAGTTCCATTTAATTTTTACATACGGTTTGTGAATAAGCAGAATCTAAAATTTTAGGCTAAAAATGGCTAAGTCTAGGTTAATTTTGCCTTTGGTCGATCCTATCTGCTGGATCAGATGGAAGGCAGATATGTGGGCTAAGTCTCACGGTGACTTAGGTACAACATGTCACTAAGTTGAATCCGGCCACTATTGTGTCATCTAGAATAAACGTGGAGGGTTAGGCTCGAAAAAGTCTAAAAGCATTGTACAAACAACGCAAATATAGTCTCATGGAGTTCAAATTTATAAATGGAGTTGCATCGAAATGTGTATCTAATCTCACCATGGCATGATTTTATGAGACACGACCCATGCAATTTGAAGAATTAGAACTTCTCGTTTCATCTCAACATTTCATTCCCGTTTCCAATTCTATCAGTTAATCATAAAACAATTGAAAACATCCATTAATACAAAGGTAAACGCAACCCTTCAACAATTACTCTTCTTAATTAATCGTAACACAAACTCACTTATAATTATTTTTTGCTCTTTTCGTACTCTAGTTTTGGGCCATTGGGGCACCTATCTAGCCAGCTGAGTTTGATTCCTAGTGAGCTGGGGTTACAACCACTCTCCTGATTCAGTGTAACCAATGATGGGTTCTACCCAAAAAAAATGTGATGGTTTCTTGCACTCACCGATTTGTGAACTAAGATCAATTCAAGCTTTATCCTGAATTTTAAACTCAAAATTCGAACTTCCTAGTACAAAAGTTTGAAAAAATCAAGTATAAATCATAATGGAGCCATCGGTTGTTCGTCCAGCGGATCATTGTGTAACGTGTAGTACGTACGTGTGCAAGATGGAAAAATGGCGGTCGATGATAATGTACGTGTACGTGTGCACGGCCGGCCGGCACACGTATCGAAGCAGCGCTGCATGGGCTTGGGACGCATACAACGTACACCGACGGAGGAAGGCGATGAGTCCGTGATGTGTGCGTGTAATAACTCGTGCACAAACTGATATACTAGGAGTAGGGGAAAACACCAAACCGCGCGTACGTGTGCGCGTGTTAAATACGGATTGATAGATAGATTGGGTCGCTGGCGCCGCTCTATGAAGAGAAAATGACGGGAGACTCGAAGAACGTCCAGGCCTCGATGCTAGTAGTACTCGGCCCAGCAAATCGTCCCTTATCAGAGACTTCGATTCCGCGGTGGCCTTGCAGGCCGGATCGCCCGCGGGCGCGGTGGAATGCATCACGCCCGCGGCCGTGGCGACATGGTCCGCGGCCCACTAGCAGCCCCACCTTGTTTTGTTTTTCGGTTTTCCGATCTGGTTTCCTGGGTTTCTGCCAGGTTCATGGTTCTATTGGTTTCCATGATTCTTAAAAATAATTTTTTGAACATTTTTCAAATTCGTTATTTTTTGTTTGAACAATTTTCAAATTCCAACATTTTTTATATTTAAAGATTTGAATTTTTTTCAAATTTGAACAATTTATATGTTTGAACATTTTTATAAATTTAAAAATTTTCTGCATATGAACATTTTTTAGTTTTAAACTTTTTTCACAACTCAAAAAGTTTTTTCTTAAAACCAGATTTTTTTTCAAATCTGAATTTTCTAAAAGAAAAAAGAAAAAAAATATAAAAAAGAAAAAAACTGGAGAAGAAGCGTACCTGAACCGGCCCACTAGGAGGGCCCGAAGCGGGCACGACGCTATAGCGCACGCCATAGCGCACGCCAATGCGCGGAAACTAGGAGGCCTCCCACAGGCCAGCTGCTGATTGACATTTGCATAAGGTCGCTCTGTTTTTTGTATTTACGGCCATGAGTGGCCTTATAAAACTCACATTCCCATTGCAATGGTAAAATGATCGTGCGAGTTTTTGCTTTTTTGTGCTTATGGTGTGAGTGGCTTCTTGTTCTCAGTTGTTAAGTCATGCCTCCACTTCAATGAATAAGACTTATATTTTTATTAAGAGTGAAGTAAAGCAGAGTTTGATTAAACTTATAAAAAAATTGTCAACACTTATAATGCTATGTAGATATGATATGAAAATATATTGCATGATGCATCTAACAATATAAATTTTGCAATGTACATGTTAATGATTTATTTAAAAACTGGTTAAACTTTATATAGTTTGACATACACACCTTTCGTTGTTGTGACTCGCCGTTTCCCCTAGATCTCACAGCTTTGCTTTCGCTCGGAGATACCAATGTGTCGGCGTCTTCATAATTTTTTTTGGGTAAAGTGAATGTATCAATGTTTAGTATATATGAATTACATCTGGCCTCTACATCAACGTAATATCAAGAACATGTTTATACAACAGACAAACAAAAAAGAATGCACACAACAACAACAAGAAAAGTAAAGTAAAAAATAATGTGCCACGATAACCAATGACTCACAATATTAGCATACAAACCACCACCACTAGCAACATCTATACTGCATTACAACATTAGCATTCGATTTCGCTGTGGTCCATCTCCATCTTTTTTCAATAAAGGGAATATATTAATATCACGAAGATACCAATTACACACAGCCTCTGCAACACTGCAATACCCTAATGGTGGTATGGATGCACACATAAAAAAAGAAACTAAAAAATAGAAGTCCCGCTACAGTGTTCTAGTCCTTATAGCAGTGGCACAAACGCCACCAATACAGCCCTGAAGTCCAAGTTCTTGAAAAGTGACGCCTCCAAGAAGAAAACAGTGCACACGCATCTTCCCCGATCAAAGATCATAGGTTTTCACCCTCAAAAAAGGCTCCGCTCTTAAAACAATGCCTTCAACAAGACCATTGTCAGGTACAACCAATTCAGGCCAGACCTTAGATTTTCACCCTGAAAGGTAGGACTGTGGACTTCTCCTAAGTTGTCGCCCCCACTTACATACCTTTGCTACGAATTCTGAATCACCAAGCCAATTCCTCACCGCCGCAAAGAATTGAATCATCATTACTATTTTTCTTGTCTCGGCACATGACATTCTCCGCCTCTGACTTCACTATGGAACAATGTCTCATGATGGCAACCGATAGAAGAGCTTCGCGCCGCTCCCTCCTGAAAACAAATAGTTGAAAAAAACCTGGGTGCGCACGACTGAATCCCACTCGATCCAGCAATCTCCAGGAAAGAGTCACCCAAGGAAGTTAGCTGGTGGAGCCTTCCGAAACTCGACACTCTGGCCAGATTAAGGTGGATAAGCATCTGGTAGATCTTGACGCGAGAGAAACCCGAGAAATGCTACCTTTATTCAACGATACAGACAAACAGCCCCCCACGCCGCCATCCGCCACCCACCTCCACCGCAGTAGGCAGCGACAGGCGCACCAGCGACCAACATCGCAGCACAGCCACCATCGCCGCAGGGGCCAAGGAGGGTGCAGCATCCACGGCACCACGCGCCTAGGTTGAGACTGCACGGCCCAGATCAAGCCAGCACGCGCCTAGATTAGGCTTGCCAGGTCGGCCGCCGACGAACGCCTTGTAGCCATGCCCGCGGTCCAGGTCGCCGCATCCCATCTCCAGCGTGTCGCCCGCGTCATGACCAAGAGTGCCGCCACTGTGCATCCATCGGGGCTTCACCTCTGTGCGGAGAATGTCCACCCGATGCGCCTCATAAGCCCCCCGCCTTTGGAGGCCGGGTGCCGCCGCCACCACCGGCGCTGGTGGTGGCAACGGCCAGGGAAGCCACGTGAGACGGTAGAGGAGGTCTTGGGCTAGGGGCTGCTGCCCTCCGGAGCCGTCGCCGTGCGGGCGAACCGGGACGAGATCGGGAAGTCTGGGGAGATCGGTCCAGGCTGCCGCGCATTAACGTTTGCATGAAGCCGCTCTGATTTTGTATTCACGACCTATAAGTGGCTTTATGAAACCCACGTTTCTCATTGCAATTGTTAAAAGACTGCACAGTTTTGACAATTTTATATTTGGCTTCTGCTGATGTAAGCAACATTTCTAGACAACCAGAATGCACATAATAAAAAGACAAAGAAGGAAGATGAATAAAGAAAAATAGAAAAAAAATACCACGGTGACCAATAGGAATAATATCCAAACCATCATCAATGGCAACATCCGTACTGCATAATAGTAACGTCTTCATGAAGAGGAAGAGTACACAAATATCGCCTTCGTCCAATCTAGAGATCACAAGTTTTCGCTCTGAAAAAAGTTCGAGATCACCAAACAAAAAAATGTCCTTGACAAAAAAGCGAGGAAAATCCGCTATTACCATATACAACCAATGAAGATGGGATCTTTGGTTTTCTCCAAATGTCCGTCGTCCTTGGATCGATGATGCTCCCCTTCACCCGCCGTCGGACGGCTCGAGTCGGCTATAAGCAGAACATATTATCCCACGGACACACGCGTCTACACCAGTGTCACGATCGGCGTTGACAGTCTAGCTCGAACTTATATCAGCTGAGCCTGTACGTAATACGTACGAAGGAGATGGATCGACGAGCTCGATCCTTCAGGCTTGCAAATGGACAAAACGCCGTACGCATGTACGTGCAGGTGAAGTCTCTTTCGCTAGGTAGCACCTTTCTCTAGCCAATTGGTATGGTTTCGCGTTCATTCTCAACTAGTTAGGGCACTATAGCTAGATTAGGTTGGAAACTTGAAATACACGTGTGTATGTATAACCGAGTCGAGGAGACATAGTTGTCGGTGAAAATCGAGGCGTTTGGTGGGTGATGGCGGCGGTCTACGTCGTTACTTTGATTAAGGCATCGCTTGTGCAACGACTCTCGAATCGCTCGTGCTGCTCCGGGGGAACCCCTGCGATCTGGTTCTAGATCGGACGATGACGACACTGTGGTGTTGTTTCTCTCTTGGAAGCATCATTTGTGGAGTAGCGCTGGATGCTGAGACTGATGGAGGAGAGTTCAAGTCATGCCTGTCGGATTGGTGCTACGCTCAGTTATGTCTGTTCGGCAGGTGCTACGCATGACAGATCTTTCATGATGGCGTTGACGACAGTTATGATAAGGGTTATACGGATCTCTATTTTGAAGGTGGACCAGCAGATTGATGGTGGTGACGGCTTCTGAAGCGAGGACACAAGGCTCTCACCATGGGTTTGCTACACCGAGAGCTCCTATTTTCGCCATAAGGTGACTCAGTGATGCCCTCGGTATTTAGCTGATGGAGCGTTGTTTCTGTTTTTTAGGGTAGAGGTCGTGACTGCAGTTTACTTTCCCCCATTATCGGGCTTCTAGGTGTTGAGTGGTGGCTTCAGATATTATGATGTACTATTACTTTTAACATCTTGTTGTTTAAATTTAATAAAAAAAGTTGTATGCATCTTTCCGATGCAGAGACTGGAATTTCCCCATTTCAAAAAAAAAAACACGCGTGTATGTATATTTGTTTTCAGTCCCACTCCCACCAGCAGATTACGTATCACTGATATTACAAGGTAGCGCACTAAGTAGAGGAAATTTGTGGGTTTTAAGAGCAATCTACTGTGGTGCTAGTGCTGATACGCATCAAAGTCATACAGCCCGCCTGGCCCTGCTGTGCAGTTTGGTCGCTGAAAGGAATTTTGGCGACCACCTAACTGCACGTGTGGTGTGATGATTACGGATTTTTTTATGTTCCTTGCTACACGAAGCTTCTTACGAGTTAATTAGTATGATACCTGGGTATAAAGAATAATGGTTTATCTATGTCTTAATTGTCTGAGAAATTCTTATTTCTAGTGCAATTATAGTTTAAAAAAAGTACAATTACAATGAGTTGCACTTTTCTGACAGAAAAGTACAATTACACTTTTTTACGAGAATTGTACAACTAATGCATATTTTTTAGGGTGACTGAGAAATAAGAAATTCTCAGGCACCTGTTACTTAGCACATCCGAAAGAATAACATCTTGTCAACTGTGACCCATATGATCGATCATGCTAACCTTGCAGGAAATTTCGTACGCGACCAAACTCCTTCCTTTGTTCACCAGGTCTCGACTCTCTGTCCCCCGACGGGGGCCGGGCGGCCTAGCATGGCAACGACGATGGTTTCTCCGGCTGTAGCGGTGTTGCCCCTTCATCTCCCGACCGCCTATTCGGCTCGTCCTGCATCCTATCCCATGTAGGTTGCTGCTGAATCTAGCCATGTGTACATTGCATCAAGGTTTCACCTTCGACCTCATATCATCACAAGGTTTTTTTTTTTTGCTTTCGCATCTTGCTAAGCGTAAATTTTATGTCCCACTATTGGGTTGTTAGTTTTATTCGGTTTACAATGCAGGAGGACGTTTATTTTCTTAATCTTCGTCATATCATCTAGGATTATGAGATATGATTGTGGTTGTCAAAAACTTAAGGAAAAAAATACATAAGCAATACATAGTTCCAACTAAAGGATGTTTTTGGTTTTTTTTTTTTTGAAAAGAGGAACACGGTCCTGGTCTCTGCATCAATTAACGCGCACAACCTTTATTGCAAAGTTTCATAGTTTCGGAATACAGCTCATGGGTCGCACAAGGTGTACATGAAAATCAACCAGCAGAAGAATAAAAACACAAGTCGCACATGCATCTTGTAGTCGTCTGATGTGCGTATGTCAAAAACCTCAATTCCTAAACTGCCCTGATCTTTTGGTCTACAAGTTATATTCCATTTAGTAAGGCGGTACCTACATTTATTCCGATCTCTTTGCTAGTAAAAAAGACGCTCTTGATGAATTTGTTGTGAAAGAAATCATTAGTTTTCTATATCTTTCAATGTTATGTCTCCTTTTGCATTTCACAATGGGGTCTCAAATTTTTAGACACGACCATGTACGATGGTTTACGCAATGCAAAAATCCACATTCTTACGAAGTAAAACACAATGTATAGGGAAACTTGCTTGGTTGCCAAAAAACGCATCTCAAGAGAAGCTAGCTTCTCAACGTGATCGCTTTGGTTTTTCTCTATGATCAGTATAGTCCATGTACACACAGAATTCACCTATTGATATTTTCTTAATTAAAAAAAGGTTTTGCTCATGCGGTCCTCCTCTCCTCTAAGATTTAACTACCATTTTTGATAGATTTGAGATGAAAGAAATCATTAGTTTTATCTGGATTTTCCCATGTTACGATCTGATTTGATGTCACACCAGGCCCTCGAAATCTAGATACGGCCATTGAGGATGATTTACCATGCAAAGACCCACATTTTTACGAAGCAAAACACGATACATTAGGAGGTAAGGCGTATTCCTCTTGTAGTGACAATATTTGATTTGGAAAGATCAAAATTGTCATATTTTTCCAAGAGAAGCACAACAAGAGCTAGAGGTGCCTTTTTTGTCCCAAAGAAGGCATCTAAAAGGAAGCTAGCTTCTTATCGTGATCGTTTTGGTTTTTCCTATGACCATTAAGGTTGAATGGTAGTGCTTGTGCGGTCCTCCTCTCTCCTACTGACGAGGGTTAACTCGACAAATGTCCTAGATGAAGGACTTAGGATCGGGGGAATAGGGCGTCGGATGAACTCGAAGGTAAAGATCAGTCAAATAAGGCATGTATCGAGAATAAACGTGGTGGTCAACTTAGCTTACTCTCAATCTATCCCTGACCCTGGCCCCTATATATAGGTGACGAGGTCTTAAAGAACCGGTCGGGTCCGATACATATTACAAATTCTGTATACGACATAGACTCGTACTTCGACTATGATTACACTTGGGCCTAACTTAACAGGTCTCAGGGGTACACAAGTAACGTGCTCTATTATGTATACCTTGTCACCTACACTTAAAGGGCACTTCTATAGATTTGATGTATAATATAGGTTCAGTTTTATCCCCATTGTCCAGTGTTATGTATTATTTTATGTAGCACCAGGACCCTCAGTTTTAGACACGACCATCTGTGACTGTTTATGCACTGTGAATACCCACTCTTTAACAAAGCACAACCATGCAGTGCAGTTCTCCTCTTGTATGTGGGCATGTGGCAATTCTTGATTTGGAAGGATCGAAAGTGTCATATTTTTCCAACATAAGCGTGCGTGGAGGGTGTGTCGAGGTGGATTTTTATCGACAAAAGGCATTACAAAGGAAACTAACTTCTTATCCTGATCCTTTTGTTTTTCGTGACCATGGTGGTCCTCTTGTACATATTGAATTCGCTTTCTGATCTACTTTGGTAATGTTAATTAACAAAAAAAATAGTGCTTCTGCAGCCCTCCTTGCTACTATAATTTAAAGCACACTTTTGATACTCGAAATCAGTATTTTTCTCCATTTTTCAATATTACAATCTTATTTTGTTCACGTAGGGACCCTCAGAATTCTAGACACGGCCATCCCTATGGGTTTGCACAGTATGAAGACCCACCCTTATTACAAAGCACAACATGGTACATATATTCCACACCATAGAGATTCTGGAGGTGTCTTTTATCACGAAAGAAGGCATCTCAAAGCAAGATAGCTTCTCATCATGGTCGTTTTGGTTTTTCTATGGCCAGTTCCTCTATTGTCGATATTTGATTTGGATTAACCGAAACCGCCAACTTTTCTAGCAGAAGTGTTCCTAGAGTTATGTGGGTGGCTTTTGTCGCCAAAGGAGGCATCTCAAAGGAAGCTTTCTTCTCATCGTGACTATTTTGGTTTCCTAAGATTTACATTTGATGTACATGTGTACTTTTCACCTTTTAATTTTTCCTTAATATTCCTAAAATGGTAATGCACCTACGGTCCCCTCTCCCCTAAACTAAGAGGGCACTCTTCAAAGGTTTGTCGTGAAAGAAATCACTAGTTTTGTATGCAATCTCCAGTGTTACATGTTGTTTTCTATTTTTGCACCGGGCCCCAAATTTCTAGATACATATGTACATGAGTTTCACACAATGCAATGCGGAAACCCACATTTACGAAGGACAACATTACATTAGAAACTAAGGCGTGTTCTTCATGTGTCGATATTGATTTGCATGGATAGAATACGCCAACTTTTCTAATAGAAGAATACCTAGAGTTATGTGGGTGGCCTTTGTCGCTAAAGAAGGCATCTAATGGAAAGTTAGCTTTTCACCGTGATCATTTTGATTTTCCTAACCTTTACAGTTGTTGTACATTTGTAATTTCCACCTTTTGATTTTTTCCTTATACTTTGAAAATTGGTAATGCTCATGCGGTCCTGCTCTCCCCTAAAATTTAGAAGGAACCCCCAAAAGATTTATCGTGAAAGAAACATTTGTTTTATCTGCATTCTTCAAAGTTACATGTTGTTTTCTATTTTTGCACCGGGCCTCAAATTTCTAAATACATATATACGTGAGGTTTACGTAATGCAATGCGGAAACCCACATTTTTATGAAGGACAACATGAAATAACAAACTATAGCGTGTTCCTTTTGTGTCAATATTGGTTTGCAAGGATCGAAACTGCCAACTTTTCTAACAGAAGCATACCTAGAGTTTTTTGAGTGGCTTTTGTCGCTAAAGAAGGCATCTCAGGGGAAGTTAGCTTTTCATCGTGACCATTTGATTTTCCTAAGCTTTACAATTTGATGTCGATGTAGATATGGATTTTTCACTACCCTTAATTCCGCCTAGCCTACCCGCCATTTCACGATGGTTGCGCTCGCGCAGCGATGGCGTTCGTTCGATCTTTGTTTCCCTGTACGTTTTGACTGTGTGGCATTTTTACTGCCGTTAGATGTGGTAATTCTCTTTCTCACCCTTAGTCTATCTTCTCGGTTCAGTGACATGTGGGGACACAAGATAACGGGGCCAGTTGCAGTCACAGCAAGAGCTTCTCGTCGGTGTCACAAAACATCTGCTTCTTTTGGCTACGTATAAAAGCCGGGCAAAAACCTACCTCCCCAATTCGGCCGCCTCGTCTCGCCCCCTTCCCCCCCCCCCCCCCCCCCCCCAATCAGCCGCCTCTCTTCCTCCTCCAATCCCCACCTCTTCATCCCCGCCTCCTCCTCCAATCAGCCGCCCCTGACGACAGGGAGCATATCGACCGATGCGACGTCGGCTAGGGTTTGTGCGGTGGCGGCTGATGAAGGACGGAGGATGGATGATGAGGAATGGATGCGGTGGCTGTGGAGATTGGGAGAAAAGGGGGAAGGTACGACCCCATCGCTGCCTGTACAGGCCTCGTTCTTGGAGTATCCACACACCTCGAAGCTCTGCCGTCGGCTCGTCTTCAAGCTGAGCACTTCATCGTCCCCCTAGATGCTCGTCTCTGCGTGGTCCTGGTGAGCTCCCGCTCCTCCTCACCTCCTCCACTTGTGAGTGATATTTTTCCCATTAGTATTCACATCTAGATTCTTTTTCTAATTCTCCCTTCTGGATTTCTTATTTAATTATGAAGCATGGAGATGGATGCTATTTATCAAGGAAGAAGTTGGTTACAGTATTCCTTTTGAAGGATGCATCAAGAAGAAAATAATTGCAGGGAT
Source organism: Dactylis glomerata (assembly GCA_007115705.1). Lineage (NCBI taxonomy): Eukaryota > Viridiplantae > Streptophyta > Magnoliopsida > Poales > Poaceae > Dactylis > Dactylis glomerata. The sequence goes on along the minus strand of QXEO01000538.1, from coordinate 359,805 downwards.
ATCATCTATATTTTTTTGATAAGGGGATATCATCTAAATATGTATGAGTTTCATTTCTTTGATTGAAGATATATTTGTGCCTAAAATGAGGAGGCTTAGGAGCTCACAAGATTGAGGTATTACATCTCCTATAAAGGATCCTCGAGGATCTATATATGTATTACATCTCACAATAGAAGCTAAGATAATTCTAGGGAGGTGTTTGTGCTTGACATCTTATTTCTTTTCTTGGTTTGTCGGGTTCTTGTTGGGCTACAGCCTCTAATTAGGCGGGCTGGTGCAGCCAACAGTAGCCGCAACTGGTGGAGGCAGTGGGCTGCGTGACGACAGTACCTGGTGAGTCTTTCCCCAAACCTCTCCGCCGCCTCTTCTATTTACATCTAACACTCTGATTCCAATTGCTAACTGATCTTTTTTTTTGTAAACACGATGTGTGCTGGTCTGAACAAGAAGAGAAGGAGGTATCAAGAAGACCAATGTAATTTTCTCTCTTCTGAACACAGCCTAATTTATAATGGTACTGCATATATTCGGGAAAGAAGAGGATATGTGAAAGCTAGAAGAGAGAATGGTACTGCATATTTTCAGATGTAGTAGACTTCATGCATATATTGATTGAATTGTAATCCCGTGTTATATATTGCAGTTCACATGCTGTGGTCCATTGTGAGATATATATATGGAGCTAGGCTAAAGTTCAGATATTGTTGTGTTTTAAACTCCACTTCACATGCTCTCGTCCATGATGAGAATATATATGGAGCTAGGCCAAGATTCAGATATTGTTGTCCAGGTATTGGTGGTACATCTAACTAATTAGTATGATCGGATCGCATGGTTCCCATGGCTGCACGAAGTGATACTGTGTACTGAATTATCTTTGAATAACATGCATCCTAAATTTGACTTAAAGTAGTATACTGTATCAAAAGGAGTCCTGACATTCTGCAATGCATTATTATCTTAATGAAAGTTCGGTTTTGCCTTCCATTATTTCCTTGTCCTTCATATTTAAATAGTTTTCAGAAGTTTCTTGCTTTTGCATTTATGATCCAGAGGGAAGCAAGGAAAAGATGCTTGACACACTTTTATTATATAAGGGAAGCTCATAGGCTGTATATCGATGTTTCACCTACAATGGGGCTTCACAAATTATCCCACTTAATATGGGTTTGTACAACAGTAGCTTATATGGACATAGCTGTTTTGTGCCGGCTGGACATCACAGCCTCATCGTTAGTTCTGATGTTACTTTAGATAGATCATATATCTGGAAAATGTCTAAAACACATTGCTTTGTTTAGTAAATCTGGTCAATCTGTTCCAAGTGCACTTAAATGGATCTTAAAGAGGAGGCAACATATTGTTACTCAAGAGACGCTAATCCTCACATTGTTATTGTGTTTCTCTTGCAGCGGAAAATGCCTGTAGTTTGATGTACACAAGATTGTATCTAGGAAAACAGAGAAATACTTGTCAAAATTGTTTTATAGGGGCAGTTAGGAGTGCAGCCTTATTTTTTGCTCAGGCCTGACTAGCCATTTTATGTGAAGGTGAGTGTGACTTCTTAGCTGTTACATCTGCTATTTCCTTTTTTCTTTCCATTTACCTTTCCTACAGATAGTGCTAATGAGTTATGATATTTACTGGATAATCTCTTTGATGGAACTCCTCTGGAAATGAATTAGAAGGGAAATGCACTGCTGAGCTCAGGTTTTAGACACAATCATTACCATTATTCTTATGTGTTCATTTTAGATGGGGTTTTGGTAGTAACAAAATCTATGGTACTGATAGTAAGTTGTAACAATACATATCTAGCTTTGCATTTTGTATAATTTCTTCAAACAACACATTTTCTTACAGCATATGCTATTTGATATTGCTTTTGTGACTTTCGTCGGTTAATGTGCTTGAACAGGAGAGGCTAAGTTTGTGCTTTTTGACAGGGTTGCAGCAGCAGCTGTAGGCAAGCCGTTAGCAGCCTTGCTACGTAAGAGATACCCAGGTCATACCACACCCGAGGCCATAGCTAATGCTGCCAGGCATGGCATAGGTGTTCCGGGGGAAATTAGTTCCCTTGTTCTGTGGTTTTGTTCATCCTTTAGCTTTCTGTGGAGAATGCTGCTTCAGATAAAGCAATGGCAGCTGGTTTTGTTCATCCTTTTAGCTTTCTGTTGTTCCTGGTTTTACTTAGTTTTTAAAATCAAATTATCCAGCCACATGTGGAGGTTGTGCCAGGTGACGCCACACCTGTTGAAAACAAGAATGATGAGATAGTGACTCCGAAGACTAAAAGGTTGGTCTTGCTGCTTACTAGCTTGTCGTGTATATTGCATGTTTCCATGCTTGTCGTGTATATTGCATGTTTCCATGCTTGTCACCATTATTTGCCGCCTAGGCTCTTTCTATGTATGCATTGTACCATTATGAGCGTCCATGGTTGTTGGTTGAAGCAGAGTTATTTACCATGTGTTTATTTTCGTGTGCCAGGATCATCAATACTTCCAAGTCTGGTGGGTCGGCCAAAAAACGAAGGCGTAGTAACATGTTTGCTCTGTCTGCAGACATACCTTGTATATAAGGTAAATCTAGGTTCTGTCTGTAGAGGTTGTTGAACTGACAGTTATGCCAGCTCATAACAGAGGTGCAAGACTTGAAGCAAAGGAATAGCTACAGATTAACGCCGTGGTAATGGTGGAGGATTTCTATCTGGTAAGAATTTGAATCTCCCTACTACATTTTCAAACAGAGGATTAAGAATGTGGGGTATAACAGCTTTCATAAAACGCCAGTGTTCTTTCCACATTCATCAAATAAACAAAGTACCTATGTTTATATTCTTTGATATAACTGTGCAACCAAGTACATGTAGATAATCAACATAGAGATTTCCCAGACAGCTTTCTTACTCAATCCAAAGCTAATAATTCTTTTTCTGATTTTCATATCACAGAATATCGCAAGGATACTGAGAATCTCATGTAGGCCATTGATTGATCTTATGTTAGAAGAACTTCAAGTTCCAAAAACCTTGCATCAACAAGTATTCCCCTCGAAAGCACATGGAGAAAAGAAGGTTCAAAACACATTAAACATGGTGTGAAGCCTATGCCTGATCTTTCTATTGCTCGCTTTTGTTTTCTATGTACAATTGGAAATCCTATGTCTCATGTAATTTCAGCTTATGACTATTGTACTCTCCAAATACAATGTAATGCAATACTCCTAAAGTATTGTGTGGTTCCTCAGCCTCTAACGCCAAGTCCCGACACTTTCTCTCTAAGTCCTCACAGTGAAGGTACCTAATGTCAATAACTTTGAATCAGCAAGGACAAATGCAAATTGCTATAGTACTCCAACTATTTAACCGTTCTCCTACAATCGAATGCATTGCTATATGAATACTTACCCTTCTGTTGAATTCGCAGCATCGCATGAAGATTCATAATAATAGGTTTTGAACTTCTTAAATTTTACTTTTTCTATACTTGTTGAATTCACAACATCGCATGAAAATTTAGAATATCAGGTTTTGAACTTTATAAATGTTTCATTGTCTATACTTCATGAGCCTAAAACCAATGAATCTCAATCGTACAAATAGCAATTTTAAAAGCAAGTGCGCGATAGCGCAACGGGTCATCTAGTTTTTTAAATCTTACAACAATGGATGTGCTTGTGCGGTCCTCCTCTCTCCTAAAACAGACAGTAGATTTTAAGAGCACAATTTTCACTGTTTACAAATTGTGCAGAAGTGCTGGAACGTGTGATATCCTTGTCGGATACATCAATGTGTTGCTGAAACATTTGGAAAGGGGTAGTGGCATTTCATTGCACTCTGCACTGAGCGGTCAGCACCTCCCCTGCCGTAGCCCTCCTCTGCTCTGCTCTCTCTACCTCTCTACCCTGCAGAGTATAGCTCAGTATACATAAATACTGCTCGCCCATGTGTGTTCTTCTTCCCTCTCTTAATTGACACCTCTCTCTTTCACCAGATCTCTTCGTCTCCGCAACTACTTCCTCCCTCGCTATACGCAGGCACGGAGGCTCCGGGTCCATCGAGCTGATTCACTGCATTGTTCGTCTGTTCTGATGGGCAAGAAAGGGGCCCTCACTTCCGTCTTCTCCAGGTCCAGGTCTAGGTCCGGCGTCGACTCCCCGCCCTGGCCGTGGCCTTCCTGCGGGGACCCGCAGACCGACTCCTTCCGCGCCGGCGGGGAGCCCTGCGCCTCGGCTGCTAGTGGCAGCAAGTGCGGCCCCGTCGCCGCGACGCACCGCAAGCTGGCTGGTGCCGCCGCCGCCGCCGGCGAGATGTACAAGACGGTCAACTCGGTGTACTTCGACCCCGACGGCGGCGAGTCGTGTTCCGGCCTCAAGGACGAGGAAGAATGGGTGGTGGTGGAGGACGACGGCTTCCCGGCTGCCACTGCGTGCGCTGAGGACGACTGCTCGGAGGCCGTAATCCGCAGCCTCAGCCGGACTACCTCGTCTACCCACCGCTTCTTTTTCGACCAGGACAGGCTGGCGACCAGCTTCATCCTGCCCGCGGCTGCGGCGTCGGTTTCTTCGCCGGCCAGTAGCACGCCGCCGGAGGAGGAGGAGGAATCGGCGGCGCCGTCGGAGAAGGAGAAGCAGCCAGTCGCAGGAGACGGTGGCAAGTCGCTGGTGGTGGAGGAGAGCGTGGCGCTGGCTGTGGAGTCGGCGGACCCGTACCAGGACTTCCTGGCGTCCATGGAGGAGATGGTGGCCGCGCACGGGCTGCGGGGCTGGGACGCGCTGGAGGAGCTCCTGGTGTGGTACCTCCGGGTCAACGCCAAGCGCCACCACCCGCTCATCGTCAGCGCCTTCGTCGACCTGCTCGTCGGCCTCACCACCACGCCGTCGTCCACCTCAACGACGACGACCACGACGACGGTGACTACCTCGAGTAGCGGTACCAGTACCAGTAGCAGCGCGAGCATTGGGAGCAGCAAGAGCACGAGTACAAGCATCACTACCACTAGTACCGGTGATGACGTGGTTGCCCCGGTAGCAGCCGAGCAATGCGGTGGCGGGAACGGGAAGAAAGCCTCCTCGTCTTGCTCCTCCTCGTCGTCTTCCTCCTGCGTCCCCTCTGGCCTCGACGAGGCAGGACGTGGAGATGACTAGCCGTCTGATCATCGTAATCACACCGATAATCGATCGATAACTACAGTAATCTGCATGCATATACTGTTTCTAGCTAGACTTCAGATCAGTTAAGCAAACGACAAATTAACCGATGGAGTTCGGCCATGGATGCCGGAATATTTTGTTTTTAGACTTCGGATTAGTCTAGTTTGGATGGCGATCGAGGTTACTGATAGCACCTAGGAGTAGTATAGTTTAGAAACTTTAGAGTATGCGCTTCTCCGTTCAAGAGTATGCGTTTCTCTTGATTTGTGCATGTTCTTGCTAAATATCACATGGCTAGGTAGCTGACTTACAAACAAAAAAAACCTTTGATTTGGGGGCATGAATAAGCCAAATCGCTCACCGACCTGATCTGCAGGTTATGCCGATCTCGATGACACGACTAAAATTGCATAATGGCCTTGCGTGCACAGCGCTCCACAGTACGTAGAAAGCCATGATTTCGGCGAGAAGCCGACGGCAGCCAGCGACCACCATGACGAGTCGTGGTGAGCGAGAGCGAGAGCAAGAGGACGACTATACTCGGATTCAATGCGAGCAGGGAGCAGTCCTCTCCCTGCTCTTGCATCAATGCGTGCGTGCGAGTACACATGACCCTGCAGGCCTACACTGCACCTCCCCGTCATCTCTAGATTTTTTTCTATCGGTAACTCCTAGGTGAGCTCTTCCTGGCTCAAAACAAAAAAAAATATTCTTCAACAAATTATCAAAAAATATGCATATGTACACGATGGAGTATAATATGAAGATACTAAGATGAGGGCATCTTATCAAAGATTGGCACACCAGGACAATCTACGACGTGTAATAATTAAGTCTAAGATTGTATCATAATTTTTATTTGTGTCCACGTTATTTCTTAGGCAGGTTATGTTATGGGCCGTGTCCAGTAATTTTCTAGCCGCTTATATATGGAGGCGGGGCGGCTAGGGGTTAGAGGAGGCAGAAAATAATGTAAAACTTTGTGTTCACACGTGTGTTCCATCTCTCTGGGTTGGCCTATTGTGACGGTGTCTCCGATATTCATTTAATATCCAATATATTATGTTTTGTATTAAGGTGTTTGTTATTCAAGTATTGTCGTGCTTTGGCGTGAGACTCGCTATTCGCCATCGAGTTGCTTGTTGGATTCATTTATTCGACGTGAGGTTCGTCTACATTTACGAGTTGCTCGTGAGATTGACGTTTTGCATCTTTAGGTTGCATGTATCGCTCACATGATTAGGAGATTTATTAGATTCATTGGTTCAGGAGGTGCATCAAGAAAAATTGGACAAAACTGTCTTCATCATACTAGTGCCGGTGCAGAAATGTTTCATACTATTGTCCTATGGAGAAAAACAAATCCAGTGTACAAAAAGTTCTATTTTAGCCACACGTGGTTTGGAAATTTGTTTCGGGGCATGGGAGCATATGCTCCCACCATCGGAAAAACCATTTTTAAATTGTCAAAAAATTCCAAATAAAAGTTTAGCACGTATGTCTCGATATTCTATGTGCACGTGACAAGTTTCGTGAAAAACCGATATTTTAGTTGTCTTGTATAAAAAAGACAAAAAAATAAGCATGTACTTTGACGTGACCATATTACATCATTGAATTTTTGTAGGAACTCTCAGAAATTCAGTGTGGCACATGGGAGTATATGCTCCTTCCACCGAGAAAGCATTTTGAAATGTTGAAAAAATTTAAATGGAGAATTTAACACGTAATAACATTCTATGTGCGCACATCAAGTTTTGCGAAAAACCACATTTTTTGTGTCTTGTGTAAAAATACAAATAATGTCATCGTAAAAAAAATAACACCATATTTTGTGTCTTCTACACATGACACAAAATTATCGATTTTCCGTAGAACAACTTTGTGAGCACATAGAATGTTAAGATCTACGTGTTGTTTTTCTCTCCAATTTTTAAACATTTCAAGAATGTATTTAAAACAAAAATTTCAAACCGGGAGCATAACACCACTTGCCACTCTACTTTTTGGTTGCATCTTGCAACCTAAACAATAATTAGAAATGCCAACATCTTCAATTGGTGCATGCGGAAGTAGTGAAATCTCTCAACGACCTCCCGTAACAATGTACGCATGTAGTTAAGAAAAACTTTGAACATTAATTTGAGTAAAAAATATGAATTATAGGTCATAAAAGTTATACTTTTTTTAAAAAAAAGATTGCTTCAGCCCTCGCGTCGTCCTTCCGAGGGCGACTATGGTTTTGGCGCCTCCCCCTTTCCTTCCCCTCGTTGTGACCACAATGGTCACGACCTCCCACGGTGGACACCAATGACGTGGATTGACCCCGGCAATGTCCATGGATGATGTACTAGGGTTAAGGGTAAATAGTGCGATGGTGATTTCATCAGCTGACAACACATGAGAAAACGAGATTTTACCTAGGTCCAGCCGCTCCGCAGGAGGTAAAGACCTACTCCTGCCTGTTTGATCTTCATAGATGATGGTGATTACAAGGTTGCCGTGATGGCTATGGTGGTTGAGCGTGAGGTTATGAGTTTTACTCTCTGACGTCCCCTCATGGCGTTTATATAGGAGGCCAAGTCTCAGGTTACGTGTCCAGTTCAGTTATAGGGTAGCGATAAACCCTAGGATTTCCCTAAATCGTAGACTAGTCAATGTTTCCATGCCAAGGTAATGGGTTCTGAGGCTTCGTATCCACCGACTCTTCCTTGGGCCTCGTGTCCTTAATAATCTTGATGTGGGCCTCCTGTTGGGCCACACCTGGTATACCAATAGTGGGTACCCAATAGGTTATGCCCACGCCACCGGTGGAGGCGGCGGCGAGAATCTCGTTGCTCCAGCTTGTGCAAAGGACTTTGGGCTCCAGGGTGGCGGCCTTGGTTGGAGAGGTGGAGCCGATCCTGGAGGAGAGAGCAAAGTGCTCTCTTCGGCCGTAGAGAAGGTTCAGGGCTGCAGCAACCTCAGTGATATCTTGTTCGTGTATTCATTTTAAAGAGAGTGGCTGATCCTCTTTTGCTTCATCTTCATCGTCTCGTGGAGTCCTATAGAGGAAGTTGTGTGTGGTGCATTGTAAGCTGCTTTGATCAACACCTTGTATCAAATTGGTCGATTGAGCCTTTGTTAATTTAAAATCGGACACTTGAGTGCTTTTTTCTAAATATATATATATATATGGTTAAGAACTCCTTTTTAAATATGACACCAATGGTTTGTATTTATGGTATATATTTCACATTTTATTGACAAAATGAATGGTTGTTTTTGAAAGAGCATTTCCCGCCTAATTGATTTTGGCGTTTGTTAACAATACATTATCTATTAATGTGGTGATTATGCTTTGCAGGATTTTATTATATTCTTGCACAAGATATTGGGTTTCCTATATTATACTTGAGAATTAATATTGCCCAAAGGAAATCCTTGAGGAAATGGTTCAAATATGCTCTGGGAGATGGTTTCTATGAAGTTTGGCCAGGGAGGCCGGCTTTAGCCGGTCCCCAGACCGGCTATAGCCGGACTGCCCTGTTTCGGAAGAAGCTCTGCGCCTCTGGGGTAACCCGGCTATTTGTCCGGCTATTTCCGGCAGGGCCGGATTTTTCAGACCGGCTATAGCCGGTGTGGAGTCCGGCTTTAGCCGGTGTGACCGGCTTTAGCCGGACTTAACTCCGGCTTTAGCCAGACTTTTCTGGCTGGCAACGGTCTGATTTTTGGGGGGGTATAAATACCCCCCACCTTCTTCCCCAATGAGCTGCTCGTCCAAGAAGAAGAACACCATTATTTTGAGCCACCAAATCAACTAGATCTTCTCCCTCAACCCACCAAAGCTCTTGATCTTTGGAGAATCGAAGGAGAAGACCATCATCTACATCCTCACCGAAGCGATTTGATTTCCCCTCTCATTTGCTTGAGGGCCCTTGTGTCTTGGGTTCCCTTGTGTCCCAAGACCTTGTTTGTGTATTTGATATCTTGCTACTTATTGTTTGACAGCATTGTGTTGTGCTTGGGAGCCTCCAATTCGGTTGTGGATGCGTGCCCCAAGATTGTAAAGGCCGGTTCCGCCTTGAGGAATCCCTTAGTGGAAAGTGAGCTAGGCCTTTGTGGCGGAAGCTTGCACTGGAGAATAGGGTGAGCCTTTGTGGCGTTGGTTAGGCCTTTGTGGCAACCACACCCCTCCAACGTAGACGTACTTCCCCTAAAAAGGAAGGAACTACGGGAATTACATCCGTGTCTCCGTGTGCTCCACTCTCGGTTACCTCTATCCTTTATTGCCTTTATATATTGTATCTTGCTTAGCTTGCTTGTTGTCATATAGGTAAATTCACCTTAGTTGCATATCTAGAGAATTTACCTTTTGTGTCAAGCCTAAATTGAAAAAGAATTAAAATTTGAGTAGCACCTATTGACCCCCCCCTCCTCTAGGTGCCCATACGATCCGTTCAATTGGTATCAGAGCCTCGGCTCTTATTTCGGGCTTAACCGTCTAAGAGTATGGAAACATCACCTAGTGAGGGCTCGGGTCAAGTTTCCATGGGTGAGTTCAAATCTTTGGAATCATCCATGACTTCCATGACATCTCAAATAAGTGAGTTGCGTGAAATGATAGCGCAACTCATGCAAGCTAAAACTGCTAATGCCTCTCCACCTCCGGAAAAACCCGCTACTCCACAAGTGGAGAATGTGGTGGTTGATGTGGAGGGTGCCGATAAAAATGGCGATGCTAAGTCTTCCACCAAGGACGACGGGAAAGGTGAATTCCCACATTGGTATTCACCCGACCCGCCGGTTCCTCATCCTCATATTAACCATAGAGGAGACCCACCTAAGCTTGATGCATTAAACTTTGGTCAATGGCAATATCAAATGATCTCTCATATGCGCAGTTCTTGCATCGAGCTTTGGAGGATCGTTGAGGAAGGATTCAAGGCCGTGGATCCCCACAACATGACAAGAAGAGAGACGGTCGATAGCCAACTCAATGCTACCGTTCTTCACATGATTCAAGTCGCCGTTGGATCCAAGGACTTGCCTCACATCCAACACTTCTCCACCGCCAAAGAAGCTTGGCAAGGACTCTCCGACGTCTTTGTTGGCAATGAGAGCATGAAGAAAACGAGATATATTGCCTTCTCAAATCAAGCGGAGGGATTCTTCATGATGGATGGTGAGGATCATCAAGAGATGTATAGAAGACTCAAGGCTATTACTACCACCTTCAAGAACCTCGGTGCTCACCATATTGATGATGAGTGGATCAAGATGAAGTACATTCTTGCTCTCACTCCATATGAGCCCGCGGATGTGAAGAGTGTTCAAGGAAAGCACAACTTCAATGAGATGACCTCCAATCAAGTGATGCAAGAGATTCAAGCCTACGAGGTTTCCGCACAAAATGCGGAAGATGCTCGTGCCCGTGCCATAGGAATGCAAAGAAGCTCTAATCTTGCATTGAAAGCAAGTGTGGTTGAGAAAGAGGTTCCTCTTCAAGCTAGTATTGAAGCAAGACTAGAGATGTGTCCCGAGGACATAAGACATGAGTACAATGAACAGATGGCCTTCTATGGAAAAACCTTTTGGGTTGATCCACACAAGGCTAAAGAAGACAATCAAAGAAGGAGCAAGTCAAGTGGCTATCAAAGGAATGACAACAATGGTCAAAGGGTGAGGACATGCTATAATTGCAATGATAGATTCCACTTCATTGCCGAGTGCCCTTATGAGAAGAGAGAAGATCATGGTGGAAAGCTCATCCTCAAAAGCAAGACCAAGTCACCATCAAAGAAGCCATTTGTGAAGAAGGGTGGACCAAAGAAGAAACAACCAAAGTTTGTGTTCTTGACTCAAGAAGAGTACTCCGCAAGTGAGAGTGAAGAAGAAGAAACTACAACTAGTGAGATGGCCGCAATGGCAACCACCTCCACTTCCTCAACATCACTCTTTGAATCCCCCAATGAGGACTCTCTTGTCAAGAACGTCAAGTGCCTTATGGCCAAATCTTCCGAGGTATCACCCACATCTTCCTCCTCCTCTAAGACAAATGATGCTCCCTTGAATGATCTTGCTAGTCTTAGAGTAAAGGAAGAAATTATTGCTTTTGATGACTATGTGTCTAGTGTAGATGGTGTTCATAAGATTCACTTTGAACGTCTATTGAGCCAATATGGTAAAACTCTTGAAAAACTAGATGAACAAATGAGGCTTGAAAAAGAATATGCTCAAGATATTGCCTCACTAACCGAGTCTCTTGAAGAAGAGCAAGAGGAACGAGCAACTCTTGAAGAGAAGCTCGATTCCATTGAGAAAGCTAATAATGAAGTTGTTTCCAAACTCATTAAAGAGCGTGACCATGCTCGTGCTAAAGTAAAAATGCTTAAAAAGGAAAAGGTTGAATTTGGTGTTGGTCATGATATACTTGTTAAGGATTTAGAAGATCTTGACAAGGCTCACAAGGCCTTGAAAAGTGAACACTCTATTCTTACCAAGTCACATGAACAACTTCAAATTCAATTGACTAAGAATAATGTGCCTAGTTCTTCTACTTCTACTTGTGATCATGCAAATGTTATTGAAGAAAATGCTAGGTTGAAAGATGAGCTTGCCAAGTCCTCCATTCCCATAGGTGAGAAAAACTTGAATGACCTTTTGAGTAAGCAAAAGGCATTTGGTGATAAAACGGGGATTGGCTTTGTCTCAAAGAAGAAGAAGAAGAACAACAAGAAAAAGAAGGCCAAGCCCGCACAAGCAAAGAAGGATCCTATTGTGGGTGTCAAAGCCACTCATGATGATCATGCGGGAATTGCTAACCCTCACTATGTTTTATTTTGTGATTATTATGGTGATGTTTATGCAAAATATGTTGGTCCAAATGATGGTTATGTTGCTTGGTCTATTTGGGTTCCAAAGACCCTTGTTGCTAACAAAAGAGGACCCATTGAGAAATGGGGACCTAAAACCAAGCAATAATCTCTTGTAGGACTATGCTTCCGGTGGATCAAAATGGGTGCTTGATAGTGGATGCACAAGTCATATGACCGGAAACAAGGAGATTATGACGGAGATGAGGCCTAATGATAACAACATAACCGTCACTTATGCAGACATGTCACAATCCGAGGTATTGGGTCTTGGCAAGGTGGTGGTCGCACCGGATATTTCCCTTGTGGACGTCATGCTTGTTGAGACCCTAGGTTACAATTTACTTTCAGTTCGTGCACTTGGTAAGATGGGCTTTGCCGTCTTCATTGATAATGAAATTGTGGTACTCTTGTGGAGCAAGTCTCTAAAGGTCGCTTTCGTTGGGCACATTGAAAACAACTTGTATGTGGTGGACTTCTCGGGGAAAACCACTACAAGTGCAATGTGTTTATTTGGAAAGGCCGATGTGGGTTGGCTTTAGCATCGCCGACTAGCCCATGTCAATATGAGAACTTTGCAAAGCCTTCACAAGGGTGGCCACATACTCGGACTAAAAGAGAATGTTTCTTTTGCCAAAGATCGTGTTTGCAGGGCTTGCGTTCTAGGAAAAATGCATGATTCTCCCCACCCAAGCAAGACTATCATTTCTTCCAAGAGGATCTTGGAGCTCCTTCATGTGGATCTTTTTGGTCCTCCCTCTCATGCAAGTCTTGGTGGGAAGAAATATTGTTTGGTGATTGTTGATGACTATTCAAGATATACTTGGGTCTACTTCTTCAAGCATAAGAGTGAGACTCAACAAACCGTCATCGACTTTGCCAAAGAAGTTGAACGTCAACATGGGCAAAATATTTTGGCAATTAGAAGTGACAATGGCTCGGAATTCAAGAACTACACCTTAAATGGATTTCTTAGTGATGAGGGGATTCATCATCAATATTCCGCTGCATACACCCCTCAACAAAATGGTGTAGCCGAGAGGAAGAACCGGACTCTTATGGATATGGCTAGGTCCATGTTGGCGGAGTTTAAGTCTCCATACAACTTTTGGGCCGAAGCTATCTCTACGGCTTGTCACTCTTCAAACCGGCTCTTCCTCCGCAAAGGCCTAAACAAGACTCCATATGAAATACTCACCGGAAGCAAGCCCAACATCTCCTACTTCCGAGTTTTCGGGTGTAAGTGTTTCTTTCAAAGAAAAGGAGTTCATTTAGGTAAATTTGATCCGAAAGCAATAGAAGGTATTTTTGTTGGTTATGGTGCCGAATCCCACACTTATAGAGTCTTCAACAAGTCCACCGGGCGTGTTGAAGAATCTTGTAGTGTGGTATTCGAAGAGAATGATGGCTCCCAAGGGGGGCGAGATGTTGTTTCTTGTGATGTAGATGATGAAATACCTCGAGAAGCCATAGGAAGAATTGGCGTGGGATTTTTCCGCCCCATTGAGGGACACCTTGTGGCGGACCGAGAAGGACTATGCTCTACTCAAGTGGAGCCTTCATCTTCACAAGCTCAACAAGCCTCTCCCATGGAAGCAACTAATGCACCAACCAAAGAACAAGTCAAGGACCTTCATGAAGAAGAAGGGGCACCACCATCCTCTCCGGTTATCTCAACCGCCCCCAATTCTTCACAAGACCAAGATCAATCTACTCATGAAGATAATGATGATCAAGATCAATTTGATGGTCAAGACGGGGACCAAAATGATCAAGATGATCAAGTGACTCCTCCAAGGTCAAATGAGGAGATCGAAGCCCGTCGCAAGAAAAGAGTTGAAAGGGATTTGGAGCTTAAAGGTCATACCCTTGAGAGGGTTATTGGAGATTTAAGAAGAAAAGTGTCAACCCGGCGTCAATTGGCACAATTTAGCTCCCATCATGCTTATATCTCCATGGTTGAACCCAAGAAAGTATTTGAAGCTCTTGAAGATCCGGATTGGTTGGATGCTATGCATGAAGAACTCAACAACTTCAAGCGCAATAATGTATGGGTGTTAGTGGAGAAGCCAAAGGAGTGCCGCAATGTGATCGGCACAAAGTGGATATTCAAGAACAAGCAAGATGAGCATGAAATTGTTGTGAGGAACAAGGCTAGATTGGTTGCTCAAGGTTTCTCTCAATTGGAAGGAATTGACTTTGGAGAAACATATGCTCCCGTGGCTCGCCTTGAGTCCATCCGTATCCTTCTTGCATATGCCACTCATAATAACTTTAAGTTGCAACAAATGGATGTTAAAAGTGCTTTTCTTAATGGTCCATTGAAAGAGGAAGTGTATGTTAAGCAACCCCCGGGGTTTGAGGATCTCAACTTTCCTAACCATGTCTACAAAATCCATAAGGCACTCTATGGCCTTAAACAAGCCCCACGTGCGTGGTATGAGCACCTTAGGGAGTTGTTGTTAGACCGTGGGTTTGAAGTTGGGCAAATCGATCCCACTCTTTTTACTAAGAGGGTCAATGGGGAGCTTTTCGTATGCCAACTATATGTTGATGATATTATCTTTGGCTCTACTAACAAAGCTTTTAATGATGAATTTTTAAAGCTTATGACCGATAGGTTCGAGATGTCTATGATGGGCGAAATGAAGTTCTTTCTTAGTTTTGAAATCAAGCAATTGAAAGAAGGGACTTTCATTAATCAAGCCAAATATGTCCAAGACATGCTCAAGAGGTTCAAGATGAAGGAACTAAATGGGGCCGCCACACCAATGGCCACAAAATGTCATCTTGAACTTGATCCCAATGGTAAAGATGTGGATCAAAAGGTATACCGTTCTATGATCGGTTCTTTGCTTTACCTTTGCGCATCTAGACCCGATATTGTGTTGAGTGTAGGTGTGTGTGCAAGGTATCAAGCCGCTCCTAAAGAAAGCCACCTTATGGCGGTTAAGAGAATCTTTCGATATTTGGTTCATACCCCAACTTATGGGCTTTGGTATCCCAAAGGCTCGGATTTCTCCCTTTGTGGCTTCACGGATTCGGATTGGGCCGGTGACAAGGATGATAGGAAATCAACCTCCGGAGCTTGCCAATTTCTTGGTAGGTCTTTGGTGTGTTGGTCTTCTAAGAAGCAAAATTGTATATCTCTCTCCACCGCCGAAGCCGAATATATTGCCGCCGCAAGTGGATGCACTCAATTGTTGTGGATGAGGCAAACTTTAAAGGAATATGGTGTCAATTGTGACAAAGTGCCTCTTTTATGTGACAATGAGAGTGCTATCAAGATAGCCTATAATCCGGTGCAACATTCAAGAACCAAGCATATTGAGATCCGGAATCATTTTATTAGAGATCATGTTGCCCGTGGTGATATTGAGCTTGCATATGTGAGCACCAAGGATCAACTTGCCGATATATTCACGAAGCCCCTTGATGAAGCAAGATTTGGATATTTGAGGAATGAGCTAAATATCATTGATTCAAGGAGTGTGGCTTGAGCATCTTGCAAATACACCTATTTTTCAATACTTGTTTGGTTTAGGTGTGGGCATGGAGATAGGGGGAGTGCGGTCCTAATCAATTGGGCTATCCCTCCCCCCATAATGCCAATAGTGACAAAATTGTTCTCTTTCTCTCATTTTTGTGATATATGAGTTTCAATGACGAGTATTGGTTATGGACCCAAGATATATCTTCGCGGTCCAATGCCATAACACTCATACATGGTGGTCTCGGCCACCGACTTCTTCTTTTCGAAGAGTTGATTCCTTGCAAATTCTATTTGAGTTTATTGAAATTTTTCGTCATTATCCCTATCCTTGAAATGGGAAGGCACTTGCATTGGATTTTCCAAAGATTTCTTGTGTTTGCAATGTCAAGTGCCGAGAACCACTCCATGCTTGTTTTCTATCCTAAGCCCACTTATCTAAAGCCAAAGCATCCTCTCTTGCATGCCCAGAAGTTCCTGAAATCAAAGTCATCTGTCTTGTGCCATCTTGACCGGCTATAGCCGGTCTGTCTCTGGAAATAGCCGGGGTGCGGCTTTAGCCGGCCCACCCGGCTATAGCCGGCCTGGGGTTTTCGAGCCCAACTCATACGGCTGTGGGGGTGAGGGTTTCCTCAGTTACCCCCACGCCTATCTTCCTCCACTCGAGCCCCTCCTCCCCTTGTGCCGCCGCCGCCGTCAATCGCCTCCCATCCGGCCGCCGGTGCCCTCTCATCGGCCGGCCATCTTCTCTGGCGCCCTCCCCCATGGATCAGGGTACTCTCCTCTAACTTCTCCTCTCTCTCTCTCCCTAGGTCTCCCTAGGGTTAGGGTTGATTGCTTATTGGTACCTTGTTGTTCATCTGGGAGACTTTGGATTCGTGATTCCTCCTGCATTGCATAGATTGAAAACACTTGACTAGTTTTGGTGGCCTACTCCTGATATTTCGCTTTTGCTCATCTGGTCCGGCTAAAGCCGGTGTCAGACCGGCTATTGCCGGCCTGAGACCGGAAATAGCCGGTGTAGATCACCAAGTACTGTCCTGTTTTTTCCTTTTGTGCTATTGCTCCTTGATCCTCTGGCATGCATGCTTACCCTATATGCTTTCTACCTATGTGCTGTTTTCAGGTGGTTCTCGACCCAAGCGGTCTCGCTATGTTGATCCTTCTCTTGCCCGCCGTCAAGAACATCACGATGCACGTATGACCGCTGCTATGAAGAAGAAGCGGTTGGAAGAACGGAAGAAGAAATCTCTGTTTGCTAACATTGGTGATCTCAAGAAGTTGTCCAAGCAAGAGTACCGTGAGTTCCGTGAACAGAAGTTCTATGCCTTGCCTAGGGACATCGACAGTGGTTCCTTCTACCGGTCTGAGCATCAGATGATCTATGAGCAGGTTTATGAGACCATGAGCACAAAGGTTTGCCCCATGAAGTTCACCAACATTGCATCGTTGTCCAGGGATGAGTACTTTGCTGATGCTCTCTGGGTCACTCAGAAGTTGGGTTTACACAAGTTGATGGTCTTCAGACAAGACTATAATCCTCGTTTGATCCAGCAGTTCTTTGCCACTTTGGAGTTTGACACTAGGGATGAGGTTGGGTTCACTTGGATGTCAGGTGAAGTGAGGAAGAGCTCTACCATCTCTCGCTTTGGGCAGCTTTTGGGCTATAGGTTTGATGGCATTCATCGACCTAGAGGTGCCCGTTTGCATCTTGACACCACAGAGTACAACAAGAGGAAGATCCAGTGTCTCTATGGTCCCGGGGGCAGAGCGGGAGAGACTGCAAATCTCCTTCCCCTCTATGATATTCTGCTTCGGATGTTTCGTGCCAACATTGCTCCAAGTGGGGGCAACAATGATTCTATCAGAGGTGGACTCGTGCATCTACTCCACCATGCCCGTCTTGTCTTCGAGGCCGGAAGGGAGTGTGAAGGGATGGAGCTCGATGTGATGTACTTTATCTTCATGGAGATGAAGATTGCTATGCTTGACAGGAAAATCCCTCCTTTTGCTCCATTTATCATGAGGCTTATCATTGACAGAGGCATTGAAGGAGACTTTGAGATTGAGCAAGATTTTCTAGATGAAGAGTTGGAAGTGCACAAGCCCAACAAGCTCTACAAGAAGACCGCTCATTTGGTGTCTAGCACCTCACGTGCTTTTCCCTCTTCGAGCGATGCGTTGGGTGGCAACCGCTATGCTAGTGGTTGTAGGAGGAAGAACGCGGATCCACCAAGTGGTGGAATGGGTCAAGAGATGAAGAAACTCAAGTGGTGGCAAAGGGCTTTGTTTTGCATGAACAATGATGTGCGTCAAACTCAATACAAGGACTATGTGGACCGCAAGCACATTCACAAGAAGCAAAGGGATTTGGATGCTCGTTTGAGGGCTGTGGAGAAGGGCAAAGGAGCTAGCCATGACGAGGAGTCCCAAGAGCAAGATCTATCCGAGGACACCTTTTCTTTTGGCAAGTGGAATGAGGGCTCATCTTTTGATTGGAAGGAGCTAGCCGAAGTCACGTCTAAGGGCAAGGAAGCCATTGATGAAGAAGATGAAGCAGGAGATGGAGATGATGATGAAGAGGAAGAAGATGATGACCAAGAAGATGATGAGGACTTTGATGACGTTGAGGAGTGATCTCGTGTTGTTGTCTCCCTTTTTGGCGTCTTGATGCCAAAGGGGGAGAAAGTCCCATTTGCATGTGTTCCATTTGCATTTGTGTTGATTTTCCATTTGGATTTGGTTGGGTCACAAGCTCTTATCGTGTGCTTGCTCGCTTGTGTCCCATGGTTGAACTCTAGTTGGATTATCATCTACTACTATGCGTTGAACTATGTGCTATTATTATGTGCTACTACAATAAATGTAGATTTCAGATCTGAAATTAAAGGAGAAACACTAAATCTGAAAGTTCATAATATTTGGTTGCTTCAAACTTACAGAAGCTAGTTAGTAACACAAAAGGCGGCTTTAGCCTTGTCTATACAAAAGCTATTCTTCAGTGTTAGTCTAACACTAACTATACTTAACTGAAGAAACTAGGGGAGAGCAGCCTTCTTGGAAGTTGGCATACCAAAATGCTGCGAAGGGCTAAAGTTCATTGCTAAATCAACCGGAACTGAACGATTTCCCTTCCCGCCTAACTCCTGCTGCTTTTCTCCATTCAGCATGCACGTCGTGGCTTCCTCTTCCTCGGGCGGCTGCGCTCGCCCTTGGGGGAGGAGGGCTTTCCGCGCTTCTGGCGGAAAAGCATCTGGTTAAACCTGACCAGCAGCGCCGCCGCGAGGCATTCTCCAAACGAGTAGTACGGCAGCTCTTGATAGGGGTCGTATTTCCTGGTGAACCGCAGTCGCAATGATAGATCAGTGTAGTTGTGGTTCATCGGTGGCGCATAAACACGCCATATCGTAGAACTCGATATGGCCCGCTTTCTCGCCCGCCGCAAGTTCTTGTTGGTCTTCGACACCGGGAAGCCGGTGAATTGCCGATGACCACGCTTCCCCAGGGGCGCCACATCCAGGAGGTTAGGAATTATCTCGGCCTGCTGCCATATAATGAATTATTTTTGCCCTAAATCCATTTTAATCCAATTTTGCACTAGGGCTACAAGAAATGCACACCCGAAAAATAGGGGAAAAATACAGGGAGGTCCCCTGGGGGTGTGGGACCCTAGAACCAAGACCAAACCATGGTTCCCACCCCACCTGGCAGACATCGATGGCACCGCGATTTTGACCTAGATCTCGAAGGGAGGCCTGGGGAATCCAGAAAAAAATCAAAAAAATGGAAAAACAGTGCATGGAGTCATGGTGAGTGATGCATCACCTAGGAAAAATACCAAACATGGCATCCCAAGGGTTCACATGTGGACTCTTTCACAAAGAGGTGCTTCCAGGCAGGAGTTCTCTTGGTCTTCCTTGCAAGGTGACCATGGTTTGTGCAAGTTCCACAGCAAACTGTGGAATCATGGTCCCATTTTTGGTGGAGATGCGCATCTTTGCATTCCCAACCACTTTTGCAACTAGTGTTTTTTCAGTTTCCACATAAAAAATGCATTTCCCATTTTTCAGGTGCCCGGAGGGGTCGAAACAGGTGTTTTTTGTGAAGGGGCCACCAAGGGCAGTGTGCAAAATATCACCAATCTAATTTTCATGGGTGGGGGACCTACCAGGGGTGCCACATCCAGGAGGTTAGGAATTATCTCGGTCTGCTGCCATATAATGAATTATTTTTGCCCTAAATCCATTTTAATACAATTTTGCACTGGGGCTACAAAAAATGCACACCAGAAAAATAGGGGAAAAATACAGGGAGGTCCCCTGGGGGTGTGGGACCCTAGAACCAAGACCAAACCATGGTTCCCACCCCACCTGGCAGACATCAATGGCACCGCGATTCTAACCTAGATCTCGAAGGGGGGCTTGGGGAATCCAGAAAAAAATCAAAAAAATGGAAAAATAGTGCATGGAGTCATGGTGAGTGATGCATCACCTAGGAAAAATACCAAACATGTCATCCCAAGGGTTCACATGTGGACTCTTTCACAAAGAGGTGCTTCCAGGCAGGAGTTCTCCTGGTCTTCCTTGCAAGGTGACCATGATTTGTGCAAGTTCCACAGCAAACTGTGGAATCATGGTCCCATTTTTGGTGGAGATGTGCATCTTTGCATTCCCAACCACTTTTGCAACTAGTGTTTTTTCAGTTTCCACATAAAAAATGCATTTCCCATTTTCCAGGTGCCCGGAGGGGTCGAAACAGGTACTTTTTTGTAAAGGGGCCACCATGGGCAGTGTGCAAAAGATCACCAATCTAATTTTCATGGGTGGGGGACCTACCAGTAGTGCCACATCTAGGAGGTTAGGAATTATCTCGGCCTGCTGCCATATAATGAATTATTTTTGCCCTAAATCCATTTTAATCCAATTTTGCACTGGGGCTACAAAAAATGCGCACCAGAAAAATAGGGGGAAAATACAAGGAGGTCCCCTGGGGGTGTGGGACCCTAGAACCAAGACCAACCCATGGTTTCCACCCCACCTGGCAGACATCGATGGCACCACGATTCTGACCTAGATCTCGAAGGGGGGCCTGGGGAATCCAGAAAAAAATCAAAAAATGGAAAAAATAGTGCATGGAGTCATGGTGAGTGCATCACCTAGGAAAAATACCAAACATGGTATCCCAAGGGTTCACATGTGTACTCTTTCACAAAGAGGTGCTTCCAGGCAGGAGTTCTCTTGGTCTTCCTTGCAAGGTGACCATGGTTTGTGCAAGTTCCACAGCAAACTATGGAATCATGGTCCCATTTTTGGTGGAGATGTGCATCTTTGCATTCCCAACGACTTTTGCAAATAGTGTTTTTTTTCAGTTTCCACATAAAAAATCCATTTCCCATTTTCCAGGTGCCCGGAGGGGTCGAAACAGGTGCTTTTTGTGAAGGGGCCACCAAGGGCAGTGTGCAAAACATCACCAATCTTATTTTCATGGGTGGGGGACCTACCAGGGGTGCCACATCCAGGAGGTTAGGAATTATCTCGGCCTGCTGCCATATAATGAATTATTTTTGCCCTAAATCCATTTTAATCCAATTTTGCACTGGGGCTACAAGAAATGCACACCAGAAAAATAAGGGAAAAATACAAGGAGGTCCCCTGGGGGTGTGGGACCCTAGAACCAAGACCAAACCATGGTTCCCACCCTGCCTGGCAGACATCGATGGCACCGCGATTCTGACCTAGACCTCGAAGGGGGGCCTGGGGAATCCAGAAAAAAATCAAAAAAATGGAAAAACAGTGCATGGAGTCATGGTGAGTGATGCATCACCCAGGAAAAATACCAAACATGTAATATCCCAGGATTAGAGGTTGCAAAATAGAGGTAACAGATGTGTGCATTGCATTTCATGCATAGAAAACCGGGTAATTTTCGCGCAATTAAATAAAACAGATCAAAGTGATTAGAGTTTCACTTGAGTTGATGGAATTGAAGTAGCTCATCAATTGAAGCGCGATAAACTTCAATATGACCTTTGTTAAAACCCTTGTTTTGGGTAGTGATAGTCACAACAATTAAAGAAGAGTCAAGTGAGGTAAAACTAAAATGCTTGACACACCATTTAAGAACCAAATATTTACTCACACCAAGATTATCATGGTATTCTTTAAACTCTACTTATTTCATGCTAAAGTAGTCTATTTCTTAAATCATGATCTATTCTACACTCTTATGTCCTAATCTATTGAGTCCAAATATGAGAAGTGGAGAAGTTAACTCAATGCCAGTTTGATTATATGATTTACCTTAACTCTAGGTGAGATAACTTAAGAACATTAGAGCCATTCCTATAATGGTCAACTAGGAGACTTTAGACATTACTCCAAGTCATTTGATATAGGGGTGATCGCATCAAACCCTAATTATGGTCTAGACTAGAACTATCCTTAGGAAGTAACCAATACCTAGACTTAAGGACCTATGAAGTGGACTCTATATGAATCACACAAAGGGAGATTATATCTTTAATCTCAGAAGGTAGGTACAATCAAGAATAAATCCTTGATAGGGAGTTGATGAAGGAAATAGTATGACCATGTCAGGTACATGATTATGCTTGCTGATGAAGCTCATTAGGTTAGTATGAAACCTTGTCTGATAAGCAGATATCATCCTAAAGCTAAGGGTGGAGTAGGAACCCAATTTTATCATATCTCACTTAGGAGATAATCATCTCATGAAAGCACTATAGAAACCTTGATCTGGGTACAAGTTTCCATTGAGTAATCATCTGGATATAGGTTGAGCAGATCCTAAGCCTTGACCTAGAAACTTAGTTAGTCTGTAGATCCTTGGTTGCATTGAGCACATCTTAGAGGGAACATTATTTCCTTAGTGAGTGTAATAGCATTCCATCCAATGCCATAACCCTTTACTCATTCACTTGGGGATTCATTCCTAAGTATCATTCAACTTGTGCATCACATTGTGATCATGGTAAAACTTTAGACACAAAAGTCTTTCCTATGAGACATCATGATCTATCCCCAATCAGTAGAAGTAAATAATCTAGAACCATTAAAGTCTTGGCATGGACATGGGGCAAGATCATGCTAGTAAGAAAATTGGTGGAAACATGAAATCATGTTCATATGCTTAAGTCAGGAAATCCAAAGGTAAGAGCAACCATCTATAGTAAATATATTTCCAACCAAATACAAATATTGATGCTACATAATCACCTAGTCCATTATTCAAGTCCTAGTTAAATATTTCAAAAACAAAGAATTGTGCTTTCCACCTAGTTCTAAATAGGAGGGTTAATAATTGATAAACCATATTTAATTATTGCCCTTACACACAAGATGCATGGTAATGTTTCTACATCTATTATCTATTGATTCAAACCTAGCAAGGTATTTCAAATACTCCACAAAAGCTAATTGGAATTATCCAAACAAGATTCACAATAAATCCCTAAGGATTTGTACTATATTTTATGTGCAAATGCACATATAAAATCTAGCTAATTCTATGTGTTGGATTAGAAGTGTCATATCCATATTTGAAAAGTAAATTCAAACTCAAAATATTGCAAATTAAGTAACTAGTTCAAAACCTGCAAAACAGATTCAAGTTTTTTCTTAATAATTCAAAATCACAAATAGCATAATAGAAGAGAAAAAGAAAAGGATAGTAGCAGAAAAAAAAGGTAAATCACTTACCTGGCCGCAGCCACTTGGCCGAAGCCCATCAAGACGGCCCAACACCCCAGCCACCATAACCTAGCCCGAAAAACGTTTCGTTCATCGTCTTCCTCCCGACGGAAGCTGCTGCGTGGCCAAACCGCCGTCGCCCGATCTGCCGCCGCCTCCTGGACGCGCAAGATGAAGGCCGCCGCCCAGGTCGGCCTATAAAAAGGGCTCTGCCGCCAAAGGAGATCCCTAGCTGGTTTTATCTTCTTCCCCGAAGCTTTTCTCGTCACTACCGCAAACCCTAGCTCCGGCGAACTCCGTCCTCGTCGGAATAAGCCTTCCCAAGCCACAACGAGAATCCCCGAGGCTCCGCCATGATGGATTGAGCATCCATGCTTCTGGAATCGAACTCAATCAACCTCTATCGCCAGATTTTCACCGTTCTTCTTTGCAGCGACTCGCTGGAATCGGCGAAGTTGTGGTCATCTCCGTCCCTGATGTCCTCCGGCGAGCATCTTGGAAGCATCCAGGTGAGAATCCACGTCTCCTGAGCATTTTACCGAGTTGTGGGAGTAGCCGTAGCTCGCCGTCACCGTCGACCGCCGTGCACCGCCGCAGTCGAGCTCACCGGAGCAAGCTCCGGTGACCAAAAAATAGCGGCGCTTGCACCATAGTGCTCGTCTTGCTCTTCCGAAGCTGAAGCACCAATTCGTTGCACTCAATTCGACTTAAATCGTCGAATTTGCAAACCATCTGTGAGTTCTTGTGGGTGGTCAATGATTTTGACCCGGTCAAGGCCACCGAGGCAGCTGGCGTGGCCATGGCCCATCTGTCAGTGGCGTAGGGTAGGTACCCTTTTGGTACAAAACATTTTCTCTGTTAATCAGAAATTCCAGAAAATCATAAGAACTTAGAAAATTCATATCTAATTCATTAAAAATCAGAAAAATGTAATTAATATATCAAAATGTTCAGAGAAACAAAATATATCTGTTTAACTTATAATATTGTATACTTGTATGAAATAATTTTGAACCAAATTTAAAAACTTATTTAAGTAGTATTTGAAGTTTGAATTTAAATTCAACAAAAATAATTTAAACAAAATTTTCAAATACCAATTAAAATTTTGTCAACCTTAAGAATGTTATTTCCATTAATACTTCATTAATTCAAAATGTAAAACTTATACTTTACTATTAGGATTTCAAAACCTAAAATGGTTTTTTTTAATAAATTTAAAATAGTAAAAAATTGGGAGAAATCATAAACTTGAATAAGAATTATTCCCTAACTCTCAAATTGTTATTTCAACAATGGTTTCATTAAGAGAAAATCTAAAACCCATTTTAAAATCTTTAATCACTTAAAATTTGGATTCTAAACCTGAAAATCTAGGAACTTAAATAACTAAGCTTTCCTAGTTATTTCTGAACAAAACTTGAAACCAAAAATAAAATTATAGTATTAAAACTTATTAAGCTATATGTTCTTCAAAAGTTATTCTTTTGAAGTACATATAACTTAATCACCTACCATTTCTTTTAGTACTAAAACTAATAACTACCTCAGTGTGCTAGTCTAGTCTTAGTTCCTAATTCAACAATGAGTGGTTAGTTTGATGATCTATTTCTATATGGTATGCCTTAGTCAATTAACTATTTGCAACACCTTCGTTGCAACTTGTAAACTATTAACTTCCTGACATCACCTAATCACCATTCCTTTAAGTAATAAAAATATGTCCATTAAAGATTGTGTTCTTCAAAAGTAATTCTTTTTAAGAACATATCAGATAAGCATCACCTCAATTCTTATGTCCTAGAAATAGCAATGACTTATGCATGTTAAGATTATTAACAACCCTGGAATCAACCATGAATGGATTACTTTAGCACTACCTGCTCATGACTAACTATTTGAGTATCTATGCTTGTTAATAATGTTATCAATTATAGAGACAACCATTTATGATAACAACAGTTTAAACTACTTTGAAAGTTCATGCTTCCCTAAAACCTTCTAACATTGAATGAACCTAGCTTGTTTTCTTGGTATGCTCAACTATTATCTACTCTCTGATTATGATAGAGCTATGCTAAACCCTAGAACATTAAACCTAAGGTGTAGTGTTTCTAATCAATAATAATTATGTTCTTCAAATGTTATTCTTTCAAGATACCTTGAAACTAAGTAACCAACTATTCCATTAAGCTTGAACATATATAACTCTATTTGTGTCTTAAGATTGTTGTCAACCCTAAGTTTAACTAGGTATTCTTATCAAATAAGAATTACTTCAGCTTTGCTTGTCCATAACCAACTACTTGTTTGCTAAAAATATGATACCACTTAAAAGTGTTACTTTCAAGTTTTCACTCATTGCTATACTAGTCTTTTGAATTAACTCCTATTTTAAGCTTTATTCTATTACCTTAAAAGTTAGTCAGTCAATCAAAAATCCTTAACAACCTTGTTGTGGAGTGAATCTAAAAGTGCAACTCATATAAAGAAGTTACCACAAACCTATGTACTAAACCATCGGGGTTAGATTACGCTTAGAGCGATGCATAGCATATAATTTGCATATCATGCTGCAGTTCTTTTAACATCATCTCTACCAGATGATGGTGCTATTCCAATATTTGGATTTCCTACGTATCGAAGACCTTGACTTGCATAATCTTGCAGTCAAAAAGGCAAGTTTATCTTGCTCATATCTCTTGATTGCACTGATTTTGAAACTTCTTGCAAAGTGTTGACTTCAAACTCTAACATCTCAAAAAGGGCTGGAAAACCTATTTTCATAAATAATATGATTAGTGGTTATCGACCTGTGGTGATAACCTAGGCGGGCTGGCAGGTGGAACCATGGTAAGAATGTGGTGGTGGAGGTTCCACTTGCACGGGAAAGTAAACCTAGGACTAATTACCAATGCCACAGTTAGTCCGGCGCCGTAAAAACCGTGTCATCCAAGAGACTTGGAATGGGACGGGAAAGTCAGCTGTATCTTCTCTCGTTCGCATGTCAACGGGCAGCCAGTTGCCGGTCGCAGTAGATCTTGCGAGACTACTTGCATATGGGTGGGACACCTCAGTTCTCACGGCACTGGTGTCTATGATGGTCCGCAAGGGACGCCTAGGTACTTCATCGTTGGGGGTGAATATCAGGGGCACAACCTGCTTGCGTGAATTGGGTGGGCATGCGTTGTGCGGAGAAGGCAGTGATTGGCTTGGATCAATGACTGGGCCCCACACCAAGGAAGTGTGGACGGGAAAGATCGCCCGGTTGTGCAGCAAGGCTTTGATCTCTTTTGGAAGGACACACCTCTGCAGAGTGTAAAAGGATGTGACATGTTACCCCATGTTCCGGGAAGGAGCTGCGAACGCGGCAGGAAAGGTGCTCTCAAGGCACTATACCTGTGTTGGCTGTTGGGCATAGTTTTATAAAGTAAAAACAATCTTTCAAGAAACCCTTGTTAAAACTTTGCATAGGCCTACGACTCTTTTGGGTCTGTGGCTGTAGTTAGTGCATATCACACAACTTCTTTCTATAGAAACTTGCTGGGTAACGCTCGTTACTCACCCCAATCTCTTAAACCCTTGCTAGACTATATATGAAGAATTAGATTGAAGGCAACCCAAGGAGACAACCTCAAGACATTGAAGATGAAGATGAAGCATTCTACCAACGTCAAGATTATCAGCGGAGTCTACAATTGTATGAAGCTTGGAGAAAAACTAGAATAGGGTTAGAAAGGAACCAGTTTCCTAATCCTAGAACCTAGTAGTTAGAGTATTCTGTAGTTGAGTAGTAAGCCAACTGCATCAGTTGTAGTTTAGCTTAGTCTTCCTTGTTTCTTTCTCATTTGTAGTCGCCAGGACTAAACCTCTACCTGTTGAGGAGGTTTTGAAGATCTTCTGTATGCTGAAAATTGTAATCCTATAGACATACCGTGGACCTGCGATGTTTCTGTTGTACCACTCTGATGGATGTAATACTAGTGAGACGGTGTTTCATTAGTGTTATGTCAACGACTTGCATACTACACATGCAGTGGTATGCTGGGTCACCACAAAACATGGCATCCCAAGGGTTCACATGTGGACTCTTTCACAAAGAGGTGCTTCTAGGCAGGAGTTCTCTTGGTCTTCCTTGCAAGGTGACCATGGTTTGTGCAAGTTCCACAACAAACTGTGGAATCATGGTCCCATTTTTGTAGGAGATGTGCATCTTTGCATTCCCAACCACTTTTGCAACTAGTGTTTTTTCAGTTTCCACATAAAAAATGCATTTCCCATTTTCCAGGTGCCCGGAGGGGTCGAAACAGGTGCTTTTTTGTGAAGGGGCTACCAAGGGCAATGTGCAAAACATCACCAATCTAATTTTCATGGGTGGGGGACCTACCAGGGGTGCGACATCCAGGAGGTTAGGAATTATCTCAGCCTGCTGCCATATAATGAATTATTTTTGCCCTAAATCCATTTTAATCCAATTTTGCACTGGGGCTACAAGAAATGCACACCAGAAAAATAGGGGAAAAATACAGGGAGGTCCCCTGGGGGTGTGGGACCCTAGAACCAAGACAAAACCATGGTTCCTACCCCACCTGGCAGACATCGATGGCACCGCAATTCTGACCTAGATCTCGAAGGGGGGCCTGGGGAATCCAGAAAAAAATCAAAAAATGGAAAAATAGTGCATGGAGTCATGGTGAGTGATGCATCACCTAGGAAAAATACCAAACATGGCATCCCAAGGGTTCACATGTGGACTCTTTCACAAAGAGGTGCTTCAAGGCAGGAGTTCTCTTGGTCTTCCTTGCAAGGTGACCATGGTTTGTGCAAGTTCCACAGCAAACTCTGGAATCATGGTCCCATTTTTGGTGGAGATGTGCATCTTTGCATTCCCAACCACTTTTGCAACTAGTGTTTTTTCAGTTTCCACATAAAAAATGCATTTCCCATTTTCCAGGTGCCCGGAGGGGTCGAAACAGGTGCTTTTTTGTGAAGGGGCTACCAAGGGCAATGTGCAAAACATCACCAATCTAATTTTCATGGGTGGGGGACCTACCAGGGGTGCCACCTCTAGGAGGTTAGGAATTATCTCGGCCTGCTGCCATATAATGAATTATTTTTGCCCTAAATCCATTTTAATCCAATTTTGCACTGGGGCTACAAGAAATGCACACCAGAAAAATAGGGGGAAAATACAGGGAGGTCCCCTGGGGGTGTGGGACCCTAGAACCAAGACCAAACCATGGTTCCCACCCCACCTGGCAGACATCGATGGCACCGCGATTCTGACCTAGATCTCGAAGGGGGCCTAGGGAATCCAGAAAAAAATCCAAAAAATGGAAAAACAGTGCATGGAGTCATGGTGAGTGATGAATCACCTAGGAAAAATATCAAACATGGCTTCCCAAGGGTTCATATGTGGACTCTTTCACAAAGAGGTGCTTCCAGGCAGGAGTTCTCTTGGTCTTCCTTGCAAGGTGACCATGGTTTGTGCAAGTTCCACAGCAAACTCTGAAATCATGGTCTCATTTTTGGTGGAGATGTGCATCTTTGCATTACCAACCACTTTTGCAACTAGTGTTTTTTCAGTTTCCACATAAAAAATGCATTTCCCATTTTCTAGGTGCCCGGAGGGGTCGAAACAGGTGCTTTTTTGTGAAGGGGCCACCAAGGGCAGTGTGCAAAACATCACCAATCTAATTTTCATGGGTGGGGGACCTACCAGGGGTGCCACATCTAGGAGGTTAGGAATTATCTCGGCCTGCTGCCATATAATGAATTATTTTTGCCCTAAATCCATTTTAATCCAATTTTTCACTGGGGCTACAAGAAATGCACACCAGAAAAATAGGGGAAAAATACAGCGAGGTCCCCTGGGGGTGTGGGACCCTAGAACCAAGACCAAACCATGGTTAGGAATTATTTTTGCCAAAAAAAATCTTGGGCATGGATGCACGCCGGGTGAGGAGATAGATGTACATGTACGGCTGGGCGTGCGCGTCGTGTCACCGCTTAGCTTGGACGCAATGCAGAGTCCCATCGAGTTCAATGCCCAGTCCCATCTTGGTAGTG
Source organism: Dactylis glomerata (assembly GCA_007115705.1). Lineage (NCBI taxonomy): Eukaryota > Viridiplantae > Streptophyta > Magnoliopsida > Poales > Poaceae > Dactylis > Dactylis glomerata. The sequence continues at coordinate 330,526 of QXEO01000538.1, read as the reverse complement.
CGCAGTGAAAAAGCAAGGGGCTACTGCTTTCTATTCGTTCGTACCTACGGTGACCCTTTGTCGACAAGGTACCAAGGGGTACGCTTAGATTCAAACGGACGGCCGAGATAGCTTGAGATGGTGCCCAGGAGGCAAGGACATGGTGGTCAGCTAAAGCTGGTCCTTGACCGGGTAGCACTATTCTGCAGAAATCCACTTCCTCTTCTTCCTCCTGCCTTCCTTGCCCCTCCCTCCATTCTACGACGAAGCCATGCCTCCCAAGAAGCGGACCCGACCGGTGTTGAAGACCGATGGGGTCAAGACTAGGGCGGCGGAGAGGAAGGAGTTAACCCGCCGGTAGGCAGATCTCCATGCAAGCAGCCTAATCAGTCAGGCCGAAGCCGTCCTCTCTTTCTGCGCACCAACGGACAAGGGGGACGTTGTCTCCCCTGGGTGGGTTTAGGGTTAACGACGCCTTGATCTTCTGTTTGTTTGTTATTTCCAACTTCGTAACCTATTTGATTTTTTAGGCCCCCAAAATTGACGGATAAGAAGCTGCCCATGAAGACCATGGACCCGTCAATGGACTTCCTGATCAAGCCCGTTCCCCGGCTAAGCAAGGTAATCGCATGCCATCTAGTGTACTTGCTGATCAAGCCCGTTTACCATTGTTCATAACCTGCCTTTGGCAATGCGGCTAGGTGCTATGCATGTAGATCTGTATAGATTCAGTGTATAGATTCACTCATTGTTAACTGTATCTAGTTTACTTTGAAAACTATAAAAATAACTATATAGTTATGAAAAGAGGCAGTATTAGAATTGATCTCTTTTATTGCATGCCCTAAACTCTGGTGCAGGAAGCGAAGGAGAAGATCGAGGCAGATGTGGCCGCACTAAATGTCAAGATACAGAGCCAACTTGCCGAGAAACATTCCCTCGAGCTGCACTATGCTAGCCTAGGCTCACATTTGGATCAGGAGAAGGAGAAATCCCGAACTTTGGCGCATGAGGTTGACAAGCTTACGGCTGCGAAAGGCTTGCTATCGGGGCATATGGACTACCTTGTGAAGACGCGGGAGCAGATGAAAATGTTGCTGGACAAGGATAGGTTGACCATCAAGGTGCTAGAGGTGGAAAATCTGAAGCTAAATGCCACGTGCAGCGACCTTCGTGTGCAAATCACCAAGGGCCTCAAAGAGCAGATCAAGCAGAGCGAGAGGACCGTGGTAGCCTATGAGGCCAGAGACAAGTCCAGAGATCTCTTGAAGCTGATGACCGAGAGCACTCGCAAAGCAGCCGGTCTGCTCGAGGCTGTTAAGAAGGAGAATATCATGCTGAAAGCCAAGATCAATGAGTTCGAGCACCTCCAGCAGGATCAGATTGCCTCCAAGTAAGAGGAGATACCATGTAGTCTGTGCGCTATGTTTCATCGTCCTGTATGTCTGACCTTTGTGTTAACTAGCCCGAATCTTATGTTATCTGAACTAGTAGTGAAATGTTAACTGAACTATGATGTTGGGTTAATGCTCTCTGTTATATGGAAGCAATTGTTGTAGGTATGCTATTGCTTATAGATAACTTAAAATTTTGAATTACATAGACATAACTTATTCATCTAAAATTTGTTTCAATCTATCTAACTTGTCCTTATTAACTGCTGCTTGCTTCAAGAGGTCTGCAATGCAGTTCTCCAGCCTTTTTTCTCCTCCTTTAGCTGGTCCCTCTGCTTTTCTGCCTTGAGCTTCAGAAAGATCTGAATATCTAGAAGATTTTTCAAAATGGATCCCACCTGCCTATCGGTCATTGTTTTCTGGAGTTCTTCGGCCATATTGTTGTTTATTTCTTCGAGCTCCTTCTTATCCTGTGATAGCTTGTAACATTCATCAGCAGCAGCACAAGCATCACTAATTCTCCCAATACTTTCCGATTTATACAACTCCCATAACTTGACCAAACATTTCTTCAGTGCGTCAGGCCACTCCGGATCAATCCACTCCACTATTCCACACTTTGGACCATCCTAATGATCAGCAGCATAGTATAACAAATATAAGAAACTATGAAATGAAGAGAGAACAACGCTATTCAAACATTCATTTTGCAATATAAATAATCCAAACCTCCTTTGCGCATCCTATAAACCTTTTCCCCGTGTTAGTGCCTTTGAAGGCAACAAATTTCCTTAGTTTCAACCCATGGTCACATGGTGCCTCCCTCTCTGATGAGGATATTGGCACGCCAGGACGACCTACGATATGTGATAATTAAGTCTAAGGCTGTGTCATTAATTTGTATGTATGTTCATGTTATTTCTTAGCCTGGTCACGTTGTGGGCCACTTAGGTTTTATTTTATGTTTTGGGTTTGGGCCTGTCCAAGCCCAATAGTTTTCTAGCCGTCTATATAAAGAGGCTGGACGGCTAGGGTTTAGGGAGGCTGAAAAATATGTAGAACTTTTGGACGCAAACCACATAGGATAAATTCCTGCACACCAAGGATCCAAATGAGCTGAATATACCCGTAGACGCAAACTGAATTTTGGACGCAAACCAAGCACATCACCCAAAACACACAGAACAAATTCCTGTACACCAAGGATCCAAATGAGCCGAATCTGCCACCTCTTAAACTGCTAGCGGTGTCTCTATTTTCTTAGCGCAGAAATTCCCACGAACAGCCAAACTGATAGTCATGTAAAAGCAGTACCAATCTGATGTGCACACAATCCTTCTTCCTTTGCTACATGCAGATGCACGCAAATAACTAGAATTGAATGGCACCCAGCTGAATACGTGTGAGCCGAGTCCTTCCGATATGCACCAAACCTTGACACCTCTCTTTCTATCTTCACTCGTCGTGTACAAATCCCAATATTATATCGATCAAGACACATCAATTGTACGTACTTGTAGGCTGTAGCACCATCCAACCTTCACGTACCAAATCCTTCCTTTTATATTTTTATTCTATTCTTTCCTTTCCTTTTACCAGACTTCACGCGAACAAACCCGAACTGATCCAAAATTTCCGATCTGTAAACCACCACGCCACCTTCACGAGGAAAACAATTCCGATCTGATGTCCTACGGGAAAAAAATCTCATGTACAAACTCTGATCTGAACGTGATCCTCTCCAATTCAGCCAGATCCAATTCCCAAACAAATTGACGTGCCTATATTCGTGTAGCGCACGACACGGAAAAAAAATCGATCCGATCTGAAACAACATCGAGACTGCCCTTCCACGGAAAAAGCAATCGAAGCCGACTCAGATCAGAAGTCGATCTCGACAAACTTGCCCGCTTGAAAAATCAAAACGCCACCGATTACTCTCGATCGCCGCCTTTCAGATCAGCATCAACTTGAAGATTGAAGATCCGAACAACAGCAAGAAGGCCTTCGACGACCCAACTCCAACTCCGTAACAGCAAATCGATCTCTAGAACTCATGAAGACCACCACCAAAAACCATGTTGTCCAATAGATCAATGATCAGCCTGACGACACCAACCTCAATTTGCATCGTGATCAACGCTGGGCTCTGATACCAAGATGATGAAGACTGTTTGGCCCGATCTTTCATAATGCACCTCCTGATCTGATAGATCTCCCAATCACGTGAGCGGAACACGCGACCTGAAGATTGGGGAACGCCAATCCTGCGAGCAACTCGATGATGAACGACGAACCTCACGCTGAATCAACACGCCAACAGCTCGACAACCCTTGACAGATTCAAGGACCTTCGTGCACACAGGATTACTCTTGACAATTCAAGAACTCTCTTGTCTTTATTGATAGATAACTAGACGAACGTCGGAGACGCCGTCACACACGCCGATCCCAGAGGGACGGTGATACTTGAACTAAAAGTTCTACATATTTTTCAGCCTCCCTAAACCCTAGCCGTCCAGCCTCTTTATATAGACGGCCAGAAAACTATTGGGCTTGGACAGGCCCAAACCCAAAACATAAAATAAAACCTAAGTGGCCCACAACGTGACCAGGCTAAGAAATAACATGAACATAGATACAAATTAATGACACAACCTTAGACTTAATTATCACATATCATAGGTCGTCCTGGCGTGCCAATATCCTCATCACTCTCGATCGCCAAACCATCCTAATCTGGGTCGTAGATGGTCTGTGGCACCTAAAACAAAACCTAAACCTAAATTGCTAACCCCATAAACCAACACGTCGAATAAAAGGAACTCACATTGGTCCGGCAGTAGTCGAAATCGGAGAGAAGGCTGCCGGTATCGCTGCCGCTGCCGTAGCTTGTATCGTCGCCATTATTACAAGACGACATGGTGAACGAAGGAGAGAGGGGGGTAGAACTAGAGGAAGGAGAGAGAGGTGGTAGAGCCGGCGTGCGAGGTAGTGACTCAACGGTCAGTTTGAACATAAATATCTTGTTCTGCCTACTACCCATGCCTCCTACTACCCATGCCTCAGTGGAAATAAATAATTTATACGCTTTCAAAAGGAAAACAACACATAAGTTGGCAATTGAGTTTGGATAAATCAGGTAAATTATGCAGAACAATGACTGTCCCCTACTAGTTGGTATTTTTTGTAATATTTGATTTTTAGTTTTTAATATTTCAATTATGCATAGTTTTACTCTTCAAAATTTGAAATGTATTTTACAAATGTGAATCTACACAGTACAAGGCATGTAGATACACGACATAATTTGTTTGTAATATAATACAACAAGTGATGTAAACAACGCTTATTATTTCAGCAGTCAATATATTACAACATCTTAATATCCCAGAAATGAATTTATTACATTCTCTCAACATAGTTCTACAATAAAATTACAAATTGACACTAGTTTTCAGAATAAGTTTGAGGCAGACAATATGAGATACAACATTTTCTAAGATACAACAGCTTATTGCATGGAGCAGCTACAGCACACTCACAAACATTTACAGAGTGATGCAGAATGAAGGAGATGAATCAAATAGTTACCAGAATTGGGTTGCACTTCTCACTGTAACATATCAGCACCTATGAAGCGGGAAGCTCAAAACTTCAAGATGACAGCTCTACAGCAGTCTCATCATCTCCAACCATTTCTGAAATTGCAACAACAAAAAATACCTTCTTACTCAATTTCTTCCTTCGGAAAACCTGCATGAGATCGGCATCATTAACAATTTCGATAAAATCCCTCTTCTTAAAGTGCCACCAACGTAAACGTGCCTGCTGATTAGGGCCCCAAGGACATCTCTGCTTTAGCTACTCAAGAATCTGGTCAACAGTAAGTGTCTTGGGATCTACCATTATTTCCATATGATCGTTCTGCACAGCAAATTCTTAGCCATCATCTAGTACTGCAGTGTAAGGATCCACTTGCAAAGCAATTAGATATAGTTGTGAATGGTCAATAGCTGCTAGTTTACAAGCATCCATACCACTGGGAGCACCACCATCTAGATCAACACCTTTGGCACTTAACTGTGCTTCTGGTGCATCAACATCATCTACCATAACAAAGAGATCCAACTGATGAGTACCATTATACTTCTCCCAAATCTGCAACAGCTGATGGGAGTGCTCAAGTTGTTCGTACATATGATTCATGTTCATCCACACAAACTTAGCCTTCTGTTTGGACCCCCAAGGAATCCTAGCGTGAAGAATGTCAACAAGCTGCGAAACAGACACAATCTCACTGCAATTCACATTTATTTGCACAGACTGCGAAGCCACACACCTCTCCAAGCCATAATCTAATCTAGCAATGTACTGATGCACTCGGACATTTATTCTGTATGTGTTCTCTGAATCATCGCTGTCTCACAAATATTAGGAAACAAAAGATAAAAATTAGTTGCTTCTCTCTAATCATACCACAATTTGGGAAAACATAAGACAAAAAGTATGTTTTCTACTTTTGGATAAATTCGAGCCTTCAGATCTGAACATAATTTCAGATGACTTCCATAAGATAAAAAATCTGGGTTTGCATGTTAGTTGGTTTGATAGAGATTGAGGATTACTTGCATACAAAATAATACCACAATTTCGGAAAACATATGACAAAAATCAGTCAGTTTCTTCTCTACAATTGTTCAGATACTGACAGTTACTCCTGCCATTCCATAAAACATCCTAGTGCTATCGGGATGTAAGAGAGGGATCTGAAATATTCACCTCTGCTTTCTGGCGCTCACACTCACAGTAGAAGGCCCAATTCCATTCATCTTTGGGATTTGTTCTTTTCCTCCAATCTGCAGGCGGCGCCGCGCCAGCGACGCCGGAGGGCTACCGCTCCGATTGCTCTTGGTCGGCGGCGCCATCACTGGGCCGGCTCTTCGCTTGGTCGGCGGCGCCACCGCCGTCGGACAAGCTTTCCACTTCTCGCTGCTCCTCGCTGCTGGCTTGTTGCAAGATATCTGGCTGCTTTCCTGGTTTGCAGCTCCAGCAATCGCCGCTCCTGGCGGCGATGGTGCCTCTCGTTTCCTGCTGGTAGACATGCGCCGCCGCCAGAATTCGACTCCGACCTAGGGGGGTCTAGGGTTGGAAGGACAAGAAATGGGATTTGTTCATACTGAGAATTGCAGGTGGAGTTGACATACTGTCAACTAACGAGGCAACATAACGGAGATACCTGACAAGCAGGACCCACTCGCTCGGCACATAACGGAGAAATACTGACATGCGGGACAGCAATGGGCCCAAAACGGGAGAAGTCACGACAATATTTGGTTTGCCCTCATTTCGTTCAGAATGGGCCCTCTGAGAAATTACCTACCCAACTTTTTAAATGGCGTCTATTACAAACAACAAAGGTACCTGTGAGCCTGTGCCAAGGAACACGGTGACCGCAAACAAAATCACCCCTGTAGGACTGGGAGCCTTCAGGCCCATTTACCCCAGTTGGTAATTTGACAGAAACTGCAGAGTGAGAGAGAGAGAACTGCTCGGGGGTTTGCAGAAACCACCAATTATTGTTGGTGTGATGCGAAAAAAACAATTTGTCGACGTCGCCATTACGCAAACTACTTGCTTTGCATGGTTTTTGGTTTTTTGCACATAGCACCAACTTCCATATTAACTTGATTAACAGCTGATTGACAATTGGGTCCCATGAGGCAGTGATGATTATGTGTCATGAGCTAGTTGTCCGATAACTTTTGAAAAACATGCAAAAGTTTGTCCGAATCTCACAAAAAGTAAAGAAACTTAAAATGGCTCGTCAAAATTGATTCAACCTTTCACGTGATATGCTAGTTAGTTCGTATTGTTTCATTTACTAGTTTCTTTTTTTAAAATTCCCCAATTATTTGCCAAACACTTTCAAACTATTCATCCAAATTCTTCAAATTTTCCCATATCAGTTAGTGCACATGGTCATGTGTTGACATGTGGACATGCAATGACACAACATCAGTGACTTGTTGGCCCCGGTCGTCAGATCTGTTGGTATTTTTTGCGGAAAGTATCTGAAATTATTAAGTATCCTGAACATAATAAAATTATATCAAGATTCTTGAAAAACCTAACAACCACTACCACTGCCGGAGCGAGCCGCCACTGAGACGCTATCACCACTTCTCTACTAGAGACGACATGATATTGTCGACGATAGCCGGAAAGTCTTCGTGCACGTGCCCCTAAGGACCAGCGCCATAAAGCTGAAGTCTTTATCGTTGAACTCTCAAATCGATCTGAATATCCTGACATCAAACATGTGACATACATCAAAAATACGAGATCCGCGACTACATGGGAGCAGCAACCAAACGATTCCCTGCCTCCTCAACGCCATCAACGAGGTGGGCTAGAAGAAGGAAAAACCTGATTCTTCTACCCACAACGTTGTCATATATAGTCACCATAACTTTATTGCTGGTTGAACAAACCCTAACTTTAGGGACCCAACTACTGCACCAAGGGCAGGTCCGAGGTGCCCCCCCCCCCCCCCCCCCCCCCCCCCCCCCCCAAGCCACTGGAGCGACAAGTTGAGGAGACTAGGTTTTTTTAGACAGGCTGCTCTCGCAAGTTATAGTCGTCAATCCCAATAGATATGGATGTGTCAGATCTGTTGCTAATTAGCTTAATTTGATATATAGACCTCTTTGTAACCAATTACACAAATAATTAGTGGTTTGTGCACAAAAAACATGTAAAAATGAGTAGTTTTCACAACTACAACGATAATAGTTTGTGGTTCTACAATTTCCTCTGTAGAGAAATGGATAGGGCGCCGTATTCTCTAACAATGGTGGTGATCGGATCTTTAGACTTGAGAGGTTGTTTACACTCCTGGTACACGCACATGCTGATGCATACACGTATGATGTAACGCATGGCTTTGTCTCATACTAGAGCCTTATTTTTCTGTAAATAATCAATTAAGAAAAACTTGGCATTCTTTTTTGTAGTGTCCATCCATTTATTAACATGTAACCACATGGCACACCGATCGATCTTGGTAGAGTCAACGGCCATAAAGCTGACTTTCTTAGAGAACAACATACAAAGCTGACTTAAACTTGATGAAAAGCCAAACAAGTCGATCTCAAAAGGCAAGCCCAAGTGCCCAACCACTAGTAATTAAAGAGAGAAAGCCCGCTTGCGGTTTGGCTTTGCATGATGCATATGCCCTCTCGTAGCAGACGCAGCAGCACTGCCGGCTGCCTGCGCCGGCCACCGGCACGCATGAATCCGAGCAGCAGTCATGGCAATGAACATATTTGTATGCCACAAAAGCACATCGACACGCTGCACGGACGGCAGATGCGTGCGTGCTCATCGACCCTAGCTTTACCGGCAAAGCTCTCTCGGGAATGCCTTCTAACTCCTCATCAAAAGTGTAGAAGGGTAGAGGGAGAGAGGTATGGCGGAATATGATGGATGTATTATTGAGCCTCTCGGGCGAGTATATATAGACGTACAATGGACCGACTTGGAGTACAAAACAAGGCATAGACTTGGAGTACAAGACAAATATCATATCTCTATCCTAATCTAGCCGTGTACAACATGTATACTCTAACATCCCCCCGCAGTCGTAGCGGTAGCGTCGTGAACAACTGGAGCGTCGCGAACGGTCAGACTGGAGAGAAAACCGAAGTAGACCAGTGCGCTGACATCCCCCCGCAGTGGTAGCGGGAATGTCGTGGACGGTGTCACGTCGCAGAAGCTTGGACTGTAGAGAATGCTGATGAGGAGCTCAGGCGAGGTGGTAGCCCTTGTGCCGATGTCGAGGGAGCCGAGAGCGGTGGGTGCTGCAACCTTGGTCGAGGTAGCCGTGCGAGGGGTCGCCGTGGTCGATGTCGTGGCGAGTGCCGATGACGAGGTAGCCGCAGATGAAGCCGCAGGCGCGTAGGGCGCCGTAGAAGGACGGAGACGCGTCGAGGCAGTCGTCGGGGAGAGCGATGCCGAAGTCGATGCAGTCCAAGCCGTCGAGGACGAGGTGCGGCCATGGCTTTGCCAGAACCAGGCGCACGTCGGGAACGAAGGCATACTCCGGTTGTGCCAAAACCGAGTACGCGAAGACGAACACGGGGACGAGGCGCTGCGACCAAGCTTGCTAGACTCGGGAACGCGTCGGGGACGAATGCACGCGCCGGTGTTGCCAGTACCGGGCGTGCGAAGAACGGGACCAGTAGAAACAACTTCACGCCATGTCGGAGAGGAGACTAGCAGAGAAGGCCTCCACGACGGTTGCGAGGCGCACAACGGCAAAAGGTGCCGATGCAGTCTGCGGTTGTCGGAGTAGACGAGCAGGTGTAGTCGAGAACGAGGCGATGACGCTGGCGATGAAGTCGTGCTGGACGTAGACGTAGAAGGCGGCGAACCAACGACGACCAAGAGTGGCCATGCTGGATGCCTAGACAGGCGAAGGGGTAGTCGGCGGGACCTGCGACGGCTAGGAGTGGCCATGCAGGTTGCCTGTGGAGATGCGGCGGCGGTACTCGAAGTAGACGAGGAAGAACCCAGCGGCGCGACGAAGACCATGCGCGGACGGCGACATCCCGCGCCGAGGGAGGTGGCGCGGGGGAAGCCGGCGACGTCCTCGCGAGGTGACGGCGATGACCGCGTGCAGCGACACAACGGCCCGATGGGACGGCGCGGCTGCAGGGCGCGAGTCGGTGCAGCGGCGTGAGAACCACCAGCGACGTTCATGCCGGAGAAGGCACGTTGGTAGCCAGCGGCGGGGACCAAAGGCGGCGACGCTACGGCCCAAAGGGGCGACGCAACGGCAACCCGATGCTCGAATGGTGGTAGGCGCGTGCTCGGGGACGTACTTGGCGGAGACGTGCGTCAGATCGGTTGATCAGACCGACGGCGGCGCTGTTCGCGCCAAGTCCTAGACGACGGCACACTGATCGGAACCCGTGGCGTCGTTGTCGGTGAAGTCCCTGGCGATGACGGCGAAGATGGACCGGCGATGGAGACCGCGCAGGTGTGGAGTCGGCAGTGATGTACCGAGGCGTCCCTCGGACAACGCGTCCGGCGTTGCCGCGCGGTTGGTGAAGGCGAGCCGACCGGTGCGGAGTCGGCGCCGGTGAGACGACCGCGACAGCTTATGGAGGTAGGCGCCGCAACCGACCGAGGGACCGCGACAGCCGGCAAGAGCCGACAGAAGCGGCGACGGTGCCAGCGCGTCGGCCGCGATAGCCGGCGTATGGGTGGCCGCCGGTGCAAGATCGACGCCGAGGTTGGAGTAGAGGCGCGTGGTGACGGCGGCGGTGGGCGACGCAATCCGATCTAAGATCGGTAAACCAAAAGAAAACGCCGGTCAAGCGACCGGCGAGAAAAAGACGTAGGGCGGCCGATCAACCGATCGGCGGACGAACCCTTATACGGGTGGCGCGGCCCCCGGTGGAGATCATGGAGATCGACCTCCCCGGGGGCGGCGCGGTGCGGAAGCAGGACGGCGGCTAGGTCAAGGATCTTGCCGCTCTGATACCATGTAGAAGGGTAGAGGGAGAGAGGTATGGCAGAATATGATGGATGTATTATTGAACCTCTCGGGCGAGTATATATAGACGTACAACGGACCGACTTGGAGTACAAGACAAGGCATAGACTTGGAGTACAAGACAAGTATCCTATCTCTATCATAATCTAGCCGTGTACAACATGTATACTCTAACAAAAAGTCCAAGAACAAACAACGCGTGCCATCGGCATCCAAAGTCCTTGTGTCTTTTTTCTTTCCGACGAAGAGAAAAGATTGTTGATAGTAGTATTAGCAGTTAAAAGTTGTGTCCATGATTAAGAGAAAACAAACAGTAATTAAGAGAAAACATCTGAAGATGCAATGCTAGTTTGTTCTCTAGTGAAGACTAGCAAGTGCACATAGCGGTATGACATCATTCAGACTAGAAAAGTGCATGTTGCATAAACATATCAGTCTCACAGCAATACTACAGCAGGCACAATTAGTTACATATAGATTAACTAACTTCCTCGGTGACCTTCATGCAAAACCGAAGGCCACACAAGCACACGCTGGTAATAAGAACAAGCAAGCACACCGACACGCATTGGGCAGAAACTACTAAACTTAAACACCCCCAGCAAATCAGAGATGAACTAGGACTAAACACACATAAAACCTGCCACTACTAATTTCCTTCAACAAACTAGCTTAAGAAAATGTCCTCCTCAGAGATCCTATCACCACCCGGTAACCCTCACCCAGCAGTGCACACGATGCGTACACCAGGTGGTGCCAGGATCTCCAGACCCACCAGAACAGAGCATGAGCAGACGAGCTGGCCGGCTCGCGGAGCCGACGAACCGTCAGTCAGTAGTAGTAGTCGTAGTGGTACGCCGGCGGCTGCGGGGGAGGGTCGGAGGCGAGCTGGGAGCAGACCTCGGCGAAGGCGGCGAGGATGGCGGCGTGGTGTCGCGGCGCGTTGAGGGCGAGCAGGCGGCGGAGCATGCAGCGGAGGCCGTCCCAGTCGCAGAGCCCCATCTCCACCACCATCTGCACCATGCTGTCCCGGAAGTCCGCCCGCGGGTCCGACGACTCCTTCTCCACCGCCACCCCGACGCCCTCCTCCTCCGACTTCGCCGCCGCCGCCGCCGCCGCCTTCCTCTCGCGCCTCTTCCTCCTCGCCGCCGGCGCCGGCGCCGGCGCGGACGCCTTGGCAGTCACCCCGTAGGGCACCGCGGGCTCCTGGTGGGTGTGCTTGTAGGGGACGCTGGCGTGGTTGCTGGAGGAGTACGAGTAGGAAGAGTAGGTGGCAGAAGAGGCGGTGGAGGCGGAGGAGGGGAAGAAGGACGACGAGCGGGAGTGGGAGCTGCTGCTGCTCCTCGGCACCGGCGGCTTTGGGGACGGCCTGAGGAAGGAAGGCAGGCTCATGAGCGGCAGCCTCGGGCGGCGCGGGCGGCACCCGCACCCCGTGTCGACCACCGCCACGTGCCGCCACCGCCCGCCCACCGCGAACTGCCTCCCGCCGCCGCCGCCCCGCCGCGCTCTCGACGACGTTGACATGGCCGGCCCACGGTGTCAAGGACAAGCTGCCGAGCTCAAGCTGGTCTGACTGGATGAGTGGTGGTGGTAACAGGGAAGGAAGAGACAGAGCTAGGCTTGGACCTTGTTGGAAGCGGCCTCGTTATATATTGCGATTTTGACGAGGACAAGTCAGTGGGGTTAAGAAAATTAAGCAGTGGGGTTTAGCGAGGCCACGTGGGGCTCATCATCCCGTGCTGCGCGCTGCGGCCAGCTGATGATTAGTTTGACCTTGACCGTCCTCTTGGCTCTTGGGGGAGCTAACGGAGACACGTAGGATGCTTGATCGCACGGACGTGATACGGCGTCAGGGCTTCGCTCCTGCCCACAAACACGCTGCTCTTGGAGAAAAAGATGGTGGCATTCCAGGAGTTGGTCTTGAGAGATCAAGTGGTAAACACGCTACTTGTCTAAAAGCCGCGAGCCAAGGATCGGCGTACGGAATGACACCGAGTTTATTTTCTTAGGTTCAACTTCCAATTATGGAGAATGCAAGGCTGGGTGATCGCTTTTTTTTTTCATAGAAACTTTGGGCTCTTTTTCAAACAACATCAACACCTACGGTGTCTACTTGAAGGCTGTTAGATATATATCTGTATATTGTAGTTTCCCACTTGTTAGGGTTTTTTTTTTACATTTTTGCACGCTTGTATATGTACTATATCTGTGGCATTTGGCCTCTGTGGAAGACTATGTTGTATATTCCTATCATGGTATCAGAGCTAGGTTAGACATCGTCTGCAACATCGCTGTCGCCGCCGCTGCCGCCGCCGGCCGCCGCCTCCACGGCTCTCCTCCCCGTCGCCGCCGTCCGCCGCCGCGGCTCTCCTCCCCGTCGTCGCCGGCTCCGTCGCCACGGACCTCCGCCGCCTCCACGGCCCTCCTCCCCGTTGCCGCCGGCCTCCGCCCCGCCGACGGCCTCCGCCGCCGCGGCCCTCCTCCTCGTCGCCGCCGGCCCCGCAGCCGCAGCCTTCCTTCCCGTCGCCGCGGCCTTCTTCCTCGTCGCCGTCGGCCCCGCCGCTGCGGCCTTCCTTCCTATCGCCGCCGACCACCGCCGCGGCCTTCTTCCCCATCGCCGTCGGCCCCGCCGCCGTGGCCTTCCTCCCCGTCACCGCCCCGCCGAGGCCCTCCTCCCGTCGGTGCTGATCGCGGTCGGGTGGCATTGACCGATCCATTTCCAGAGAAAAAGAGAGAGAGAGAGAGAGGAGAGAGAGAGAGAGAGAGAGATGCCTTCCTCATCGGGCTATGTTGCGATTCCTCGCTGCCCGGTGATTTTTGATGGCGCGAATTACCCTAATTTCGCTGCCTTTATGCGCGTTCACATGCGCGGTCTCCGTCTATGGGGTGTGCTCTCTAGCGAGGTCTCCTGTCCGCTGTGCCCCACTGCTCCTCTGGCTCCTATTCCGCCGACGCCGCCTGTTCTTGGTGATGATGCCCCTCAGGAGGCCAAGGATGCTGCTAACAGTGCTGATCAGAGTGTTGTTGCTGCGTATGAGCTGAAGTTTCAGCAGTACTCTAGTGACCTTGAGACCTGTCGGCTGGATCTGACAGCCTACACTCAGTGGATGGATGAGGATGCTCGTGCTGCAGCTATTCTCACTTCTAGTGTTCTGCCACAGTTTGCCTCTGAGTTTATGGGTCTTTCTACTGCTGCTGACATGTGGGCTCATCTTCGTCAGCGTTATCAGCCATCCGAGGATGCTCTTTATCTGTCTATGGTTCGTCAGGAGCATGCTCTTCAGCAGGGTAAGTCTACTATTGATGAGTTCTACACTCAGAGTGCTGCTATCTGGTGTCAGCTTGACTCTCTTCGCACTGTGGTTTGTGGCACCTGCCCGTGTTGTCGGACGGTGCGCTCGGACATGGAGTTTCAGCGTGTCTATGAGTTCTTATCTCGGCTCCGCAAGGAGTTTGAGCCCCGCCATGCTCAACTGCTTGCTCGTGGTCGTGTTCCGGTTTCTGAGGTGCTGTCTGAGCTTCGGGCTGAGGAGACTCGCCTCCGTGGTGTTGGTTTTCTTGAGGTTCCTTCTGTGCTTGCTGCTCGTGGTCCTCCTCCGTCGCCTGCCCCGACGCAGTTGCGGTTGCCAGCTCCGCCGATCTTACCCACTCCTCAGGGTCAGGGCCAGAGTCAGCATCACAGTCAGCACCAGTAGCATCGTGGTCAGGGTCGTCGTCCTCCTCACCACTGCACCTACTGCAACAGGGATGGTCACACTTCGTCCACCTGTTATACGAGGGATCCCAGTTTGCGTCCGCAGCACCAGGCTCGTGTGCCTTCTGGTTCATCAGGCTCTTCTGCAGTTGCCCTCACTGATCAGGATATTATCAGTCGTCTTCGTGGTCTGCTCGCCGCTACAGGTTCTCCTTCGACGGGTACTGCTGGTTCTGTGACTGATTCTCCTAGCACTGCGCGACCACCACCTTCTACACAGTCAGGTACATCCCCGTGGTATCTGGATTCTGGAGCTTCCTTCCATATGACTTCTGATTCTTCTATTATGTCCGCTTTTCGCTCTCTCATTTCTCATGTTCGTGTTCTCACTGCTGATGGTACCTCTCTCCCTGTTTCTAGTCGAGGCACTCTTTCTACTTCCTCCTTTTCTGTTCCTGATATTTCTCATGTTCCTCGTCTTAAGATGAACCCGTTTTCTGCTGGCCAGCTCACTGATTCTGGTTGTCGCGCCATTCTTGATGCTGATTCTTGTGCTGTTCAGGATCATCACACACAGGCCCTAGTTGGAGCTGGCCCTCGCTGCCGTGACTCTTCGGGGTGATGTCTACGCACACGTCTGTTCTTGTAGACAGTGTTGGGCCTCCAAGTGCAGAGGTTTGTAGAACAGCAGCAAGTTTCCCTTAAGTGGATCACCCAAGGTTTATCGAACTCAGGGAGGAAGAGGTCAAAGCTATCCCTCTCAAGCAACCCTGCAATTACGATACAGAAAGTCTCTTGTGTCCCCAACACACCCAATACACTTGTCAGATGTATAGGTGTACTAGTTCGGCAAAGAGATAGTGAAATACAAGCGGTAGTGATGATTATAAGTAGTAAATGTAATCTAAAATAAATATCGCCGCAAGCAAACATGTAACAAAACTAAAAGGAAATGGTGTGCAATGCTTGAAAACAAGGCCTATGGATCATACTTTCACTAGTGGACACACTCTCAACAAATATAACATAATTGAACCAATAGATACTATCATCAATATGCAACTCAAAACAATTTTCCAATGGAAAACGAACACTAATCATGCGTAGGGCTACGAAGCACTCCTCAAAGTCCGTATTTCCCCAAACTAGATTGTCCCACACTATCACCGTGAACGCACTAGATGGTTCCAACAAACACCAACAATTCATAGAGACATTAACCAAAAAGATACACATGATGCGCACACTAGTCACCTTCACACCATGATACAAGGTATCTCCGGAGTTTACAAATATAAAGCACGGGAGTAGCATAATATCTGAATAATAACATCTACCAATTCAACTAGATACAAATCTCACGATCACATAAAGATTACATCATGAGAGAGAGAGGTGAACCACATAGCTACCGGTAGAGCCCTCAGCCCCAGGGGAGAACTACTCCCTCCTCATCATAGGAGACAGCAAGGTTTGTGGAGATGACGGTGTGGTCGATGGAGACGGCGGAGGCGGCGATGGAGACCGATGGAGATGGATCCAGGGGCACTTCCCCGTCCCGACAGGGTGCCGGAACAGAGACTTCTATCCCCCGAAATTTGTCTTCGACAGCGGTGGCGCTGCGGAACTGTTTTGGAAATTTCGCCAATTCCCCTAGGGTTTTCCGTCCCGAGGCTTCTTATAGGCGAAGGGGCATCGTCAGGAGGTGACCAGGGTGGTCACACAATGGGTGGGCGCGGCCAGGGGCTGGGCCGCGCCCCCCTGTTGTGTGGGCAGCCCCTGGCCCTCCTCCGGCTCTCGTTCGGTCTTCGGTACTCTTTCGGGAAAAATAAGACTTCTGGAACTTGTTTCGTCCAATTCCGAGAATATTTCCCGTATAGCTTTTCTGAAACACAAAAACAGCAGAAAACAGGGAACTGGCACTGTGGCATCTTGTCAATAGGTTAGTTCCAGAAATCGCATAAAAACGCCATGAAGTGTAACGAAACACAAGGCAAATGGTGTAAAAACAAGCATAGAGCATCAAAAATTATAGATATGTTTGAGATGTATCAGCATCCCCAAGCTTAACTCCTGCTCGTCCTCGAGTAGGTAAGTGATAACAAAACAATAATTTTTGAGGTGACATGCATCAACACAATTTGATCAACGAGGTAGAGCATTGAGTGCTGAGATCAAAGAACTTAAAACATGGGCATGAAAGACATAATCTTGATAATAGAAACTTAGCAACCATGTTATAGCATGAAAAGCAACACAAAGGAAAGATCATGAAAATGAAACAATGAAAGTCACGTGTGTGTTTCAATCATATGGAAAACATAGCAAATGGTTTTCAGCTTGTCCCTCATGGAGTAGCAAAACATAAATGCATAGGACACCTTCAAGTTTAAGAGGGCGACTAGATACAAATAATTTAAAAATAAGTGAAACCAAAATCATGAGTCAATCAATGATAAACTTTGGGACTATGCACATTATACTCAGAATGACAACTATGCTCTCTTAGACGGTGCATAAAGATAGAAGGTGGTGACTCAACATAAAAGTAAAAGAAAGGCCCTTCGCAGAGGGAAGCAGTGATTGCGAGTTTTATAAACCTTAAAAAATTATGGTACTTACTAGCTTTGAGCTCTCATTGCCCCCATCATAAGCATCTTGAATGGTTAAAGTTAATGCGAATACACTTATGATGCATATGCTTGACAAATCATAAGTTGAAAACCTCGTGTCCCGTGAAGTACGAATACCCAAACCTCATGCTACTCGACTTAGAGTCCTAAGCAAGCTCTTGTCATTGTAAGTATACATGTATCATCGAGAACCGCCAACGGGGTACCTCCGTGCTCGATGACATGGAACAAGCCCGCATCAAAATGACAGGACAAATAGACAATGAACACCTCGGCATCTCTTTTATTTACCATTGGAATAGCTTTTTATTGTGAGATGCATCGTCGAATGTTCACTATGGGCATGCTGTAAATTTCCACCATGAATTATGCATGGCTTAGATTAGCGGCCCAGGCAGTTCTCTAACACATATACAAACTCCATGATCCCACAAGATTCCCAACTTATTTCACATCGCGAGTATCCATAAATAAAAGATCACGATATCAACTCAAATGAAAGATAGTGCAATGTTAAAAGCTTGCCCCATGACAGCATGGCTGGGCTAATTTCCAACTTACAACTTGCAAGCATAACAACTCAACATAAGGGAGCCACAATGTCAAAAAAATTTAAGAACGAGAAAAGTAAAGCGTGCAATCAGGTTCGTGAGAGCTTTATTGACCAATTTTTGCATAACACCAAAAGAGTTTAATTTGAAGGATAGATAAAAGCAAGTCAAATGTACTTTGGAATAGCAAATTGCTAATAGGTATGTATAGTGGACACATTGGCAAACTTTGTTTTTAGGACTTGGATGCATGAGTAGAGCTCATACTCAGTACAAAACCAGGGCTAGCAAAAGACTAGGAGCGACCAACTAAGAGAGCAATAACGGCCATAATCATGCAGAGCGACAAAGCAATATTAAAAGAAGCATAAGATGACATCAAAAGTCAAAAACTAAATGATCATAGAGGCAATGGCGACTTTGTATGAGTCTAACATGTGTGAGCATGCGCCAAGTCAACCCAAATAAAGCATCAAGGAGAAAACCAAAATAATGCTTCCAATTAATTAAAACGACGCATGATTTTTTTCAAAGGCTCATTAAGCAATCTCAGTCATTTGAGACAAGTCATGCTACAACCAAAACACTAAGCATACTATCAAAAAGACATCAAGCACGACATGCAAAAGCCTAGGCCGCAGTCTACACAAGCTCCTTTTGTACCACTTTTTTGCATAAAACTTTTTTTCTTTTCCAACACCATTTGAACCCTTTTGAAACAACTCTTTTGATAAAAACCAACATAGACCAGAGGTCCAAATACACCTTGATGAAAAGATATAGCAAGATCTGAACAAAAATCAAGGCGAAAAATGAAAGCTAAACGCAGTTCGAGAAAAAGAGAACACTCGTTGAACAATAAGAATGAAAACTAGAGTGTTCTTGGCAATGGAAAACGGAGTAAGTCTCTCTCCAAAACAACATGATGTGATCCAAACATTTATTGCAGCAAACAAAACAAAAGAAAACTGAAAACAAAAACAACTGACGCTCCAAGAAAAATACATAGTGCATGAAGCAATAAAAATATAGTGTTTTGAAAGGTGACCTGATTTTTACCGATGAAGAAGGGGTGCCTCGGGGGCATCCCCAAGCTTTGATGCTTGTACCTATTGGATATTTCTTGGGGGTTGCATGGGCATCCCCAAGCTTGAGATTTTGTCCATTCTTCATCTCATCTCATCATTCTCCAATCCCTACACTTGAAAACTTACTTCATACAAAACTTAACACAATTCTATTAGCAATGTTAGCATAACCATAATAATGAATCAACCCTTTTGGTTCAGATTTCAACTCAAAACCACCACATATAAAGCATATACTACTGTAGAAACTTCCCCAAAAGTTCCATGATCAAAAGAACTTAAAAAGAAAGCGATCGAGAGGCAAACACAAATAGTGGCAGAAATCTGTCAAAACAGAACAACTGACAAAGGTCGATTTTTTTAGAGGGTTTTATGTTGCTCAAATCAAAAAGTGTTAAACTAATAAAAGTTTGGAAATAAACTGGGGCATATGCTCAAGAAATTGCAGGTCCAAAAGATGTTCTGAGAATTTTCTCAAATTTTTACGATGCATCACCGAAATCTGTTTCAGGACAGCAACATCCCCAAATCTTACCTCACTCAAATTAGAGGCTTCTCTTGGCACAACAACGAAATAAAAAGGATAAGGAGCGGTTATTACAGTAGTAATAACTTCCAAGACTCAAATAAAAGAAAAAGTACTGAACATAAACAATGAGTTATCTCCCAAGAGTGCTTTTCTTTAACATCTTTGAGCTAGGCGCAGTAGTTTGCAAAGATGCTCATGTAGGCGCCATAAAAGAGCTTAAGGCAAAGGAGCTATATAGGAACTTAAAGCAAGAGAGAGCATCAAAAAGCAAATATGAAACACATTTAAATCCAAACCACTTCCTATGAAAAATAATCTTGTAAAGAGACAAGTCATGAAAGCGCAAAGCAAAAAGCATAGGAAGGCAAAACAAGTACAACTTCAAGAATTGCAACATAAAGAGGGGAAACTCAATATTATTGAGATCCATCAAACCATGTTTCCCTCTCTCATAATAACTTTCAGTAGCATCATGAATAGAACTAACAATATAACTATCACATAAAGCATCCCTATCATGAGCCACATGCATAAAAGAATTAATACTCCCCACATGAACAATCGTAGTAGAAGGAGATTCATCAGAATAATTATTCTCATCACCATAATCATCAAAAACAGGAGGCATATTGTAATCATAACTAATTTTCTCCTCAAAAGTAGGTGAACTAAAAATATTATACTCATCATCATAACCATCATAAACTAGAGGTTTAGTATAATCATAAGCGAGAGAACAGCTATTTCGCATAGCATATTCATCAAACATATCATCATAAGAAGGAACATGGATAGTACTAATGGTACAACAATTATTAACCTTAGAATTGGTACCCAAAAGATTTTCAATATCAAAAGTAGAGTGCTTTTCCCAATCATGATCACTAACATAGGTAACAGGCATAGGAACATCATCCCAATCAAAATTATCATAATCTATAATAGGAGCAACATGCTTAGGGGAAGATACCGTTTCCTCTCACCTTTTGCTCCTCTTCTTCTTCTTCTTCTTACTCTTCTTACTCTCTCCATCGGGAGGGAGAGGCTTGACAGGCATTTTCTCCATATAATCTGGTTTGCTGATAGGAACAACAGAAGAAACTTTGGAGGATTCCTCCTCTCTATTAATAAGATAGAAACATCTGTCAGTCCTGTCATAGCATGGCAAAACATCATGTTTTATAAGATTTTGTATGTAAGTATTTGCGAGGCAATCTTTAGCACAATAGAGACGACAACCACGAAGGGTGCTATTAATATCAACATCATTCATGTCTACCAAAGAAATCTTTCTAGATATCTCTTCACACCCCAAGAACAAAGTGAGCTCATCATGCTGATTGAGAGTAATCTTGTCATCACAATACAAACTTGCGGTGCTCATTCGATTAGAAAGGTGACAATTAGACTTTGAGCATTGAAAATTAAAATGACCTATGTTATCGCAAAACTCACAAAGAAAAGGATAAAGCTCGCAAACCTTTTCACCAAGCTCGCCTATAGCTTTGTGCCACATTCGGGTTTCTTCATTTGCGTGGTGGACACAATAATCTTCCTTGTTGTGACTCTGTTCACAAGGTCTATGTACTCCACAAAAATTAACATGCATATAGGAAATAGGACTTTCAGAGGTTCGAGCATGTTTATTGCAATCATCAACAACAATATCACTTTCTATGCAAGTGTCCTTAAAAGGTTCATGATACACGTCCCCATTTCCTTTAGGAACATTAATATGGGAAGCAAAGGTTTTAAAACAATCAATCATAATTTGAGGATCAAGACCATATTTAGCACTAAGCTCTTGAAAATTAGCAGTTTCAGCGAAAGACTTAATGCAATCATACTCATAATTTATACCTGATCCTTTACCTTTGTCACTATCCCAACCTTCGATATTGTTTTGAATTGTTTCAAGTAGATCCCACTTGGTGTCAACATCCTTGCTTGTGAAAGACCCATCAAAGCATGCATCTAGATAGTCCTTGTAATATCCTGAAAGCCTTGCATAAAAAATATTAATAACAATATTACGGGGAAGATCATGAATAGGACATTTGTGTATTAGTAACTTCAATCTTCCCCACGCTTGGGCAATGCTTTCTCCCTCATGCGGATGAAAATTATAAATGTAATTCCTATCTTTATAAACCTCACTAGAAGGATAGAATTTAGAATAAAAGAGAGGTACAATTTCCTCCCAGTCAATAGATCAACCATCCTTCAGTGTTTTATACCATTCCCCAGCTCTGCCTTTTAGTGATAAAGAGAATAACTTCTTCTTAACTCGGTTCATCGAAATACCTGCACACTTGAACAACTCGGATAATTCATGTATAAAAAGCAAATGATCCCCAGGATGGACAGTTCCATCTCCTAAATAACAGTTATCCATAGCATGTTCAACAATCTTCGTAGGTATTTTAAAAGGATGAGGAGCATAAGCATCATTAGAAACATCACACATGGGAGATAAAATATCATCAGAGCAAACTTTCTCCACTAAAGCTGGGGAACTAAAAATATCATTCTTAACAAAACCAGCTTCCCCAAGCTTAGACTTTTCTATAGCATTAGCAATAACGGTATACAAAGCATTCATACTAATAACATTTCTATGCGAAATAAGCTCCAAAGGTTTTTCAATTTTCTCTTCAAATCTAAACTCGGGAAAAAGACTAAAAAACTCTTTACTTTCCATTAAGCCTAACTAGTGAAAATAAAAACAAGAAACAAAAAGATATAATTGCAGAATCTAAAGGAAATAACTCCGAGCACTCACACAGGAGGATGCGATTACCTTTTACCTTACCTCCCCGGCAACGGCGCCAGAAAATAGCTTGATGTCTACGCACGCGTCTGTTCTTGTAGACAGTGTTGGGCCTCCAAGTGCAGAGGTTTGTAGAACAGCAGCAAGTTTCCCTTAAGTGGATCACCCAAGGTTTATCGAACTCAGGGAGGAAGAGGTCAAAGCTATCCCTCTCAAGCAACCATGCAATTACGATACAGAAAGTCTCTTGTGTCCTCATCACACCCAATACACTTGTCAGATGTATAGGTGTACTAGTTCGGCAAAGAGATAGTGAAATACAAGCGGTAGTGATGATTATAAGTAGTAAATGTAATCTAAAATAAATATCGCTGCAAGCAAACATGTAACAAAACTGAAAGGAAACGGTGTGCACTGCTTGGAAACAAGGCCTAGGGATCATACTTTTACTAGTGGACACACTATCAACAAATATAACATAATTGAACCAATAGATACTATCAACAATATGCAACTCAAAACAATTTTCTAATGGAAAACGAACACTAATCTTGCGTAGGGCTACGAAGCACTCCTCAAAGTCCGTATTTCCCCAAACTATATTGTCCCACACTATCACCGTTAACTCACTAGATGGTTCCAACAAACACCAACAATTCATAGAGATATTAACCAAAAAGATACACATGATGCGCACACTAATCACCTTCACACCATGATACAAGGTATCTCCGGAGTTTACAAATATAAAGCACGGGAGTAGCATAATATCTGAATAATAACATCTACCAATTCAACTAGATATAAAGCTCACGATCACATAAATATCACATCATGGGAGAGAGAGGTGAACCACATAGCTACCGGTAGAGCCCTCAGCCCCGGGGGAGAACTACTCCCCCCTAATCATAGGAGACAACACGGTTGGTGAAGATGGCGGTGAGGTCGATGGAGACGGTGGAGACGGCGATGGAGACCGATGGAGATGGCTCCGGGGGCACTTCCCCGTCTCGGCAGGGTGCCGGAACAGAGACTTCTGTCCCCCGAAATTTGTCTTCGACGGCGGCGGCGCTGTGGAACTGTTCTAGAAATTTCGCCAATTCCCCTAGGGTTTCCCGTCCCGAGGCTTCTTATAGGCGAAGGGGCGTCGTCAGGAGGCGACCAGGGTGGTCACACAATGGGTGGGCGCGGCCAGAGGCTGGGCCACGCCCCCCTGTTGTGTGGGCAGCCCCTGGCCCCCCTCCGGCTCTCGTTCGGTCTTCGGTACTCTTTCGGGAAAAATAAGACTTCTGGAACTTGTTTCGTCCACTTCCGAGAATATTTCCCGTATAGCTTTTCTGAAACACAAAAACAGCAGAAAACAGGGAACTGGCACTGTGGCATCTTGTCAATAGGTTAGTTCTAGAAATCGCATAAAAACGCCACGAAGTGTAACGAAACACAAGGCAAATGGTGTAAAAACAAGCATGGAGCATCAAAAATTATAGATACGTTTGAGAAGTATCATGGGGATTTGGGAGTTAGACTGGCTTCGTGTTCCTTCCGCTGCCACCTCACCTGCCAGCTTTCCTGCGGTCGTCGCCTCCGTCACCGGCTCTTTTCAGCAGTGGCATCATCGTCTTGGTCATCTTTGTGGCTCTCGACTGTCGTCATTAGTTCATCGTGGTCTTCTGGGGTTTGTCTCAATAGATGTGTCTTTAAACTGTCAGGGATGTAGGTTAGGCAAACAGATTCAGTTACCCTATCCTACCATTATGTCTGTTTCTCAGCGTCCTTTTCATTTAGTTTATTCTGATGTTTGGGCTCCGGCTCCTTTCGCTTTGAAAGGGGGCCATCGATACTATATTCTATTTATAGATGATTTTTCCCGGTACACTTGGTTGTATTTTATGCGTTCTCGCAGTGAGGTGCTTTCCATATATCAGCGTTTTGCGGCCATGGTCCTCACTCAGTTTTCTACACCTATTCGTGTGTTCCGTGCTGACTCTGCTGGTGAGTATATCTCCAAGCAGCTGCGTGGTGTTCTTGCTGAGCAGGGCACTCTCGCTCAGTTCTCTTGTCCAGGCGCACATGCTCAGAATGGCGTTGCTGAGCGTAAGATCATCATCTTCTTGAGACCACTCGTGCCATGATGATTGCTTTTTCTCTTCCGCCGCATTTCTGGGCTGAGGCTATTTCTACATCACTTTATCTCATTAATATTCAGCCTTCTGCCGCCCTGCAGGGTGGTATTCCTCTCGAGCGTCTCTCTGGTCGTTCTCCTGATTACTCGATGCTTCGTTTGTTTGGTTGTGTTTGCTATATTCTCCTTGTCCCTCGCAAACGCACCAAACTGACCGCTCAGGCTGTTGAGTGTGTCTTTCTGGGATACAGTGATGAGCATAAGGGCTATCGGTGTTGGGACCCCGTTGGTCGTCAGATGCGCATTTCTCATGACATCACATTTGATGAGACATGTCCTTTCTATCCTCGCCCCACCTCCTCAACCTACCCGATGGAGGATATATCCTTTCTACTATTTCCTGACACACCTCCCTCCGTTCCTATTAATCCTCCTTCGGGACCCATTATTGCCGATGTCTCCCCTTCGAACCCGTCGTCCTCCTCACCACCTGGTTCTCCTTCTTCCTCTTCTGACAGTCCATACACTTCTCCTTTGTCTCCTTTTCCCTTTCATTATTCTTGGTGTTCTACTATTCTAGATACTCCTTCTGATGTCCCTTATTCTTCTTCTTTCGATGTGTCTTCTTATTCTGATGAGATTCCCTCTCCTCTTCCTGCTCGTCATCGTCATCCACCTGATTGTTACTCTCCTAGTCAGTACGGTCTTTCCGTTGCCCTCGAGCCGACTTCTTATCGGGATGCTGAGCGTCATCCCGAATGGTAGCTTGCCATGGCTGAGGAGATTGCTACGCTTGAGCGCACTGGCACTTGGGATCTTGTCTCTCCCCTTCCCGGTGTTCGTCCCATCATGTGCAAGTGGGTCTACAAAATTAAGACTCGCTCTGATGGATCTCTTGAGCGCTATAAAGCGCGTCTTGTGGCTCGTGGTTTTCAGCAGGAGCAGGGCCGTGACTATGATGAGACTTTTGCTCCAGTGGCTCATATGACCACTGTGCGCACTCTTCTTGCTGTCGCCTCTGTTCGCCACAGGTCTGTGTGTCAGCTTGATGTTCAGAACGCCTTTCTCAACGGTGAGTTGCGTGAGGAGGTTTACATGCAGCCTCTTCCGAGGTATTCTGTTCTCGATGGGATGGTTTGCCATCTTTGGCGCTCTCTTTATGGCCTGAATCAGGCCCCTCGTGCTTGGTTTGAGCGGCTCGCCTCTGTGGTGACTGTTGTTGGTTTCTCCCCTAGCGCTCATGATCCTGCGTTGTTCGTTCACATTTCTCCTCGTGGACGCACTCTTCTTCTCCTCTATGTTAACGACATGATCATCACTGGTGATGATTCTGAGTATATTACCTTTGTTAAGGCCCGTCTTCATGACCAGCTTCTTATGACTGATCTTGCTCCTCTCCGCTACTTTCTTGGGATTGAGGTTTCCTCCACTTCTGATGGGTTTTCTATCTCCCAGGAAAAGTATATCTAGGATCTTCTTGCTCGTGGTGCTCTTGGGGATGAGCGCACTGTTGAGACTCCTATGGAGCTCAATGTCCAGCTTCGTGCTAGTGATGGTTGTCGGTGTTCTGGATACCGGGGTATCCCGGTCCACCTGCTCCTGGGCCCCGTCATCGGCCCATCTTCAGCCCAGGGGTAAGGCAACAACCCAAGCTGCGGAGAAGACCCTCACGAGGAGGTGCCTCGTGAGGAGAACGATGATGGAAACTGCTAAGGACCAGAAGACCTCCTCACGAGCCCCTGCTGGTGAGGAGAGGAAGCACGCCCACGTCAGCTCGGCACGTTTGCGTGCAGAGCAAGAAGATAACGGGCAGAAGACCGCGTACCGCCCACGCTACCCCCGACAGGGAGGAGACCAACTTTCGCTGTGCCTGCCCAAAGCGGCACAGTGGTTGTTGGCCACCCCCCTAAAAATAGCGTGGACGGTGTAGGGCGCCAGGGGAAGACGTCAGCTTCCTCCACCCACTCCGGTGGACCGGCGCCACTACTCTACGAAGACTACGTCCACAGAAGAATAGAGTCTACAGCTGTCCTCCCTCCTTGGCCGTATGTGTGGAAACCCCTTCCCCAAGAAGATAAGGGGAAGGAGGACCTTGGCGCTATAAAAGGAGGGGGAGGCCACCCCTTAGGGGGGATCGGATCTTCATCTTCTTCAGGCTGCTAGCTGGGCACGCAGGTTCTTCAACCTCTGGCCAGCTAGAGCTTTGTAACCAAGACCTTGTACTCCTCGCAAGGTGTCGCGTTGCAATACAAGAAGGCAGGAAGTAGGGGTTTTACCTCACCACGAGGGCCCTGAACCTGGGTAAGACTCGGCGTCTCTCTCTGCAGTGTGTAGCGCGTTCGACAACTCGAGGCTTCTGTCACCGTGCTTCGCTGCGATCCTAGATCTCACACGTTCAGCCCCCTGCGTTCAAATCTTTGGGTCCGTCGCGTGGTACCCCGTGTTCTTGCGACACGAAATCCATCGACATTTGGCGCGCCAGGTAGGGGGCTGTAGTGTGTTTTCTCCTAGATCTGCTTCGACATGGCCGACGCCAACGCAAGGCTCGAGCGTCTTCGCCGTCGCAACGCTGCTCGGGGGCAAACCGAGCCCATCTTTCGTCGTCGTGAAGCTTCGGCCGAGGAGGAAGAGGAGGAAGATCTGGAGTCCTCCTACCTCCTGTCCGGGCGTACAGAGCCTTCGCTCTCCTTCACCGCCACCGCCACTTCTCGCGCTCGTTCTGGGAGTCAGCTGTCTCCTGCGCAGGCTCTCGCCATGGCGCAGGAGCTGCTGCGCTATCAACCCACCGATGACAGGCGTGAGGGGTGGCGCGCTCGAATCGCCGAGCTCGTCGCCATCGCCAACGAAGACCCGGCCCAGGGAGGAGCCCAGGGCGCGGGAGACCCAGATCCGGCGGCGGGGCGTCGCGCCCCGGGCACCGGAGATGGGAGGGCCAACAAGGCCAAGAAGGTGGTTTCCCGCACCGCATCTTCGCCGCGTGGGGAGCCCAGCTGCCAAATCGTCCAACGCGCTCCGGAAGACGCACGCGTCTCCCTCGAGCGCCGCCGCGAAAATCATGATCGCGCCATCGACGACATCGGCGAAGCTGGCAAGAACGTCAGGACCCCCGGCGACCCTATCTACAACCCCGGGTGTCTCGCTCTCACTCGCCAGCAACGCTACGTCGTCTGGCCTGACAAGTTCAAGCCGGACATCGGCGCGCGTTACGACGGGACCACCAACCCCGTCGAATTCCTCCAACTCTACGTCATCGCCGTCCAGGCTGCGCGTGGGGATCAGCGTGCCATGGCAAATTGGTTCCCCATGGCCCTCAAAGACGCTCCGCGAACTTGGCTCATGAATCTTCCTCACGAATCTGTGACTTCATGGAAGGATTTATGCCGTCAGTTCGTTGCCAACTTCATGCCCACGTACGAGCGCCCCGCTACCAAGAACGATCTTAAGGCGGTGCGTCAGTACAAGGGCGAGACGCTTCGTCAGTACATCCAGCGCTTCAGCCAGATGAGGAACAAGATCCCCAGGATCTCCAACAAGGAGGTCATCTCCGCATTCTCCACGGGCGTCTCCGACATCAAGATGAGGGAGAAATTGTCCGTGAATGATGAGTTGACTTCCGTCGTCAGGCTCTTCGAGATCGCCAACCGCTGCGCCAAGGCCGAGGAAGGGAGGCTTTTCGTGCATAACCTGCCGGAGGCGCCTCCCCCAAAGCCAAAGTCCAAGGACCCCAAGCGAAAGGAGGCTGCTGTCCTCGCGGCGGAGCCAGATCACAAGCAACGCCGCGGGGACCGCTCCGAGCGCGACAAGGGTCGACGTCGCCGCTATTGCATTCTCCACAAGAAGGGCACCCACAATACCGACGATTGTTGGTTTGTCCGAAAGTTTCATGAAGAAAATGGCGTCTCCAAGCGCCGCAGGGGTGGCTACAGCTACGGCAAGAGTGGATCCCGGGGCGATCGTCGCGACGATGACCGCGGGGAAGGTCGCCGCCGCGAGGGTCTGTCTCGAGCCGATCCCGAGCCGCTGCCGCTGCCCCCACCAGCAAACGATCGCCGGGAGGAGGACCAGGGAGGCTATCAAGAGCCGCGAGACTTCGCCGCTTGCCTCCTGGGTGGAGCTCAGGCTCCTTTGTCTAACCGACGCTTCAAGCAGCTGTCGCGAGAGATCGCGGCAGCACAGCCCAACGTCGGCAACTGCCTAATGAAGTGGTCAACGTGCAAGATCGGCTTCGACGAGGAGGATCATCCGGCTTCCACTAGGGGCGTGGGCACAATTCCTCTCTTGTGCACGCCAACCATCAACAACGTCACCGTAAACCGCACTCTCATCGACGGAGGGGCGGGCCTCAACATCATCTCGGTCGAGATCTTCGAAAAGATGCAGGTGCCGTACCACCGGCTCATGCCGATTCGGCCATTCTTCGGGGTAACCGAAGGGTCTACAACGCCAATTGGGCAGGTAAGCCTGCCCGTCACCTTCGGCACCCAGGACAACTACAGGACGGAAAGCCTCGACTTCGACGTCGCCTACATCGCCCTGTCGTACAATGCCATTCTCGGCTACCCAGCCCTGGCAAGGTTTATGGCAGCGACGCACCATGGCTTCAACGTCCTCAAGATTCCGGGCGCCAACGGCACGATCACCGTGCGCTGCAATGAGAAGGATGCTCTCCGATCAGTGGAGCATGTCTACCGTGAGGCCGCCACCATGTTCCTCGCCGACGAAGATCTGCTGGAACACTCCGGCGACCTCGCGAGGAAGAGGCAGCTCGTATCCCAAGAGCGGGCTGCAGCGAAGAAGGCCTCTCTCGAGCCCCATCCGCTAGGTTCGACAGGGAAGAAATTTGCCGCCTCGGCATCGCCTACTCCAAGTGAGGACCTGGTCCATCCAATGCTGGACATGAGCATTGGGGAAGCTGCGGTACCCTCAGGCAGGAGGCCCCAGTTCACCCAAGAGCGCTCTGCAACCAAGAAGGTCCCACTTCAGGCTGGGGGCTGCGACAACTTCGTCACCATCGGGGCAGGGCTTTCCCCCAAATAGGAAAGCGCGCTCGTCACCTTTCTGCGGGCAAACTCTGACATGTTCGCTTGGACTCCGTCAGATATGCCCGGCGTTCCCAGGGAGGTGATTGAGCACCACTTAGCCGTGTGCCCCCAGGCACACCCCGTGAAGCAGAAGACTAGGAAACAAGCGCAGGAGAAGCAGGACTTCATAGTCAAGGAAATAGAGAAGCTAAAGAAGGCCAAGCTGATACGCGAGGTAGCCCACCCTACCTGGATTGCAAATCCGATGGTTGTCCCAAAGGCAAACGGCAGTGGGCGCCTCTGCGTGGACTTCACAAGTCTCAACAAGGCCTGCCCAAAGGATCCTTATCCGCTCCCGAGGATAGATCAAATCGTCGACTCCACCGCCGGCTGTGACCTCCTTTGCTTCTTGGATGCTTTCTCCGGCTATCATCAGATCAAGATGGCAAAGGAGGACGAAGAGAAGATCGCCTTCATCACACCTTGTGGTGTGTACTGCTACGTCTGCATGCCCTTCGGTCTGAAGAACGCAGGAGCTACCTTCCAAAGGCTCATGCGCAAGGCCTTGGGGGCTCAGATGGGAAGGAACGCGGAGGCCTACGTCGACGACATCGTCGTCAAAACTCGCGAGGGTCACACCTTCATCAAGGATCTGGAGGAAACATTCGTCAACCTAAGAAAGGTAAACATCAAGCTCAACCCCGCCAAGTACGCCTTCGGCGTACCATCGGGAAAACTGTTGGGGTTCCTCGTGTCTCATCGCGGGATAGAGGCGAACCCTGACAAGGTCAAGGCCATCGAAGAAATGCGTCCAACACGCAGCCTCAAGGAGATGCAACGCCTCGCGGGGTGCATGGCAGCCCTGGGGCGCTTCATCGCGAGGAGTGGGGAAAAAACCTTGCCCTTCTTCAAGCTCATGAAGCGCGTTGGGAAGTTCGAGTGGACTCCGGAAGCCGACAAGGCCTTCGCTGAATTGAAAAGGTACCTCACGAGCCCACCGATCATGGTTTCCCCAACCACCCGCGAGCCCTTGCTACTCTACATCGCGGCAACTCCAAGGACTGCAAGTGCCGTCCTCGTCGCGGAGCGAGACGCCAAGGTGATCGCCAAAGAGGAGGTCAACTCTCCAAGCTCGGGGGCTCCTCGTGAGGAAGAGGCCGCTCCATCTCCCGACCCTCGAGAGGAACCGCCCGTGGCATCTTCGCCGACCGAGCCGCTCTCTCAGAGCAACGCTCAAAAGCCTTCCGAGGAGGAGCCTTCCGAGGGTGTCGTCAAGGTGCAAAAGCCTGTGTACTTCATCAGCATGGTACTGCGCGACGCGCGGGAACGCTACACCATGCAGCAAAAGCTGCTCTACACCCCGCTCATCGCTTCGCGGAAGCTGCGCCACTACTTCCAAGGTCACCCGATCATGGTGGTAACCGATCGTCCCCTGGAGACCATCCTATGCAATCCCAACGTCACCGGGCGGGTGGCAGAATGGGCCGTGGAGCTTCAACCCTTCGAGATCTCCTTCGAAACTACAAAGGTAATCAAAAGCAAGGCTTTGGCTGAGTTCACTGCAGAGTGGACCGATCCGTTCGCCGACGAGCCTCCAGAGGAGGAGTCAACGCTCCCAGGAGAGGAGGCCCCAGGCCTCTGGGTCATGCACTTCGACGGCACCTTCAACCTCCCCGGCGTGGGAGCTGGTGCTGTCCTGACCTCTCCCTCTGGAGACAAGCTCTTCTACGCTGTGCAGCTCTGCTTCAAGCCTGAGAGCAAGGTCTCCAACAACATCGCGGAATACGAAGGACTACTCGCCGGCTTAAGGGCGGCAAACGCTTTGGGCATCAAGAGCCTCATCGTCAAGGGAGATTCACAGCTGGTTGTGAACTTCTCGAACAAGAGCTACACTCCAAAGGATGAGCACATGGCGGCCTATCTCGAGGAGCATCAAAAGATGGAAAAACGCTTCCAAGGTTTGGAGCTGAAGCACATCCCGAGAGGAGAAAATGTGGAAGCCGACGAGATCGCCAAGCGCGCCTCTCACCGCCTGGCACAACCCGCCGGCGTCTTTGAGGAGCGTCTCTTCAAGCCGTCCGCTTCTCCACTGTCATCTGGATCCGACCCTCCACCTGCCCTGCCGCCACCGCCGGAGCAGGGGGCTCCAGACTGCGGGCCTCCTTCGGGTGACCGCGTCCTTCTGGCATTGGCACGGCAGGAGGGAGTGGATTGGATTCTCGAGCTCAAGGCCTTCCTCACCAGCAGCAGGCTTCCCGAGGATGAAGAGGAGGCCGAAAGGATCGTACGCCAAGCTTCGGGCTACTGCGTCAAGGACGGTAACTTGTACCGGCGTCGCCCAAACGGCGTCGCTCTAAAGTGCATATCTACTTACCAAGGCCAAGAGCTTCTCAGGGACATCCACACTGGCGAGTGTGGCCATCATGCTTCTGCGGCAACTCTAGCCGCGAAGGCATATCGAAGCGGCTTCTACTGGCCCTCGGCGCTTGGTGATGCGGCGGAAATGGTCAAGAGGTGCGAGGCGTGCCAGTTCCATGCCAAGCAGATCCACCAGCCGGCACAGGAGCTGCAAACCATCCCACTCACTTGGCCCTTTGCAGTTTGGGGGCTGGACATCCTCGGTCCATTCCCCAGAGCGCAAGGGGGCTACCGCTACCTCTACGTCGCCATCGACAAATTCACCAAGTGAGTGGAGGTGGAACCGGTGTGCACCATCCCGGCCAGGTCCGCAGTCAAGTTCATCCGTGGGCCGGTCTGTCGTTTTGGTGTGCCTAACCGCATAATCACCGACAACGGCAGCCAGTTCACCAGCGGACTGTTCCGGGAGTACTGTGCATCGGTCGGCATCAAGATCTGCTTCGCCTCCGTCGCCTACCCCCGGAGCAATGGCCAAGCCGAGCGTGCTAACGCCGAGGTCCTCAAGGGACTCAAGACGAAAAGCTTCAACGCCAAGCTCGAAGCCTGCGGCAAAAAATGGTTAGACAACCTCCAATCCATCTTGTGGTCCATCAGGACTACCGCCACCAAACCCACTGGAGAGACCCCTTTCTTCCTGGTCTATGGGGCGGAGGCTGTTCTTCCCACCGACGTCAAGTTCGGATCGCCAAGAGTGCTCGCCTTCGACGAAATTCGCCAAGAGGACCTCATCAAGGATCGTCTCCTCCTGCTCGAAGAAGCTCGGTGCCAAGCCGCGCTCCGCACCGCGAGGTACCAGCAAGGACTACGCCGCTACCATAGCCGCCATGTTCGAGCAAGGACTCTGGAGGTCGGCGACCTGGTGCTGAGGAGAATACTCTCTCGCGAGGGCCTGCACAAGCTATCTCCAATGTGGGAAGGACCCTTCAAGGTGACGCACATCGCCAGAGCAGGCTCAGCGCGGCTGGAAACCGCAGAAGGTGTGCCGGTGGGGAACCCGTGGAACATAGCTCATCTGCGAAAGTTCTACCCTTAGGTTCCTCATGAGGAGAAAAAGACCGTTTTCACGGCACTTGTATCAGCTCAGCCTGCTCTTAAGCACTGATATTAAGTTAAAGCGCAATATAGCGCCTCTGCTTCGGCATGACATCAAAATGGCATGAAGTCCATTTATTTTCTGTTGTACTCCACGCGGAAGGGGGCTAGGCACGGTGTCTATGCTGGGGCCTTCGCCCGGAAAACAGCGAGCCCGAAAAACCCGAAGGGAATGAGCTCTAGTCGGGGGCGACGACCCTGTTATCGATCACCTCTAAATACCCATGGTGCTTAGTTCCTCGCGAAGTACATCGGAAAATAAAAAATCTTCGAGGGAAAGTCCAAGGTGTGCCCCAAGGCACCCGCTAAGGACCTACCCCTCGTGAGCAACCCTCACGAGGAGGCAAGAATGCGTCGATGCGACAAGCATCCACAGGAAGATTCCCTCTATCGAGGAAGGCCTAACGTGGCAGGATTATTGAAGACCAAGGCCGCTCCGATCATCTTGCGAAGGAGACGCAGATCCGGAGGTCCGCGCCAGGCCCTTCACCTCGTGAGCAACCCTTGCGAGGTGTCGACGGTCTCTGGGCTCTCTTAAGCGTCGACATTTTCACGTCCGTGAGGGTCCAGCTTCCCTCAACGATGAGGAAGGCCCCGTGAATCGCCACGCGCAGCAATTTGCTCTTAGCTGCTGGCACAGATAGTGCCGTGCTCCTCCACGACGGAGAAGGTCCCTGTGCCGGTCACAGGGGCATCTTATTCGCCTTCTTTTTTCGTTTGTTTTATCGACTTGTTTTTCCGTTTTCGGGGATTTGGGGTTTTTTCTTTTCCAACTCTTTCTTCAACTTCTCGTCTCAGGAATCGTCCAATGTGTCGTCGGCGCCGACCCCATCTCGAGCTCTGAGGCGAAGGGAGGCCTCCCGTCGACGCCAACAGCTCATCAGGGCTCTCGAGCGTGCGAATGACCAGGACTATGAAGAGCAATAAGAAGCGAAATGCAGGATAGCTAAAAAGCGGACTTCATTGATATAATCCCATCACAGGGAGGAGCAAAAGCACGGCGGGGCATACCCCGCCGGCGAGGACTACACGACAAAAGAGGGGAGGAGACTAGCTCCCCTCCCCAGAGGACTACCGCGCCAGGACCTCCTCTTCACTGCGCCGCGGGCTGGGGGTAGGTGCGGCGGACGCCACCGGCGGTGAAGTTCCGCACCGTAGCCTCCAGCATCCCTAGCTTGAAGCGGAAGACGAGGTGGTCGCCAACGCGGAGGCGATGGCCGAGGGCGAAGGCCCTCTAGCGGCCGGAGAGGACGGCGTGGCTGCCCACTCCGAGGAGGATGTCCACAGGCCAGAAGAGATCTGGCCTGCTCTGCTCCCCCAGGGCGATCTCCCCGGCGGCCGCGCTGGGGGCGTAAACCACCCTCCGGACTGCGTCGGGCAACCGAAGGGAGTTGAAGCCCAGGGCGTCGACGACGACAAGGAGCTCCAGGAAGCGGGACCCCGGGCTGATGAGGGGTCCCAACATCGCCGCCGCCAGGTGGCGCGGAGTGGCCACCACTCCGTTCTCCGGCGGAGCCGGAGGATCTGCAGCAGGAGGAAGAGGGCCCAGGGCGGCCGTCACCTCCCGGAGCGCCCGGTCGACGCTCCCCGGGGCACGGGGAGCGGGCGCCGCCAGCCGCAGGACCCCTAAGGGTCAGAGCGCCGGAGGCCCCTGAGGCGGCGCGGCTCGCCTCGTCCTGCCTCGGCGCGCTGAGGCGAAGGGGGCCACCGGCGCCGGGCGTCCATCGGGCCAGGATCTTCGCCTTATTCCCGCTGCCTGGGGGGCGTCCGCGGCGTTTCGCTCCAGAGCTCGATCCAGCGGCGACGGAAGAGTTGGAAGGATCCATGAGCTCAGGGGCGAGGAAGCAGAAATGGCACTGGAGGAAGGAGGTGAAGTGCCGGAGGTCTCGAGGAGGATCTATTTAAGGGGGGCGTCCGGCGTCGATGCGTCAAATCCCTGCGCGGGAATCGAAGCGTTGGCGCAGCGCTCCGCAGTCAAGCGACGCATCATTATGATGGTTTGACGCCTCAGAGACTGCAGCGTCGCCCGCCGTTTCGTCTCGCCAGCTGTGGCCGCGCCACGCGTCCGCAGCCTCTGCCTCTTCACATGGTCCTCTGACCGCGCAGTTGACGCGTGCCGTTGGAGGGCCCAGCAGCTTCTGGGGCCCCCGGCCCTTCGCTCCCTCAAGAGGGCGCGTTCGCGGGCCGGGCTCCCGGGGGCTACTGTCGGTGTTCTGGATACCGGGGTATCCCGGTCCACCTGCTCCTGGGCCCCGTCATCGGCCCATCTTCAGCCCAGGGGTAAGGCAACAACCCAAGCTGCGGAGAAGACCCTCACGAGGAGGTGCCTCGTGAGGAGAACGACGACGGAAACTGCTAAGGACTAGAAGACCTCCTCACGAGCCCCTGCTGGTGAGGAGAGGAAGCATGCCCACGTCAGCTCGGCACGTTTGCGTGCAGAGCAAGAAGATAACGGGCAGAAGACCGCGTACCGCCCACGCTACCCCCGACAGGGAGGAGACCAACTTTCGCTGTGCCTGCTGTGACGACCTCAAATTTGATACAAATTCGAAGTGCCCGTTATGTATTCCACCGCAATCCCAGAACCGTTGTTGCGATATACATAACGTAGTTGGTAGCCAGTTCCATAGACATTACAATACGATGATTCAAATACAATGGTCATATAGACCAAGTCATATTACAACACAATATAGCAGCGGAAATAACGTCTTCGGGTCCATGCCTTCACCCTACAGGCAATGGCGACTCATGGAGACGAGCTTAGTTCTGGTACTCTTCCTCATACCCTTCCTCCTGGTTTTCTTCCCCATAGTCTGGCCAAGTTGATAGCCAGGGACACAGCCGTGAGTACATTGGATGCACTCGCAAACCATCTTATAAATGAAAAGATGGAGTAGATATGCAAGGTTGATATGGTGGACTAAGCACTAAGTTTATTTGCAAAAGCTAGTTTTATTTCCCAAGAATGTTCATTTGTAGAAAAGAAGTTTAGTTCTCTAGGTTCAATCTAAAGAGGACTTCAAGTGTGTCAACATCATTGTCAAGTCAAGTCATTCACCAAGTTCACCATTGTCACTTTTAGTCCTGACAAAAGTCAAGCACAGCTTGCCAACCGTCCATGACCGCGGACGCGGCTATTCGAATAGTTTGAAAACCTCTGCAGAGGGGTACACTTTACCCACAAGATTCGATACATCTGCCGGGAGAAATCCTCGGATCGTCATACGCAAGTATGCGGTGTTCAGATAATCAAACAAACTCTTTCACTTGCTCACCCTAGTATAGGATCCTTCCCTAGAGCCCGGGATACGGAATCCCCGCTCCGGTGCCTCTAGTTCTGCCCATCCCGGATGCCGGGTTAGTGGAAATCCACCTGGTTCAGAAGTAGCCGCGCACGGTGTCCTTCCATAACTATTTGATACAAGGCCTCCCATACTAAGATAAACAAGCTACGGACTAAGCCCCTTCCCATATAGGGGTAATGTGGTTGTACGGTATAATTGGCTCCCATGGTACATCACTCGTTGTCATTGAGAAATACATTTCATAGTTCTTAGTCAAGATTGATTTTCTTTCATAAAGCCATGGGGTAGGAGCAATTTCCCATTCCGGGTTCAAGTTCAAGTCACCACTTTTCAAATAGAGTTCCCTTTATAGATGGCCTCAATATTATTAGCGACTAAGCAGCTACATTGAGTGATGATACTACTAAATAGGGTGGATAAACTCAACTTGATGCTCTTGCTAAGCAAGATATCAATTTACTTCTATCATTCTACTCTAGCAATTCAATCATGCAATTTACTTAAAACAAGTAGAATGCACATTAAAACTTAGGCATTGGGAGTATGAATCAAAAGATGGCTTGCCTTGGTTGGCAAAGTGTCCGGGGTATTCCTCTTCTTCTTGATAATAATCCCCTCCGATATCCTCCTCGGCAACACTAGCGTCTAATAACGAATAAACACAAGACACACCATCACTACACAATGCTAACAACA
Source organism: Dactylis glomerata (assembly GCA_007115705.1). Taxonomy (NCBI): domain Eukaryota; kingdom Viridiplantae; phylum Streptophyta; class Magnoliopsida; order Poales; family Poaceae; genus Dactylis; species Dactylis glomerata. Next base: position 293,669 of record QXEO01000538.1, on the reverse strand, counting down.
CACCAAGCACACATCTTGGTTTGCTAACAATAGCATTCATGTTGCATTTTAGGGTGTTGGATGGTAAGTTTTTCTTCTAAGCTTTCTTCAAGTGTGCAAGTGAGATTCTCTACTAAGTGTCATAAGTTGTTCACTTTCTAAGCATTGGTATTGGTTTTAGAGGTATTAGTACTATTTCAAGTGGGAGGGCTCAACTAAGTGAATTGGTATGGAGGGCAAAAATTAATTCTAAGTGTGCAATAGTGATCTATCATTTTATGCTACAAGATAGGATTGGGGTTAAGGTGTAATTGCTCACACTAATAGGGTTTGGGGTTGATTAGGGTTGACTAACAGTAAGAGGGGTCATTGGTGAGGTCACATTTTAATTTTCATGATTTTTGATGGTTTAAATAATTTTCTAGAAATATTCTATGGTTAAAGAAGCTATGGTCACACTATTCATATCTAATTAAATTCCTAACTTATTTTGAAATCTAACCAGTTCTACTGTGTAGAGTATTTTACCAGCTTTCCAACGCATATTTATTTGCTACAAATGGATTTTTAAAACTCTTGGAATTTAAGTTTGAAAAACACATCTGAATCATATTCAAATTAATTGAAAAAGGCGGGAGAATAATTAAAACTGGATCGGACCGAATCTAAACTCTCTGGGCCCAATTCAGTCAAAACCCGAACGGGCCGGCCCATACCGCTTCGCTGCGGCGGGAAAAGAATAAAAACGGGAGCTGACAGGTGGGGTCGTGGTGTCAGCTCACTTAACTAACCTGAATCGGTATGCTATCGTCAGATCAAGATCTAACGGCTCGCGTGCGTCGTGTTCGTGGAGACGGGGGAAGCTCACCGGCGTTGCAGTGAAGACGACGCCGGCGCCGGCGACGCGCGTAGAGGAAGCAGGACTCGACGGTGACGTGCGGGATCGGCTGCGGCGCGACTCCTCCTCCGATTCCCAACGGCGGCTTGCTCCCAGGTGGTCGAACGCGGCGGCGCTCCTCGCGTCCAGTACCTCGCCGGCGTGGCGAGCTTCGACGAACCAGAGCGAGAGGGGTGACACGGGGTTGTCTGGGAGGTAGCTGGGAGTGGGGTGCTTCTCCTCGTTTGATCGGCGGGACTTTTTATAGGCCGGAGCGACGAGGGTAAGCACGGCCAGAAGCTCGCCGGCTCGAGGGCCCTGGCAGCGTTCGAAGGTCATAGCGTGCACGGGGGCCTCGGGGGCGTGCTGGGAGGGGACTGGCTTGGCCGCGGAGTGCTGTGTGTCTGCTCTGGCGCCTCCAGGGTGGTCGGCATCGTGCAGGGAAGAAGGTGACTGGGAGGGGGCCCTGGGCGCAAACCTCGTCTTCCCTCCGCTTCTCCTGGCTTGGGTCGGGGCTGGGGGTGCTGGAGTCGACCGTGGAGATGCCAAGGAGCATGGCTACAGCACTTGGGCGAACCAGAACAGTGCAGCCACAGTAAAAAAATCGATTTGGTTTGATTTCTCTCTGCCAGTGTTCGACGAAATGCCCGCAAGAACTTGAAATTTGATTTTTTGAAATTTTCCAGTTTGAGTGATCAACATATTGGCGAAGGTGTCCTGTCATATTTTTGTTATAAAGAAAGAAGAAGTTTTGCAGAAATCTTATTTCAAAATTTGGTATAGTCACTGTTTCAGATTCAAACTTTGGTTCAAATTTGAGTGATGCTCTAGTTTGAATTTTGGGTAGATTTTTGTTGGTTGAGTTAGTATGTAACTTGGTTAAGCTCAACTAACAGGCCAAACATGAAGGTGGTTTACAGATTTCTTAATCTAAGGGCTCAAAGTGGTGTAGTCAAACAGATTTCCTAGATCATCTCAATCTTCTCTTTTTCTTTCTTATTTTTATTTCTGGTTTCTTTGATTCTTATAATCTTTCTCAATTGATTCTGTTGGTTCACTTAGAATTATCTAACCATTACTCAATCAAAAATAACACACATGAAATCATAGAATACAAAGAATAGAAAATACATGTATGCATGCAATAATGGATAAAAAGTTTTATCTGGGTCCAAAATTTGGCACTTTATTTAATAAGGAGTGGATTACAAATTCTGAGTTGTTACAATCTTCCCCCCTTAAAAAGAATCTCGTCCCCGAGATTCACTAGTTAAGAACTAAAAAGATTGGGAAACTCTTTCTGAAGGTAATCTTCTCGTTCCCAAGTGGCTTCCTCTTCGGTGTGATTACTCCACTGAACTTTCAGAAACTTGATGCTTCGGGTTCGAGTGGTTCTATAAGCTTCCTCGAGGATACGAATAGGCATTTCACGATAGGTCAAATCCTTGTTGATGTCCACAGAACGGTGATCAATGTTCTTGAAAATTTCCGGCTTCTCCGGCACTTCAAGACATTTCCGAAGTAAAGATACGTGGAAGACATCGTGCACTTCAGACAATTCAGGGGGCATTTCCAACTGATAAGACACTTCTCCTTTGCGGTCTAGTATCTTGAAGGGCCCAATATATCTTGGGGCAAGCTTTCCTTTCACTTGGAATCTCTGCATTCCCTTGAGAGGTGATACTCTAAGATAAACAAAGTCTCCACTCTTGAAAGTCAGCTCTCGACGTCTCTTGTCGGCATAACTCTTCTGTCTCGACTGGGCTGCCTTGAGGTATTCACGAATCATGCGAACTTTCTCCTCGGCTTCTTGCAGAATGTCCGGCCCAAATATCTGACTGTCTCCAGTTTCTGACCAATTCAAAGGGGTACGACACTTTCTTCCATACAAAGCTTCAAATGGGGCCATTTGCAAACTGACTTGATAACTGTTGTTGTAGGAAAACTCCGCGAAGGGCAGACAATCTTCCCACTTAGCTCCATAGGCTAGAACACAGGCTCTCAACATATCTTCAAGTATTTGATTCACTCTTTCAGTCTGTCCATCAGTCTGAGGGTGATAAGCGGTGCTGAATGTCAATTTGGTTCCCAAGGCTCGATGCAAACTTTTCCAAAATCTCGAGGTGAATTGGGTTCCTCGATCGGAAACTATGGTTTTGGGGACTCCATGCAAACTAACAATTCTGGATAGATACAGGTCCGCTAGCTGTCCCGAGTTATAAGTGGTCTTGACAGGAATAAAGTGGGCTACTTTGGTTAGTCTATCCACAATGACCCAAATAGAGTCGTTGCCACGGCTAGACCTTGGAAATCCAGTGATGAAATCCATTCCAACAGATTCCCACTTCCATTCCGGAACTTGCAAAGGTTGCAGCAGTCCAGCAGGACGTTGATGTTCAGCCTTGACTCTTTGACAAATATCACACTTAGAGATGAACGATGCAATCTCACGCTTCATTCCATGCCACCAAAATTGTTCCTTCAGATCTTGATACATCTTAGTTCCACCGGGGTGAATGGAGTAAGGGGTCTCATGGGCTTCCTTCATAATCACTTCCTTCAATTCTGAATCAGCAGGCACACAAATACGTCCTTTATACCAAAGAACTCCTTGATCATCTTCTTCAAATCCTGGCACCTTGCCGGAACCAATTCTGCGCTTGATTCCGTCAATACTCTCATTTCCCTTCTGGGCTTCTTTGATTTGGCTCATCAAGGTGGGTCGAAACTCAAGGTTGGCTAAGAATCCTTGACTGACTAGTTCCAATCCAAATCTTTCAAACTCTTGGTGTAACATAGGTTGCTCTTCTTTGATCATCATATTTAATGAGCATGGCTTTCGACTCAATGCATCGGCCACTACATTGGCCTTACCGGGGTGATAGTGAATTTCCAGATCATAATCTTTGATCAACTCTATCCATCTTCTTTGCCTCATGTTTAACTCTTTCTGAGTGAAAATATACTTCAAACTCTTGTGATCAGTGTAGATCTCACAACGGTTGCCCATCAGATAGTGCCTCCAGGTTTTCAAAGCTAATACCACGGCTGCTAACTCCAGATCATGGGTCGGATAATTTTCTTCGTGAGGTCGAAGCTGCTGAGAGAGGTAAGCTATGACCTTGCCTTCTTGCATTAACACACAACCAAGTCCAAGCTTGGAAGCGTCGCAATAGACATCAAAGTTTTTGGTGATATCGGGCATGGTTAGGACGGGGGCGGTCACCAATCGCTTTTTGAGCTCTTGAAAACTCTCTTCACACTTAGGGGTCCATTCAAACTTCTTGTCTTTCTTCAACAGTTGGGTCATCGGCCGGGCAATGCTTGAAAACCCTTCAACAAATTTGCGGTAATATCCCGCTAATCCGAGAAAACCTCTAACTTCGGTCTGAGTGGTAGGGGCTTCCCATTCCATGACTGATTTGATCTTCTTGGGGTCCACGGATATTCCTCCCTCGGATAATACATGGCCTAAAAATCCAACTTCCTTCAACCAGAACTCACATTTACTAAACTTGGCATACAGCTGATGCTCTCTTAAGGTTTCTAAGATTAATCTCAAATGGGTTGCATGCTCTTCTTCGGACTTGGAGTAGATAAGAATGTCATCAATGAAGACAACAACAAACTTATCCAAGAACTCCATAAAAACCTTATTCATGAGGTTCATGAAATAAGCAGGGGCATTGGTTAATCCAAATGACATTACGGTGTACTCATACAATCCGTATCGGGTAGTGAAGGCTGTTTTGGGGATATCCGTTGCACGGATCTTCAGTTGGTGGTATCCAGTTCTGAGATCTATCTTTGAGAAGACTCTAGCTCCAGTTAATTGGTCAAACAAATCTTCAATCTTGGGAAGAGGGTACTTGTTCTTGATGGTCACATCATTTAGCTTGCGGTAATCAGTGCACAGTCGGCTAGAACCGTCACTCTTATCCACAAACAGAACGGGTGATCTCCAAGCGGAAGAACTTGGCTGAATCAATCCTTTGCTCAAAAGGTCATCCAATTGCTTCTTCAACTCAACTAATTCAGCTGGGTTCATACGATAGGGTCGTTGGGCTATAGATCCAGTTCCGGGAATAAGCTCAATGATAAACTCAATATCACGATCCGGTGGCATTCCGGGTAGCTCATCGGGAAAAACATCCGGGTACTCACAGACGATGGGAACTTCCGTTATGGTTGGCCCTGAGATACTCTTATGACATCGAGTGGTTTGGGGTGGTTTTACGGATACATGCTTGACTATGATTCCCGTGCTACTCTTCATGGTGATGGTCTTCTTGGCACAATCTATCACTCCTTGATGGAGAGACATCCAATTCATACCAAGAACTACTTCCAAACCTTTGGTTCCCAACACTATCAAATTGGCTAAGAAAGCTATTCCATGAATTTCTATGGGCACTGCCAAGCAGGTACAACTGGCTTTGGTTACTGACCCGGGAATTTGCACAGACATGACATCTTTCAAGGGTGTGGGTTGAAGTCCACTTTTATCAACGAATAATTGGGTAACAAATGAGTGTGATGCTCCGGAATCAAACAGAACTCTTGCAAGAACTGAGTTAACAGGGAACATACCAAGCACAACGTCGGTTGCTTCCTGAGCTTCTTCAACATTCATGTGGTTCAGACGGCCTTGAGAATGAGGCTGGTTCCTTGGTGGATAATTCTTGCCATTCCCCACACGGCGTTGTTGCTGAGCAGGAGCAGTGGTCTTGGATGCATCATTAAGCTTCTTGGGGCACTCATTGGAGTAGTGCCCTTTGAGTCCGCACTCATAACAGGTAACTCCAGACTTGTCACCAGGCTTGGGTAACACAGGGGCGCCATGGGGCCTTGGAGTATTGGTGTTGAAGTTGTTGCCACTCGGTCTTGGGGGTGCACGGTTGAAGTTGTTGCCGGGTGGACGGTTGGGATAGTTGGGACGTGGAGCAGGTGCAGACGGCCTCATAGGTCTAGGGGCGAAACCCATAGGTGCATTTCCCCTTGGCTTCTGCGAGTTGCTCGAGTTGCCTTGATACATCATACGACGCTTGCGGTTCTCTGCAGCTTGCTTGAGTTTGCCTTCCATCTGAATAGCAGAATCAACCAATGACTCCAGGTCGGCAAAGGGGATGCTGACCAGGACACATTGCATCTCATCATGCAGTCCATCCAGAAACCTTTCTTGCTTCTTTTCCGTGGTGTCGGTGTTATCTGGGGCATACCTAGACAAGGTAAGGAACTTGTCACGGTAATCCACCACAGATAGGGAACCTTGCTTCAGATTTCTGAACTCATCTCTCATCCTTTTAACCAATCCCAAAGGGACATGGGCTTTGCTAAACTTGCTCTTGAACTCCTCCCAAGGCATCACATACCCTGGGGCTTGCATTGCACGGGTGCTATCCCACCAAGCTCTCGCTGCTCCAGCAAGATAGTGGGTGGTGTACAGAACCTTCTCATTTTCACCAACTTCGGCGACTGCCAAATTGTTCTCCATAGTGCGAAGCCAGTCATCGGCATCTAAGGGCTCTTCAGACTTAGTGAACATAGGAGGGTTGGTGTTCTGGAAACTCCTTAACTTGGATCGGTGATCACCATTGCCATTGTTTTCTCCTTCACCATTGCCATGGCCATTGCCATTGTTGTGGTTCATTGCCATCTGGGTTATCTGCTGAAGAGTGGCCAAGTTAGCTTGGCGCTCAGCTCGGGCTGCTTCCCGGTCTTCCATGATCAACCTTAGCAGTTCGGCCATTTCCGGGTTCGGGGGTGGTGGTGCTCGCGGCATCTGAAGATAAGGTGTGTAAGACAAGAGGGAAAAGCTAATTGCTAAGATTTAAAGGTAACATGGATGATGCAATTTTGTCTTACTAAGGCCTTAAGGGCCAAATTCATATTTCATTCCACACTCATCAAACATATCATACATACGAGTTCACACATTACAAATGGTTTACATCAAACCATTGCGACTCGTCTACTAGAGAGGGGGATACAACTCACACCTACACGAAGTGAACATAAAGTGGAACTCATAGCTAGATAACACGTGGATCTCGGATCTAAACAGCGGGCTCCTCGGGGTCTTCCTCCTCGTCACTCACAATGAATCCATTGTGCCCACCATCTTCCGGATCATCAAGGTCCTCCATGAAGTCATCCTCATCACTAATGAGGGCATTATCCTCCTTGCGGAGATCAATGCCTTCCTCCTCACCAAGGTGATCCTCAAGACTCTCAATGTACTCAGTCAGCTCAGCCACATTGGCCTTCAACTCCTCAATGTCCTGATCCTTCTCATCGCGCTGGCGACGAAGGCTCTTGCGCTCCTTCGCAAGAATCCTGATAGTGCTCCTCGCCTCCACCAGTGCGAAGTGCTCAAGGTTGGCCTTGGTACGAGCACGATCGGCCTCCTGCTGAGTGGAGTACAGCAAGAAGTCCATGTGATCGATGTAGGTACTCGGCTCATTCTGCCCGGGCATGTTTGCAGGACGCCCGTCCGCATCACGCCGAGCAAAGTTCCTAAAGCGCTCCCCCTGGACCTCCTCCACATGCAGTCCGCATAAGCGGGCGTGCATCTCCTGCATACCTCGGACCAAACCATCGGCCCAAGTGTTCTCCACAAGCTCAAACTTGACCCTTGGAGAACTCAAGTTTCCCTTCTTGCCACAGCAACTAGCTCGGATGAGCCACCGTAGCTCTCCATCGGGGTGCTCATTGAGCACGGCTCCCTTGAACTCCGGATACAAACGATCCAGGAACAAGGTCAAGGTGGTGAGGTCGCGCTCGAAACAAAGGCTGCCACCATGGCCCAACTGGTAGTGCTCAACAAATACCGAGGCCATCTACAAAATTTTAGATTAGATTAAGTTAGTGATCAGCTCAAGTGTGCAAAATTTTAAGTAGGCAAAACTGAAGTATGTATAAAACTTTGCAAATAGAGAGGAAAGACTAAGCAATTTTGCAACCATTACTTATATCTTTGCTTTTATCAAGGTTTCATTTAACGCCCATTCTAACTAAGGTCTCCTAGGGTCAGCCTAGGCTCTGATACCAACTTGTGACGACCTCAAATTTGATACAAATTCGAAGTGCCCGTTATGTATTCCACCGCAATCCCAGAACCGTTGTTGCGATATACATAACGTAGTTGGTAGCCAGTTCCATAGACATTACAATACGATGATTCAAATACAATGGTCATATAGACCAAGTCATATTACAACACAATATAGCAGCGGAAATAACGTCTTCGGGTCCATGCCTTCACCCTACAGGCAATGGCGACTCATGGAGACGAGCTTAGTTCTGGTACTCTTCCTCATACCCTTCCTCCTGGTTTTCTTCCCCATAGTCTGGCCAAGTTGATAGCCAGGGACACAGCCGTGAGTACATTGGATGCACTCGCAAACCATCTTATAAATGAAAAGATGGAGTAGATATGCAAGGTTGATATGGTGGACTAAGCACTAAGTTTATTTGCAAAAGCTAGTTTTATTTCCCAAGAATGTTCATTTGTAGAAAAGAAGTTTAGTTCTCTAGGTTCAATCTAAAGAGGACTTCAAGTGTGTCAACATCATTGTCAAGTCAAGTCATTCACCAAGTTCACCATTGTCACTTTTAGTCCTGACAAAAGTCAAGCACAGCTTGCCAACCGTCCATGACCGCGGACGCGGCTATTCGAATAGTTTGAAAACCTCTGCAGAGGGGTACACTTTACCCACAAGATTCGATACATCTGCCGGGAGAAATCCCCGGATCGTCATACGCAAGTATGCGGTGTTCAGATAATCAAACAAACTCTTTCACTTGCTCACCCTAGTATAGGATCCTTCCCTAGAGCCCGGGATACGGAATCCCCGCTCCGGTGCCTCTAGTTCTGCCCATCCCGGATGCCGGGTTAGTGGAAATCCACCTGGTTCAGAAGTAGCCACGCACGGTGTCCTTCCATAACTATTTGATACAAGGCCTCCCATACTAAGATAAACAAGCTACGGACTAAGCCCCTTCCCATATAGGGGTAATGTGGTTGTACGGTATAATTGGCTCCCATGGTACATCACTCGTTGTCATTGAGAAATACATTTCATAGTTCTTAGTCAAGATTGATTTTCTTTCATAAAGCCATGGGGTAGGAGCAATTTCCCATTCCGGGTTCAAGTTCAAGTCACCACTTTTCAAATAGAGTTCCCTTTATAGATGGCCTCAATATTATTAGCGACTAAGCAGCTACATTGAGTGATGATACTACTAAATAGGGTGGATAAACTCAACTTGATGCTCTTGCTAAGCAAGATATCAATTTACTTCTATCATTCTACTCTAGCAATTCAATCATGCAATTTACTTAAAACAAGTAGAATGCACATTAAAACTTAGGCATTGGGAGTATGAATCAAAAGATGGCTTGCCTTGGTTGGCAAAGTGTCCGGGGTATTCCTCTTCTTCTTGATAATAATCCCCTCCGATATCCTCCTCGGCAACACTAGCGTCTAATAACGAATAAACACAAGACACACCATCACTACACAATGCTAACAACACACCAAGCACACATCTTGGTTTGCTAACAATAGCATTCATGTTGCATTTTAGGGTGTTGGATGGTAAGTTTTTCTTCTAAGCTTTCTTCAAGTGTGCAAGTGAGATTCTCTACTAAGTGTCATAAGTTGTTCACTTTCTAAGCATTGGTATTGGTTTTAGAGGTATTAGTACTATTTCAAGTGGGAGGGCTCAACTAAGTGAATTGGTATGGAGGGCAAAAATTAATTCTAAGTGTGCAATAGTGATCTATCATTTTATGCTACAAGATAGGATTGGGGTTAAGGTGTAATTGCTCACACTAATAGGGTTTGGGGTTGATTAGGGTTGACTAACAGTAAGAGGGGTCATTGGTGAGGTCACATTTTAATTTTCATGATTTTTGATGGTTTAAATAATTTTCTAGAAATATTCTATGGTTAAAGAAGCTATGGTCACAATATTCATATCTAATTAAATTCCTAACTTATTTTGAAATCTAACCAGTTCTACTGTGTAGAGTATTTTACCAGCTTTCCAACGCATATTTATTTGCTACAAATGGATTTTTAAAACTCTTGGAATTTAAGTTTGAAAAACACATCTGAATCATATTCAAATTAATTGAAAAAGGCGGGAGAATAATTAAAACTGGATCGGACCGAATCTAAACTCTCTGGGCCCAATTCAGTCAAAACCCGAACGAGCCGGCCCATACCGCTTCGCTGCGGCGGGAAAAGAATAAAAACGGGAGCTGACAGGTGGGGTCGTGGTGTCAGCTCACTTAACTCACCCGAATCGGTATGCTATCGTCAGATCAAGATCTAACGGCTCGCGTGCGTCGTGTTCGTGGAGACGGGGGAAGCTCACCGGCGTTGCAGTGAAGACGACGACGGCACCGGCGACGCGCGTAGAGGAAGCAGGACTCGACGGTGATGTGCGGGATCGGCTGCGGCGCGACTCCTCCTCCGATTCCCAGCGGCGGCTTGCTCCCAGGTGGTCGAACGCGGCGGCGCTCCTCGCGTCCAGTACCTCGCCGGCGTGGCGAGCTTCGACGAACCAGAGCGAGAGGGGTGACACGGGGTTGTCTGGGAGGTAGCTGGGAGTGGGGTGCTTCTCCTTGTTTGATCGGCGGGGCTTTTTATAGGCCGGAGCGACGAGGGTAAGCGCGGCCAGAAGCTCGCCGGCTCGAGGGCCCTGGCAGCGTTCGAAGGTCATAGCGTGCACGGGGGCCTCGTGGCGTGCTGGGAGGGGACTGGCTTGGCCGCGGAGTGCTGTGTGTCTGCTCTGGCGCCTCCAGGGTGGTCGGCATCGTGCAGGGAAGAAGGTGACTGGGAGGGGGCCCTGGGCGCAAACCTCGTCTTCCCTCCGCTTCTCCTGGCTTGGGTCGGGGCTGGGGGTGCTGGAGTCGACCGTGGAGATGCCAAGGAGCATGGCTACAGCACTTGGGCGAACCAGAACAGTGCAGCCACAGTAAAAAAATCGATTTGGTTTGATTTCTCTCTGCCAGTGTTCGACGAAATGCCCGCAAGAACTTGAAATTTGAATTTTTGAAATTTTCCAGTTTGAGTGATCAACATATTGGCCAAGGTGTCCTGTCATATTTTTGTTATAAAGAAAGAAGAAGTTTTGCAGAAATCTTATTTCAAAATTTGGTATAGTCACTGTTTCAGATTCAAACTTTGGTTCAAATTTGAGTGATGCTCTAGTTTGAATTTTGGGTAGATTTTTGTTGGTTGAGTTAGTATGTAACTTGGTTAAGCTCAACTAACAGGCCAAACATGAAGGTGGTTTACAGATTTCTTAATCTAAGGGCTCAAAGTGGTGTAGTCAAACAGATTTCCTAGATCATCTCAATCTTCTCTTTTTCTTTCTTATTTTTATTTCTGGTTTCTTTGATTCTTATAATCTTTCTCAATTGATTCTGTTGGTTCACTTAGAATTATCTAACCATTACTCAATCAAAAATAACACACATGAAATCATAGAATACAAAGAATAGAAAATACATGTATGCATGCAATAATGGATAAAAAGTTTTATCTGGGTCCAAAATTTGGCACTTTATTTAATAAGGAGTGGATTACAAATTCTGAGTTGTTACACCTGCCCAAAGCGGCACAATGGTTGTTGGCCACCCCCCTAAAAATAGCGTGGACGGTGCAGGGCGCCAGGGGAAGACGTCAGCTTCCTCCACCCACTCCGGTGGACCGGCGCCACTACTCTACGAAGACTATGTCCACAGAAGAATAGAGTCTACAGCTGTCCTCCCTCCTTGGCCGTATGTGTGGCAACCCCTTCCCCAAGAAGATAAGGGGAAGGAGGACCTTGGCGCTATAAAAGGAGGGGGAGGCCACCCCTTAGGGGGGATCGGATCTTCATCTTCTTCAGGCTGCTAGCTGGGCACACAGGTTCTTCAACCTCTGGCCAGCTAGAGCTTTGTAACCAAGACCTTGTACTCCTCGCGAGGTGTCGCGTTGCAATACAAGAAGGCAGGAAGTAGGGGTTTTACCTCACCACGAGGGCCCTGAACCTGGGTAAGACTCGGCGTCTCTCTCTGCAGTGCGTAGCGCGTTCGACAACTCGAGGCTTCCGTCACCGTGCTTCGCTGCGATCCTAGATCTCACACGTTTAGCCCCCTGCGTTCGAATCTTTGGGTCTGTCGCGTGGTACCCCGTGTTCTTGCGACACGAAATCCATCGACAATGGTGATCCTCTTCCTGACCCGACACGTTATCTTGTTGGGTGTCTTGTCTATCTTGCTGTCACTCTCCCCGACATCTCTTATCCTGTTCATATTCTGAGTCAGTTTGTCTCAGCTCCTACCACTGTTCACTATAGTCATCTCCTTCGTGTTATGCGCTATCTTCGTGGCACGATCACTCGTCGCCTTTTCTTCCCTTGTTCCAGCTCCCTCCAGCTCCAGGCCTACTCGGATGCTACGTGGGCAAGCAATCCTATGGATCGCCGTTCACTTTCTGCTTACTGTGTGTTTCTTGGTGGTTCGCTCATTGCATGGAAGACGAAGAAACAGACCGCAGTTTCCTGTTCGAGTGTAGAGGCTGAGTTGTGAGCTATGGCCTTGTTGACTACTGAGGTGACCTGGTTGCGGTGGTTACTTGCTGACTTTGGGGTCTCTGTTACGACACCCACTCCACTCTTGTCTGACAGTACAGGTGCTATCAGTATTGCATGTGATCCGGTAAAGCATGAGCTTACCAAGCATATTGGTGTTGATACTTTTTATACACATGCTAGTGTGCAGGATCAGGTGATTGCGCTCCACTATGTGCCTTCAGAGTTTCAGTTAGCGGATTTCTTTACAAAGGCACAGACTAGAGCACAACATAGTTTCTTTCTCTCGAAACTTAGTGTTATGAATCCCACATGAGTTTGAGAGGGGGTGTTAGATGTATATCTATATATTGTAGTTTCCCCACTTGTCAGGGGGTTTCCGGCATATTTGCACACATGTACATGTACTATATCTGTGGCCTTTGGCCCCTGTGGAATACTATGTTGCATATTCCTATCAAAGGCTAGACACAAGAAAACTAGGAGGAAGCTTCATCCAAACACTTGTAACCTTCAGTGCGCAAGCATGCTTAGCACAAAGGTGAGCTAGAGTATTTGATGATGTTATCACATGTTGAATATAATAAAGGAACTAAAAGAACACGATAGCCCTTCTATTTCTTAGAGAATCGGCGCAACAACTAAGCGAGAACCAGCACACAGTCCTAGAGATCAACAATCTCCAATCTTTCAACTTCCAGCACCAGTCGTGAAAAACCTCAGAGCTTTGCAATGATCACTCCATCTCTTAGTACCGAAGTTGTAAATCTGTAATCAATGATCAGTGCTCCCAAGGGTAGGGTTTACTCCATGTTCCCATGAAACCAGAAGGGTTTCTAGCCGCTCCTCCTGCTCCACCTTCCCACACATCCATAGCAATATCAGCATCAGTGTACTTATAAGTCATGTATTCTACGAGGTCGTCATATATTATACATTCATACCACAAGTACTTACCCTAAAACAAATATTGTACCAAAATGGTTATTCTTAATCAATTCAAATTAGTGACCGGTTTCACCTTTATATCGTAGGCTATAATTAGCTTGGCCCTCTCTTTTGTATCCAATAGTGTGACCAAGATCGTACTGCTCAACCTAAGTACATCGAAGTCCACTATTCATCCCTCAACTCTTGAGCAATTTTTTTCTATCCTGAAACTTATATTTGATGTCGAAACAAACCTTGAACTTTGAGAGAAGTTTCTACATCCCATCAAACAACAAAAAAGGTTACATGGACACCGAGTCGCACAAAAAATGGGTATATAAGACCAAAAACATGAAATCAAATATAGACAGACTCATTCCAATCAATCAAATTCTCCAAAGGAGAGCATATCTTCTCACTATGTTGTCATGTGCCTAGTTGGCTAGTTTGTTGTGCTGTCATCTCGTTTGTATTGATGCTCGAACTTGGTTGTCCCGCTCGCTCATGTCCCTAGCTTAGAAGAAGGTGCAAGCTGGGCCGAAGATCATCAATAGATGTAGTTGTACTATTAGCATCAGATAAACACCATTGATAATAGTGGTCACAAAGTGCTTGCCTGATTCTGCTAACTCCCATCTCATGCATGAAGCTCACCACAACAAAATCAACTGCCCTAATGCAGCACAAGTTGTTGTGGAGTACTATATTTGTTCTCTCAGGAATGTATAGATCAGTAGTGCAGCAGTGCCACCACCCAATGAATGGGTAACAATCTAACAAAGGAAAATTGGACAATACAACAACAATAAAATTGATGATGTTTTATTTAAGCAAAATGATCATGAAAATTTACACCAGTCAAACCATATATGTGTGTTTCAAAGCCAAGAATACAAGACTTAAATATGCTAGACATGTACATTTCATGAAGGCAAACTACTATCCGACCCGGTTTGTGATCAGACATATATAGGTTGTCCAAGCGTATGGCGCTAGAGTAACGATTCATTGTTCGGTCACGACCTTCATGTCAACATTAATCCAGTACATCCATGCCATTGAGAGCGTCTGCCGACATACATTGGGTGTCGTTGGGTCCATATACATTGTAGGTTTTAATGCAAAAATTCATTTGTAGGGAACACTCTCAAACCAATGAAGGGGGCGGTGCCCCCCCCCCCCTCCCATCACAGACTCACCCTCCCCTACTTAAGTGTGAAATCCTTGTGACTACTCGATCAGGGTCTGGTGCCGGTTTACTGACGCATGTGACTAGTGCTGATGGGAATATGCCCTAGAGGCAATAATAAAGTTGTATTATTAATATTCCTTTGTTCACAATTAATGTTTATGTTTCATGCAATAACTCTATATTGGTTCCGAATATGAGATTTGGAGGAAAACCTAATTACACGTGTAGAATAATAAACAACAAAGAGTTCCTTAATCTTGCCTCTAAGATTAGTTCGCATATTATCTGACAGTTTTGTTTTCCTGACTATGGGCATAAGTAAGTTGTTACAACGTTGCCGATAATAAGTGAGAGCATATTGTTCGGGGAGAACAATGTGTTGGACAAGACCCCGTTGATATACCACGAAACTAAGTCGTCAATATGTTGTTGGTATTTTATCACGAAAGACATTGTCGTTTACATGCTTCGGTAGACCATGAGAGAAATAGACGTGGGTACCGAAAGATTGCTTTCGCTACACTTAACGTTATCCATAAAAGGGTGATTACTAAAGTGATGGTGGAATACTCGGAAAGTACACTATAGTTCTATTGTCTCGAGACTAGGATTTACTACTCCAGCCACCACCACCTCGCCGCCGATGCTGCCCTAGCTGGGCACCGCCCTAGCCGCCGGACATCCCCGTCGCGGTCGCTTCATTGTCGACTTCCTCTTTCTCTCTCCCACGGAGCGATGCCCGTCTTCTACC
The DNA here is from genome assembly GCA_007115705.1 of Dactylis glomerata. Taxonomy (NCBI): domain Eukaryota; kingdom Viridiplantae; phylum Streptophyta; class Magnoliopsida; order Poales; family Poaceae; genus Dactylis; species Dactylis glomerata. Next base: position 278,351 of record QXEO01000538.1, on the reverse strand, counting down.
CTGATTCCATCGGTGACGCGGAAGCGCTGCAGGATCTTCACCGACATATTACGCGTAGTCCATGTGCTTGATCACACATACAACACGGTGACAGCAAGCTCGTATGTTTGGATACCATCGGAGGTGTTGAACGTGCAACACTAGATCGTGGGAGCCAAAGAGGATAATACATCTTCTCGCGACTAACCGAGGTTAGTTGCGGGAATCGACTCGTGATTACATCAAATTCATCATTGACAAACTCCTCCGCTAGTTCGATCAATGAGATATGCGATCTGTTACCTCCCCTTGCAAGCTTGATCTTGGTTTAAGCGTTAGAAATTTTTTGTTTTGCGTAGCGCGATCCCCAACAAGTGCAGCCCAAGCTGAGGCACAGCATGTACTGAAGCGTTGGATGGTGCTGCAGATTGGGGAACAACTCATGTCCATATTGAGTCTGATTCCCAGAACCTTGTCCGTGCTTTGCAAAGTTTGGACTTTGACTTGGCGCCTGAAGGAGTGATCTATTGGGATCTTCGTGTTTTTTATGAGACTACATATTAGTTCAGTCTTAATTAGATATGTACCTCGTACATGCAATAAGTTAGCCCATGCCCTATCGGCTTTGGGAGTGAGTCGGCAAGCCAACAGACAATTCTGGCATGAGGCTTTGCCGGTCGAGTTCCCTTGTAGCTGTGACCAGCACCATTGCTGATGTAATTAATGAAATCTAGTGTTCTAGGTTAAAAAAAAGTGTGAAATCATTGTTACATGTGGTGCAAAGGCTGGCATTTGTTGAACTACACCATTGCTGATGTAATTAATGAAATCTAGTGTTCTAGGTTAAAAAAAGGTGTGAAATCATTGTTACATGTGGTGCAAAGGCTGGCATTTGTTGAACTACCGGATGAGCCAGATAGTTATCTATGGCTTCGGAAGTTTTCATAGAAAATCCATGAATATTGACATGATAAATAATGGGCATAACTTTTGGAATAAGTTTATTTATGAAGAAAAAGTTCCACAAAAAATTAAAGATCTTCTCGTGGTTCCATTTAAATATGATGTTTCTAAATAAGGATAATCTAGCGAAACATCGATCAGCTGGAAACTAAATAAATAGCTTTTGCTCTAAGAATGAAGTTATTTGTCCTCTTGTCAGTTAGCGCAATTAATATGGTGTTTAGTATTTGTTACTTTTAATGTTCCACCACCTATAAACATTAGGAATATCCCTGTGAATTTGGCTGCACGATCTTTGTAAAAAATTAAAAGGCACAAATCCGGTGGGAGTTAGCTCTTTATGCTGGACAATTTGAAATCATATGTTCACCCATTGGATTTGTACATTGCTCCTATTGCAGGGTGCGGAGGCGAGGTTTTGCGTCGTTTTCAAAATAAATGACAATTTGATTCTTATTTTTCGCCTTTGATGCTTTGAAGTTTGAACAAGATTCACAATTCTACACTGAACAATATTCTAATGTTGGCGTTGCACAGTGTGCTCCCACGACTGGTATGCAACCCGGCCGGGAACTCCGGAACGTCATCGATCCCCACTATTCCGAGTCGATCGGCATCTCCCTGCACGGCCTGACTGGAGCTGGAGAGGACTACCGGATAGGAGTTCATCCTTCATCGGGATCCGAGGTCAATGGTGGTGGGGAAGCTCTCGATCGGGGCCTGCGCCGCGGAGGTATATTTTTTAGCTTCCAGCTGACCCAGCCGAGACAGCGACGACAAAGCTCGGAGGCAAGTGCCGCAAGCAGCATCACTTCGTCCCACGATCCGGTGTCTCCCCTCTCCGAGTCCGAGCGAGTACAGTCTCTGCAGCACTCCACCATAGCCGCGTGCGGCTGCTCGCGCCGCCCACTTCTCGCGCGATCCGACACGGGGAAAGAGCTAGCTATATACGGCTATCCTTTTCCCGTCTTTCGTTCTTCACTGCTTTGTGGCTGTGCATGTTCTGTGGCGAATCATCACGGGGCGGCCACGCGCGCGAGGAGCGCAGGTACGGCGGCAACACACCCAAGGTTATCTTCTTCACCTACAAAATTACCACTAGTTGTAGCAGCTAGGGCTGGATTAAGAGGTACGCAGGTGGTGTCTGCCGCCGACAATGCTGCCGCCGCCGCTGCCTCCAGCCTCATTATCATGCTTCACAAGCCGCCTGCTAGCGGCGCTAGTGCTACCCGTCATCCATCCATGCTCATCCATAAGCGAGCGAACGGCACTCTGCATAGAGGCTGCAGGCGCACACGGGCAAGTCACGGATGGTCGGCGCGTCAAGTTGAGCGCCATTCATGGCTAATCGAGCCGTGACCTGTGAGCGCGTAATTCCACTGTCGTCTTAGCTGTGGCGGTGTAAAGCTGAGGTGAGTCGCACGCCAATCATGAGTAGGAGTAACAAGCTAGGTAAACACAGCTTTCACTGATGCCCGAGCCCTGCCTCAGTGCCGGTCTTTGTGCTGGCTCAAGAATTAACGCAATGGAGCATGCATGCTGCTGGCTGCGATGCTTTAGAACATTTTCATTTCCCGTGGCCAGAAATGCTTCACTATCAGGGAATCTATACTGTCTGTCATCTGTGTATGACAGTAACCTGTAACCATACAATGTTCAGAGGAGGTCAAAACTCGCATAGTACAACCAGAACCATGTTTTTTTTCAAAAAAAAAACATGCATGGTTTTAGTTGGACAGAGCATGTGTCTTTCAAAGTGGCAAACTGGTCCATGCCATATTGCCATGCGAGATCTAGTGCAAGCAACCTAGCTAGTACGTGGAAATCATGGTACGTACGTACTGTACTTCCCAGGGCCACGCACGAGTCAGGCACGCTCCTTTGGATAATGTGTATGCTAATCATGGTTTATGCCGGCTCAAGTACATGCACCGATCATAATGTGTCCATGGACTCGAGCTAGATACACGTAGGCTGCTTAACACACTCATTCTCGTGAGCAGCATGCATGCAGAGATCACACTTAAGTTATTTGCATGCATGCATGAACTTGAAAACAGTGATCATACGTTCCTGCTGTCGTGCCGCCTATTAAAAAAACAGCTACTCCTATCATAACTCGTGAGACTAGCTTAGCTGCAGCTTTAACCAACTCCAGGCTGCTCATGGTGGGAAGTAACTTAGAATAGTGTCATGTATATGTTACTAGTATATGTTACTATTTTCATAGTGGGTAGTAACTTATGTGTGATATCATGCAAGATGTTATTTATTAGGTTATAGACTCATTTTGCTTTGGGGTGTGTGATGTTATGGTAATATAGCTAGTTACCACAAGCCTCTCTCTCTTTTCAATTAATAACCTGCTATGTCACCATTTTATCTTGAAAAGTGTGATATTACCACTCAAGTTACTCCCACTATGACTAGTCTCAGAGCAGCGGCCCGTACTTCATTACTCATTAGCGGTTAAACAAACCCTTGCCCGACCGTTTTGCCTGCCGGGAAACCAGCAGCTTTTCGTCGCGGCGAGGTTTTGCAGGGAGGTTTATTCCCTTGCGACCGGGATGATGTGCAAGCGTCCACCGACAAGGAAACACTTGGATCGCAGGGAACAGAGGTCGGCCTCCTCGTACGTTTTCGCTGCTCACGCACTGCGCTGTGCGTTACGCGGCGATCAGATGAGCTTGATGCGAGGTGATGCATGGAAAGAGGAAGAAAGACATTTGGCAAAAAAGGTTCGGCTCAAAACCGAGTACTGAAACAGGTTTATGTTTATTTGCGGATGTGTTTCCAGCTTCATGGTTTTGACCTGTTTTCAAATTCAACCGAGGGAATACGGCTCACGAAATCACTATGGGATTCAAACTGTTTCACAAAGTATTGCGAAGACCTGAGCATTCCCATAGATATATATATATATAAAGTTGATGGGCTTTCTTGAGCTGTGAGGTGCTCTGGTACTGTTCATTGTGACCAATCGTTGCGCGACACGTTTAGTACATAAACAGTGTTCACGTGTGTGTATAAACAGTGCTCACGCGTACATATGGATAGTGTTCACGTGTGCGTATGAACAGTGTTCTGGGCCCGCTTTTTAAATTTTTTTCCAAAATTTTTATTTTTTCTGGTGGTAATTATTTTAGGTAATTTTCTGATGGTAATTATTTTAGGTAATTTTTAATATTGCGTAACTTTTCAATGATAATTTATTTCAGTGCATGACAAGTCGCTTCTAGCCGTGACGATGATACGTAACTCTCCAACAGTAATTTCTCACTTATGCACGAACAAGTCGCTTCTACCCGTGACGCAACGGTAATTTGTCAGTTGTAACTTCTCAGTAGTAAATCGATGCGACAATTCTCCTGTGGTAGATATCTTACGTTATTTCTTCGATGATTATACGTAACTCTCCAACGGTAATTTCTCACCGATTCACGAATAGTAATTTTTAGCAGAAGTTTTCACCGCTAACTGTTATTTCCAAAGGATGGTTTCCCGGTAGTAAATCACTGCGACAATTCTTCGATGTTAGTTAACCTTAAACTCTCCAGCGGCAATTTCTCATCGGTGCACGAATAGTTATTTTCAGCAATGACCAAAAGTTTTGGCCGCTAACGGTTATTTCCAAGCGGTGGTTTCCCGTTAATAAATCTCTACGACAATTCTTCCACAGTAATTACCCTCTAATAATTTTTCGACCATGTGTAACTCCGTCGCGTTAATTTTTCACCGGTGCATAAATAGTTATTTTCACAATTAACTTATAGACTTTGATATTCGTCTCTATGGACAAAGCGGTTCGAAACGGTCCACAAGATTATCATCTAGAACGACATAGTCATTTTGCCCCACCTCTCTCTTCTTTGCTTCTCCACTTATTCAAGATGCGCTAGCGTTCTCTCTCTTCTTTGCTTTTTCACTTATTCGAGAAAGTTTTGAAGGCACGCCACACTTCGCTCCATCGGACCGTACCACATAAAATATACCACTCCGCAAATTTTCAGAAGATATAAAAGAAGATAGTTACCACTAACTACTAAAATTAAGACAAGGGGCGCGGTGTGCCGCCGCATCAAAATTCCCAGTTCGCAGTAAAACCAGCCAGGTTGTGTGAGTTCCGATTGTTTCCTTCTACTAGTATGGTTTTCGATGAAGAAAATGTCAAAGCTCCAGTCTACTCTCGTTTTCATCATTGAACGGGAGTTAAATGTTCCACTGCTCGCCTGCTCCCTCTGTCTCTCCATCACACACACGCGCACAGGGATCCGTCAATTGCTTTCAGTACTGCATTCGGGTGTGCACATTTGACAGCAGCATGCAGGCATCGACCTGAACTCGAAATCATGAAGTTCTCTGGTCCGGCCATGACTCAGGTGAGAGAACGACCAAGACCAAGGGCCGTTCATGTAGCCGGAAAGGAGTACATCATGGTCTCGCCGTTTGGGTTGCAAGAAAATTTTGTCGAAAGATACAGCAACAGTTATGAACTTGGCAGCAGAGGCTGCAGAGCAGGGGGTGGTGCTGCAACTTTGTGCAGCATCTTCAGGCTAGCAGAGTAGCAGTGGCGCTGGCATTTACATCTTGCCCAATTCAAGGCGCCACTTCAACACTCAACTACCATATACTTCAGCATCCAGCTGTGTATACAGTTCGACAGTAATCTGCTCTTCGGAAGAGGTGGGTTGTTTTGTGTTGCTGAACGCTTATCTGAATTTGGACTGACCAAACTGGAAGAGGAGACCTGCTGACCTGAAGCCTGAATACATGGAAGAGCCATGGCGCTAACTCTGGAATGCGTTTCTTATGTTTTCTTCAGAGTCCCCAGTGTAAGATTAACCTATGGAGATACCACGGTTCTACCACTAATTTATCTTCTGGAGCAGTCATTGCTACACGATCATAACTGCGAGCCTGCAATGTAGTAGTGCGTCGCTGTGTGAGTGTCACGGCCGAGCCATGACCTACGCTTGCGTCGCGTGAGCTCGGTCTTCCAATGCGTATAAATGCTTAGCGTAGCGGCAGCGACGGCCAATTGCTTTTGCGTTTCAATTGCAACACCAGGAGTAATTACCCGATTCATGGCGAGTGTGACTTGACAAATTTATACTACCTGAAGCTTTGGTACTAGCTAGCTTTGGTTTTGGGCTGGCTGCCTGAAGCTGCCATGCTAGCTCGCTCACCTCACCTGAACTTGTATACGATCGACATCAATACCTCTGACTCATCCAGCTGTGAAATCTATTTATATTTTTAGATGGAAAGTTCATTTCTGCTCCTAATCGTTTTTGCATTTTGTTTCCAGTGGTGAAATTAAATCTGCAGACTGTCCTGTTTACTTTTAGGGGTTCAGAGCAGCCGTTTTTTTTTTTTTGGAGCAGAATGCGCCAGCCGGTGGTTCTAGTCTGAGAGCAGAAGGGCCTAGGTTGCACTTAGTGGACTGTGCCGGCCTAGTAAACTGTATCCACGTCGTTGGCCCATATCAGCCCATTTCTACCTAGCAGGGCAACTGTTTTTTTTTTTTAGGGTAAGCAAAGGCAACTGCTGGACTGGTTTTTTAGATGAATCTGGTGGACTAGTTTCAGACTATCTTGGCCCAGTCTTTGTCTTCGACTTAGTACAAGCTTTGGTAACCTAGGGTATTGAAATTCAGATTGAGGAAAATTTTGAGACCATCAAAATCTTTGAATTCTGCAATTTTCTAGAATTGTTGCAGAATTATTTCAACATTTTTTATAAAACTTAATCAAATTTAAATTACTTGAATTTTCCCAAATTTAGTCTCTACGATTATACTAATAAAAGAGCAAATTTAAATTATCCTAAAGCCACATGAGAAAACATACACATACCTATCAGCACCACACGATTAGGGCAACTAATCACAATCTATTGGCTACTGACAAGGGTATAGACAATAGAGCCCGTTAGTTGAGTACCCCTGAGGCCCGTTAGGCTAGGCCCAAGTGTAATCTTAGTCGGGATACGAGTTTATGTCGTATATCGATATTGTAATCTATGTCAGACCCCTCTCGTACCTTAAGACCTGGCCACCTATATATATAGGGGTCAAGAGAGGACGATGGGGGACAGATTGAGAGTAAGCCAAAGTTCACCCTACGTTTACTTTCGGTACAAGCCTTGTTTGACAGATTTTACCTTCGAGTTCATCCGACGCCCTATTCCCCCGATCATAAGTCCTTCATATTGGACATTTGTCGAGTTAACCCTCGTCAATTGGCGCCGACCGTGGGGACTCTGGGCGTTGGGATCATGAATTCGACGGCTTTTTCGTTTCTAGCCAATAGCAATCCAGAAGTCGACGAAAATCAGAAGATGAAGTTGACGATCGGAAGTTTAAGCTTTTACGTCGGACCTTCGGGTTCAACCCGCCTTTCGGATCCAGCGGAATCAGGTCCGTCGGCGAACAAAGCCAAGTCAACCACACTGTCTGGATCATCAGTGGGCTCTTCCAGCGAGGTAAACTTGCCGGTCAGCTTTGCAGCAATAGAAAACACGAAAAAGGAACTCGAAAAACTTGACGGAGCTGAGGAAAAACCCGACGAAGGAGTAGTAACGGGTAAACCATACAACAGCCAAAAGGACCTCGCCTCCGAAAGTAGTGGCGTCTCCAGGAGCGTACATCAACTATGTGTCATTATCACTGAAGCTGCAGAAGAGGATGGTCACGAAGATAATGCAGAAATCAACACGCAAGTCGATAAATCAAGAAGCAACGGTAAAAAGGAGAAGGAGAAAAATCACGTCTCCAGGGGGAGTGGAGAATTATCATGTCAGGTATTAACCATGGGACAGAAGTACCCGTCAATTCCAGAAGGAAAGTTTTAATGGGATATCAGTATGCATTGCATCAACACAGGAAAAAGTTGTGGAAGGAAAAAGATGAGTTAAGGAGAAGCCAAGAAAACTACAGCATGTCAAGTGGAGCATATTGGGACGAATACAGTGATGAATCAGAATCCAGCAGAGAAAGGCACAGAGACCCGAAGCACAGCAGGAGAACAACAGCGTGGGCAAGAGAAGAAAGCCGCGCAAAAAGCATAAGTAAGCACCCATCAGATAACGAAGAAGATTTCGTGCAAGAAACACCAGAGGCAGCATTGGTAACAACACAAGCATCTCTACTAACCATACAACCGGAGCCTGGAGATCCGCAGGAGCACATGCATTAGGCCGCGATACGAAGCCTTGGGTTAGTAGAGGATAAGTTAAGGAGACACCCTCCAGAGGAAAAGGCAACATATCACAAAGAGAAGCAAAAAGAAAATTTCAAGCGCCGACCCTCGCAAGACCAAACAAGCGAGTCATCAGGCGACAAAAAAAAGTAAGACGCGAAAGGAGGACGCAAGGAACATTATAACACAAGCAAGAGTAAACAACGCGCGTTACGCATGGAGAGAAGAAAACTATGAAGACGACAAAAAAGAAATGGGCGCGCTATGCTTTACCCGAAGGGTTCGCAAAACGTGGGTACCCAAAGGATTCAAATTGCCACACGATCAGCAAAAGTATGATGGGTCACAAGAACCCACGCTGTGGTTATCAGACTACCTGCAAGCAGTATAAATACTCAAAAGAACAAGAGCAACAGCAATGCAAAGCCTGCAGTTACACCTCACCGGCGCAGCACGGTCCTGGTTAAACACACTACCCAACGATTCTATCGGGAGTTGGGGAGAACTAGAGGACCAATTCGCAAGAAATTTTCGGTCGACATATAAACGCCCAGCGTCGCTAGAAGAAGTCAAGTCATGCGTACAAAGGAAGGATGAAACTTTGCGCTCCTATATACAGCGGTGGAGTATAATCAAAAATTCCGCAGAAGACGTCTCCGACGAGCGGGCAGTCGATGCTTTTTTAGCTGGCCTTCGCCGTTCGGACCTCGTAGAAGAGCTAGGGAGAACAAAGCCTAAGACAGTATCAGAATTAATGGAAGTAGCCAACAGATTCGCCGACGGAGAGGACGCATACAACAATAAAAGAGGGCGCTTGATGACCCACAAGTATAGGGGGTGTATCGTAGTACTTTCGATAAATAAGAGTGTCGAACCCAACGAGGAGCAGAAGGTGTTGACAAGTGGTTTTGATCAAGGATTCACTGTAAATACTAGCAAATGGGTTTTCAGGGGTATTTGGTAATGCAAATAACTGAAATGCGAATAAATAAAAGACAATATTAATAATTGCAGCGAGTGGCCCAATCCTTTCTAGAGCAAAGGACAAGCCGGTTGTGTAACTTATGATGACCAAACGTTCTCGAGGACACACGGGAGTTTCTGTCAAGTGTTTTCGCTTCATACCGCTAAATAATCTTTATTGGTTTGATAAGTGTTATGGGGGTGAACCTGTGCTAGCACACTACCATTACTAGGATAAATACACACTTGTGATTATACCCCTTGCAAGCATCCGCAACTACAAGAAAGTAATTAAGATAAATCTAACCACAACCTTAAACTCTAAGATCCTACGCTCCCTGGTGCAATGGTTTCCTAACGGAGGTTTAGGTTTCAGTCACTCCAGCAACCCCACAATTAGTAGTCAAATACATAATGCATCTCACTAGGCCCATAAATGGTGAAGTATCATGTAGTCAACGTTCACATGACACCACTAGTGAAATAGCACCACGACAAATAAATATCAAACCATTAAATATTACTTAACATAATTTCACTACTAACATCTTGACTTCTCCCATGTTCTCAAGAACTAAACGAACTACTCACAAGACATCATATGGATCATGATCAGAGGTGAAATAATGGTAAATAACAATCTGAGCATAAACCTTAATTCAACGGTTTCACTCAATAGCATCAACCACAAGAGTAATCAACATTGGGAAAGTTTCCCCTAACAATTTAACAAGATTCAACTCAAGATGTTACATCGGGATGGCGTGGTGATGGTGAAGATGAAGGTGCTGGTGATGAGGATGATGGTGATGATGATCCCGATGAAGTCCGGCGCGATGATGATGATGATGATGGCGATGATCTCCCCTCTCCGGGAAGGAATTTCCCCGGTAGATTTCTGCCGGCCGGAGAGCTTTTCTCTCTCTGGTGTTTTCCGCCCCGCAGAGGCGACGGTGTCTATCTCTGAGCCCCCCCCCTTCACTTAGGTTTTCGGGGACGATGATATACGCGAAAGGGCGATGGCAGTGGTGGGCTAGGGTGGCCTCCCCATAGGCCGGCGCGGCCAGGGGTAGGCCCGCGCCCCCTGGTGGTGAGCCCACCCTGTGGCTCCTCTCGCCTCCTCCTTCTGGCTTCTTCAGTCTTCTGGCGAAATATAATTTTCTAGTATTTTTCTAGAATTTCCTGATCTTCCGAAACATGGTGTCTTGACGGTCCTTTTTCTAGCAGAATCTTGACTCCGGCAGCAAATCCTCCAATGATCATCAAACATGTAAAAACAGAGGAAACAATATAAGTATCACCTCTAAATGTGAAATATATCAATGAATAACAGTAAATTATGATACAAAATAGTGATGCAAAATGGACGTATCAACCCCCCCAAGCTTAGACCTCGCTTGTCCCCAAGCGAAAACTAAACTCGGTAAACATGACCACAGGTTTATGGAGTGAAGTGTCGATAAACAAAATACGGACAAGAAGCGTCATATTCACCAAGGCACAAATTATAATAGGTAGCAACTTTCCTACATATAATATAGACTTGCAATAAGTAAAAGGGAATCACAAATAAAGATGCACAAGGTTAATTATAATTGGTGATGTTAAACCTTAGTTCTTGGTCAGAGAACAATGAACAAACTATACTTACTTTTGAATGGAGCCTTTTATAACAGAGCTAATATAGCAAAAACCATATGCTCAACGAAACAAACTCTTTGCAATCATAGAAAGCTTTCAAAGATATATTCCTTCAGATAAAAGCATTATACTAAACAAAGGAAGATAATAAACATGATTGAACGGATCAACATGTGGATGAGTGAAACATAACAACTCAAATGCTTGCTTGAGATAGAAGGGAATAGGTTGACTCAACGTAAAAGTAAAATACAGGCCCTTCGCAGAGGGAAGAAGGGATTAAACATGTGCTAGAGCTTTTCATTTGTAAAACAGAGATAAAAGTTGTTTTGAGAGGTGGTTGCTTTTGTCAACGACTAGCAACGGAGTTCTTGATATCTTCCATACTAAACAAGTGAGAGCGGTTCCGAGATGTTGATTAATTGGCACATTGGTGCTCTTTTATAGGTTGGCACTCCTCCCCACCTTTTCCTTTCTCAAACCATGGCTAACCGATTCCATCGGGTGCCCACCAACTTTCACAAACCATGGAGGAGTGCCTTTTTCTTTTCTTTCTCTTTTTTTTAGATTACAATGGTCTGACCAGCTCCCTTGCAAATTAATGACGAGCAGATGAAGCTGTCTAGTCGAGGGGTACTTTATTTAGTATGGAAGATAACAAACCCAACCACTACGTCCTCATGAGCTAAAAACAGTGGCACAAAATGAGAAGTATTTGAAGGTTTTTGAAAGGTAGCACATGAAAATTTACTTGGAATGGCTTGAAATACCATGCATAGGAATTTATAGTGGACTCTTTGGAAGTAACTTGGTTTTTGGGAATTGGATGCACGAGAAGTATTCCTCTCAGTACAGGTTTTTGGCTAGCAAGGCTGGGTAGCAAGCATAAGAGTTGCATGAAACAAACAAACATACATATGATAGGAACAATCATGCAAACTTCCTTGAAAGTACAATGATTTTAACTTGAGAATACTAATGCTTATGAGCCAAACATGAAGGAAAACTGAAATGATGTAACTACCAACACTTCTTTCTTCTTTTATACTCAAACCTCAAGGTAATATTGATATTGACCAAGCTAAGTTTGCCAAAACCAACTAAATTTACTCATGCTCCCAAAGTGATACCAATAATAATCAACAAGACTAATCATATAAGAAAAATTGCAAACTAAAATGAAGTGTGCGGAAAGTAAACGATAAAAATTCTCATTAATATTTCATTACCGCAACTCACACCAAGGGATACATAGATAACCTACTAAGGAGGATACTTCCACACTGCAAACTATTCTATAAGATAACTTCTCTAATCATGATATGACTCTACTTGAAAAGTAAATGAGTAAAAGATAATGATGTGATACCGCGGCACTCCCCCAAGCTTGGAACAAGCCAAGGGGATGCCTATACCAATGACGAATTACTCCTTTGGAGGTGGTGGTGCGATCATCCTTGGACCAAGGAAAAGTTCCAGCATCCCGCGAAGCCTGAGATTCTCTTCTTGAAGTATCTGTATCTCCCTTTCCAAAACTCGGTACTAGGCACAAAGCTCGTCAGTGACCAGAAGACCCTCTTTTATTACAGGCATGAAGTTTAAATCCAAGACTGGTAGTGTTGGTCCCTGCATATTATGAGAAAAGGCACGTCCAGCGTTCATTGATCCTACAAAAGTAGGGTCTCTTGCCCTCGATCCTCCAGCCACCTGTTCTTCCTTTAGCTTGAGGTTTTGGTGGTCCACTTCCATAGGCTTTTTGCCCTTGTCGTCGCTTGAAAGGTCCATGGTGCTCCTAAAGCTGAGATTAACTCCTGACAGAAACAGCTCAAAACAAAAACACGACAAAAACACGATATACAAACCTCGGGCAATCCAGGGGGTTATATAGGTGAAAATTAAGCATCAAGATGAAATCACAGGAGGAAAACGGGACGGAAACGAGCTCCGGGGTGCTCTCACCACAGGGCGGCGCGGCCTGGGGTGGGCCCGCGCCCCCTGGTGGTGAGGAGCCACCGTACGCCGTCTCCTACCCGTTTTCGTCTCGTGATTTTTCATATTTAATAAAAACAACAAAAATATTAATGGAAAAGTTTAACGCGAACCTTTTCTGACTAGAACTGTTACCTATTCGAAAACGAACTCTGCAGGTTCCTGCATATTGTCCTGGATGAATTCTTCCGGAGTCACCGTTTGAATAGCATCAACATCTTCATTATAAGAATCTCCAGCAATATAATTTTTAAGTCTTTGCCCATTCACCACTTGTGTAGTATTATCTTTTAACGAAGCAATCTTTATCGCACTTGAGCGGTACACCTCTTCAATAACATAGGGTCCTTCCCATTTTGAGAGTAAATTTCCTGCAAAAAACTAAGACGAGACCTATACAATAGAACTTTCTCACCAACATGAAACTCTCTCTTAAGAATTCTCTTATCATGCCATTGCTTGACTTTTTCTTTGAAAAGTCTAGCATTCTCATAAGCTTCGTTTCTCCACTAATCTAAAGAACTCAAAACCAGCAACCTTTTCTTACCGGCGAGTTTAAAATCCCTATTAAGCTCTTTCACTGCCCAAAAAGCTTTGTGTTCTAATTCTAAGGGCAAGTGACACACTTTTTCGTAAACCATCTTGTAAGGAGACATGCCCATGGGGTTCTTATAAGCAGTTCTATAAGCCCATAAAGCATTGTTTAACTTGCTATCCTAGTTTTTCCTAGATCTATTTACAGTCTTCTGCAAGATAGACTTGATCTCTCTATTTGAAAGCTCTACCTGCCCACTAGTTTGGGGATGATAAGCAGAAGCAATTCTATGATTAACGTCATATCTAGCAAGAGTTTTTCTAAAACCACCATGAATAAAATGAGAACCTCCGTCAGTCATAAGATACCTAGGTACACCAAACCTAGGAAAATTAACATCCTTAAGCATTTTTAACGAGGTCTCACCATCGGCACTCTTCGTAGGTATGGCTTCTACCCACTTGGTAACATAATCAACAGCAACAAGTATATGAGTATAACCTTCTGAAGGAGGAAAAGGACCCATAAAATCAAATCCCCAACAATCAAATGGTTCAATAACAAGAGTATAATTCATAGGCATTTCATTACGTCTAGAAATATTACCAACTCTTTGACATTCATCACAAGATAAAACATACTTTCTAGCATTTTTAAAAAGGGTTGGCCAATAAAAACCTGATTGTAGAACCTTTTGTGCAGTTCTATCTCCAGCATGATGTCCTCCATAAGCACTACCATGGCACTTTCTCAATATTTCTTGTTGCTCATATTCTGGAACACATCTTCGCATAATACCATCAACTCCTTCTTTATATAAGTGTGGGTCATCCCAAAAGTAATGCCTCAAGTCGTAAAAGAATTTTCTTATTTTCTGACCTATAAAGGTTGGAGGCAAATACTTGGAAACAATAAAATTAGCATAATCAGCATACCACGAAAGGTCTCGCGAAGTTACATTTATCGAAGCCAACTGTTCATTTGGAAAACTATCATTAACAGGAATAGGATCAAAAGAAATGTTTTCCAATCTAGACAAATTGTCAGCAACAGGATTTTTAGCACCTTTCCTATCTACAATATGCAAATCAAACTCTTATAAGAGCAACACCCATCTAATAAGCCTAGGCTTAGTATCCTTCTTCGACATAAGATATCTAATAGCAGCGTGATCAGTATGAATAGTAACTTTAGAATCAACAATGCAAGGTCTAAACTTATCACATGCAAAAACAACAGCGAGAAACTCCTTCTCAGTAGTAGCATAATTCTTCTGAGCAACATCAAGAGTCTTAATAGCATAATGAATAACATTCAACTTCTTATCTATGCGCTGTCCAAGAACAGCACCAACAGCAATATCACTAGCATCGCATATAATTTCAAAGGGTAAATTCCAATCAGGTGGTTGAACAATAGGAGCAGTAGTTAAAGCCTTCTTAAGAGTTTCAAAAGCTTCCTTACAATCATCATAAAAAACAAATGGTACATCTTTTTGAAGAAGATTAGTAAGAGGCTTTGAAATTTTAGAGAAATCTTTAATAAACCTCCTATAGAAACCAGCATGACCAAGAATACTACGAATACCTTTAACATCCCTGGGACAGGGCATTTTCTCAATTGCTTCAACCTTTGCTTTGTCAACTTCGATACCTCTTTCAGAGATTTTATGTCCAAGAACAATTCCTTCATTCACCATAAAGTGGCATTTCTCCCAATTTAGAACAAGAATAGTTTCTTCACACCTATGCAAAACTTTATCAAGATTGTGCAAACAATTATCAAAACAAGTTCCATAGACGGAGAAATCGTCCATGAAAACCTCCATAATTTCTTCACAAAAACCATGAAAATGAAGGGTTTCGCAGCATAGTAAATCAAAAAATTTCCTACGGATGCGAACAAGAAAGCCAAGATCTAATCTAGGAGATGTAATCAACGAGAGAGGTAGATGAGATCTTCATACCCTTGAAGAAATCGCACAGCGGAAACGTTCAACAGAACGTGGATGATGTAGTCGTACTAGCCGTCTCCTCCCCGCGATCTGATCCGATCCAACGCCGCAAGTGGCGACGCCTCTGAGAGATGCACACGTACGGCGCAGCGACGTCTCCTCCTTCCTTGGTCCAGTAAGTATGGTGGAGAGATAGATTGGATCTGCAGCACGACGACATGGTGCTTATGGTGGAGAGTTTCTACGGCAGGGCTTCGCCTACGCGCAGTCGCGAGAGAGAGATTGGAGGGCAGCAGTTGGCCGGCAGCTAGGGTTGGAGTCAGGGAAGGCTGCGCCCCTGCCCCTCCTTATATAGGAGGCTGGCCGGCTGCCTTGGCCCCTCCTCCAAGCCCTAGGGCGGCGGCCTAGGGGGAAGAGTGGGGGGCAAGTTTCCCCCCTCCTTCTGGAAGGTTCCCTTAGGGTTTCCCCTAAGGGCTGGCCGACTGGGCCTTAGGGGCCTTGTGCGCCTGGCCCAAAGTGGCCAGGACACTTCCCCTTAGGCCCATGCAGGCCTCTATCAAGTGGGACCACGTTGGCCCCACTCCGGAACCTTCTAAAACCTTCCGATACAATACCGATAAACTCCGAAACGATTCCGGAATCCAAAAACTGCTTTCCTTTATATGAATCTTATTCTCCGGACCATTCCGGAACCTCTCGTGATGTCCTGGATCTCATCCGAGACTCCGAACAAAAACTCATTAGCCAATTATCCATTCTATCCTAGCGTCGATGCACGTTAAGTGTGTGACCCTACGGGTTCGAGAATATGCAGACATGATCTTCTATCAATAATCAACAGCGGGATCTGGAAACCCATATTGACTCCCACATATTCATCGATGATCATATCGGATGAACCACGATGCCAGGATTCAATTAATCCCATATATGTATTCCCTTCGTCACGCGATATTTTACTTGCCCGAGATTCGATCGTCGGTATCGCCATACCTAGTTCAATCTCGTTCACAGCAAGTACTTTACTCATTCTGTAATCCGATATCACTTTGTGATTAACTCCTTAACCACGTGCTTGCAAGCGATGTTGATATCGATTACCGAGTGGGCCCAAAGTATATCTCTCCGACTTGGGAGGGACAAATTCCATCTCGATATATGCAACCCAACAAGTACTTTCTGATCACCTGAGAGACACCTTTATGATCACCCTTTAATAGGATGACGTTTGATGACCTCAAAGCTTTCTTCCGATACCAGGGAGTTGCATTATCTCATGGTCTAAGGAATACAATACTTGACATAGGAAAAGCTTCGCAAAGATGAACACAATGACACGATCTAATTGCTGTGCTTTATTTGGGTCTGTCCATCACATCATTCTCCTAATGACATGACCTCATTATTAATCGACAACTCATGTCTATGGTTAGGAAACCTTAACCATCATTAATCAATGAGCTAGTCTAGTAGAGGCGTACTAGGGACACGGTGTTGTTCATAAACCACACAAGTATTAATGTTTCCGCTTAATACAATTATAGCATGGAGTATAAACATTATCATGAACAAGAAATATGGTAATAACAATATTATTATTGCCTCTAGGGCATATTTCCTTCAGTCTCCCACTTGCACTAGAGTCAATAATCTAGTCATACTTGTGCCTTTAACACCTATGGCATTCCGGTGTTATTCATACGTGTTGCACGTGGTAAACCTTATCTACGGGTCTGACACTTTCAGGTCCGTTTGTATTTGCATATTCTTTTGCGTTAGCACGCATTACTCATCTTGTATGAGATGGCATCGTATAAACTTGGTCTTCTGATAAAACCTTCATTTCTTTGCTAAAACTATGTTGTCACTATTGTCATACAATAGAACTATATAGTACTAGCACACTTGGAACTAAACCTCCACGATCGGATCGCAGAAATTTAATTTTCCTGTTACGATGGTTTTCCACTTCGTTCTGAAATTCTTTGAACTTTTCAAACGTTTCAGATTTATGTTTCATTAAATAGACATACCCATATCTACTTAAGTCATCAGAAAAATGAGAAAATAGCGATATCCACCGCGCGTTGAAATACTCATTGGTCCGCACACATCGGTATGTATGATTTCCAATAAGTCCGTTACTCGCTCCATTATTCCGGAGGACGGGGTTTTGATCATCTTGCCCATGAGGCATGGCTTGCACGTGTCAAATGATTCAAAATCAAGAGACTCCAAAAGTCTATCAGAATGGAGTTTCTTCATGCGTTTTATGCCAATATGACCTAGACGACAGTGCCACAAATAAGTTGGATTATCACTATCTACTTTGCATCTTTTATGCCGCTTCTAAAGCGATTATATACTTAGGCCTCATTGCAGTGTCCGCCACAATGTTAACATTGGAACTCATCCAAGTCATCATGGAACTTTCTTCCATCTTATTGTGCCACCCTCTAACTCAAAACAAATAGCTTAAAATTGAGATAAAATTTTACCTGTATATGTGACAAAGCCAATGTAACACATTGCAATGAAACATTTGTCACTTTTGCATACAGAATATATTCTTAGTTCTTCAAAAGTACATAAGAATATTCTTACTATTGTCCAATGATCATCATATGATTGCTCGTAACCTTTTAGAGCATCGGACATATCTGGATCTACATATCATGGTATACAAGATTGATAAAATCATTCTTGCGGTTTCACTCATCAAGTGTCAAAACAATTGATTCTTGCTCCAACCTCTTCCATGCAACAAGAACCGTTCTTATTGTTTCCATATTGAACAAATTCAATATTTTATCTATGTACTCTGGCAAAACTATATTAGTGCCTCAATCTATCTGCATAGACATTGATGCTTAATATTCTGGTTTAACCTAAGTCTTTCATCAAAAACTAATTTTAATGAAAACTTAACAATATCAAGAAAAACACATTATTTCTAATAAACGATATGTCGTCCACATAAAATATTAGAAATATGTCTGAGCGCTCCCACTTACTTTCTTGTAATACAAGCATCTTCAAATATCTTGATGAAATTAACACTTTAACATTTTCATCATTGAAGATTCCAACTTCGCTATGCTTACTTCTACCATAGAAGTTTGCATACATATCTAGCAACCTTTGAATCAACAAAACCCATTGGGTCGTGTCAGGTACACGTCCTTGGTGTGCATTCTGGTAGAGGAACGTTGTTTTGTTTATTCAACTATCATATCTCAATATGTAATTGTTGCTAGAATAATTCATATGACGAAGTCAGGGCCCATCACCGCTTCTTTGTATATTGTTGGTTACTATTATCTAATAATATCTCGTCCTCAAATCTTGCTATTTGATTACGACCAACTTGGTTAAATAGGAACTTCGATGCCGTGACTACAACATATTATAGACGCGTGAGCTATGAATGCAGTTGCCGCTTCCAGAACATTTTCTGGTGCTGCGCTACTCTGATCATCTTGCTCAGATTCAATAACCTCATCAAGTTCTATCTTCCTCCCACTTAAACCTTTCGCGAAAAACTCCTTTATAAGAAGTTCACTTCTTTCAGTGACAATCACTTTTAATTGGGTTTATGGCAGAAGAAACACCCATCGACATTCTTTGGGATAACCCTACAAAGACTTACTAATCCGATTTTGGTTGTAAACATTTTACTTATGTCATGCATACCAAAATTTAAGAAAAGACAACTATAACTTGTACGGTGTCATTTCAGCGGATTATGATGGTGCTCTATTCAGTGAAAAGCGGTAGTCTCTAAAGCATAATCCACAAATTATATTGGTAGTTTTATTTCATCATTGATCTAACCATGTCAAACAAGGTTTGATTATATCCATCGAAAACTCCATACTCTTATGGTGTTTATCACGATGCAAGTTTGTGGAACAATTCCTCTAACTCTTAGATGCTTGCTAAACTTGTAACTCAAATATTCTTCTTTATGATCCAATCATAAAAACTTGAATTTTTCTTGTTACAATAATTTCTACTTCATAAATTGAACAATTTCAATTGTTTCATACTTCTATCTTATCGAGTAGATATACCATACATCTATTCGAGTCATTGATGAAAATAGAAAATACACCATGATCGACTTCACACCATGGACTACATACATCAACATGTACGATCTCCATTTAGTTAGTCGCTTGTTCCATCTCGATACATGCAACCCAACAAGTACTTTCCGATCACCTGAGAGACACCTTTATGATCACCCTTTCATAGGATGACGTTTGATGACCTCAAAGCTTTCTTCCAATACCAGGGAGTTGCATTATCTCATGGTCTAAGGAATACAATACTTGACATAGGAAAAGCTTCGCAAAGATGAACACAATGACACGATCTAATTGTTGGGCTTTATTTGGGTCTGTCCATCACATCATTCTCCTAATGACATGACCTCATTATTAATCGACAACTCATGTCTATGGTTAAGAAACCTTAACCATCATTAATCAATGAGCTAGTCTAGTAGAGGCGTACTAGGGACACGGTGTTGTTCATAAACCACACAAGTATTAATGTTTCCGCTTAATACAATTATAGCATGGAGTATAAACATTATCATGAACAAGAAATATGGTAATAACAATATTATTATTGCCTCTAGGGCATATTTCCTTCAGAAAAATAGCAGACATGCATCTTTGAAAAGTAGCAGGAGCATTGCATAAAACAAACGGCATACGTCTATAAGCATAAGTTCCATAAGGATAAGTAAAAGTGGTTTTCTCTTGATCTTGCTTTTTAACAGCAATCTGAGAGAAACCAGAATAACCATCAAGAAAACAAAAATGAGTTTTCTTAGATAACCTTTCTAGCATTTGATCTATAAATGGTAAAGGATAATGATCCTTTTTAGTAACTTTGTTAACCTTTCTATAATCAATGAACATCCTGTAACCAACTACAACCCTTTGAGGAATAAGCTTGTTATTCTCATTAGGCACAACAGTGATACCTCCTTTCTTAAGAACACAATGAATAGGACTAACCCATCTACTATCAGCAATAGGATATATAATACCAGCATCAAGGAGCTTCAATACCTCATTTCTTACCACTTCCTTCATTTTGGGAATCAAGCGGCGTTGATGTTCAACAACTGGCTTTGCATCTGGCTCCATGTTAATAGCATACTGACATATAGTAGGAGAAACCCCTTTTAAATCATCAAGAGTGTATCCCATAGCTCCTCGATGTTTCCTCAATATTTCTAATAACCTTTCTTCTTCCTTTCCTAAAAGTTTAGAACTGATAATAACAGGATATATTTTCTTATCATCTATATAAGCATACTTAAGATCATCAGGTAAAGGTTTTAATTCAAAAACAGGATCTTCCTTAGGTGGCAAAGTGGTACAAAGATCCCCCACAGGTAAATTGTGCTTAATCAACGGTTGTTGACGAAGAAGAATATCGTCAATCTCTTCTCTTTCTTTCCTGAAAACATCACTTTCATGGTCCTCCATAAATTGCTGCAAAGCATTATTAGGAGCAAGAGCAATAGAAGCAAGTTGTTCAACTCAAAAATTTTCATTAGGCAATTCATTTTCATAAGGAGCTATAGCGAACTTAGAAAAATTAAACTCATAAGACTCTCCGTCGAACTTAGTCACAACTTTCTCCTTCTTACAATCTATCACAGCACTACAAGTATTCAAAAAGGGTCTACCAAAAATAATAGGACAAGCTTTACTAATTTCATTACCAAGTATAAGAAAATCAGTAGGGTATTTAGTATTACCACACAAAACTTCCACATCTCGAACAATACCAAGTGGAGAGATAGTTTGTCTATTAGCAAGCTGAATAACCACATCAATCTCCTCCAATTCACAAGGGGCAATTTCATGCATAATTTCTCTATAAAGCTCTAAAGGAATAGCACTTGAACTTGCACCAATGTCACATAAACCATAATAGCAATGATCGCTAATCCTGACAGAAATAACAGGAACACTTGCTTTCCTAGGCCTACTAGGATGTGAAAAAATGTTAGAAGCATCTTCACAAAAGACAATATGTTCATCTCCTACATTTTTAGTAACAAGGTCCTTCACTATAGCTACAGGAGACTTAATAGTAATTTGCTCATCAGGTTCTATAGCTTTCTTAGTACTTTTATTAAGCACGCTTATCAAAGTGGAATGCTCCTTTACCTTAGCAGGGAAAGGTGTTTTCTCAAAATAAGGTTCAGGCAAAATGCGATCAACAGTACAAACTTCAGTAGTTTTAGCAGGAATATGACTAATAGAATCTTTATAAGGCGCATGGTACTTGTTCCAATCTTTCTTTGGAACATCAAGATAAGAGGCAAAGGCCTTAAAACTGTTAGCAAGTATCTGAGAATCAAGACCATAAACAGTGCTAACATTATGAAAGTCATCGGTTCCCATGAAAGCTTTAATACATTCATAATCATAATTTATACCTGACTTCCTACCTTTATCATTCTCCCATCCTTTAGCATTTTCTTGAATACGGTCAAGAAGATCCCATTTAGCTTCTCCTTTCATATGGGTAAATGATCCAAAATAGGAAGCATCCAAATAATCCTTGTCATGAAGAGCAAGCCTCGCATAAAAGTTATCAATAACAATATTACTGGAGAGCTCATGAATTGGACATTTGAGCATTAGTAGCTTCAATCTCCCCCACGCTTGGGCAATACTCTCTCCATCATTGATGACCCACAAGTATAGGGGATCACAACAGTCTTTGAGGGAAGTAAAACCCAAATTTATTGATTTGATACAAGGGGAGCCAAAGAATATTTATAAGCCTTAACAGATGAGTTGTCAATTCAGCTGCACCTGGAAATAGACTTGTTCGCAGCGGTTTATCAGTAGCAACAGTTTATAGTGGTGATAGTAGTGAAATAGTAACATCAGTAGTAAAATAAAAGCGGTAATAGTAGCAGTAGTAAATAATAGGATAAAATACTGTAGGCATAGGGATGGATGTACGGGCGTTGCATGGATAAGATAATTCATAAAATCAGTGAGACATGGGCATTGCAGATAAATAATGATAAAGCATCCTAGTACTAACAATCATAGGCATGTGTTCCGTATATAGTCGTACGTGCTCGCAATGAGAAACTTGCACGACATCTTTTGTCCTACCAGCCTGTTGCAGCAGGGCCTCAAGGAAAACTACTGGTAATTAAGGTACTCCTTTTAATAAAGTACCGGAGCAAAGCATTAGCACTCGGTGAACACATGTGATCCTCACATCATAGCCATCCCCTCCGGTTATCCCAATTTCTGTCACTTTGGGACCTCGGGTTCCAGACAACAATATGTGTAAACAACTTGTAGGTAAGATCATAAATAACAAGTATCATCATAAAACAATAACAAGTTCAGATCTGAGATCATGGCACTCGGGCCCAAAGTGACAAGCATTAAGCACAACAAGTTGCAACAATGTCATAAGCACTAACAGTAGATACTAGGCACTATGCCCTAACAATCTCATAGCAAATTACATGAATGATCTCATCCAATCCCTACCATCCCCTTCGCCTACAGCGGGAATTACTCACACGTGGATGGGGGAGTCATGGATGGTTGATGGAGAGACGTCGGTGATGATGGTGATGAAGATCTCCTCCAAATCCCCGTCCCGGCAGGGTGCCAGAACAGAGTTTCTGGTTCCGAATCACGGTTTCTGGTGGTGGCGGCGCAGCAGAAGTCTATCTGGGAAAAACGCCGAACCCCCGCTCCTTTCAGGTCAGAGGGTATATGTAGGCGGAAGGAGGGGTCGAGGTGACGGCCGAGGCGGTCACACAACAGGTGGGCGTGGCCAGGCCTGGGCCGCGCCCCCTGGTTGTGTGGTGGCCTCCTGCCCCTTCTCCGTCTCGTCTTCTGGCTCCGTGGGTCTTCTGGTGAAATAGGATTTTTGCAATATTTTCCCGAATTTTTACTGAAAGTTGGATTTCTGCACAAAAACGAGACACCAGAGCAATTCTGCTGAAAACAGCGTTAGTCCGCGTTAGTTGCATTCAAAACACACAAATTAGAGGAGAAACAATAGCAAAAGTGTTCGGAAAAGTAGATACATTTTGGATGTATCAACTCCCCCCAAGCTTAGCTATTTGCTTGTCCTCAAGCAATTCAGTTAACAACTGAGAGCGATAAAAGAAACTTTCATGAACACATTTGCTTCATATGATGTATATATACTCACTAGATGATCAAGTACTCAGGCAATTCATAATAAGAAATATGCAACTAACGTTACTTCATAGTCAAGCAAGCTATGAAAGAGTGGCAATGCACTAATAACAAGTAACATGAACATAAGAAGCTACAAAATTGTAATGTTCATAAATGATATGGAAGAGTGGTATCCCGCTTGCCTTTATTTGTGGAGCAAAACATAAATGCTGAGGCACCTCTGAAGTCTAAAGGAAGACTAGAAGTAAAAATATCAAAGATACAAGCATCAAAGTTATACCACAATTAACCGTGTTCTGGGAAAAGCACATTACACTAAGAATAACAGCTATGCTCTCAAGAAGGTGCTTTAAAGTTAGAAGATGAAGACTCAACATAAAAATAAAAGAAAGACCCTTCGTAGAGGGAAGCAGTGATTTAACATGTGCTAGAGCTTTTCATTTATAAAATAGAGATACAAATTTATTTTGAGAGGTGGTTGTTTCATGTCAACGACTGACAATGGGGACTTGCTATCTTCCATAATAAACAAGTGAGAGCGGTTCCGAGTTCTTTGAAAATTTGGCACATTGATGCTCTTTTATAAAGCTTTGGCACTCCTCCCCACCTTTTTTCCTTTCTCAAACAATGGCTAACCGATTCCATCGGGTGCCCACCAACTTTCACATAACATGGAGGAGTGCCTTTTTTCTTTTTTTAGAATTAGATTACAATGGTCTGACCAGCTCCCTTGCAAAATTAATGACGAGCAGATGAAGCTGCCTAGTCGAGGGGTACTCAATTTAATATGAAAGATAGCAATTCCGACCACTACGTCCTCATGAGCTAAAAACAGTGGCACAAAATGAGAAGTAGTTGAAAGTTTTGAAAGGTAGCACATGAAAATTTACTTGGAATGGCTTGCAAATACCATGCATAGGAATTTATAGTGGACTCTTTGGTAGACTTGGTTTTTGGTGATTGGATGCACGAGAAGTAATTCCTCTCAGTATAAGTGAAGGCTAGCAAAAGACTGGGAAGCGACAATCGAGAGAGCAATAGCTGTCATAATCATGCTTGCAACAAAACAAAATTAATATAGGCATAAAAATGATACAAGAACTCTGAGGCAAAGTAAATCATCGAGGCTTAATTGACTTTTTGTTCAGTCATGTGCATGCTTGAGAATGTGCCAAGTCGATTCAAATGAAACTTTTAGAGGAGGATACCACAATAACATACCATATTATGAATAAAACAATGCAAGCAAGCGTCTACATGACATGCTACAAACTATTAGTAAATTGGAACTAATCATATGAGAGCAAGAACTACAAAGCATCCATTAGATAACATATACCTTACATGAACCGACTAAGCATGTCCACATATATGAGTATATGTACAAAAATGAAAACAAATAGAGTTCATACCAGCCTCTTACCACATCTCGGATTGTCATATGTTGTCATTATTGCCTTTCAGTTGTGTGGCTTGAATAATATGAAGTGAATACCAAGCTCCAATGGAGTCATTGAAGACTGAACTCTGCAACAAACTATACAAAACCAAATAAGAACAACAAATATTTTTGGGTTTTCGATTTTTGAAACAAGAACATAAGGAAATAGCAAACAAAGCAAAATATTTTTGGATTTTTTTCAAACATCAAACCGAAAATAGCAAGTAAAGCAAACCAAAGCTAGCAATTGAAAAGTCAAACAAAGAGAAACAACAGAAATATTTTTGGTCTTTTTGTGTTTTGGAAAGTAGAAATAAGAACAAGAACAACAAAGAAAAGAAAGCGAAACATGGATATACATAGGACCGACTAAATATGATATGTAGATGAGTGAATCATCGGCATACCTCACCCCAAGCTTAGGCTTTTGCCCTAAGTGGAGATCAATCCCAGCTCGGCCATGAAGTGGCGTCCCCAAAATATGACAAAGAAGCACCTTCGTCCTGATATGAGCTCGAGGACGCCCCGGTGTGGTACGTGGTGTAATGATAGGCTGGCTCCTCCTCTTCCTCTTGGTCCACAATACCATGCTGGACATTGAAGCCAAGCAACCTATGCTGCTCGTCCAATTCCTCCTTCGAGCGCGACCATGGCCTGTTGTTAATACTGAACAAACTAGGCTATGGCAAGGGCACTTCCCTTTCCTCTCCATCTGTAAATAACATTATATAAACTAATTTCCCTGCACAAGAGTTAGCAGTAACAAAGTGATGGAGCTTCATGGCAGCAAGATCAAGCCTCTGTGGAGTCAACAATATATCATGAGGAGCAATAGGAAGTCTAAGAGCAGCAACAATGTGCACAACAATAATGCCTCCATAAATAGGTCCCCTAGCGGCTAGGCGACGAGCAATAAGGGCACCAAGGTTATACTTCCTGCTAACATCAAGAGCAGTAGCTAGAAAAGCTAAATGGTAGTTGGAGATATTGCTAGTGTTCCCTCTACCAAGAACACTAGTGGCAAGATAGTAAGTAAAATATCTAATAGCTAGGAGTTGAATGTTTCTTATCTTGCCATGCTGTGCTATGCGGTCATCATCGTTAGTCACTCCTCGGTAAAGCTCCAGCAAATCAGTGGGTTGATGAAGCATCTTTTTCGCAAAACTTCTCCAAAGACATGGTAATAGACTTATCATAAATCTTAAATGCAATGAAAGGCTTGAAGTGAGAGTTAGTGAATTTAAAGCTTTCAACAAAAATCTTTGTGAGAATAGCATATTGATTACTCTCATCCGTCATGTATGCAGTCAATCCAACCCTGTTAATAAGGAGTAAGAAATCCTCAAGAATCCCTGCATCACTCAAAAAGTTAGCACAAGGGAAGGTCGATGGATGCGCATCTCCATCGTCTCCCTCAAAGTTTGGTGACATAAGATCTTCATTGTAGGATATCCTATATTGAGCAGTGGATCTTGAAGGCCTTGATGACCTTGGTGCTTCTCTTTCAAAGACTTCTGCATAGGTGTAGTTGTCCATGTCCCTTTTCTGAAATTTTTGACAAACCTCATAAAAAGTGATTTTGAGACAAACAAATGTAGGGAACTACTACAGGGAGTTACTAGAGGACTAACATGCTTCAAAACATCATTTCTAAGCAATAGAACAAGCATGCAAACTCATTTCACCTGTCACCTATAGAGCTAAAATACTCAAGAAATATTCCACTAAACAAAATTCTACTTGGACAATCGGAGGAGTCACATACCGGAGAACAAATGCTCCAAATCTCAGCAACAATGATGGACTGAGCAAGGAGATCAAAAAATCTAGATGAAGGGCATCAAGAACACGAGTTTGAGCTGGTGTGTCATTGTTTTCGGGAGAGAGAAAGAGCTGGGGAGGAAGAGATAAGTGAGAGGCTAGGGGGGCCCCCTCACAACAGGTGGGCGCGGCCAGGCTTGGGCCGCGCCCCTGGTTGTGAGGTGGCGTGGCAGGCCCCCCTGAGGTCTCCCAGGTGCCTCTCTACCCCATTTTTGATATAAGAATTTAAAAATATTTTTCTAGAATTTTTCGAGAAACTTTATTTTCGAGGATTTTTCAGAAAAACGATAAGAGAATAAAACTCGGGAAAACGACGGTGGAGCGATAGAAAGCAAATCATAACAAAGTATGCAGCAGCTCTAAGATACTCTAATCATGTAACTAACAAAGAGAACAAAATGATGAAAGTAAAAATGAGCAAGGTTGAGTAAATGCGGTGAAAATGAAGTTTCGTTCATATAACATCACTTTGTTAACAAGGTTGATCAAGTCTTGTTACCAAACTAATTTTATATGAGGCAAAACTTTGCATTTCACTATATGCTTATGTTACCTCGACCTTGATAGGCATAGTCCCAATCATAACAATTTTATATTCTTCTTTGGGCTTTCGCTCTGAACAAATAATTTGACCAACTCTGATGGTCTCAACATTCTTGATTGAATTTAGAGCATTCTTTCTATCAATCTTCTTGGGAAAATAGACCGTATATTCTTTGTCATTGACATTGAAAGTTACTTTTCCTTGATTGCAATTAATAACAGCACCTGCAGTGTTTAGAAAAGGTCTTCCAAGAATAATAGACATATTATCATCTTCAGGCATTTCCAACACAACAAAGTCAGTTAATATCAAACAACTGTTAGCAACTTGAACAGGAACATTTTCACATATACCAATAGGAATAGTAGTAGACTTATCAGCCATTTGCAAAGATATATCAGTTGATACCAATTTTTCTAGATCAAGTCTCTTATAAAGAGAAAAAGGCATGACACTAACTCCGGCTCCCAAATCACATAAAGCAGTTCTAACATAGTTATTTTTAATGGAGCAAGGAATAGTTGGTATACCTGGATCTCCAAGCTTCTCCGGAACTTTACCATCAAAAGAATAATTAGCAAGTAGAGTGGAAATTTCCTCATTAGGAATCTTCCTTTTGTTAGTAACAATATCTTTCATATACTTTGCATAAGGAGGCATTCTAATAGCATCAGTCAAAGGAATTTGCAAAAATAAATGTCTCATCCATTCACAAAACCTGTTGTAGTGTTCTTCTTCCTTAGACTTGTGTTTCTTACCAGGAAAAGGCATTTGTTTCTGCACCCAAGGTTCTCTCTCATTACCATGCTTGTTGGCAATGAAGTCTTCTTTGGTGTACTTTGCATTCTTAGCAAGATTTTCTGGTTCCTCTTCAAATTCTTCTTTACCGGAAGCATCTCCTGGTTCAGTTTCAGCATCAGAAATAGAAAAACTATTAGGATCTTTACCTGCTTCAGAGGATTCTGCAACTGTTTTATGCTTCTTCTTCTTCTTCTTGGAAGGAATATCGTCCTTTGAAGTGCGTTGAGAATCTTGCTCGATCCTCTTAGGATGTCCTTCAGGATATAAGGGGTCTTGAGTGGTAGCACCTCCTCTTGTGCGTATCTCACACGCTTGTTTTTCTCTTGCGGCATTAACTAGCAAGTCTTTTTGCACTTTGGTAAGCTGATCAATTTGAGTCTGAACCATTTGAAAATGTTTAACAAGTATCTTCACATCATTGGAGCTTCTCTCCACAATATCCTGCAACTTTTTAATAGCTCTGGAATTTTCCAACAAATGATTCTGCACCATTCTATTAAAATTATCTTGCTTAACAATAAAATTATCAAACTCATCTAAGCATTGATCAGGAGGTTTAGAGTAAGAAATATCTCTATCATCAAAGCGTTGGAGAGAGTGTACCTCAATAGTGGATGAGTGAGGGATTGGCTTACATAATTCTTCTATAGGAGGTAAATTCTTCACATCTTTAGATTTAATACCTTTCTCCTTAAGAGATTTCTGGGCTTCCCTCATAACTTCATCATTTAATTCAATCATTCCTTTCTTCTTTGGTGTCGGTTCTGGAACTAGTGCTGGTGTTGGTGTTGACTCAGCCATAGTCCAATCATCATGATTCCGGCTTATTTTAACCATTAGTTCTTCAGCTTCAGCCGGAGTTATTTCCCTGAAAACACAACCAGCACAACTATCCAGATATGTCTTAGATTCATCAGTTAGTCCATTATAAAATATATCAAGAAGTTCATTTTTAGGCAATGGCTCCTTAGGTAATGCTCTAATTAAAGAACAAAACCTTGCCCAAGATTCAGGCAATATCTCTCCTTTTCCCTGTTCAAAGTCAAAGATTTTCTGCACAGCAGCATGTTGGGCACTAGCAGGAAAATATTTCTGAAAGAAAGCATTAACCAAAGCAATAGGACTATTAAGAGATCCAGGAGACAAATTATTAAACCAAGTTTTAGCTGCACCTTGCAACGAAAAAGGGAAAATCTTAGCAACAAAGTAAGTGCGCAGCTTAATATCATCAGAAAATACATTACTCAAAGTAGAAAGCTCATTCATATGGGCCATAGCACTTTCACCTTCAGTACCACAAAAAGGGTCTTTCTCAACAATAGATATGAAAGATAAATATAAAGAGAAATCATAATCCTTATCTCTAATATTTATGGGAGAAGCAGCAAACTTAGGATCAGGAGATAATTTATATCTAATAGCATGTCTCGCTAGAAGTTCCTTAACATCATTAGCATCACGAGTAGCATGAGCTTCGGCAATAAAATCATCATCAAGCTCAATATAAGTGTCATCAAGATCATTACTAGGGCATTCCCTAGACTCAGGTGAACTAACAGGTGTAACAGTGGTGTTTCCCATCTTAGCTCTAGCAATTGTAGCATCTAAAAAGGAACCTAGTGAACCACTCTCATCAAGCACAGTAGAAGCATCATCTAAATTATCAGTGGCATTTTCAAACTCAGCAGAAGAAGTAGCAGTAGCGTGTGCATGTGGTGGTGTAAGCAACTTACTCATAACAGATGGCGAATATAGAGCAACAGAGGTGTTCAGAGTCGTACTTCTTCTTGTAGTGGATGGCAATATAGGAACTTTTCCATCACGAGGTTTACCCATGATGAAAAGATTGCAGCGAACAATATGAATTCCAAGTGAACTTACAAATAAAGCTATGCTCCCGGGCAATGGCGCCAGAAAATAGTCTTGATGACCCACAAGTATAGGGGATCGGAACAGTCTTCGAGAGAAGTAAAACCCAAATTTATTGATTCGACACAAGGGGAGCCAAAGAATATTTATAAGCCTTAACAGATGAGTTGTCAATTCAGCTGCACATGGAAACAGACTTGTTCGCAGCGGTTTATCAGTAGCAACAGTTTTATAGTGGTGATAGTAGTGAAACAGTAACAACAGTAGTAAAATAAAAGCGGTAATAGTAGCAATAGTAAACAATAGGATAAAATACTGTAGGCATAGGGATGGATGTACGGGCGTTGCATGGATAAGATAATTCATGAAATCAGTGAGACATGGGCATTGCAGATAAATAATGATAAAGCATCCTAGTACTAACAATCATAGGCATGTGTTCCGTATATAGTCGTACGTGCTCGCAATGAGAAACTTGCACGACATCTTTTGTCCTACCAGCCTGTTGCAGCAGGGCCTCAAGGGAAACTATTGGTAATTAAGGTACTCCTTTTAATAAAGTACCAGAGCAAAGCATTAGCACTCGGTGAACACATGTGATCCTCACATCATAGCCATCCCCTCCGGTTATCCCAATTTCTGTCACTTTGGGGCCTCGGGTTCCGGACAATAATATGTGTAAAAAAACTTGCAGGTAAGATCATAAATAACAAGTATCATCATAAAACAATAACAAGTTCAGATCTGAGATCATGGCACTCGGGCCCAAAGTGACAAGCATTAAGCACAACAAGTTGCAACAATGTCATAAGCACTAACAGTAGATACTAGGCACTATGCCCTAACAATCTCATAGCAAATTACATGAATGATCTCATCTAATCCCTACCATCCCCTTCGCCTACAGTGGGAATTACTCAGACATGGATGGGGGAGTCATGGATGGTTGATGGAGAGACATCGGTGATGATGGTGATGAAGATCTCCTCCAAATCCCCATCCCGGCAGGGTGCCAGAACGGAGTTTCTGGTTCCAAATCGCGGTTTCTGGTGGTGGCGGCGCAGCGGAAGTCTATCTGGGAAAAATGCCGAACCCCCGCTCCTTTCAGGTCAGAGGGTATATGTAGGCGGAAGGAGGGGTCGAGGTGACGGCCGAGGCGGTCACACAACAGGTGGGCGTGGCCAGGCCTGGGCCGCGCCCCCTGGTTGTGTGGTGGCCTCCTGCCCCTTCTCCGTCTCGTCTTCTGGCTCCGTGGGTCTTCTGGTGAAATAGAATTTTTTCAATATTTTTCCAAATTTTTATTGAAAGTTGGATTTCTGCACAAAAACGAGACACCAGAGCAATTCTGCTGAAAACAGTGTTAGTCCGCGTTAGTTGCATTCAAAATACACAAATTAGAGGAGAAACAATAACAAAAGTGTTCGGGAAAGTAGATACGTTTTGGACGTATCAATCATGAGGCCAAAAGTTATATATTCGATTATGATCTTTATGAATTTCACTTGGAGGATAAAATTTGGACCAAAAGAGATGTACAATTTCCTCCCAAGCAATAGATGGACCATCTTTTAGCAGCCGATACCACTCCTCAGCTCTGCCATTCAGTGATAAAGAGAATAGCTTCCTCTTAACCTGGCTCGATGAAATACCTGCACAATTGAACAACTCGCATAATTCATGTATAAAGAGTAAATGATCACCCGGATGGACAGTTCCATCTCCTGAATTGCAGTTATTCATAACACGTTCAACAATTTTCATACGTATTTTAAAAGGATCTAATTGAGCAGGTGGTGGTGGTGGTGGTTCATCCACATCCACAACAGTGGTAGTAGTGTTCCCAAATAGGAAACCAAATGGAGAACTCTCCATAGCAAAATAAAATAAAATAAAAATAAAAGACAGAAATAAAAACAATACTCACAGCGACGGTTACCTTTACCAATTCCACTCTTCAATAGCGCTTCACTCCCCGGCAACAGCGCCAGAAAATAGTCTTGATGACCCACAAGTATAGGGGGTGTATCGTAGTACTTTCGATAAATAAGAGTGTCGAACCCAACGAGGAGCAGAAGGTATTGACAAGTGGTTTTGATCAAGGATTCACTGTAAATACTAGCAAACGAGTTTTTAGGGGTATTTGGTAATGCAAATAAATGAAATGCGAATAAATAAAAGACAATAATAATAATTGCAGCGAGTGGCCCAATCCTTTCTAGAGCAAAGGACAAGCCGGTTGTGTAACTTATGATGACCAAACATTCTCGAGGACACACGGGAGTTTCTATCAAGTGCTTTTGCTTCATACCGCTAAATAATCTTTATTGGTTTGATAAGTGTTATGGGGGTGAACCTGTGCTAGCGCACTACCCTTACTAGGATAAATACACACTTGTGATTATACCCCTTGGAAGCATCCGCAACTACAAGAAAGTAATTAAGATAAATCTAACCACAGCCTTAAACTCTAAGATCCTACGCTCCCTGGTGCAATGGTTTCCTAACGGAGGTTTAGGTTTCTGTCACTTCAGCAACCCCACAATTAGTAGCCAAATACACAATGCATCTCACTAGGCCCATAAATGGTGAAGTATCATGTAGTCGACGTTCACATGACACCACTAGTGAAATAGAACCACAACAAATAAATATCAAACCATTAAATATTACTTAACATAATTCCACTACTAACATCTTGACTTCTCCCATGTCCTCAAGAACTAAACGAACTACTCACAAGACATCATATGAATCATGATCAGAGGTGAAATAATGGTAAATAACAATCTGAGCATAAACCTTAATTCAACGGTTCCACTCAATAGCATCAACCACAAGAGTAATCAACATCGGAAAAGTTTCCCCTAAGAATTTAACAACATTCAACTCAAGATGTTACAGCGGGATGGCGTGGTGATGGTGAATATGAAGGTGCTGGTGATGAGGATGATGGTGATGATGATCCCGATGAAGTCCGGCGCGATGATGATGACAATGGCAACGATCTCCCCTCCCTGGGAAGGAATTTCCCCGGCAGATTTCTGCCTGCCGGAGAGCTTTTCTCTCTCTGGTGTTTTTCGCCCCGCAGAGGCGGCGGTGTCTATCTCTGAGCCCCCCCCCCCCTTCACTTAGGTTGTCGGGGATGATGATATACGCGAAAGGGCGATGGCACCTCACCACAGGCCGGCGCGGCCAGGGGTGGACCCGCGCCCCCTGGTGGTGAGCCCACCCTGTGGCTCCTCTCGCCTCCTCCTTCTGGCTTCTTTAGTCTTCTGGAGAAATATAATTTTCTGGTATTTTTTTGAAATTTCCTGATCTTCCGAAACACGGTGTCTTGACGGTCCTTTTTCTAGCAGAATCCTGACCCCGGCAGCAAATCCTCCAATGATCATCAAACATGTAAAAACAGAGGAAACAATATAAGTATCATCTCTAAATGTGAAATATATCAATGAATAACAGTAAATTATGATACAAAATAGTGATGCAAAATGGCCGTATCAGCGCTCGCCAGAAGACGACAAAGTAAGCAGGCAAAGACGAAGGTACCGCAATGAAGATGGCCGCGCAAGGCGAAACCAGATAGCTGTAGGCTATGAGAGAAGAGATGAGGAAGGCTATGAAAGCAGGGAGTTTCAGAGAGATGGCAATCGTAGAACAGAGAAACCCAAGTACTCTGGCCCATCAGCAGAAGACATGCTTCAGGGTCCCTGTCGCATCCATTACGCGTACCTAGATGGGAAGAGAGTCTCCAATCACCAGATGAAGGACTGCAGAACATTCTTAAGATTGCAAAACGCTATGGACCAAAACAAAGGAATACGTCAGGGAGGGAAAAATACAAGTCAAGGATATCAAGTGCAGCGTCTAGCAAAACATCTGGAATCAAAAGTATACATATCTGCAATGATCCAACCAGTGCCGAAATCCAAGAAAGAGCGGAAGATTATATCCAGACAAGTAAATCTAGCAATATGATCACCACCAGCCACAACAGAGTACTTGAAGTGGTCCGATCAACCAGTTAGGTTCAGCAGAGCAGACCACCCAAGGAAAGTACCAAGGCTAGGGCATGCGCCCATGGTGTTGAAGGCGCAAATAGGAGGATATGATGTTGGACGAGTATTTATGGATGTAGGAAGCAGCATAAATCTAATATACGCAAGAACCCTCAAGGCAATGTGCATCTCGTTGGAAAGCCTAAAGCCCACAGATTGCTCTTTCCACGGAATAGTACCAGGAGGCGCAAATTACCCCCTCGGGAGAATAGAACTTGACGTTTGCTTTGGCAATAGTAACAATTATCGAAGAGAAAAGTTAGAGTTCGAAGTCATGGACTGGCCTTCACAGTATCATGCAATCCTGGGGCGGCCAGCATTTGCAATGTTCATGGCAGTACCTCATTATGCATATCTCACACTCAAAATCCCAGGACCTAAAGGAACAATTACAGTTCAAGGCAGCTTCGAAGTATCCAACACCTGTGACAAAGAATTTAACAGGCTGGCGCAAACTTTCGGCATGACAGCAGAATACGCAAGGTTGAAAGGCGAAACCGACCACAACGTACTACCCGATGTTGGACGATCCCTGCTAGACCAGACTTTCGATGCAACCCAAGACTCAAAGAAAATCCAGGTCCACCCCACGGACCCGAACAAGACAACCTCTGAAAGGACACGGATGTCGCCTAGATGGGGGGTGAATAGGCGATTTAAAACTTTTACGAGTGGCTTGACAAATGCGGAATAAAACTAACGTTTAATTTGCCAAGCATACAAAACCTAAATAAACTAGGTTCACCTATGTGCACCAAAAACTTATGCTAGACAAGATAAGCAACTATGTGATAGCAAGATATATATAACTTCAAGCACGAAGGCTATCACAAAGTAAATTGCATAAGTAAAGGAGCTCGGGTATAGAAATAACCGAGGCACGCGGAGACCACGATGTATCCCGAAGTTCACACCCTTGCAAGTGCTAATCTCCGTTGGAGCGGTGTGGAGGCACAAGGCTCCCCAAACGCCACGGAGGCTCACCGTAATCTCCTCGAGCCCTCCCACCAAGATGGAAGACCCTACCACTATGGGACACTTGTGGGCGGTCACCGAACCCGTACAAGCTTGGGGCAATCTCCACAACTCAATTGGAGGCTCCAAAGAATCACCACTGAGGCACCACAAAGCTTGGGAAGATCTCCACAACTTAATTGGAGGTCCCCAAGTAATTGCCACGGAGGCACCACAAAGCTTGGGAAGATCTCCACAACTTAATTAGAGGTCCCCAAGTAACCACTAAGCCACTAAGCCGTCTAGGGTTCCAAGAACCCAAGAGTAAAAAGCTCAACAAACTTTCACTACCGAATCTTCGAGGGGAACTCAAACTGATGCACCAAATGCAATGGCAAGAACACACGAAGTGCTCAAATCCTTCTCTCCCAAATCCTACCAAAGCAACAAATGCTATGGAGGCATATGAGAGGAAGAACAAGGAGGAAATCCACAAAGAACTCCAAGATCTAGATCCAATAGGTTCCCCTCACATAGAGGATATAATGATTGGTAGAAAAGTAGATCTAGATCTCCTCTCTCTTTTCCCTCAAAAAGATGCAAGAATCATGGGAGGGATGGGGAGGAAGGGCAATCTCTTCAAGGTCAATAATGGAGGAGAGAGAAATGGAAGAGTCAACCTCCAAATGAGGAAGAAGGGGCTTTGTATAGCCCCCGCACGAAATCTGACCGTTACAGGAATTTTAACCCGGAAATTCCGGCCTCGGGGGCGGAATTTCCGGCCCGGGGGCAGAATTTCCGCCCCCCTTATAAAATTTCCGCCCCCTACTGCAGGTTGCACCACAGCTCGAGAAAAAGGACTTAGCGGAATTTTACAGGGGCGGAAATTATGGAATTTCTGCCCCCCCCCCAGAAATTCCGGCCTCAGGGGCGGAATTTCCGGCCCGGGAGAAAACATCAATACGAAAACGGTCGTAACTTTTGCATCCGGACTCCGTTTTCGATGATCTTGGGCTCGTTGGAATCACCACAACGAGCTCTAAAACTTCATACATAGAAACATCATAGTCCAACAAAGGAGGATGAAACCAAATGATAAAAGGTTTGACTTAGCTATAAAGATAAACCGTTAAAACCTCCAAACACCAAAAACGCAAAAAGAGTTCCATACGAAATCCGTTTTTGATGAGCTAGAGCTTGTCATGGAAATAACCACAAGCTCTAGAACCTCACATGGATAAAAGCCGAATAAGAACCAAGAATGATAATGCCAAGTATGCAAAGGTTTGAGCTCTCTCCGAACGATACAATTAAGTTACTCACTCGAGAGCCCCTCTTGATAGTACGGCTATCGATCCTAAAACTCGATCTCCCAAACACTATGAGACCGGTAAGAAAGAAACCCTATCAATATCATACCTTTGCCTTGCGCATTCCACTTGAGCTAGATGGTGACGATCTTGATCTTCTCAAGTTGGACTACCTTTCTTGATTGCGCTTGCTCGGTGAAGTCTTGCACATTGCTCCCCCATACTTCACTATGGGAGAGACACCAGTAGAAATATCTTCACATGTCCATTACCACCAAATGGACACCGAGCTTCAAGCAAATGATATCTTCTATATGCCTATCTTAAACTTGCGCTTCGACTTGATCAACATTGCACTTCATCTTCTTCCTTCATAATGATGATATCTTGAGAATGCACATGAGAGTTCACTCCATCTTATTCCTCAAGACACACTCTATAGGCTCAACTCCCTTAGACCAATCTTCGGATCACTTCTTGAATAACACCTTGGTCATTGAATAATCTTCTTTATCTTCATCTTCTTACACCCTTGAAACCAACATATGGCTCAAGCATTGTCTATGGACAAGTCCTATAAATATAACTCAATGCAAACATTAGTCCATAGGGATTGTCATTAATTACCAAAACCACACATGGGGGCACATGCTCTTTCAATCTCCCTCATTTTGGTAATTGATGACAATCTCTTTGAGAGGGTTTATATAATGAATTTAAAGAACTAAGATGGTTACAGTAACATCAATTACTACAAAAGTAAGTGATGCTAGTAGAACCATCATATATAGAGCAAACTCCCCCACAATCTATGCATGTGTGAATGAACTTGAATTTCATTGCATATATTGCCAACTAATGTTGTTGGTGGAGTTTCCACTATATATACTCAACCATGCAAAGCATGCATGGCAACTGTTTAAGAACAAAACCAAAGTATGAAGCCCAATTCCCTTCAAACCCTCGAAACTTCTCCCCCATTGGCATCCATTGCCAAAATGGGCGGAAATGCTTAGAAGGCCAATAGTGAGAGTTCCTCCTCAAGGTGTGCATGACCCAAAAAGAGTGAAAACACATGCACAAATCCAAAGACTTTGGAGGAAATCAAACTATATTGAGGATCAAAGATTGCAAACAAAATAGGATGACAAGATGGTTAAACTTCTAACAAATGAAGATAGCAATCAAAAGATCCAAATAGCGAATCAAATAAAGATATTATGAGAAGACCAAAACAATGCTCTAAATAATATGAAGAAGCTCCCCAAGGTTTGTGCACAACATATTCCATTTGAATTGAAGTATAAGGTGCACAAACATGGAATCATCACTCCCTCGATATTATTCAAAACAAAATGATACCAAGTGACATCAAATACTATGATAACCACAAAACGGTGATTTAAGATGAAATGAGGAAGCTCCCCAAGGTACGTGCACAAGATAGAATGTTTGCATTTGAATACAATTTGCACAACATGGAATCCTCACTCCCTCAATATCATTTAAAAAGAACCATTAGCAAGAGACCATAGAAAATAAATTAAGCTTAACACTTGCATCAAGGAAATGGTTGAGCAACAAATAAGGAACCAACATATTAAATGTCTCAACTAAAGGAATGTGTGATAGGAATGACAAAGCATATTATAAGACTAGTACAAAGATGAACATAGAGTATCCACATAGTCATCAATGAATGATATTGCTTAGCATTCCATCCCAACACACAAGGAATAAATAAGATATCAATTAAGGAGATATCATCTCTCATGTGTATAAGTTTTTAAGTAGACAACATCACAAAGATAATTATCACAAAAAAACATGTACACATAAAATAGATACAAAGAGAAGAACATGATATCTAAACAAGTTCATGCAATATACCAATGAGATTTTTACTTTTAAAGTATGGCCAAAGGATCAATTTATCTTATTGCATATTGAAGAACTTCAACCACAAACATGTCAAAGACATCACAAATATCAACAAGGCGAAGAAAATAGTTGGGATGTTTTGAGAAAAACAACAAGTATCATGAATAAGTATACCAAAAGAAAGAACTAAATTTGTACTTTAATCAATATTGCACATGTGAGGAACTTGAGGAATTGATATGCAATAAAATTGCTAGATAGACATATTTGGGAAGAGTGAATCATGAGCATGATTTTATATATTCCCCAAAATATGCACTCATCTCAAATTACTCACATTTTCAATAGAGAGGTTTCATTAAGATATTTGCAAATAAAGATTTTCATGCCATGAAATGACCCACACAAGGTTAGATGCTAGAAAAGTATGCATGAATAAGATACTTGTTACCGAGATACCATTGGAAGGATGTACTAGATAGGAGTTCTTCAATAATCCTAGCTTGCCACAAATTATCAACTAGTCACCGCTTCAAACTAATTATTGAGACAAGCACCAATATATCTCCCATATACCTAAAACAAATTCAAGTACAATATGGTCCCCAAACTCATTGGGTCCGAAGTAGTTAGACACTACAATATATAGGAAAAGCTCCATATAAATATGTGCATATAGATATGAACTTGAATTTCATGCACATCTTAGCCGATTTAGGATTTATTGGAGTTTACCCTATATATTGGATCAAAGAAAGCAAAGCATGCCATAGAGTATACATTTAGTAAATATGCATGCACAAGACTTTCAAGAGCCAAAAGAGATTCAATTTGGACAAAACACC
This sequence comes from Dactylis glomerata, assembly GCA_007115705.1. Lineage (NCBI taxonomy): Eukaryota > Viridiplantae > Streptophyta > Magnoliopsida > Poales > Poaceae > Dactylis > Dactylis glomerata. The sequence continues at coordinate 239,385 of QXEO01000538.1, read as the reverse complement.
AAGAAGACCAAGAAGTCACACAAAGGTGTGAAGAACTAAAGGTTGTTCAAAATTATATCAAAGAATCAACTCAACACAAAATTGACTCCAACGTCCACCAAGTGAACAAAGCAAATGCCAATGAGAAAAATCAAGAAAAGAGATAGTCATTCTCCCAAAGAGGGCAAGGTTCCAACAAACAAACCAAACTCTCCACTCTTTTTATGATGGCACACTAAGTACCAAAAAGAAAAGATTTGTCTTCCAACAATAACCAAAACCAATTGAAATAAGCCACAAGAGTATGTTATAGCAAATATAGGAGAGCTCCCCCAAGATTAGTGAATTATTTATGATTTTGCATTTGAATACATATTGCACACAAATGGGATCATCATCTCAACCTACATTAAGAATAACAGAAAACAAGTTCAACAAAATCAAATGGAATCACAAGAGTCAAGGAAGACAATGGGAATTTCAAACAAATACATTCCTTGGAAAGAGATAAGGTAACTAAATGCAATAGCCAATAAAAAGATGATCAATATATATATACCACATGATAAAGTACCAATTGTCCAACGACAAGAGGTATTTGGAGTTATTAATTTCCCGGTGGTATTTTACACATAAATCCAAGATCATCTTCACAACAAAGAAGCATATGACAAAGATAAGAATTAAACACCATGCTAAAGAAGATATTTTTGATAGACTCAAAAAGTTAAACAATCACGCAAAGCAATGATTAGGATAACTTGAAGCAAATGGTTTTCCAACTTTGATGTCGAATTCCACATTTTAGGAAAGCCCTACCAAGAATGTATCTCACAAATAAGATCCAAAACAAGAGCAATAAAACAATTTGGAAAAAAGAAACTTGTTTGAGCAAACATGTCACATAGAAGAAAGATAATTTTCAATATCAACACTATGTGACACAACCTCAAATATACACATTTTATTGGTTTGTAGTATGCATAAAGCATATTACTCCCCCCATAATGTGATAAAACATTTATTTTCACAAGAGGCAAATAAAATTCAATATGAGAAGATTAATGGACATTATAGAATTTGAATTTCTCATGAACATGACATACCACATAGAGACTAGATAAATTCAAATATCAACACTAAGTGGTATTCCTCATGTGCACACATATTTAGGATTGTGAAGTACTAAAGCATATCACTCCCCCAAAATGGGATAGTCCATTAGTCTCTCAAAAGAGCCAAATAATATAAAAGAAGATGCAATATAGGCTCAAACACAAACACACATACATGGTGTGCAAACCCACAAGTACATACTTGATTAATCAAAATAAAACAAGTAGGTAGCACAACATATACCAACACATGTAATGGAACACAACCAACACATGCAAAAGGGGCGAGTAACTTTCAATGTAGATAAGTTGAGTACATGTTACCACAAAGAGGAACATTGGATATATGATATAAACAAGATAATCCAATTAACTTGACTTGAGACAATATATTGATGAAGATCCCTTAATTCTTCATGATATAGCCAAGTCTCCAATGCCCTCCAACAAACACCTATTGATCAAGTTTTGGTGTGTTGGTCCCCAACCAAGTTGGGTCCTAAGAGGTTAGTCACAATAGGCTTGGCCACCCAAATGGTTCTTTTCTTGACACCACATTGAGTACCAACAAATTTGGCAAACACATTGCCAACCTTATTCTTGCAAAGGGAATAAGCATCATCAATTATGATAGGGTTGGATGAGTTACCAATAGTGCATGAAGAAGAAAGGTGACCCTTCTCACGACATATGTAGCAAGTTCTTTTCTTCACCTTCTTCTCACTTGATTTCTCCGCAATGGGAGCATTAGCTTGATTCTTCTTGGGAAGTGGCATTTCTTCAAGTCGAGGTTGAGCATGACCTTGAACTTGAGGCCGCTTCCCTTGTTGCTTCTCAACTAGTGCCTTCTTCTTCAAAGGGCAAGATCTAACATGGTTCCCTTCAATTTTGCACTTGAAGCAAACAATCTTGGTCGGATCTTTGACTTGTCCTTGGCCCTTCTTCTTCTTGTTAACCATGGACTTCTTGTTGTTGTTGGAGATAAACCCAAGTCCACTCTTGTCATTGGGGGATTTTTGCACACTCAACATATTGTCGAGTTTGGATTTCCCTTCATGACTCTTTACCAAGTATTTCTTCAAAGAAGAGACTTGGGCCTTGAGCTCTTCGATTTCCTCTACATGGTTAGTAACAACACAAGTACTAGAGGAAGTAGAAGCTTCATTGTTAGAGCAACAAGGAAAGGAAAGTAATTCATCACAAGATGTAGCAATGTTATGAGTGGATGAATTACTAGGACTAGCACAAGGCAATATGGCATTTTGAGAAGTAGTGCAAATGTCCACATGAGGCTCACTAGATGTTACATTTGACATAATAGCCTCATGAGCTAATTTTAGCCTATCATGGGAAGCTAGAAGATCCTCATGGGAGCTAGAGAGCTTTCCATGATTTTCTTCCAATTTCCCATAATTGCTAGTTAGCAAATCAAGTTGAGCCCTTAGCTCAACAATTTCCTTCAATATGGATGCTTCACAAGAAGTAGAGTTAGTAGCACAAGCATCATCACTAACGGAAAGCGGAGAAGGCAATTTAGTAAGCTCATTTGAATTTGAAGCTTTAAGTTGCTCATGCGACTCGGTGAGAATGATGGGCTCACACAAAATGACCCTAGAGTCATTTTTAAGAAGCACAACATTCTCAAGGAGTCTAGCATAAGTAACTACAAGCTCTTCATATTTAGTTTCAAAATCATTTGCCACCACAAGAGTTCTATCATAGGATTTCTTTATTTTAAATAACTCTAAAGTAAAGGTCTCCTCAAGAGATCCCTTGGTGGTTTGTTCTTCTTCTAGAGCTTCTTTTAGATCCACGATCTCATCCGCGTAATCACGGGCATGACCTTGCATTTTAAAAATGGTATTCTCATGCTCCTCAATAATTTTATTGCTCTCGGTGGCAATAGCCAAAATCTTATAGAAGTAAGAGCAAGCAATTTTATTCTTACGAATAGCATGAAAAAATATTTCACTCTTTTCAAATAAAGATGCAAGATCATCATCTTCTTCTTCATTATCCTCATTCTCATCATCACTAGATATATTGGGTTCCAAAGTAGGAGTTACCCTTGAAGCCCTAGCCATAAGGCAAATGCGGGAAGCAATAGATGATGATGAATAAATACTTGAAGCTCCAAGTGAGACCATGTCTTGGCCAATAGAATTTTCGGTTTTCTCTACATTGTTAGACACACAACAACTAGGGGAACTAGAGGCATTTATATCATGGAAACAAGACGAAGTAAGCATATCATTATGAGATGTGTTCAAGGAGCATACACATGATATGCAAGGACTATAAACACAAGCATGTCAAGCATTTATGGTGCTAGAAGTATTTAAGTCCAAAGATGAAGCATGGCAATAAGATAGAGATGAATGATCATCACAAGTAAGCTCACTATCAACATTGCAATTTCCATCACCACTCACCATAGAGTTACCTTGTGTCTTGCTACACTTTGGTGAAGTCTAAGAGAGTTCATCAAGACCGGAAGTGGAGGGAATACAATCATCCTCAATCTTGTTGGACATATCATATTTGTCTTTAATCTTTATCCAAAACTCATGAGCGCTACGGAAAGGCATGATTGCAAGAATAACTGCATCGCTCACAAAATCAACAAGCACGTTAGTAGCTCGAGAATTAAGATAAGAGTTTCTCTTCTCCTCTAAAGATAGACTTTGGGAATCCTTAGGAGGAGAGAAACCCATATCTAAAATTCTCTCTATATTTGGGTCCATATCTCGAAAGTGGATAAGCATGCAAGTTTTCCATATATCATAATTAGTGCCATCAAATATAAAAGTGTTCTTGTGCACTAATCCCCTAGCCGACATCTTTGCTCTCAAGGCGGTGAAGCCTAAAATGAGAGACCTCGCTCTGATACCAATTGAAAGGACACGGATGTCGCCTAGAGGGGGGTGAATAGGCGATTTAAAACTTTTACGAGTGGCTTGACAAATGCGGAATAAAACTAACGTTTAATTTGCCAAGAATACAAAACCTAAATAAACTAGGTTCACCTATGTGCACCAACAACTTATGCTAGACAAGATAAGCAACTATGTGATAGCAAGATATATATAACTTCAAGCATGAAGGCTATCACAAAGTAAATTGCATAAGTAAAGGAGCTCGGGTATAGAAATAACCGAGGCACGCGGAGACTACAATGTATCCCGAAGTTCACACCCTTGCGAGTGCTAATCTCTGTTGGAGCGGTGTGGAGACACAAGGCTCCCCAAACGCCACGGAGGCTCACCGTAATCTCCTCGAGCCCTCCCACCAAGATGGAAGAACCGACCACTATGGGGCACTTGTGGGCGGTCACCGAACCCGTACAAGCTTGGGGCAATCTCCACAACTCAATTGGAGGCTCCCAAGAATCGCCACTGAGGCACCACAAAGCTTGGGAAGATCTCCACAACTTAATTGGAGGTCCCCAAGTAATTGCCACGGAGGCACCACAAAGCTTGGGAAGATCTTCACAACTTAATTGGAGGTCTCCAAGTAACCACTAAGCCACTAAGCCGTCTAGGGTTCCAAGAACCCAAGAGTAAAAAGCTCAACAAACTTTCACTACCGAATCTCCGAGGAGAACTCAAACCGATGCACCAAATGCAATGGCAAGAACACACAAAGTGCTCAAATCCTTCTCTCCCAAATCCTACCAAAGTAACAAATGCTATGGAGGCATATGAGAGGAAGAACAAGGAGGAAATCCACAAAGAACTCCAAGATCTAGATCCAATAGGTTCCCCTCACATAGAGTAGATAATGATTGGTGGAAAAGTAGATCTAGATCTCCTCTCTCTTTTCCCTCAAAAAGATGCAAGAATCATGGGAGGGATGGGGAGGAAGGGCAAGCTCTTCAAGGTCAACAATGGAGGAGAGAGAAATGGAAGAGCCAACCTCCAAATGAGGAAGAAGGGGCTTTATATAGCCCCCGCATGAAATCTGACCGTTACAGGAATTTTAACCCGGAAATTCCGGCCTCGGGGGCGGAATCTCCGGCCCGGGGGTGGAATTTCCGCCCCCCCCTTTATAAAATTTCTGCCCCCCCCCTACTACAGGTTGCACCACAACTCGAGAAAAAGGACATAGCGGAATTTCGCAGGGGCGGAAATTATGGAATTTCCGCCCCCCCCCCCGGAAATTCCGGCCTCGGGGGCGAAATTTCCGGCCCGGGAGAAAACATCAATACAAAAAATGGTCGTAACTTTTGCATCTGGACTCCGTTTTCGATGATCTTGGGCTCGTTGGAATCACCACAACAAGCTCTACAACTTCATCCATAGAAACATCATAGTCCAACAAAGGAGGATGAAACCAAATGATAAAAGGTTTGACTTAGCTATAAAGATGAACCGTTAAAACCTCCAAACACCAAAAACGCAATAAGAGTTTCATACGAAATCCATTTTTGATGAGCTAGAGCTTGTCATGGAAATAACTACAAGCTCTAGAACCTCACATGGATAAAAGCCGAATAAGACCCAAGAATGATAATACCAAGTATGCAAAGGTTTGAGCTCTCTCTGAACGATACAATTAAGTTACTCACTCGAGAGCCCCTCTTGATAGTACGGCTATCGATCCTAAAACTCGGTCTCCCAAACACTATGAGACCAGTAAGAAAGAAACCCTATCAATATCATACCTTTGCCTTGCGCATTCCACTTGAGCTAGATGGTGACGATCTTGATCTTCTCAAGTTGGACTACCTTTCTTGATTGCGCTTGCTCGGTGAAGTCTTGCGGATTGCTCCCCCATACTTCACTATGGGAGAGACACTAGTAGAAATATCTTCACATGTCCATTACCGCCAAATGGACACCGAGCTTCAAGCAAATGATATCTTCTATATGCCTATCTTAAGCTTGCGTTTCGACTTGATCAACATTGCACTTCATCTTCTTCCTTCATAATGATGATGTCTTGAGAATGCACATGAGAGTTCACTCCATCTTATTCCTCAAGACACACTCTATAGGCTCAACTCCCTTAGACCAATCTTCGGATCACTTCTTGAATAACACCTTGGTCATTGAATAATCTTCTTTATCTTCATCTTCTTACACCCTTGAAACCAACATATGGCTCAAGCATTGTCTATGGACAAGTCCTATAAATATAACTCAATGCAAACATTAGTCCATAGGGATTGTCATTAATTGCCAAAACCACACATGGGGGCACATGCTCTTTCAACCTCCATAGCAGTAAACCTAGATCCCGCATAGGAAAGCAGATCCTAAAGCAAAGCCAGTCAAGCAAAGCCAGTCAAGCAGCCATTGAGACGATTTGATGAACCCAAAAGAAAAGCAATAGCATCTGAGCTACACATGCTGGAAAATGCAGGGTTCATCCGAGAAATCAAAACATCGACCTGGGTATCTAATCCAGTTATTGTCCCCAAGAAAAACACAGACGTACAAAGAGTATGTGTCGACTACACATCTCTCAACAAGCACTATCCGAAGGATCCCTTTCCCCTACCTCGCATTGATCAAATAATAGACTCAACAGCAGGGTGTGCAAGGCTTTCCTTGCTGGACGCATATTCTGGCTACAACCAGATCAAATTGAAGAAAGAAGATGAGGAAATAACAGCTTTCATCACGCCATACAACATGTTTCGCTATCAAGTCATGCCTTTCGGCTTAAAAAACGTAGGAGCAACCTACCAGCGGATGATGCAAAACTGCCTTGGAAGTCAAATAGGACGCAACATTCAAGTCTACATCGACGACGTGGTCATTACCATAAGAAAAGAATAGTCACTAATTAGTGATCTGGCAGAAACCTTCGACAACCTAAACAGGTATAAGCTCAAGCTTAACCCGACAAAATGTTCCTTTGGGGTGTTAGCAGGACAACTTCTAGGTTTCCTGGTATCAGCAAGAGGAATAGAAGCCAACCCGAAGAAAATCCAAGCAATATTAACAATGGGGAAGCCAACAAAGTTGCACGACGTCCAGAATCTTGCCGAGCGTGTCGCAGCGCTAAGTCGATTCGTCGCACGATTGGGAGAAAAAGTGCTTCCTTTCTATGCACTCATGAAAAAATCAGACGACAAATTCGAGTGGACAGAAGAAGCAGATGCAGCCTTTGCAAAATTAAAAAAGTACTCTCCACACCACCGGTGTTGGTCACACCAAATGAAAAAGAGCCGCTACTATTATATATTGCCGCAACACATCAAGTGGTAAGCACGGTATTAGTAGTCGAAAGAAGCGAAGAGGGAAAAGCTCACGGAGTACAAAGGCCAGTATATTTCCTCAGTGAAGTACTATCCCCAACAAAGCAGAGGTACCCACACTATGAGAAGCTCGCATATAGCGTATTCACAATGGCACGAAAGCTACGGCAGTATTTTGTGGTGCATCCAACCATAGTGGTTAACGAAGCACCACTATCCAACATATTGAACAACCCGTCAGCAACAGGACGTGTCTCCCTATGGGGAATCGAGTTGTCACCCTTGGACATCACGTATGAAAAGCGAAAGGCAATCAAGTCCCAAGTATTACCGGATTTCACAACAGAATGGCTAGAGCTACAAAACACAGGACCACCAGATCTATCAAGCGTGTGGACAATGTACTTCGACGGATCAAAGAGAATCCAAGGCGCGGGAGCAGGAGTAGTTCTGATATCACCACAAGGCGACAAATTGAAGTACGTTTTAAGGATGATTTTTCCTCAAGCTTCCAACAATGAAGCCGAATACGAGGCTCTGCTCCACGGAATGAAAATGGCCAAAGCATGCGGAGCAACTCGACTAAAAATATTTGGGGACTCGAATCTTGTCGTCCAACAAGTGATGAACCGATGTGACGCCGTCAGCGATAATATGACAGCTTATAGAAACTTATACTACTATCTCGAGGGAACGTTCGATGGATGCAAAGTTTCGCATGTCAGCACCAGCAATGAGGAAGCCGACAATTTAGCAAATATCGGGTCATAGTGCCTGCCCGTACCACTAGGAGTTTTTTGGGAAGAGATCATAGAAAGATCAATAAAAACCAACAAAAAATCGACTATGGAAGGGCAAGGTCAGCACTCAATAGCAGGCTCGGGGGCTGGCAAAGGAAGCGCAGCAGAACCCGAAGATGTTATGAGGATCGAAGAAACTTGGATGCAGCCATACCTGGCGTACATGGTAAACAAGACACTACCCGAAGACACAGTAGAAGCAAAAAGGATAATACGACGATCCAAGGCTTTTGTCGTGTTACAAGAGAAGTTGTACAAGAAAAGTATAACTGGCGGTTTACAACGCTGCGTCACTCCCCAGGAAGGACAAGAAATATTAAGGGATATCCACGCAGGAGTATGCGGGCATCATGCTAGCAGCTGGGCTATTGCAGCAAAAGCTTTTCATGCAGGGTTCTACTGGTTAACGGCTGACGAAGGAATGCCAAATAGGCCCTCGATATTCGCCTACCTGGTTTTCGGCCCAGGAGGGATAACCGTCGAAGGAATCACAAGGCCCATGAAGGTATTAGCCTGGAACGGCCCAGGGACGTAACTTGGCGTGCAAGATGAAGACTCGAAGGAGGAGACCTAGTCAAATTAGGACTCGTCTAGGGTTTGTTCAATCGATTCTATCTGTAATCAACTTGGAGGACAATCCCGAGACCCAACCTTCGCATATAAAAGGTTGGGAGGGAGATCGTAGTGCCTCTCTAGACACTTTTTCACCACCTCATGCCGGAGCGCTCGAAGCATTAGAGCTCTCCACTTTCGGCTAGATCCAATCTACGCCACCATTGTAACACCTCCACTATAGCCACCCCATCGAATAAAGTTAGACAAGCAGGACGTAGGTCTTTGCCCTACCAAGGGGGCCGAACCTGGGTAAACCTTGTGTCCCTCTGCTTTTGTCTGATCGCCGTCGAGTTCGCCGGATCCCACTAGCGCTCCATGTCTTAAAAGCCCACAAACATGGGCATTGCCGGGGTTGAACCTCGTCAATTGGCGCCGACCGTGGGGATGACGGGATCTGGATCTACGGATTCGCCGGCTCCTTCATCGACCACCGCCAACCTCACCGCATCGACAAGGTTCGACGGCTCGTCATCAGCCATGGTCATCGATTCTGCGTCGCCGTTTGACATCGACATCAACCCACTCACCATCAGCCTCGACACCAACGTCAAGATCGACATCAACTCCGCCATCGACACCGCCGTCGGCATCGCTGTGCCGGCCATAATCGATACCATCCCATCGGAGACCGAGGTCGACATCGCCAAGTCGACCGTCATCGGCACTACATCGCCAAGCATCGTCGATCTCACCCCGGCCGTGACCATCATCGACACCACCTCAAGCCCGGCAGGAGCAGTTTCGGCGGTGACCGGGGGCTTCGACATGGCCTTCGGACTGTTCAACTTCCACGTGGACAACGATGGAGTCGCTGAGCTGATCTCCGTCAGTGATTCGACGCTGCTTGCAGCAGTTCCAAGCGCGTCACCAGCTATCGAGGGAAACCCCTCGACGATCACACCGCTGGCGCCATCGGAGGAGGAACCAAGGCTGGAAACTTCGACCCCATCAGTTGGGTTGAACGACTTCAAAGATCCACCTCCATCCCCAACCACGGCCTATTGCGTCGATTGTGACGCTTACCACTACGTGGGCGCCAGAGACTTCTCGTCCCACGAGATCGCCGGCTGTGAAGATCCTCGGGTAGGTACTGCTGCTATCTACCCGACGATATCCGAGTGCGAACGGGCTCTCAACACCCTCACGCTCCATCCTACGCCCTATGACCCTGATTATGTCGAAGGGTTGTACTCAGACTATACATGCTCAGACGACGATGACGATGTCTACCTTGAGGCTAAGGGGAAGATTGGCAATTCGGCTAGCTCATATTCGAGTGAATCCGCCACATCAAGCAACGGATACATGGTCGATTACGACTCTGACATCATGATCGAGGTCGGATCATGCATCGAAGACGACGACATCTACCTCCCGCACTGGGCGAAATCAGTGATGACTCGATCCCACCGTTCGGAGGACACTGCATGATGGCATCGCATGGAGATGGGAACGAGCACAGATCTAATGATGGTCTAAACCGGTCAAACACCGGTCGACAGTTCATAACACAAGACCAGATCCGGCACGCAAGGAGAGTGTATTCGGGCAAAGCAGATATGGGCCCTAATCCGAGCCCGCAGGAGCTAGCTGCGCTCCGATTCGTCGTCCAAGAGCAGAAGGACCAGATTAGTGCCGATAGGTGCATCCTGGAGCGACGCAGAGATGAGGCCGACGCATCCAGCAGAAGAAGGGCCGAACGATCGTCTCATTATTCATCAAGTGTCCAGCATAGGACGCGGTCGCACATCCAGCCTGGGGCCGACGTGCACAACATCACCCAAAATCTAGAAGCAGAATTTAACGAAGCAGATTTGCTACCCAAGACCAAAGAAGCTGCGATCATGGCTACAGCAGCGTATATTGCCGCGAACGCAGCCAACGATGACGAGCACATGCGGCATCTGCGGAACCTGGCGCTCGAAGGAGTTAGGGTGCTTCAAGGCACAACTAACCAACGGCGTGAAATGATGCCAAGAAGAGCTGTCCCGCCAGTTGAGCAGTCCAAGCACCCAGCAGTGGCGCCAGCAGTCGTGCCCAGGACTCAAGTGGTGGAACCCATCAACGGGGAGCTTCAACACGCCCTGGCTCAGAACAGAGTCGACTCAGCACGTGCACGACGCGATGCGCGTCGCTTCGAGGAGGAACGTGATCTGGAAGCGTTCGGCGGTAATCACGATGGATTGTGCGGAGCGGAATGCTTTAGCCTCCTGATTCGCTCCACACCATTGCCGAAAGGTATCAAGCTTAGCGACAGCGTAGTCAAGTTCAATGGGCAGCAGGACCCTCAAATTTGGCTCGATGACTTCATCACCGCCATCACCATTGGTGGAGGATCTAGAGATAACGCTCTCCAGTTACTGTCGCTGCATTTGAAGGACAACGCAAGGACGTGGCTGGACAACCTCGCTCCTGACAGCATTCGCTCTTGGGAGGAATTTCGGCAAGCGTTCATCGTGAACTTTTGAGGCACCTCACGACTGCCCACGTCGTTCGAAGAGTTGCGCCTATGCGTACAGAGGACCAGAGAAAACCTGAGGTCATACATCTCACGATGGATCAGCCTCCGCAACACGGTGGAAAATATTTCGCCCGAGAGAGCCATCGATGCCTTTCAAGACGGTCTCATCCGATGTGACTTCAAGGAGGAGCTAGGACGCTGCAAGCCGAAAACCATCGACCATCTTATGAGCTTGGCAAATGAGTGGGCTGATGGAGAAGATTCCATCGCGGCTCCTAGAAGCCGCCGGCGATCAGCGGAGCGTGACGTCGACGCAAAAGATCAGTTTCACACTAGCTCTCAAAAAAGGGTCGCCGAAACCGCTACGATGACGCGGACGCAACGGATATGGTAGCAGCAGGTGATGGCGCGGTGATGAATGGTGCCAGAGAACTTGTGTCTTGTAGTTGATGAAGTAAATGACCAGCTAGTTGGAAACCCCAAGAGAAGGTTTGATGAATATAGCAGCAAGTTTTCCCTCAGTTATGAAACCAAGGTTTAATCGTCCAGTAGGAAAAAGCCAATACTCCAGAAGGTGATGCCCGCTAGCCTAGTGACACTCCAACAAAGGCGCCGTTAACAATAACTTGTTAGCGCATCTTCAACTAGTAGCAATGTGGAACCTGCACACAACACAACCAAATACTTTGTTCCCAACTTACGACGAGGTTGTCAATCTCACCGGTTTGCTTGAAACAAAGGGTATGAGCGTATCGAGTGGAAAGCAATAGTAATATGCGAGTAAAGTAAACAGTGCGAGTAAAGTAAATAGGTGATAGCAATATAATGGAAATAGGACCGGGGTCCACAGTTCACTAGTGGTGTCTCTCCATAAGATAAAATAACACATGCTGGGTAAACAAATTACAGTTGGGCAATTGATAGAATAAAGACAACGTGCACATGTCGAGAGGATCACTATGAGATTTACTCTGGGCATTACAATAACATACATAGACCGCCATCCAACTGCATCTATGACTAATAATCCACTTGTGACGAATCAATCCGAGAACTCCACAAGTATTAAGTTGCGAGCAACAGATAACTGCATTAAGTAAAGTGTGTAATGTAAACAAAGCATATGCCCTTGAGCATATGAATGTTGTTTTCTCCCTAGTGGCAACAGCACATCTACAACCTTAGAGGTTTCTGTCACTCCCCCAGATTAAATAGAGGCATGAACCCAACTATCGAGCATAAATACCCCCTCTTGGATTCACTAGTATCTACTCGGCTAAGATAGCTACTAACAACGGAGAGCATGCAAGATCATAAACAACATAGAGATAACATAAGATAATATTCAACACATCAACTCAATCATAACACCAATATTCATCGGATCCCAACAAACACAACATGTAGAATTACATAACGGTGATCTCGATCATGTAAGGCAGCTCACGAGATCTAAACATGAAGCACATGGTGGAGAAGACAACCATCTAGCTACTGCTAATCTGCTATGGACCCATGGTCCAAGGTAGACTACTCACTCATCGCGCCGGAGGCAAGCATGGCGATGAAGAAGACCTCCGGTGGCGATTCCCCTCTCCGGCAGGGCGCCAGGAAGAGCTTCTGGACCCTCCCGATCTCGGGTCGACGACGGCGGCGGATCGCGATGTATTCTGGAAAAGTGATTGGGTTTTTTAGGTTTTTCCCGTCGGGGGTCTTTATAGGCGAAGGGGCATCGTCAGAAGTGGACCGAGGCGGCCACACACATAGGGGGCGCGGCCTAGCCCTAGGCCGCGCCGCCCTGTTGTGTGGGCCCCTCGTGGCCCCACTCCGTCTCCTCTTTGGTTCTCTGGAAGCTTCGGTGAATTTCTGGATGTTTGGCTTTTGTTTCGTCCAATTCCGAGAATATTTCCTGTGTAACTTTTCTGAAACACAAAAATAACAAAAAACAGGGAACTGGCACTGTGGCATCTCGTTAATAGGTTAGTCCCGGAAAATGCATAAAAACGCCACGAAGTGTAACGAAACACTAAGCAAATGGTGTAAAAACAAGCATGGAGCATCAAAAATTATAGATACGTTTGTGACGTATCAGCAGGCTACGTGAATAACGACCACGACGACAACCGTGATGGACCACGACATGGGAACAACTACTACGGAAGCAGTAGCAGAAGCGCTGGCCGCGATTCGAGGCCAAAAACAGAGTGGCGCCGACGTCGTGATTAGCCACCACCGTCAGCGGAAGAGATGCTTGATGGAGGATGCACAAGACACACCTACATCAACAAAGATGGAGTGCGAAGACCTGCTCATCTCCTCATTGAGTGCAGGGAATTACTTCGCCTCAGTCGAGCACTTTAGGAAAGGATGCAAGCAGAGAAGCCGGTGGCAGGTGCGATAGCTTACAACGCTCCACCAGCACCACCTAACCCGCCAGCAAACGTGGTGCAACTAGGCCATCAGGCCGCCACAATCCAACAAGTCGAGCCATGGCAGCCAGCCATCGAAGAAGAGGTGTTCCCGCCACCACGGGGCTTCGTGCCCATGATCCAGAGAGGACGCCCGATGAATAAGGTTCAGCGGAAGCGCGCACGTGAGGTCTTTCATGCCAAGCACGCACCACCAGCTACGCCCGAATACCTGAACTGGTCAGAGCATCCGATCGGCTTCGACCGGTCAGACCACCCACCAAAGATCCCGCGCCCTGGACACCATGCCTTGGTCCTCAAAGCGCAGATAGGAGGTTTCACCTCCAAAAAAGTGTTCATGAAGGGAGGGAGCAGCTTGAACCTCATCTATGCAGACACACTGCAGAAGATTAAGATCCCGATGGACAACCTCTTGCCGACAGAGACGTCCTTTCATGTAATCGTCCTAGGGAAGCTGACGTACCCACTAGGGGCAACACACCTGGACGTTATCTTCAGCACTCCATCAAACTTCAGGAAGGAGAAGATCGAGTTCGAGGTCGTCGATTGGCCCTCGCAGTATCACGCTATCCTCGGGCGACCAGCGTTTGCCCGATTCATGGCGATGCCGCACTATGCTTACCTCAAGCTGCGGATGCCCGCAAATAAAGGACCACTGACGATCAGCGAAAGCTTTGCCCGCTCGAAAAACTGCGACAAGAACTTCAACAACATGTCCTAGACATTTGGAGTACACGAAGAGCTCAACCATATCAGAGAGAGCACCAACATGGACATCGATCCACCGGCGCAGCAGAACGCCCCAGAACTATCATTCGACGCCAGCAAAGATACCCGAGAGCACCAGATCCACCCGACGGACCCAACCAAGACCGCGTGGGTGTTGAATTCTCTCTCCCCCGCATAGGAAAGCGCGCTCATCGAGTTCCTCCGTGAGCACTGGAGGATGTTCGCCTGGTGTCTAGCAGATATGCCAGGCATCCCTAGGGAACTCGCCGAGCACGAGCTAAAGATCTTTCCGAACGCGAAGCCAATCAAGCAATCAATGCATCGCTACAACCCAGAGAAGGCCCGAGCAATGGGCAAAGAAATAAATCGCCTCCTCGAGGCGAAATTCATCAGAGAGATAAAGGAGGCCACCTGGCTTTCACCGCTGGTCATGGTGGAGAAGAAGGACACCAAGATCTACAGGACGTGCATCGACTTCACGGCGCTAAATAAGCACTGCCCGAAAGATTACTTTACTCTACCTCGAATCGACCAGATCATCAATTCTACCGCTAGCTGCGAGCGCCTCTCGTTTCTCGACGCGAACTCCGGATACAACCAGATAAGGCTAAAGGTCGAAGACGAAGACAAGACGGCGTTCATAACCCCGCACGGGGTATACTGCTACATGACGATGCCCTTCGGGCTCAAGAATGCCAGAGCCACCTATCAATGGTGTATGCAAGCATGCCTGAAGGAGCAGATCGGACGCAACATCGAAGTCTATGTCGATGACATCATAATCAAGTCCTCGAAGGCAGATAGTTTGCTCGAAGATCTGCGAGAAACCTTCGCCAACCTCGACCGCTACAGCATCAAGCTCAACCCAAAGAAGTGTTCCTTCGGGGTGCCTACAGGCCAGCTACTGGGCTACCTAATCTCTGAGAGAGGAATCAAGGGCAATCCAGAGAAGATTCAAGCCATCATCAATATGCAGCCGCCGAAGACGCTTCGACATGTCCAGCAGCTGACAGGTCGACTAGCAGCACTTAGCCGCTTTATAAGTAAGCTCGGCGAAAAGGCTCTCCCCTTCTATCGGCTACTCCGGAAAACAGACAATTTCACGTGGACAGAGGAGGCGCAGGCCACGTTCGATGACCTTAAGCGTCGCCTTTCGACGTCCCCGGTCCTAGTCACTCCTCGAGAAAAAGAGCCGATGTTGCTGTACATAGCGGCCATGAATCAAGTTGGCAGTACTGCCTTGGTGGTCGAGCACGCAGAGGATGGCAAGGAGCAAAGAGTATAGAGGCCGGTGTACTATCTCAGCGAGGTCCTGTCCCCGACCAAACAAAGGTACCCCCATTATCAGAAGCTGGCGTACGCCATCTACATGACGGGGAAGAAGTTGCCGCATTACTTCGAGTGTTACTCAATCATAGTAGTGGCCTCGACTCCAGTGTCCAGTATCCTTAACAACCCCGACACTACGGGGCATGTTTCGCTATGGGGAATCACCCTCGGGCCCTGTGAGATCACGTACCAGCGGTAGTCAGCGATCAAGTCGCAAGTCCTGCCAGATTTCATAGCCGAATGGACAGAAGCGCAGATGCCCGAACTCCCGGACCTGTCGAATTGCTAGACTATATACGTCAATGGGTCCAAGCGAGTTTCGGGAGCAGGAGCAGGAGTGGTCCTCATGTCGCCACAGGAGGACAAGATGCGCTATGTCCTACGTATGCGTTTCGCGAACCCCTCGAACAATGAAGCAGAATACGAAGCCGTTCTGCATGGCATGCGTATGGCGAAAGCCTGCGGTGCCACTCGCATCAAGATCCACGGAGACTCGAATCTCATCGCCCAGCAAGTCATGAAGGAGTGCAATGCGACATGCATACACATGATCGCATATCGCGCCATGTACGACAAGCTCGAAGGCGACTTCGAAGGGTGCGAGGTGACGCACATCGGCAGGGAAAGCAATGAAGAGGCAGACAACTTGGCCAACATCGGCTCCAAGTGCTTGCCGATACCGCCAGGAGTCTTCTTCGAGGAGATATTTGAGCGCTCCGTCAAGATCAAGCCAGCCATCGACCCGGCGTTAGCAACACGCTCGGGGGCTAAACAGTCAGGTCCCACCCCAGCAGCGGGAACAGAGGACCTATCCAAAGAGATGGCCACAGTCATGTTAATCGAAGCAGTCTGGACGAAGCCATACCTGGCCTACCTGATGCGAGGTGAGCTCCCAAAAGACCCCATCCATCGTCGACAAATCATGCGGCGTTCCAAAGCCTTCACGATAATCAACGGAGAGCTTTACAAGCATAGCACCACGGGGGTTCTCCAACGATGCATCGCATCCGAAGACGGAATCACCCTCCTCTGAGAAATTCATGAAGGAACTTGCGGGCATCACGCTAGCAGCTGAACCCTTGTCGCTAAGGCTTTTCGATCAGGGTTCTACTGGCTCTTGGCCCTCCACGACGCCAGGAACATTGTCCAGCATTATGATGCATGTCAGCGATTTGCCACGAAACCTCATACGCCCGCGTCGGAACTGCACACCATACCCATTGCATGGTCTTTTGCACAATGGGGACTCGATCAGGTAGGGCCTCTGCCAAGTCATCTCGAGGAAGCCACACTTACCTACTGGTTGCCATTGACAAGTTCTCCAAGTGGATCGAAGCTGTCCCAGTCACCAATCAAGAAGCGACTACGGCGGTCCAATTCTTCGAGTCCATCATCTACCGATACAGCGTGCCGAACAGCATCATCACCGACAACGGCACCAACTTCACCGCGGGCGAATTTCAACAGTTCGCCAAAGAATTCGGCATCAAGATAAAGTACGCATCGGTGGCGCATCCCAAGTCCAACAGCCAGGTCAAAAAGGCCAATAGACTAGTTTGCGGTGGCCTCAAGAAGCGACTCCTTCGACCCCTCAAACGCGCAGCAGGCGCTTGGGTCGAGGAACTACCTTCGGTTCTCTGGAGCCTGCGCACAACACCTAACTCCTCAACCGGCTACACACCGTTCTTCCTGCTATTTGGTGCAGAAGCGGTGCTTCCTACGGATGTGCAATATGGCGCACCCCGTGTCGAGGCCTACGTCGAAGAAGATGCGCAAATAGCGCTGGAAGACGCCCGTGACCTGCTGGACGAAGCGCGAGACGTAGCACTCGTCCGATCGGCTGTTTATCAACAAAACCTCCGCAATTACCACAGCAGACGGGTACGCGGATGGTCCTTCGAGCCCGGCAACCTTGTGCTTCGTCTCAAACAAACAAGCACATCGAAGCTGGAGTCACCATGGGAAGGCCCATACCTCGTCCATGAAGCAATCCCAGGAGGCGTGTATCGGCTACGCGACCCCAAAACAGGGGCGAACATCGAAAACCCATGGAACGCCGCGCAGCTGCGTCGATTCTATCCTTAGAATGGATAGACTTCCTTCCTCCCTTTTTTCTCTCTGTAACTAAGCGTTGGCAACAGACCACGCTCAACCATTGCGCCTTCGGCGCCAAGCAATAAAGAATGTTTCCTCATATCATCGTTCGACCCACGCTCGGGGGTTGCGCCCTTCGACCCACGCTCGCGAGCTACGCCCTTCGACCCATGCTCGGGGGCTCCACCCTTCGACCCACGCTCGGGGGCTCCGCCCTTCGACCTACCCTCGGGGGCTCCGCCCTTTGACCTACGCTTGGGGGCTCCGCCCTTCGACCTACGCTCAGGGGCTCCGCCTTTCGACCGCGCAATTCAACAAAGACATCCAGGACTACACACGCAGTAGAGAATGCAACAGCAAATTTCGCAGAAGCATATACAAGAAACAAGCGATATTTACACATGCGACTAAGTCATTGCACTACAGCATCTCGATTCGCCCTCTGACGATCACTCTCGGTGATGATCTGTCGTGCGATACAATCTGCAGTCTCCCTACAAGCAGCATAAAGAGCATCCATGTCAACACGGCCGCTGGGAGTTGGAGGGAGCATCTTCAACAGTTCCAGGTCGACCTCGGGATAATGAGCGCGCACAAAGGAAAGGTCGACCAGAGCCCCGCAGCGCAGATGCTTGCGAACGAAGCGATAGACATCGTCGCCATTCTCGAAACAATCAAGCAGCGCAGGCAGGCCATCAGGCTGATTGTTCAAAGGAAACATTGCCTCATGCACAAGTGCGAGTGCGGCGCAGCTCGTTTTGGCCAGGACTCCAGCTTGGGCGATCCGATCTTGGAGTATAGTCAGCTTCATCGCTTTCGATCGGTCAGCACAGAAGTTATCAGCGATCGAATTCGCATGCATCTGAGCTGCAAGAAGATGTGCGTTCACATGCCGGGCTTCGGCTTCGCTGTTGAGGCATACATCTGCAGGAAAAGGAGGAAAATCACACACAATCAGCAAACAGCAAAAAAGATCAAGAGCTCGAAAGACTCACATTTCATAGTTTTCCCCAGGTTTTTGATCTCTTCAAGAAGGAACTTTTCAGCGTCCGTGGCCCGCGAAGCCTTGGAGAGAGCAACATCGACTTTGGCGGTAACTATCTTCAGTTCCTGCTGGGTACTCTTAAGCTGGTCGCGCAAGGAGCGGATCAAAGAGAGTTTGCTCATGGAAGGTGCTCACCTCTCAATGGCATGGGAAGAACTAGCAACTGTTTCATACGAAACAGGCCAGGCATCTGAGCCCGCGAATGAACCCTGCACATGAGGCCCCCAGTCACAAGCAGTCATCGGTAATCAAGACGCAAACAAGTGTAAAATACATCGAGGGAAGGCGACAAAAAACAACGGCAGTTTTACAATAAGCAATGTTCAAAGGTTGGCCACAACCTCCGAAGTGGCAATGCATTATCAATTACAAAAGCAACAAGTTCATCGATCAGACTATGTCGAACTGCCGGTGGCCTTGCTGGACGGTGCACCTGATGCACTACGCTTTCAAGCTTTGGCAGCCGCTCTCTTAGCATTCCTGTCTGCTAAAAAGCTTGTCATCCGGGCTGACAAAACGTGGGCACGCTCAATGAAGGCCTTGGGAGTAATGTCGCGCCCGTCTTTGTCCTTCGGGTAGGTGCCCGTGACCTTGTCGGGATCAAATTCAACCCCGTGCATCATCAACATAGAGAAGATGGACTCGGAGCCGGTAGTTACCTATCGGCGAACCGCAGCAACTAAAGGATCCTCGCCGTCCTCTTTCACTGCCAAGGCCTCAAGGATGTCGTCCATGGTGCTACTGGTCAACTCAGGAGCGGAGATATCGCGAACGCGGTCAAGTGTCGACCGCACCTTTGCCAGGAGATCGCGCACTTCCTGGCAGAGGCGTTCGGCGCTACCAATGCTAGACTCGAATCCAGCGGGCTCCTTCATCGCCGCAGCGCCCAATTCAGGAGCAACTTCATGAGAAAACAAAATTTCCAGTCAGGATTAGATAATCGACACGAGTCACATACTATAAGGAGAACAAGTTTTACTGTGCAAAGAATCGAGGGCAGTCTGCAAGCGCTGGTGCAGGTCTTTTTCCTTCGACTCAGCTTCCATTCGATGCTTATTGGCGAGTTCTTGTGCCTTTGTCGAATCGGCCTTGAGCTGGGTCACCTCGTTGGCCAGGCCGTCAGCTTTCGCCCTCAGCGAAGAATTTTCGGCCTCAAGATCATCTATCCGAGCCTTCAACGAGGTCTTATCGGTGGCGGCCTGAGCTGCAATTCCTGATCACAAAAATGAAACAGTAGAGTAAGCACGAAAGGAAGGATGATAAGATGAGAACTCAGAGGTGTTAAAAATCACTCACAACGCGTGTCCTCCAGCTGGGCAGTTAGCCGCTGGTTCTCTTCTTCCAAGGCTAGGTAATCCTTGCATATCCTTGATAAGTCCCTGACGACAGGCTAAACCAGTGGAAGCAAGGATGAGCCTCGAAGAGTTTTGTTTTAGAGGGCAAGCCTAAGTGTAAACACTTAGACTCACCCTCGGGGGCTACTGATGGGCAAATATTAGAGTTATAAAAACTAGGATTTTCGGACTCCCATGGCGTTTAGGACCGGAAGGTTCACCAGAGGAAGAAACAAGAACAATCTCAGGCTCGGCCGCATTCTTCTTCGGAGGGGGCGATGACTTCGGGAGGTCCTCCAGCGCGGCATCCCCAATGTTCTTCTCTTGCGAGTCAGCGGTTTGCTCGAGAGTAGAGTCGTGGGGTCGAAATTGGAATCGCTCATGCTCGCCCAAGCTCGCCGAAGTCTCCTCAGTCGAAGATCTGAAATGCGCGATGCAATCAACACAAGACGAAATCGACCAGGAAAGAAGTTCGATAGAGAATCTTACGACGCGTCAAGCCAAATTTCAGAAGAATCTTCTTCCCGGCTCGAAGAGGATGGCGACTGTCTAGAGGTTTGACAAGGACGGCCGCGTCATCATCATCGCCCGAGGAAGGAGAGTGAGCGCCCAGCTCCTCTGAGTCCTCGACTCGATCAACATCCTCGACGTCCGTGTGTTTCACCAAAGTACGCGATGTAGTGGGCGCGGCCGACGCGGACTCCACGGGAGTTTCATCGAATTCACGCCCAGGGTATTCGCCATCTTCAGGCTGGGGCGGATAGCATCGGGCTATGGAGATAATCTAAATGAGGCAGCATCCCATCAGTTGCCGAAACTCGACAAGAAGGTCATCGAAGGAAGAAAACTCAAGTAAGCACGAAAATTAGCGTACCTCAGTGCGGGGGTTCAGTTTGCTGAATGCTGCGGTGCCAAAAACTTTTGGCACGATTGACTTCTTCTTCAATTTCGTGACAGCACGAACATTGTCGTCAATCTCGGATTCCTTCAGTTCATCGGGGGAGATTCGCGTCGGATCCTGGCGATCGGTGTAATCCCACATGCACTGGGCTCGCGTAGATAATGGCTAGATTCGGCGCTCGATGAAGGTCCGGATGAGTTGGATGTCCGACAGCTCCTTGGGCGTGGCCCGAAGTTGCTGAATTTTGTCCATCAAAGGTTGCGTGGTCTTCATTTCTTCCTCGGACCGTGCCTCCACGACACCCAGGAACGGATAGTGGTGGTGGCTCGAAACTCCTCGAGACCGAAATTCTGGCCAGCAGAGGGCTTGTCCCTGGCGTAAAACCACTTCGTCCTCCACCCAGGATTGTTTTCCGGAGTCTGGAGGTTGAAGTAGTCGACGTCTTGGCACACCTGGCAGCTGAAACCTCCAGTCTGGTAATGCAGAGGGCGCCGAATGACAAGATTCGGCGCCACTGCGCCCAGTGGGGCTCAATCCCCAGGAAGCACTCACAAAGCGTGACAAAGCACGCGATATGAAGGATGGTATTGGGATTTAGGTCGTGGAGCTGAATCCCATATGCGAATAGAAGGCCACAAAGAAAAGGGTGGAGGGAAAATGAGAGTACCCGAAGAAGGAATGCGAGGAAAAGTACCTGAAATCCTGGAGGTGGCCGAGGTACGATCTCTGGACCGGCGGCGAGAACTTCCGCTGGGTCATTCTTCAGCAGGCCAACCTTCTCAGCATTCGCCAGCTCCCTGTCGCCAACCTTGGTCTGGACCCAATTCCCGACATTGGGCGGGTCGGCGTCGGCGGTCTTGATCTTCTTCACGGCGGCACTGCCAGCGGTGCCGGCCGCGGTCGAGCTCCTCTTGCCCATAACGGCGGTGTTCAGCAGGAACTTTGCGGGAGAGAAGGAAGGAGAGATGCGTGCAGGAAAGGTGCACAGGGCAGAAGATGACGGCGACGGAGTGGGGTAAACAGTTACTCCTCCGCTGCCATTTTTATCCCGTCCTCGGAAATCGCTGGTCCATCCAAGCCGTCCATTGCGAAGGGGAAGCGGTTGGGTGGATCTGGCAGTCCATGTGTCAGCACAACAAGTGCCGTGGTCTCCACTACGCACGGTAATTGAGGAGACATGGCAGACTTTTTTCACCCACGCGCAGGACATGCGGTCAAACTCAGTCAACAGCTGGGACGCGCAGCTGTGGGGCCCACAGGGCGTCCAGTCTTGTCAATGTCAGGCTATTCTTGCAGAGGATGGCGTGACAGCTCGAATGAGTCAGGCGTCATCACTGATGTCATTGCCTGCGGAGCGATTGTTTTTCAACCCAAAGGATAAGCGCAGTTTCGGGCTCTCACATTTTCGAGGTATGTACTCTCGAGATCCAAACTTCTTTGGTGCTGGGTGTTCCTCGAAATCTTTTGCCCTCTTTGTGCTATTCGAACGCAAGTATTGCCTTTCGGGCGGTCTTGTTCTTCACTCAAGGCTTTAATTGAGTCGCTTGAGAGCTTTTTGAGTTGGCTTCCTGCATGTCTGCTCGAAAGAATCTTCTGGCTTTGATTGACACCATTTTGGCATCCGAGTTATGGTTTCTCATCCCTCGAATTGCTTATTACGGGCCAGCAGAGCCCCTGTGTTCCACAAATTAGAGGTATCGATCCTCCCCGCTTACCGCATTCGAGCAGGTCATATTGCTTCGATCTTCGAGTGGTGGATTTTAATCCATCGAATTGTCCTTTGGCTGGCAATGCCCTCTTATTATTCAAGTCTTGGCTATCGATCCCTTGACTGTTTCTTTATTTCAGCCTGCAGTGCCACAAGTTTACTCGAACAATGACTTCTTCAGTCCAGATAACCAGAACCGTTATTGCGTCTAACCATGGGCTTCAGTCCCTAGGTTATTTTTGATTCAGGGCCAGCAGTGCCTCAATTTCGATTTGGGAGCGGTTTTAGCCCCCTGAATCCATCTCTACGCTTATGCTTACACTCAATGCCCGAATTTTGGTGGCAATATACCAATTCGGATGATGTATGTCAAATACGAAGGTAAGTCCACAGTTGGCAACACTAGATGGCCCGGTATTCGTATCAAGCGCGCTCTGCCGAGAAATATTCTATACCTACGGTATGAAGTTTTGCATCGATGGACGCATCGAGTGCCTTACACTGAACTGGGCTTCGACCTGATAAGTCCACACGCGGCTCGGGTCGAATAGCGCTAGCCCATGCGGGTTCGAGTCAGGGGACTCGAATCTGAGTAAGCTAACCGATGTTTTTGCTGCTATGCAATTAACTAGGACCCGGCGTGAGTCTCAGGCCGGTTATGCCAATCCCCCTAGCAACCAAACTAAGCATTTTCGAGGCTCAGAATGAGTACTCGAGTTGACAACTCTTACTAGACAAATCATTTGTATGCTCGCTATGCCTTTGTGTTTTTACAGGTAAGGCGAATGCAGTTTGTGCAGTCAAGAAGGGTCATGAATTAGAGTCCCTGCCATAGTCTTCGACTATCCCAGGCACTCGGGGGCTACTGACGAAGGAATGCCAAATAGGCCCTCGATATTCGCCTACCTGGTTTTTGGCCCAGGAGGGATAACCGTCGAAGGAATCACAAGGCCCATGAAGGTATTAGCCTGGCGCAACCCAGGGACGTAACTTGGCGTGCAAGATGAAGACTCGAGGGAGGAGACCTAGTCGAATTAGGACTCGTCTAGGGTTTGTTCAATCGATTCTATCTGTAATCAACTTGGAGGACAATCCCGAGACCCAACCTTCGCATATAAAAGGTTGGGAGGGAGATCGTAGTGCCTCTCTAGACACTTTTTCACCACCTCACGCCGGAGCGCTCGAAGCATTAGAGCTCTCCACTTTCGGCTAGATCCAATCTACGCCACCGTTGTAACACCTCCACTGTAGCCACCCCATCGAATAAAGTCAGACAAGCAGGACGTAGGTCTTTACCCTACCAAGGGGGCCGAACTTGGGTAAACCTTGTGTCCCTCTGCTTTTGTCTGATCGCTGTCAAGTTCGCCGGATCCCACTAGCGCTCCATGTCTCAAAAGCCCACACACATGGGCATTGCCGGGGTTGAACCTCATCAACGGCCATCGAAGACGCGAAAGATATAGTCAGAAAGTGCGAAGCTTGTCAGCGGTTTGCATCTCAACCACACGCCCCAGCAGCAGAACTATAGCCGATACCACTAGCATGGCCTTTCACACAATGGGGTCTCGACATGGTAGGGAAATTACAAAAATCTTGGCCAGGAGGGCATGTCTACATGTTGGTGATAGTAGACAAATTTACCAAATGGGTAGAAGCGGCCCCAGTAACAACCCAAGATTCCACAGCAGCAATCAATTTCATCAAGTCTATAGTATTTCGATTTGGAGTGCCGCAAAGCATCATCACAGACAATGGGACAAACTTCACATCGAAAGAGTTCAAGAATTACTGTGAAGGTATGGGAATCGAATTAAAATTCGCATCAGTAGCACATCCAAAGACAAACAGACAGGTGGAGAAAGCCAATGGCTTAATATGCAATGGGATAAAAAGAGGCTGCTAGCACCTCTGGAGAAAGCCAAACACGCCTGGGTAGACGAGCTACCCTCCGTACTTTGGAGCCTTCGAACAACACCCAATGCAGCTACCCAAGAAACTCCATTTTTTCTGGTACATGGTGCTGAAGCCGTGCTTCCTATCGAAATCATCCATGAGGCCCCAAGAATCGTGGCTTACAACGAGACAACCTCGACAGAAGCACTACAAGATGACGTTGATGCACTCAACGAAGCAAGAGATGTAGCACTCGCCAGAGCCACACAATATCAGCAAAATCTACGAAATTATCACAACAATCGAGTTCGTCCGCGATCTTTCATGGTAGGAGATCTAGTCTTACAACTCAAGTAGGACAATCACGGCAAATTAGAGTCACCATGGGTGGGACCTTACATCGTGACAGAAGTAATACCAGGAGGAGCTTATCGACTACAAGACAAGAAAATGGGAAAAGATGAGAGATCCCCGTGGAACACAGAGCAACTATGGCGGTTCTATGCGTAGAAGGAGTATGGTGACAGGAACTTTCGAGTTATGACCCTCTGAATCCAGAATACGAGGCCACAGGTCGGGTTCTTTGGGTCAACACGACAATATGTATGAGTATTTTTCTCTCCACCCGGGGGCTCAGACCCTCGAGTCGTATGAAATAAAGTAAATTATTGAGATTCGGTATCCGCGAAACATTATAAGGTTGTTCGCAACCCGATATTCGCCAAAAAGTAAAAAACACGGTTCAAGGCAACCCGATAATACATCAAAAGCATACCTCGGAACGACGATTTCGTTCCCATGGTCTATTAATAGAGATGACACAAAATAAAAATTCATCACGAGGTACTTATTACATAGAACACGCAAAAGGATAAACAAAACAGGAGATTACATAAAAAGAGTATCTACTGAAAGTGCACTTCAGCTTCGTACTCCTTCTGGCACTGAGTGCAGTCGTAGATCTTCACATCAAACTTTGACGTACCGCAGTGGTAGTCGAAGGTCATGAAGAAACCTTGATGAAGGTCATGGTCTTCTGCAAACTGAGACCAGCCACCCTTGAAGTACATCTCACCGTCTCCGTCGTACCAGACCTCCACTTCGTAGGGAGTTCCTCCTCCAGAGTGTACGTGAAGAACTGCTTCTCATAGCTCCCATCCATCCATGAACTTGGTGAACTTCAGCGGTACCCGCTGAATCTCGCGGCATTGGGCGCCGGTGATGCAAAAGAAGGAGTACATTTTGGGCAGCGGAGGAGGAGAAGCATTATGAGGCGGGGCGCTCGGACCTGGGGCAGCAGATGAAACCTTGGGCTTATTTTTACTTCCCGCGGGGCGGCCAGGGCGCCGTTTCGCAGGAGCGGACGACGAGGCTACCACAACAGGGCCTGTGGACTTGTTCTTACTGCCGCGAGAGCGGCCGCGACCTCGCTTTTCCACTAGAGCACTGATGTTCAGACGCGATCCACCTGCATCGGCCATGGAGACAAATGCTGGGAGGAAAAACCCTAGATGAGATGAGGAAGAGGAAGATGATGCGGCGGAGGAAGATAGTAATGAAAGAATTAGGGTTTTTCCCTAAGCCAACACGCTTTATTTATAAGCAAACCTTAATGGGCCTTTGCAAGTTAAAGGTCCAAGTACATCTATGGGCTTTTATATTCAGCCCCGAGCAGAAGATAAGACGGCAGCAAGGGCAAAGACAAGAAGGAGAAAATATAGTATGAATAAATAAAGTACAGAAATATGCCAAGGAGCAAACCGCACCTCGTCATAGACTCGGGGGCTCATATCATCAGAAAGAGTAGAATTACTATTTGAAACACAATTGTGCCAAAATTATCGCAGGAGACAAGTTACTAGGCGACAATATTATATTTTTTAGCCTATACCCGAAAACTTTCGGCTATAGCCTCAGGGGCTACTCCCATCGGGAGCGCTGGCCGCACACCCAATAGAAAGACAATTTTGATAAAGAATTCAACAAGAAAAGAAGAAGAAGAAGAGATTGAAGATTGTGATCAACTACAAATATCCGCTCAAAGCCTAGAGGGCTACTTATTTCAGAAGCACTGTTGAGCGCCCGATGGCAATGGATTACTTCAAAGAAAAATATAACAAGTGCAATCGACTACATTTGGTCGACAAAAAACTTCGACTTCATTGACGACAAAATGAATATCGCTTACTCCCATCGGGAGAGTTATTTTTTAACTCGAATATCTTGTATATTCAAACAGTCAAACAAGGCTGCGATATATAATTCTCGAATTGCATCATCGCGACAAAATTCGAATACCATGGTTGAAACATATCGTGAAGGTAAGACCCCGGGATCCATCCTGTGTGGCCTGGTATACAGACACGAATGCGCTCTGCTAGTAATTATCCGTGTCTACGACGCGAAGAAAATCCTGGTGGGCGCACTGGGTACCCTGAGAACCACTGGGACTCATTCTTTATGAGTCCTAAATGCTGCAAAAGAATGAGTTTGACCAGTGTAACACCCACGAATTTATAACAAATTCTAAGTGCCCGTTATGTAATCCATCACAATCCCAGAATCATTGTTGTGATTTACATAACGTAGTTGATATCACAGTCATAGCTATTAATAGTAAAAAAAAGGGATTACATAGGTGGTCGTACAGACCAAACCTTACAACATCAGTATGCAGCGGAATAACACGTCGGGTCCATATCATCAAGCTTCAACCGCACAGGCAGAGCCGACAGTAGGAAACGAGCCTAATTCGCAAAGTCGTCAATGATTTCTTCCTTCTTGATTTCTCTCCTTCAAGTCTGGCCAAGTTAATAGCCAGGGACAGAGCCATGAGTACATTGCATGCACTCGCAAACCATCTTATAAATAAATGAATAGAGAATGCATAGTTCATATAGTGGTCTAAGCTCTAGGTTCATTTGCATAAAGCAGAATTTCCTTTCAAAGATCTTTTATTTAAAATGGTAAGAAAACATTTAGCTCTTTATAAATCTCTAGATGGAATCCCCCAAATGTCAATTCTTTTGTTCACCAAGTCACCTCCATGGTTATCGAAATTCATTGTCAAGTCACCTTTCTCAATCATTTTCAAAGTAAAACCTGATAACGGCCAAGTACAACCAATCCAACCGTCCATGACCGCGGACGCGGCTATTCGAATAGTTTTACACTCTGCAGAGGTTGTACACTTTACCCACATCATCCGACTACTCATCGTGTGGGCAACTTCCCCGCATAACGACATATGCCACGACAAGCAGCCGACCATTAATGTTTCACCTGCCCGCCTTAGCATAAACACTACCGCCTAGAGATGTACCCCCCAACACCGGGGTCCAAGAAGCTGTCCGGAGTGTGCAAAGTTCCCAGCCGCTTGACCCACCGGAATGCCACTAACCGAGGTAGAATCCTACACTCGGTAGTCCATTTTCAATGAGGGCTCTTTGGCTTGTACCCCAACCACCTGAAAAGGAGGACAAGGCGAGCCTAGGCCGTAGCCACTTGGTCGGACTTCCATTTACAGTGTGTAGGGTCTACACTAAGGATAAACAAACTACTCCACTAAGCCCCGTCCCATACCAGGGTAATGTGGTCGCACTGTATGGTTGGTCTAGTATGGTACTTCACGCATTTATCATTTTTGTCAAACCTTCATGTCACCTTCACCATGCCACCATTTTGAAAATAGTTTTCAAAGTCACCCTTGGGTAAGGTTGCCCATCTCCAAGGTTTGTGTTGTAAAATCATCCTTGGGCAAGGTTGCCCCTTTCCAAGGTTTTCATTTCAAAATCTTCATGATCTTCATTGGGGTTCCCACCTAGTCATTTTCCATGAATGCCTTCAGCTCAAGCATAATTCTCATGAGGGCACAAGGATCTAGGTAGGTATATTGGATAGGCTTAGCTTGATGCTCTACTTAGCATCCACTAAGGAAAGGTTTCTCAAAGGTAGGCTAAGTTTGATGCCCTTAATGTCATCCACAAAAAGGTTGGATGCACCTGTCAAGAAAGACATCCCTACTCATTTGCAACTTGGTAACAATTATTTTAGCATGCACTTTCATTTAAAATCAAGTAAATATGCATTATCAAACTGGGTAATGGTATGATCAAAAGATGGCTTGCCTGGCTTGGCAATGTCATAGGCTTCTTCATCTTCATCTCGGGTTGTGTAGTCTCCATCACCATTGCTTGGTTGACTTCGGGATCCATTCTCCTTACTCTCGTTATCGTCTAATCGTAGGAAAGTAAATAAGCATACAATCACCATACAATTCACAAACAACACATACTCACTATAAGGATACTTGGGTAAGAGAAACGATCTAGGAAGTCTATGGAGAGTGGTTTCGACGATAATTGAGTTCCGATGGATGAGATTATAGAGTTGTTGTATCTAAGTAGGGTTTATTGATTTTGGATTATGAAAATATCTCCTGCAAGTTCACTTGACCAAGGTCAATTCTTACAGAGATGCATTCTAAAATGTGGTTTATACTAATGGATGTAGAAAATTTCTATTTATAAAACATTTGCCGAATAATTCTAAGTTAAAGTTGCCTACTTAACCACCTAGGACACTAGCATTTCATTTTAAAAGTTCTAAGTGGCAAACTAATGTTACCAATAGATAGATAACACTAAATGTGAATTTTAAAAGTTGGATTCATATTTTTTTGAATTTTATTTGATTTGTTATGAATTTTGCAAGGTTGCATAACTGCAAGTTTGTTATTTTTACCCAACTAAAAATATCAGTCTAAATGGGTTGAAAACACTACCACTGGATAGAGCATGTTCTAAGCTTTCCAAAAAGTATTTATTTGCTAGATTTGGATTCCTAAATCTCTCGGAATTTGAATTCGAAGTTGCAGCAATTTAAATAACTATTAAACTGGATCTAGAAAAAAAAGTAAACAGCCGGAAATTCGAAACGGGCCGGGAAACGACTCGGGCCGGCCCAGCTAGGGATCCCGGGTACGCGCGGGAAAAAAAATAAAGGGGGCCTGACCGGAGGGGCCCACCGGTCAGCACTTAAACCGAACCGGTATCGGGGTCTTCTTCCTGGCGCTACAGGGACGGAAGCGAGAGAGAGTACTGGGAGGAGGGCGGCGCTAGGGGAGCTCACCGGAGCGGCGGCGACCGGCGGCGAGGGCGCAGGGCGGCGGCGGGAAGTCCTCTCAGCCACCTCCAGCAGGCAGCACGTCGGGGGAGGCACGGGGCTGCTGGGAACGCGCGGTGTTCTGCGGAGCGGTCGAGGTCGCCGAGCTCGACTGAGGGCACGGGAGAGAGGGAAATGTTGTCTAGGAGGGAGAGGGTGGTGGTGTGAATCTTTCCTGCCAACAATGGCGGCTTTTTATAGACGGGAGAGGGAGCACGAGGTGAGTGGATCGGCGGCCAGAGCACGGCCGGTGTCGGCTACAGAAGGGACGCGGCGGTCGGTGCTTTCGGCGGAGGGCTGCGGCGTGCTGTGGCGTGCTGCTGGCGCGCTTGCGGGCTGCGGGGTGGTCTGGTGCAGAGGGGGCAAGGAAGGGGTGCTGCGGTGGTTCTCCTCGCAGTTGTCGGGCCAGAGCAAACAAGGAGACAGAGGGGGATGGACGCGGGATGGCTGGGCACTGTGGGAAGGACATGGGCACGTCAGAGGTGCAGGGATGCACTGCACAAAATAGTGAGTTTGACCTTGTTTGATTCTTGCCTGCCAACTGTTTGATCAAATGCTCGCAAGAAATAAAAATTCAAAATTTTGAAATTTTTAAATTGGGTTGGTCACTATATTGTATAGGGATCCTAAAACAATTTTTGTTAGGTCAAGAGGTGGTGTTTTGCTCCAGGGCTATTTTGAATTTGGGGGTTGTCCTATGTTTCAGATTCAATCTTTTGCAGATGTTTGAGTGGGGTTAGCATTTGAGTTTTTGTTTGAAATTTATTGATCAAGCAAGAGTGTGGTTTGGCCTTGCTCAACCAACTGATCACACCTTCAGTTGAGTTGCAGATTTCTTAATCTAAGTGTCCAAAGTAGGGTAGTGGTTAACTTTTTCTAGATCATCTTTTCTTTTCTCTTTTCTTTATTTCTTTGAGTTCGGGTTTCTTGGTCCTGGTGGTTAACCTCTATTGTTTCTGTTGGTTAGGAGTGGTTTAACTAATCATTTCACAACTATTTAAAAGACACATGAAATCATAGAACAATATGTATTTAAAATACTATGTATGCATGCAATAATAGATAAAAAGTTTTATCTTGGCCCAAAAGTGTTGGTTTTCTGGGAGATAACATGGAGTTGGGAATGTGTTTGTTTGGTCTAGAGGTGAGTTGTGGTGTCATTTAAATTTTGAATTTCAAATGGTATATGTAACAGATTCAAACTTTGGCAGAATATTAAATAGAGTTCCAAGTTGATTTTTGTTTCAAACTTTATTGTATTTGATTCTTTGTAACTTGTTCTTAGTGGTGGTGGAGAGGTGCATGATGGTATAGTTCAAATATTGCTTAATATATAAGTGCAAAGTAGTGTAACCAGTAATTTTTTTTAGGATCACTACTTCCTCTTTTCGTACTTAGGTTTTTGTGTTGCGGTTTATTTTCTTGATTCTTTTCTATTTGTTTGTGATTGCTTGACTTAATTTTGGTTTGGCAATTGACCCAAATGGGTTTAGCATGTAACCATGCACAAAATTTAATAGTTAGAAAACTATTTCCAATTAACAAGAACATTTTACCGGTATAATTATTTGTTTTCCGAAACATGGCTAAGGAAAACATTTGGGAGTTTTTCAAAGTTTTGAAAATAAGTTTTCGAAATGTTGAATCCAACATTTTTGGAAATGTCCACTTAAGAACATAATCGTTTGAAAATAGGTTCTTTTTATTTTACTCTTTTATAACAAAGCTAGCCTTCTTGAGATATGATTTTACTATCTTCTCAAATAATGGTTTTCAAAAATTAGGCTCAAAGGATTGGATTTCAAACCTTTCTCATACTCTTTTTATTTGAAGCATGGGAGCAAATGCTCAAATTCCCCCAGTTTTAAAAGACAAGAAATTAATCTTGTATTCAAAATAAAAGTTTTTGTTGTCTCCAAAATTTGGTATTTTAATAAATCTATTTATTTCTATTTCTCAAAAATTTGGGTTGTTACAACCAGTTTTCCGGATTCAAGTCCAAGGGGATTGAATTTGAAGTAGGTGACAAGTATCTGTTCCGGCAGTTAACTGACCTTTTGATCCATCAGAGTTGTCAGGCTTGATCATCAATCCCCCTTGCGAGATACTTATTTTTGAGTACAGGGAGAATAAGAAGTCGAAAGATTGATCAAGTCGATGATTTGAAGATTTGAGATTCAACCCGAATCTGCAATTCTGGTAGAATCTCAGGGCAGCGGCGATGCCAGAAAAATTGGTCGCTGGTGTCAAAGTGAATAAGTAGAAAGCATGTATGCGAAAAGTTCATCAGTGCTCTTAGTTTAAAAAAACATATTTCAGTGAATCTAATTTTTTTTAAATTAAATAGATATTCCAAAGGTACGGTAGATATTAAGGAGAAAAACATGTTGCATTTTTATCTATACAAAAAGACTAATTCTTGACAAAAATTTGTCCCTATACACATCCACAAATTTGTCTTTTTCTGTAGTTCAAAATATAGCACAATTTCTACTGAAATTTCCCACAATTATTCAGGGTATGTGTATGTATTCATGAAATAAATTTTATATTTTTTTGAAAACAAAAATTTATAATTTTCACATATTTTAAAAATCCGGAGCACCGGTGCATAGGTGCACCAAATATGCTCTTGTATGTATGCCTACAAAACGATGACTAAGGTGTATGCATATAACTCGAATTGCTAGAAGTTTATCTGGTATTAATAACATTTCTATAATATATTTTGTATCAAATTCACATCAATAAGAAACAATAATTATATATCATATCAAAATAAAGTCAGATTACAACAGTGATTACCTCAATAATTTTTTTTAGCCTCTACGGTCTTTCATCTTGAGAAGCGGTTTATCACATCCTTAAGCGGATTTAGAGGCACCAGAAAAGGACATGGACGAGTAGCAAATCTAATATTTGATGGACCTTCATGGGTCATTTGTACTGGGTGGTGATTTTCTTTTCATTTTCAAGAAACGCTACATCAGTTTTTTACTACCTGCTAAATAAGCAAGAGTCTATTAGTACTGACATACATAACAATTAATGTATAGGGAAAGTTCAAGTATACATCCAGTATCCTACTTATTAGCAGATTAGCATCCTACCAGACATTGTAATGGTGGAGCCATTGTACTGATTATGCAAATACTGAAATACATTCCACATGATGAGATCACCAACTAAAATCTTCAAGCAATTCCGAAAAACAACAAATCTGAGAAACCCTAAGATAACACTAGGAGAATTGGGAATCGTGGAAAACAAATCTTAAAGGTCTGAGAGGGACAGACTTTAGTCGCACTTACAGTTGGTAATTGCAACAAAATCTTTAGTTTTCCGGTGGAGCGGTGATTGGAATAGGTGCGGCAACATGCGACGGTTCACAACAACACAGGTGAGGGCGTCAAGAATTTTGGCCAGGAAGATACAAGCGACGAAGAGAAATCAAGGCATCACACCGAGTGGTGGGCTGCGTCTGCGTGCATCTTAATATGGGCTTCTAGTCTTAAAGTTTTGGGCACTCAAAATAGTGCGATCTCGGGCTGGTCTGCTGGGGTCAAATTATTTTCTCAGTGGGCTCATTTTTTATACTGAGCTACATGTACAAGGGTTTTAGCTCAGGTCGTCGGTGTCAACCGGCTTGACAGTGTAGCTCCGCCCCTGTCTCAGGGGCTACTAACAAGGGTACAGATAATAGAGCCTGTTAGTTGAGTACCCCTAAGGCCCATTAGGCTAGGCCCAAGTGTAATCTTAGTCGGGATACGAGTTCATGTCGTATATCGATATTGTAATCTGTGTCGGACCCCTCCCGTACCTTGAGACCTGGCCACCTATACATATAGGGGTCAGGAGAGGATGATTGGGGACAGATGGAGAGTAAGCCAAAGTTCACCCTACGTTTACTTTCGGTACAAGTTTTGTTTGACTGATTTTACCTTCGAGTTCATCCGGCGCCCTATTCCACCGATCCTAAGTTCTTCATATTAGACATTTGTCGAGTTAACCCTCGTCAGCTATAATTAATTAGCAATTTACATTGACTGACCATACTCCACCGGCAGGGGAAAACTTCACCTCCCGCCTGGACTGTTCCTAAAATCACGTCTAATCTGATCCGAAAAGAAGGAAACGTCAATTGGATCCCCTGCTGCTTTCGTTGCCATCACGGCCAGCAGCCCCGTCGGCCGTCGCCTCAAGAACCTCGCATCCCTGGCTGCGCGGCAACCTCGGCTAGCCTCCATGTTGTGCTCCCCTTACCGCTGCAGCGCATCGTCGCCTCCCTCGCCGCCTTGTACCGCATCGTGGCCACCTCCTCTCTCCGCCGCTGAGACCGCCGCTTCCCCTTCCCTCCGTCTGTTGCTTGATCTCCGGGTTATCGAAAGCGAAGAACTGGTGCGTGCATGAGCACCTCCGAGGCCGTCCTCCAGCGCATCGATTGTCCTCAAGAAATTCGGCCTCATGTGCGCTCGCAAATGGAGCCTCCGCGCAGGTGACACACGTCAATACTGAATACTGTTCATGTGCCGCACAGGTTTATTGGATGGGCGCTCCGTCTAAACTTGAGCCGGCCCCAACAATGATTGCTTCAGATATGTGATGCCATTTGTTTCAGTTCCTTTTATCTTGCGGCTATATTCGTTTCAGCTAAATGGATTTCTGCAGTTTATTGTATCTTGCATGTACATTCATTTCAGCTAAATTGACCCCTTATGTTTTTGTATTTCATTATTTTGTGATACTTGCAGAAATTCTATTTCTGAAATTAGAACACACCTTTGTTAGTGCTCTTTTTGGCAGGAACCTATAACACTCCGTGACCTTGGTACTACCTGTCCGTCTAGAGGGGCTATCGAGCGTTGGTTGGCGGAGCAAGGTGTTTGTTTTGCTTCTGAATACATGTGCTTCTTATCTTCTCCTTACATCCAGGATTCCGGGAAAATGAGTACAATCGGAACCCATGGTTGCTCTATCGGGCTTTGGAGGCTTTAGGGTCACAATGATAGTTAGAGAAGGCTATTGTTTTAGAGCTGATGGGGTCGTGCCTAGATCAGGCGCTTCCAGTACATCATTAGCCTGCAGAGTGTAAGTGCACATATTTCTTCAGACTTTTGAAGTGCAAATGGTTCAATTTATTGACATAATAAACATATTGTTTTAGACTTCACAAGAGGGAGAATGCCTTCAGATGCAAGCCTCTATCAGATTGCGATTCGTATGTGTCTTGGAAAATATATCTTTGATCTTGCTGGTACGTGTATTTCCTCAAATGAGGAGCTACTTTGGAGACCCTTGTCTCAGCTTGAATATTATTTTCTGGTTTACCAAAGTAGATCTCTTGTTAACTAGAGATAGTTCCTGATTATATTGGTGAGAAGTTTATCAAAAAAAACAAAACAGGAATCGGCATTTTTTGTAACTCTGCAAGCAAGCCTGAAATTGTTGCACACTCCAAAAGAGGTAACCTTAGACCAGTTCCTGCAGTGTATTGAACCGGTTCAAATAGAGGAGAGAGAATACTAAGAATCGCTTTTGATACACATTGTCGCTGGTCTTATGTTTATTATTGGTTTCAATTCTTCCGCTCCTTTTGTGCGGGAATGCCGATATGTCTCATGAGAAATCTAAGTAATACCATTTACATAAAAAAATTTGTTGATAGATGGTGGAAAGTTCTATTGTATGGATGAAATGCTTCATGTACGAATATATAAGGAGCGAATAATTTTTTAGAAGGTCAATGAAACAACAAATATTTTGCTTAGTGAGGTACATAGTTAGCATGTCGATATACTCTCGCTTTATTCTTAGCATTTCTTGCCAGATTGTGTTTTTTACCTCACTTGCTTCTTGCTAAATTGTATACATTAAGTGCAGATCACGATTATTGTTTGGAGTGCTCGAACGTCTCGCATGAACAGCCAAAGCTCA
Source organism: Dactylis glomerata (assembly GCA_007115705.1). NCBI lineage: Eukaryota > Viridiplantae > Streptophyta > Magnoliopsida > Poales > Poaceae > Dactylis > Dactylis glomerata. The sequence continues at coordinate 203,651 of QXEO01000538.1, read as the reverse complement.
AAGGTGTTTCTACTGATAAAGCAATTTTTGGTACATATTTGAATGACGATGAAGCTAAAGCTAAAGCAGTGTCCTGCCATAGAACATGGACAATTTTTATATTTAACTTAGATATATAAGTCAGACATTCTTGATATTACAGATGAAAATATACTAATCCCTTTGGTGTAAGCTGTAACTGGTTGTAATAACATCTTATATTACAATAAGGAGGGAGTACTCTTTCATTGACAAAAAATATAGATAAAAAATTAGACTGGCAACTTTACAAATGATAAGTGGGAGTCATGCGTTGTACGTGCCATTTTACTAGTACAAAAAATAAAGAAATTATATCTAGAACCCGATATTTTTAAAAAATTGGGTTGTTACTAGCGTGTCCACCATGATATAATTTTTATTTCTATCTATATCTTTGTACAAAACTCTTTTACAGAAAAAACAAAATGTATGCAATAGGGGAACTTTTGTTCATGCTTAAAAGTATTTCATAGTAAGTATTTTGTTGTTCGATCTACTACCTCATGAGGCAACTATGTATTTTAAAACCAAATTTTGACCAACAATTTTGTCAACAAAATATAATATATGTGTCACACAAATTATACCATTGGAAAGCTCTTTTGAATATGAATTCAATGGTATAATTTTTATATCATATATCTCATATTTTATTGACCAAAATTAATGGTCAAAATTTGTCTCAAAATATGTAATTGCCTCATAAACCGGTATGGAGGGAGTAATGTATTTTATTTAATTAAAAATAACTTATTAAAAACGCCAAAGAACATGTTAAAGAAAAAGATGTCGTGCATGACGAAATCAAAGTACCAACCCATCAAATCAATAGGCAACTAGACTTAAACCACTCTTACAAGCTTGCGGAGTCCTTGTCTAAGTAATAAAACAAACCACCAGCTCAACGATCTGTCACCCTGAGCAGTAGAATTAGTAAACATAAATTAAGTACTCATTCCATTTCAAATTAATTATACCAGCTTAAAAAAAAGAGTGAACCCGTGCATCTAGATAAAGGGCGTATGTTAACCAAAACTGAGATACTTCCTCCGTCCTGGTGTACAGGTCCTACGCGTACTCCTACATCATCATTTGATAAATATAATATGAATTTCACAACACAAAAAATATACCATTAGAAAGTACATAATCTAAAATTTCCAGTGATATATATTTTATAATATGTTGGTCAAAATAACGACCTAGAAATACGCGCAAGACTTACACCGGGACGGAGGGAGTAATTAATTTGGATAGGAAGGAGTAATATCTATGTAAGGATTACCACAATAATATGTAGGTGAACTTCGCTAAGTCTTGATATTTATTTATGTATCTGTTGATGGATTCTTGAAGTGCTTGATGTATAGTCATCTAAAATACGTTGTGTTAGACACAGTTGCTGTATTACCAAGTACGAAATGGAACCATTTGGTGGAAAGTCTACTGCTCCCGTTATTTATGAAGTATACATCCGATCGGAAATAATTGTCGGCAATTTTGTACTAGCTTAGTACAAAGTTTGTACTAAGTCTCTGACAGTTATTTTCGATCCGAGGGAGTAGAAAATATTGTGCATCCGTTGACGATATTAGAAAAAGTAAACCTAACCTCTTGCAAGTCTTGTTATATTTTTAATCATGTGCGTAGTTAAAGATCTGCAGGGAAGCTACTGGATAATTAGCAAACAGAACACGACGATTGACCAAGTTCCATTGGCTGACTGAGATGATGCGTACTCTAGCAGGAGTAAGTCATTGGCGCATGTCCTATCCTCGGCAGTAGTGTAGGTAGCACCGTAGCGTAGGCATTGCCGATTCCGGACGGGATTACGGGAACCACACTGGAAATGAACAAGCGAACGATGGAAGGTTCGTCTCACGGTAATCTTCCCGGAAGACGGCACTCATATATCTTCCGTGGACACGCAAAAGCTCTGGGAAGAAATCTGGAAAAAAAAAATCCACAAGTATGAGGAGGAGTCCGGAGAACGGGTCCAGAGACCTCGGCAGAGGCACGCGACACGTTGACGAGGAACTTGGGTGGGTCCATTTCCACGGATGGAAGCATCCGAGACACGGAAGCCAAGGTCCAAGGCACAAAACAAAACAAAACAAAACGCAACTGGGCTCGCCCACGCACCGTCCTTTTTTACCCAGCATCTTCTCACCCACACGCTAGTACCACCATCTCCGCAGCCTCTTCTACGTGGCCCCACCGAATCATCCACAGGGAAGCGGCAAAACGTGACGGGATGGATATACCGGGTCCGGCCGGTGGCTCCACGGGATCGACCACGCAGTCAACCACGCCGCCCGTCCGACTCGGCAACTCCCCCCACTCCGCAAGTCGTCTTCTCCCCAACGCCACCTTCCCCGCCCCGCCCCGCCTTCTTCCCCCGTACTCCTCCCCAACACCACAACCACGCCGCGCGAATCCCCAGAGAGAAGAGCACCAGCGCCCCGCGAGAACCCGCATTCGCGTCTCTCCCCGAGCACGGAATCGCCGCGACGGTGCGCACCCGCTCGCCCGCGCCCACCGCCGAGCGCCCGCTGCTCTGATCCGGGCGCCGGCGAGATGCTGGGCGGGCTACTCTCCAGGATCCTGCTGTGAGTACCCCCTCCATCGCCTCCAATGCTTTTCCGACTTCTTTTTTCTACTCTCCTGACCTGAGTCCTGACTTTTCACCGCCGCGCGCGTCGGCAGGCTGCTCTTCGGCTACGCGATGCCGGCGTTCGAGTGCTTCAAGACGGTCGAGGCGCGCCCCAACGACGCCCACATGCTACGCTTCTGGTGCCAGTACTGGTTAGTCAGACCTCCACCCATTTCCTGCCTGCTTCTTCTCGCGTTCGCCCGACCCAATTGCTGCGGAATCCATTTCGCATCCTCTCGATGTGGACAGAGATGCGCTGCTCGGATTGGGTATCGTGGTTTCCACTTCCCGTTAAGCTTGTTTAATCAACCTTTTGTCTTTCGATACATATCTGTACTCCTGTTAAGCTTTAGTACGTGCTATGATTGGCTGTTCGGTGCATTTTCTGCCTCAAATGAAATGGTTCTAGGTTCCGCCGCAGTTTCAGATTTCTTTCCTGCGATCGCGGCGCCAAACTGCAAATGATTGGTAATTGTGCTCGAGCTATTTGATAAAGCGCCCTTTATCGGGAAAAAAAAATCAGAGAGGAGTTATGATTTTCTTTTTTATTTTTAGATTGTGGCTACCAGGGCCTGAAATCAGACAGGTCTTAGTTTGCCCCTATACAAGGGAACATGTCCATGGACCATCTAACTACACCTGTCTTTAGGATAAATAACTGTTGCCGCGTAGGAATAAATCATTATTGCTGCTCTGATTTTGTAAAGTGCCTTTATATATCTGACTTGGTAATCACTATTTGAGATTATCTCACCCTTGATCATTTTAAATCTTCTAATTTTCATCAAACTGTGATGTCTGCCGTCCAAATTGCCGTCAGATTCCATATCCCTTCTGTGTATCGCGTACCTTTTGGAAGATTACAGCCGTTTCACTGAAATCGCCCCAAAGTCTAGTTTTGTTTGCAAGTTGGATTTGTTTTGCAATTAAATATTGAAACTGTGCAAGTGGTTAGTTACGCGTCTTTGCAATTTATTTTCATATTATCTGTCATTTCGGTCTGCATTTTTCATTGAAATTTAGACTGCGTGTTGAGAAAATATTCCCAAATATCTACGGCAGTACATAGCACGCCTCACTCCTTATTTGAACATATCTTGCAAGACTATAAACAGTTTGCTTTGCGTTGCTTGTACTTGGTACTCAGATGTATACAAGTGGTTACTATCTAGTTGAAAGGTCAGCAAATATTTTAATAAGGGGCGATAGATTTATCAACTCTCTTGCCTTACTTCACAATGCCAAGCTGATTCTGCATCTAGTTCTTTTTATTATCTCTGGCATAAGATGATTGATTTTTTGCAAGAGGAATGTTTCCTTGTTTGTTAGTTTACCTCTGTGATCCAAGACTTAGGCATGACTAGACTGGGTCAATGTCGACCAACTAAAGTATTGAATTTGGAAGGTTCTAAGACTACTATGTTATTTTGATCAACTAATTGACTAGTAGGGAGACCAATTCAAAGTATACGCTTCCTAAATTGCAAAGTTGGTTGGTTTAAATAATTTCCTTGTGCTATTGGCTAGCATTGCTATTTAAAGAAACAGATCAAGAAACTTCTCATTGATTGGAGAGTGATGTTCAAAATAGAGAGGAACTGTTAATGTGCACATGAGACTGACATGCTTGGACTAGCTGTAGTCATATAAATTTTTCCTTAACTCTATTTTTTCATTTGAATATGATAAGTTTGGTAGTAGGTATTAATAGTATTTTTATTGATTGCTGGTCTTCTTTAGATTAATTGGTTGTTCTACTGTTCCGTTAACAGAAGTTCTTGCTATTTGCTTACACTGCAAAGCTTTGTTAGTCTCTTCACATGCAAATGTTAATTGAGATAAATAGTTAATAATGCTGATGTTTAGTTGCTCAAGAAAAACATCCCTGGCATGTGCTGTTAACACATTATTGTTAGATCTGATGCTGGCTTGTTAGTTAAGCATTTGCAGTTTCCTGCAGGGGTGTTTGATTCATGGAAGTTTGGTGTTATAGAAAGTATCAATATTCGGTATTATATCATTGTTCAGAGATAATCAAGGATAAGTACTGTTAATATTTCAATGATTAAAAAATTGGATCAACATGAATCGCTCATTCACTTGGACGATTTTTCAGCTAAATTCTGATAGAGCAGAATAGGGACTTGTAAAAATATTGGTGCTTTGATTTCTGAAGGCTGTGTTAAGAATAGTAGACTGGCTGCAATGTTGGCATGCTTGTATGCTCATTAGAACTCATGTTACTTTTTGAGGCCATAAGGTTGTGCACCATCAAACTAGCATGGCTTAAGGCAATCATCCGGTCCCACACTCCCGCCTCAGAGAACAAATAGCCTCTAAGCACTGTGGTTGACTGTTTGTATTATCATCCCATGGAATTTTGTGTTTGTTGAACTTGTTGTATTTGTAAGTATTAAACCGGCTACATCCTTGTAAACTGACCTGTCTGTGATTTTCTTTAGGATTATTGTGGCCATGGTGATAGCCTTTGAGAGCCTCATCTCTTGGTCAGTACAATTATCCTGGTTTTTATCTTTCTATTTGCATTTCACATCTTGTTTATGCAGCTCTTATGTGCCCATTCCAGGTTGCCCATGTATGGAGAAATGAAGCTTGCTTTCTTTGTTTACCTGTGGTACCCCAAAACAAAGGTAAGAACGTATGTTTATTGCAGCTCTGCTTTGGAATATCCCTCTTCCGGTTAAAAATGGCATATAATTTCATGAACTAGACATACAAAACGGGTGTTAATTCCCCAGAATTTTAGTATCTAGGTTATATTCCACCCTGAGACAGTCATACGGCGGCTGTTTCGCTGACGAGGATCCATTCCAGGGTGGTTTTTTTCCCATCTCTGTAATCGTACCACCATTTTTCTTGTCCATGAGAGATAAGTCAAAGGCCAGTGATGTGGCTATAAATGTACTAAGTCACTTTCTTTCTCATTACTAAAACGGGGATGTGTCTGCCACCAGCAACTATGAGTTGGGTCTCTGCAGCACACACCCTCGAGGAACTGTCTCCATGTGCCTTGTGCACAACATTCCTATTTGGGGTTTCTCTAAATGAAATGAGCGAGTGCTTGCCTTTTTCGTAAAAAAGGTGTATATGTAGTATACCTGGTTTTGCAAGTTTGGGTGTGTAATCGCTAGTGTTGTCGTTCTGGGGTTCAGTAGCGTCTTTTGCAATGTACTTTTAGAGGGGGAGGGGTGAAATGGGATGTTGGCTTTAGCCCAAGGATTGATCACACGGAAACAATATGAATGATCGGAAACTCTTGCATTCTTTTCATGTATTTCTTTGTCTCAAACGTCACAATACAAGGCACCATATGTGGGCATATTATATACTCAAACTCACACTAGACCTATGACAATATGACTCGAACTAGAGGTGTAAACACATGCCCAGCATCTTAACTGAAACTTACCTATTCAAGAAACCTACATAGACTCTTAGATTTAACTGCAAGGTTACCATGGGTCTTATTCTGCTTTTTAATTTTCTGAAGTGCATGTAAGTAACAACTGACATCTGCTTCGATACAATTATTTCTGTAGGGCAGTGATGTTGTATATGACACCTTTCTTCGGCCCATTGTGATGCAATATGAACCAAACATCGAGCACAGGTTACTGCATCTTAGAGCGAAGTCTGGGCAGTTACTTAACTTCTATGTTAAGAACTTCGCCGACAAAGGGACAGCCTTCTTCATGGACGTCTTGCGCTATGTTGTTTCTGACAAGGCTGAAGGATCCAATCTAGAGGTAATGACATTCCACCGTCAATGTGACATGCACTTTGTTAAGTTTCAATTCCTCCACGTGATCCGTGCTTGCTGAATTTTATGCATGAGATAGTCAAGGGGCACATAGGTTAACAAATGCATATCCACTTTTGACCAGTGAGTTCGTTTGCTAAATAATTTGACCATGTACTTGCTGTCATACAAATTGGTATGCTCTCTATTTTAAGTTCATCTCCTATGTGTTATAGTCTGAAGAACTTGTGATCAGTTAACTATTCATACACCAGAGTTTATCAATTTTAACAGAGAAATCATGACTATCAGGTCTTAAAGTCCACTCTACTAATTTTTTTATTCAGGAAATATGTAGTAGTTCTAGTCATGTGGGGATACACTCGCAAGCAAAGTAACCCAGTTAAAGAACTATATCTATCTACTAACAAAACAATTCGGCCAGTAACTATTTTCGTTTATCCTATTGCTAAAGTCCAAGTTACTCAAAATTGATCTCTTCCACTAAGGACTAAGGAGAACGGCTGAAACTCCAATGCAACTAGTCACTGGATGCTACCAAGTTTTCTGTTTTTACTATAAATATACTGCAACAGATCTCCCACGGCCATGACACCACCTGCCTTTCCATTCTGAAGAAACTCCAACCAGCATCATCCCAAAACAAGAGAGTTCTGAATAAAAGGGCAACCTCCCCAACCCTGCCAAACCACTCCTGCCTTTGTTTCCTTCTCACTACCCCACTTTGATAGTCCGACAGGTGCATTATCCAACCCATCCAAACCAATGACCTGGTCCTTCTCCCCGATCTCAACCAAGGCCATAGGGCCCCTCTGGTTGTCAGCACTCGCCTAGTTTGCTCGGCGCCTGGCCCGCCGGACAGCGACTCCGCAACCGGCTGTACTGTAAACAGGGGAAAACCATTGCCCCGGGCAACGTGGGTATTGTCTGCATAAGAGCCAAAGAGACAACAATGGCCATTTGTTGATTCGTCCGCTTCCACAGACCAAATCTCCTGTCCGATTCCTGTCATGTTACTACCTACATACATTGCCATCTTGCAATGTTGCTCCTCTCTCCATTCTTGCATTGTCCTGATTTCCATGACTGTTTATTTAATTAAATTCTTATTATATTATGTTGTCACCTGTTAAATATCCTCAACATCCTGGTTGTCAACTGTAGAAATCACGTGCAGCAAACATGAATGCATGATGCAAGCGCTACAATGCACTGGAGACAAATTCGAAAACAACTGTATTGACATTAGTTGCCTCTCTTTGTGCTTTTGCATGTGCAGCAGAAGAATAAGAAGTCTGGCTGGAGTCCCTTCGCTACGAAACGGCAGCCACCATCGCCACCGCCACAGCAGGAATCTCCCTTCCACAACCCTGATGCCGCAGTCGTCGCTGAAGTTCTGCGCTCTGCCCTCAACCCCAAACCCCGGCGAGCTCATGATGGCAAGGACTATTATTAGAGGAGACGGATGGAGTTTTACACCAGTTTAAGGAGATGATTATGTACATAGAAATAGAATGATTCAAAAGAAGGGCAAAAAATCAAGTACATAGAAAAAAATCCAGCCACTAACCAATGTGAACAGATATGAATGAAGCATGTTGTAGACTTGTGGCGATAGAAATATATTCTCACTTTCTCCTCGATTTATTTTATTTACATTATTTTCCTCCACATGCTTGTGCTCCGATCATTTTCCTCATTACTGCCTCAATCATAAGCCCATGACGACTAATCAGCTATGTTAGTATGACATTAATCATTTCTCTTCTTGCTATCATTCCCCTGTGTCTAATCCTACCAATTTTTTTACACAAATTACAATGCAAACATAAGCTGGAAAATCCTATGAAAAAATTCTAATCGCACAAAAGAAGGAAGAAGAAAAAACCGAAGGGAATTCAGGTGCAACCAAGAACCGCATGCAGGTGCGCCGGCCGGAGAATTTACGTCCGGAAGAACGCTCCGATGAAGCTGAGGCAGCCGAGCACGAGGCGGCAGAGCGGGCCGCGCCAGCGCCGGCTCCGGCGGGCGGGGTCCTCCCTCGCGGACGGCGTCATCTGCAGGTACGCGTACGCCGCGTGCTTCACCAGCGGGTGCCGTATCATGTGTATGTCCCCGCAGCTGGCGGCGCCGCCGATGGCGCAGGCTCCGGGGGAGCCCCCCGTCGCCGTGTACCGCGGCGACGACAGGATGTCCCGGAGGCTGGTGTACCCGTTCCCGACGCCATCGTCGTCGTGGATAGGGATCTCGATGCCCGGCGGGGGGCACGACGGCGCCCGCTTGAGCGGCGTGCGATAGTGCCGCAGCTCGAAGTTCCCCTTGTCGCCGCCGTTGGCCAGCGGCGAGCGCAGCCGGCCGCGGTAGTGGTGCGGCAAAGGCGACGGCGAGTCCCGCGCGGCAGCCAGCGCCGCCGACGGCATAACAGCAGACGACCGATCGGGCCTGCGGCCACGAAGGCTGGTGGTGGGTTGATAAGAATCGAATCAAACAGCTCGAGAGCAAGACGACGACTTGGAACGGGAGAAGGGAGAGAAGCAGAGAGTGGGAAGCAATTCACTGGAGTATATAAATTGGGAAATAGTTGGTCGGAGGCTAATCTGGCCCACATGTCATAGAGCAGGAAAATGTATTAAGGACGTGGAAATGATGGAATTTGTTTGGAGGGAGTGACTGGGCCCAGCACGGCTCGTCAGATCGGCTTGGGGTGGAAGGGGCGTGGGCCCGCGACAATTATTGGATCCACGCCCGCGCGGCCACAGCTAAACGTCGTTCTTCTCCGCTGGTTTTCAGGTGGCTGTAGGCTGTAGCATTATAAATTTGAACTTGAAAATTTCAGCTAAATCTCTTTTTTGAATGTCCATTAGCAAAACTCATCTGGCGCATAATTAATATGACTTTCGGCTTAACCCCACCTAAAAATGTAACTAACCCTCTTTGGAAATTGGCTCAAGAGTATTTCAAAATATGATCTTATTCAAATTAGAGTGGGGGTATGCGTTGTGATTTGGGTCTTATGGAATAACCGAAATGACTTTGTGTTTAACAAATTGAAAAAAAAAAATTTCTTGTAGGTTATTTATATGGTTACCCACTGGATTTGTATGTGGTCCCATCTCCAACAAGAGGAGCAGCGGGAGGCGATGGATTTTGGGTGCAACCGTTCGGAGATGATAGTTTAGGATTTATTCAGCCGATGCGGTTGGCAAATGCATAAGTGCATGTTTGGATGTATGAATTGGGGCTTGGAATTGACATTTAGAATTTAGAGGCCTGAATTCTGCTGTTTGGATGGCCATGGAATTTGAGTGTGGAAACTGGCCGAAATTCCGAGCCAAATCCACCATGTGTTATTTCGGCCTTGCATATTTCCGAGCTATCCCGCTCCTAATTGGCCGGAATTGTAAAAACTTTAAAAAATATAAAAAACTATAGAAAATTCAAAAACTTTAAAAACTTTAATAAAATCAAAAAATGTGAAAAAATTCAAAACTTTAAAAATAGAAAAATTAAATAATAGGAAACGTAAAAAAAGTTCTAATAAAAATCCAAAATAAAAACCCAGAAAAATTATAAAATAAAAAACAAAAAATTATAAAATAAAAAACTTCCAAAAATTCAAGAAATTTGAAAATAGTACAAATATCAAAGTTTAATAAAATTTAAATAAAAAATAAAATTTTGGAAATATAAAGTGAGAAAAACCCTAACCCTAGATCGAAATTCAATTCCATGTTTTGTACATCCAAACATGATTTGGAATTAGATGCTATTCTTTGATTCCAACAAGAATTTCCATGCACATCCAAACAACGAAATTGGAAATGGAGGTCATTTTCTTTCCATCTTAGATTTGGAATTTTTAGTCCAATTCATTTCCGAGCAAAAATTCCTACATCCAAACAGACCCTAAGAGAATTTGCCCCTAAATGTATCATCCATTTTGTATTATCTTTCGTTGGCTCATTCATGTGGCCACTTTGTGCGACCCGTGAATTATAAAACTATGATATTTCTGTAGTCTTCGGACTCTAAATAAATTAATAAAGGTTATATGCATCACTTTAATGTAGAGGCTGAGGTTTTCCTATTTCAAAAAAAAATACTCAAATGCCTTGATTAATACTAGTGGCTACCCACCAAGTCACATAATAGCGACATGAATTTTGGAGGAACATATATGTAGCATCCACTGCTCTGTTATTTGGTTGTCCTATATTATAGTATGAATGTAAGTCTAAAAACAACTGAATTTTAAAGAACGGAAATGTGTTGCCATAGTCAAAGTTTCTGAACGCCCAATTTTAAAAAGAGAGAAAACAGTAAAAATAAACAATCATGTTGTTATTGCAAGAGAAATACTTCAAATAAGATGAGGAGCAATCACAACCGCTCTCAAACAATCAATCAGACGGTCAAGATGGATGTGGTGAGGTGACGATGCAGAATTGTGATGGATTATGGATGTGGCCCTTATTTAACCACATTTTACTAATGGCTCATGTCGCAATCACATCAACAACACAACTCATTACACAACGTCTACTTTTCTTGTTCAAGGTAGGCCCCAGGGATGGGACCCGATCAGCATCAATCCAACTCAGCATTCCATACCAGAATCTTGCGTAGTTGCCATTCGCAAAATGCTACTTGCAAACAGCGTGTGAGCACTTCATATTTGAATGACAATATGTCATACTCCACAAATCGAGTTGATGTGCACAAAAGGAAAAACTATGCCAGATCTCGAACCGGAAGACTATTAGGATGCGTTAACCAAAGGGGTGCACAACCGCTCAATGCATAATTTTTTTAGACAAGTAGGATTCGGTTAAAGCACATATAATACATGTGCTAAGAATAAGAGAGGTCCATGTGCGGAAATACACAACGGAACATGGGTCCTGTTGAACCCCTTTTTTGGAAAGCAAAAAATGCTAATTCAAAGTTCAAAAAAAATCTCCAAAAGTCCTTTGCTGTAAACCGCACACCACTCTGCGGTATGACTTTTGTCCCAGATGATCAAAAATCACAAATTCAAACTGCATATTTAAAATAAAACATTGGCGCCAGATTTTCTTACTTGTTCTTCGATAATTTACAATTAGATTGATCCAAAAAGGGAACTAAACCTTATACTGTAGCTAATTCCTCAACCCTAATAGCTAGCCTGAGGTACATCACCTAGACTTGCAGGGTTGTCGCGGCGGCACCGGCGGCTTCACTCCGGGACATCGTTGTCGACTTGTCGTTAGAGTAGTCGTGAATGACGAAGCCCCGATGCCAGGCCTCAGTCGACCTGGATTGGCGTTTTGCATTGGCCAGCTGTCACACCTCCTCCATGGCCTTGTCACGGCGGCGCGTGGCGCGGTCCCACGCATCATTAGAAATCTGCAGGTATAGGCTCTCCTGCTCCGCGTTGGTGAGCAACATCATAGTCGGAGTTGTTGGAGTCAGAGTCCTTGAAGTTAGATTCCTCGAATGGGTGCGGGAGGCGGCGGGAGCTGCACACGCAGCGCCGGAGGTGGCCCTCGAGCTTCCTGCCTTGTCGTCGCACGTGAAAGGATCCCTGCCCACGCGGGACGTGGGATTGCACCAAGAGAGGGCTCCTCGGTATCCAGCCTACTCAGATATGCGAGCCCAATGCTTGGGAGAGGTCTCACCGCGTCGCCTCGCCAACGGCGAAGCTCCACTGCGCGGCGAGGGGCCACGCCACACGACATAAGTGGTTGGACGCATTTGGGTGGCCGATAGATCAGGCGTGCGTGTGTTGGGATCCATCTATAATGTTCCGGTGTCGACCGGAATCGATGACGGTGGGTCGGGGATGTGGAAGGGTACATGGGTGAACTGTCAATGTAGTTTACGACATTTCACCCCTGACTGCCTTCTAGAAAATACAAGATTATGTTATGAAAAAAAAAGTTTAAAGACCTCAAAGATTTGCTCATTTTTTAGATTTTATTTTGTAATTACTGGAGATAGCTTATGTATCACTACCTTATACTATTTACTTCTATAAAGGTATTGATTATAAAAAACATGGATTATTAGTCAGTTTTCTTGAAAAGAATTATTTCATGTAATGCTTCTGAGTTTTAGTTTTCAGCACAATTTCTCAAATTTATATTTTCCAAATTTTCAAATATTGGTTCTTACAAAATATTCAAGGTTTGGCCAAACCTTGTGACTTTTTCCATTTTTTTTCCCTAAAATATACTCCCTTCATTCAACCATGTCAAAAAAAATGTTACTCCCTCCGACTACTAATATTTGTCTCTATTATGATGTATCTAGACATTTTTTTGTGCTAGATACTATTAGAGATAGATATTAATGGTCGGAGGGAGTAGTTTTTATGAATTATTTTCTCCTGACTTCCCTTATTGGTCTGTTTTTTAGTCTAGCTGCTTTGAGGTTTCTTTTATTTTTATTTGTGGCTGTTAAACTTGCAATTAACTTTGTGTTGACGTTTTTCCTAAACAAATGTGTTGACGTTCTTCGATATGCGGTTTAGACTGGCCGTTTGGGCCGTAGATTCCCTAAAACCAAAATTGTCCTTGGGGCGAACAAAATCGTAGTCAAAGCAATAATCGAGAAAATAAATACTCCCTCCAATTAAAAAAAGTTGTCGAATATTTTCATATAACTTAGTAGAAAGTTACGCTAGCTCACCGATAATATTTTCTGATCGAAGAAAGGGAGTATTTTTTTATACGCATCCTCAATAAAGAAATGTTGACAGAACTTGTCTCATGTTTTGTCAGTGTTTGTTTGCCAGCAATGCGAGCCCCAAGAATGGATACTCCTACTACGGTTCCATCAGAACATACTAGTATAATAGTCAGCCATGTGGATGAAAAGAAGAATTGGATTTGCCAAGAGGCAGCAAAGTGCGTTCTCAGAGAATTGACTTTCCATCGGATATAACCTGGAAAGGTTTTGTCCCCTGCAGCTGGTCGGTGACAATGAAGAAAGGAGACCGCACAGCGCAACACGAGTCCTCTCTTTCCCTCTAAACCACACCCCTATGCATGGCTACCATCTTGCCATTGTACTGCTTGATTCGAACCTGCACGCCGCGACATATGCTCACGGTCCTCTTTGGATTACGCAGAAAATGTAGAACTAGAATTGAGATGGAAGGGGATCCCGCCAAAGTCCCATTTCTAGTTTATTTTATGATTTTTACTCTCTTCGATCCATAATAAATGTTGGTAAATTTGTACTGACTTAGTATATATTTTGTATTAAGTCATCAACACTTCTTATAAATCGGCGGAGTAGTATAAAATTTGATCTTAATATTTAAACTAGAAAACACAAGATGAACTAAAAGTGTTTTCTTTTGTGAAAATCCCCCTGGACAGCTTAAACTAAAATATGTTACCTGTTAAATTAATAACTGGAAACAAAACATAAGGACTTGCAACAAGGTTTTTTGGACTTCTGCAAAATTCTAAAACGAGATCCTTAAGGTTTAGACACAGTAAGTGATTTGGGAAATGGTCAAACCCATGAGGCCATGAAAGGTCTGACCACACCCCCCCCCCCCTCCCTCCCCCATCCCCATGTGGCACCTATCTCATGCGACGCTAGGGGAAATCCTAGCGCCATCTCCTCCGACCCGCCCCGCTTTGCTTCCATGCCGCCACTGCTCCCAGCATCCACTATGGTGGCGTTGGTGGATTCTTCTACTAGAAACAGGGGGGACATCTCGGCTGGGAGCGCCAGAGCACGGCTTGACGGCACGATCATCATGGCGTTCATATATAGCGTTCTTGTGCACTGGTCGGGCTGGGTGGTGCATTGTGTCGTTGACTCGACGTGGGCCTTGATGGTGGCGACCGCGTCAGTCTTTGTCGAATGGGAGCATGGTGGCAGCATGCATGACGCCCTCAAGAGATCAAGAACAGGGGCAATTGTCATGGTTCATGGACAACACCGCTCGGATATGGTCATCTTGACAACGCGGCAGACAGATCTTGAGATGGTGATGGCCTTTGGCTCTACACCTCTTCTGAAGTTGGCAGTGGTATGGGACGCCATCTCCTTGGACCAAGGAGCTTTCTGTAGCCAGCAACTCTATAGGACACCCCCTCTACCTCTAGAACGGGTTCCATCCATTTTGGTGGTGATATGTGAGGCGTCTTGTGCGGAGTAGTCATGCCAAACATGTTGTTGGTGTCAATGGGAAGATGTCCCTTTGTTGCCACATGAGGTGGCTCAAAGATGGTGCAACAATGATTGGAAGTTTGGCAGTATGAGATGTTTCCTCCTTCTAGCATCTCCTCCAGCCATATTAGGCTTTTGAGATGTCGCCATCCGGTAGCGGGATTGACCGCGGTGACAACTTTGCCAACAAGTATGTGCACACTCCCTAGAAACAGAAAATGCCGACATGCCTACGATGTGCCCTTGTTGAAGGTGTTAGCTCGAAGATCATGTTTTAGATGAAAATCTCAAGGTCGATGAAAGGACACGGATGTCGCCTAGAGGGGGTGAATAGGCGAATTAAACTTTTTCGAAAGGCTTGTACAAATGCGGAAATAAACTAATGTTTAATTTGTCAAGCTTACAAAACCTAAATAGACTAGGCTCACCTATGTGTACCAACAACTTATACAAAGCAAGACAAGTAGCAAGGTGATAGCAAGATATATAACTTCAAGCACGATGGCTATCACAAATGTAAAGTGCATAAGTAGTGGAGCTCGGATAAGAGTTACCGGGGCATGAAGGAGACGAAGATGTATCCCAAAGTTCACTTCCAAAGGAAGCTAGTCTCCGTTGGAGAGGTGTGGTGGCTTAATGCACTCCGAACGCCACAAAGGCCTCACCTTGAGATGTGGTAGCACAATGCTCACCAAATGCCATAAAGGCTCACCTCAAGATGCGGAGGCACGCTACACACCAAATGCCACAAAGGCTCACCTTATTCTCCTCGCGCTCTCGCACAAAGCAAGATGCCATGATCCACTATGGGACACTTGAGGGCGGTCACCGAACCCGTACAAGCTTGGGGCAATCTCCACGACTTAATTGGAGGCTCCCAAGAATCGCCACAAAGACACCATAAAGGTTGGAGAATCTCCACAACTTAATTGGAGGCCCCAAGTATATGCCACAAAGGCCACTAAGCCGTCTAGAGTTCCAAGAACCCAAGAGTAATAAGCTCACAACTTCCACTTGCCCAAATCTCCGAGGAGAACTCAAACCGATGCACCAAATGCAATGGCAAGAGCACACGAAGTGCTCAAATCCTTCTCTCCCAAATCCTACCAAAGCAACAAATGCTATGGAGGGATATGAGAGGAAGAACAAGAAGGAAATCCACAAAGAATTCCAAGATCTAGATACAAAAGGTTTCCCCCACTTAGAGGAGATTTTGATTGGTGGAAAGATAGATCTAGATCTCCTCTCTTTTTTCCCTCAAGAAGATGAAAGAATCATTGGAGGGATTGAGAGATAACAAGCTTGAGAAGGTCAACAATGGAGGAGAAAACTTGCAAGAATGGTTAGGGATCCATTGGGGAAGAAGGGTCCCTTAAATAGGTCCCCCAAAATCCAACTGTTATGTCCAGAATTCGTCCGGACCGGAGTCTCCGCCCTTGGGCCGGAGTCTCTGATGCCCCGGGGTCATTCAGGAGCCTTAGATTGGACGAATCAGATGCCAGGCTGGAGTTGGTCCAGAGACTTTGCGTCTTGGGATGGAGACTCCGGCCACCCAAAAACTGGCAGCAACACCAACACGAAAACGACAATAACTTGAGCATCCGGACTCCGTTTTTAATGATCTTGGGCTCGTTGGAATCACAACAACAAGCTCTACAAGTATATGCATAGAAACATAATAGTACAATAAGGGAGGATAAAACCAAATGATGAAAGGTTTGACCTATCTATAAGAGATGAACCGGCAAAACCATCAACATCAAAAACTCAATAAGAATTTCATCCAAAATCTGTTTTTGATGAGTTAGAGCTTGTCATGGAAATTACCACAAGCTCTAAAACCTCACATGGACAAAAGCCAAATAAGAACCAAGAAAGATGATGCCAAATATGCAAAGGTTTGAGCTCTCTTCGAATGATGCGATTAAGTTACTCACTCGAGAGCCCCTCTTGATAGTACGGCTGTAAGGGTATTTTACCCTTAACCTTTATTTTGATTAACAATGACACACGAGCTAGTGATGATCTGATGTATCTTGCTAGCTTTATTTGCAGGTTTTAGTTCGCCATGTTTGATGGAAGGAGTTGTGAGACCCCCCATTTGTTTCGAAGAGACGGTAGTTCCTTTGTTACTTTATTTACCTTTTGAGTATAGGAACTCCGCACTATTAAGAGGGGTAATCTCGATGAACTCAGTGGGAAGGTGGCCTATTTTCTTTTTCATATCCTACCACCCATAATTGCCAAACACTTCGCCAAAAGTTCGCAGGAAGAAAGGTCTGTTTTAAAGCAGTTTTCCTGAGCCGGTATTAGTGGCCGGCTGCGCCGGGCCCTGCGCTGGCCAGCCCGGTACAGCCACCGGGCCCCAACCGGAATCCTGTTCTGGTGGGGGTCCCGGTTATGGCCCGGCGTAAAAGCCGACCACCCCGGCGTGGGCCCCGGTGTGCCAGGCGTTGCACCGGCCGGTCCGGTACAGGCACCGGGCCCCTACCGGTTTGGCGTTCTGGTGGGGGTTCCGGTCGTCCTGGCTCAGCGTAAAAGCCGGCTCACCCGGCGTGCACTCCGGCACCACCCTCGCCCTCGCCAGCCTGCCCGGTGCAGATCCGGTGTCGCCGGACATTCCGGTGCAGATCCGGTTTTGCCGGGCTGTGCGCCGGCTGGTCCGGCACAGAGGCCGGCGGCGCCGACTTTGCACCGGCTGGTCGCAGGATCTTTGCTTCAAACGGCTCTTTCTCCCCCCGGACTATAAATACCCCTTCACCTACCTTGGAGAGGATAAGGTTGCCATTCAAATCATATCTTTGCCTTCTCTCTCTCTCCTCCATTAAAGAGCACTCAAAGCTTGAGGATCTCCCATTCTACCCACTCAACTCCAAATCCCTTTGGTAGAAAGATTGAGGAGACCCCGATCTATGTTTCCACCAAGCCAAATTTCATTCCCCCTTGTGTTCATCGAGTATTGCTTGTTACTCTTGGGTTTGTGGGAAACTCTAGGCGGCTAGGGTCGCCCGGAGGCATTCGGCTTGTGATTCGCCCCGTGGAAAGTTTGTGAGGGTTTGGAGACCACCCTAAGGTCTACCACGAGTGATTGGGCTCCTACTTCGTGGAGGAGGCTCAAGGAGAAGAAGGTGAGCCTTCGTGGCGTTTGAGTACCCTTCGTGGAGATTCACACCTTTCCAACGGTGACTAGCTCTCCCCCAAGAGAGTGAACATCGGGATATATCTTCGTCTCCGCGTGCCTCGGTTATTTCTATCCGAGTCCCTTTACTTGTGCTTTACCTTTGTGATAGCCTTCGAGCTTGAAGTACTTTGCATTGCATCATATAGGTTGCTCACCTAGTTGTTAGGCTCACACTTATATTCCGCAAAGCCTAAAACTAGTGAAAAGAGAAGTAAAATTTATAGAAACCTATTCACCCCCCCCCCCTCCCCCTCTAGGTTAGACCATCCATCCTTTCAACGGCTAACAATCCTATAATCCGGTCTCCAAACTAACACACGAGACCAGTAGAAGAGAAAACCTATCAAGAACAAACATTTGCCTTGTGTATTTCACTTGAGCTTAATGAAGACGATCTTCTCCACCTTAAGATGGAATTCCTTTCTTGAATGCGCTAGCTTGAAGAAGTCTTGTGGATTGCTCCCCCATAAATAAATATGGGAAAGACTCTCTTAGGAATATCTTCACATAGCCGTTACCACCAAATAGAATACATGCATCAAGCATATAATCTCCTTGATATGGCTCATCTTGAACTTGACTTCACATCCATGAAGACGATCACCACTTAATATTATCCTTGCCTAAGATCACAAGATCCCACTCGATACATTATGTATGCTTTGAGAGTTGATAAAAATGAATCCCATCTTTGCACTTTGACTTAATCAACCTTGTATCATTCCTTCTTCCTTCATGATGATGATGTCTTGAAGGTAAACACAAATGTCCACTCAATTATATTCTTCAAGATATAGTTGCAATAAGCTCAATTCTCATATGACCATTCTTCGGATATTCCATTGATTAACACATTGGTCATTACTTAATGTTCTTCATTTGCTC
This sequence comes from Dactylis glomerata, assembly GCA_007115705.1. Taxonomy (NCBI): domain Eukaryota; kingdom Viridiplantae; phylum Streptophyta; class Magnoliopsida; order Poales; family Poaceae; genus Dactylis; species Dactylis glomerata. Next base: position 184,958 of record QXEO01000538.1, on the reverse strand, counting down.
CTTCTTACAACCTTAAAGCCAACATATGGTTCAAACATTGTCTACGGACATGTCCTATAAATATAACTCAATGCAAACATTAGTCCATAGAAATTGTCATTAATTACCAAAATCGCACATGGGGGCTCCATGCTCTTTCAGTCGGCCTACGCCTGGATACATCATCATTGGTGCACGCGTATGAACCCTTCAGTGCCTAGGAGTTCTGGTTAGTGGAGTTCTCATAGCGAGGTAGACGGCCTTGGTTTTTTCTTTTTCTGGTCGACTTGTTCGACATTGTTGCATGGCTTTGCTTGACATATTTAAATAATGAATAATATGTGGCTATATGCATTAATCAATGCGGAGGCTGGGATATTTCCTCGTTTTCAAAAGAATAAGTGACTGAGTAATACCATCATTTGCTCGCTGTTTCTGGAAAGCCTTTTTCAAAATGACTTATTTGGACATAAAATGAGATGAATGAATCTGGCAAGCAATAGGCGATTGTTTTCTTTCAGGACGGGTAGTAGATGAGTTTGAGGCATCACATAACTTGATGCTCCATGAAAATGAGGTGAAATAGATAAGGCCTGACTCCATGCAAAAAGGGGCGAATTAGATAAGTCCTGACGTGGCACGGACTGCTGATGTGGTGTGCCATCTACGACTACCCCACACAAAGATATTCGCAAGTGACCGCGACCTGTACAGTTATATCAAACTGATGGTCAGTAAGGAAAATTAGTAAACTGATGCCTGATGGGACAAGCAAGAAAAATATCAAATGGAGTAGCTTCTCATGCAAAGTTGCAAGGAGCATGCCGACAATATTATATACAGAGAGATCAGGAGTTCGGGACATGTATGCGTCACAAGAAATCTTCTTCAAGAAAAATACAATAAAAACATCATAACCTATTTGCCAATGACGGGTACCGGGAAGATGAGCAGAGCAGAACAGTGTTCAGTAGGTAGGCTTCCAAGGAGAAGATCACAAGGGAGGCTAGTTTGGACTCTTTTGTACTGGCAGCAGGGTGTTATAATTTAACATTACAATAATCCCGTAAATTTGCAGTAATTTTTCCTTTGTATGTCCTTTGATAAATAGGATTAGGATCGGTAGAAATTTTTCTCGAGGAAAGCATTGCACTATGTTCTGGAGGGAAATTTTTAGCCACTTAAAACCTCATGTTACAGTTCTTTAGTTTTTCTTGTGATTCACTCCTTGATGAAAATTCTTATAGGCTCCAAACTTGTCGGATTTAACTGGACATAGACACTTTAATCCTACGGTTTTTCCATTCCCGTGTTTTGTGAATTCTGTGAATAAAGAGGCTTTAAAAGGGAAACATAAAGATAGGTTTGACAAACAAATGAAACAAATAACTCGATGAAAGAAAAGCATATCAAAACACTCTAGTTCGACATGCCACATGCATAGTAAGCAACCTTCATCTGTCCATGCCAAGACGATTTAACACACCACGAAATATAGGTACTATCAAATGCTAACGGTTTCTGTTACAACTGCATCAACTTCTAGTCTTTTTCTTAGTGCTACTTGAAATAATTTAAGTCGCAGAGCCTGCTGCGCCTATACATTTTTCTACTAGTCCTAATGTTGTGAGCTACAACATGCAGCATACAAGGTAGACCTGAAAATGATCAGGTTGTCAGTACAGATCTGAAAATGCTCAGATTATTGGCAACTGACATAGAGGCTTGATCCGGAGAGCTACTGACATGGCACTAGATTGCCATCTGTATGTACATCACAGCCACCCCCTGAAACCTCTGCTCCTCAGGTCTCTGCTGGGGGTTAATCAGCCATTGATAGCCCGTGGCAAGAAACAGATGATTCTTGCCACAGATGTGAATGGTACTTGTCACCATACTTCAGGTTTTTTCAGCTTATGCATGAGGGCGGTTGATCCTGCTGCCGAGGTGTGGTAACTTCCAGGAAATCCTCGGCATTGATATCGATTCCTTCCCACTCCACGTCTGCTGTATTTGAGTTAAGGGGATGGTTTCACATGGTAACATGCATGGTGCGCTATACTAAAGTGCATCACAAAAAATGTAAGGGTGATAATAGACTGTTAAAAAGAGGATACGTGCTGTCTTCCACATGTCAGTAATGCTGACCCCTGTGTCTGATAAAAGCCAGTAGTCTGCATCAGTCTGCACAAAAATTGGCTTCTTGTGTTATGGAGTGTTCATGCTAGAAATGTTGGCTAGATAATAGTAAAGATACACCTATAGTACATAAAAGAGCATTCTTTAGTTTCTTTGGAATAAATTTGGATATTCCTGATATTGGTCAAGACATGTTCATCTCTCTATGAGCAGTTGAACTTGACAGATCATCAGTTCTTTACAGGTTAATCTTTCTATCATCAAAGAGCAGGTGGTAGAACAAAAGACTAGGTAGAAGGATATAAAAAAACACTGAGCAGCACATCAAAGTGTGACATAGTGAAGCACAAAGAAGTGAAGTTCGGTAGTGGGTGCAACACATGGTAGTACTATAATTAGAACAGCGTTGCAGCCAGACTGATTTTTAGACGAATATGCTGCGAAAATTTATACACAGAAGTGAACTTACATCAAGTTCAGAAGGGACAATCTTCATCATTCCTCCAATATCGTGTGAACTAGTAGGAGCATCAGGAGGCATTATCAGACCTTCCTGAACATTCAGCTCCATCTCAACATCTTTGTTAGATCCTGCAGCAAGTGGTGTCCTAGGATTCTCTAGATAATCCATGCTCACTGTTTGTGAAGTCCTAGGAGGAGTCTCCATGCCACTCATCTCCTCAAATTGGCTTAAAACAGATAAATAGTGATATCAGATAAATAATGATATCAGTATTCACATTAAGTTAGATCTCCACATTCTGAAGTTGGCGATGCTAGAGATGTAGAAGTAACAGGCACATACCTTACTAGGTACACATCTATCGGACCCATAGTGCTTCTTAGAACAATCCTATATCTCCTTTGAGGATAATCATTCACCTGCACGGGGAGGAAGATGCCTTCATTAGCAAAATGTTACATCCATCTGAAGCTCAAAAGGTAACAAATATTGTTACTACTCACCTCATCGGGGTCTGGGACTTCAAGAGTTGTACCATGAGGTGCTTTTATTGCGATTAGTGTCTGATTCTGCAAATTGCAGCATGGTACTTAGAATTAATGAGATGCATAAAGGTAGTACCAGTCATTTAACAATTATCGCTAGAGTTCAAAAGAAACCTGAAAGCATGGCAAAGACTTGATATCATCTTCCGTAACATAAAGCCACCTGTAGGAAGCGAGGTGCAAGAATACAGTTTACAATTGCATTTTAGTACTAGGCATCTTAATAAGTAACTATATGATGAACATAAATGCCATCTTAGGGTGGAGGGAGCCACTTACTTTTGGTTATTTTCATCTTCAGTGAGCTCTCTTAACTTGTCTCGCATTTCACTGCAGCAACCATTGGGATGCAATGCTTAGTGAAAGAATAACAACAGACGAACTTAAGTAACTAGTCACCAACCTTATTTGTTCGTCTAAGCTGTGCTCCTGCAGTGTGAGGGCTTCAATATCGCCCTGCATATGACAGATATAAAGAATAATTAGTTTTAACAGCCAAGAAACCATTACTTGAGAATATTCATTCCACAATTTACTTTGCATGAGAAGATTATCTGTCAAAACATAGCAAAAGCATGATACCTGTAAAATGGACATGTCATCGCTAACTTCTCCTGGTCGAGAGTCATCGATTCCTCTGCAAAAGGGCATAAATGTAAGTGATAATCATAAAATACAAATAATAGATATGGGCACAGAGGATAATTACTTCCAACGGATATTGTTCTTAAGCTTCTTTTCAATCAGTCCTATTCCTTCAAGGACATTAGTAATGTCATATATACGTCTTTTTTGTACCTGCACAAAAGCAGCACGTATATGTGATTAACAAAAGAAAGGAGTTCTAGAAACAACAAAAAGAGAAAGCAAATACCAACCTCTAGTGTTTCTGCGGCATTATTCAAATCAACCATGCCACCAGGTGCACCTTTTAGCAAGTTCAGGAACTTTTTTGTCAATAGCCCTAAATGAACAACATAAACAAATGATGACCAGTTAACAAGCTAGAGATAAAATGTCATGTCAGTCCAGAAAAACAACAGTCCAAAAATGAGTGCCTCTGCTAACCTAGGGAGCTATCATAGCGGCAGCCACCAACAGGAGTAGCTGGATTGCCCGGAGAACCTGGAAAATAGCATGCAGTTGGATGAACAACTTGGTCCAGGATAAAGATTATAAATGGCTGACTGAATGTGCACCGCTCACCTAAAAACAAAGGGGTCTGAGGACAAGATTTCTGGCCTTTTACAGCCTTAGGCTTGGTGGCCATTTTGGAACCTTTTCCTGAAGGTGGTGTAGGAATTGGGCTGTTTGCCGCGTTAGCATATCCAGGGCTCATCATCCAATCATTTGATTCAGCTACCTCGTTGTCTTCTCTGTTATGTTTCCGCTTTAACTACAAAGAAAAATGACTCTTAGATTTGTGAAGTCATCACGATATCTCAGTACACTTCTGAACGGTGTTCAAAATTGGATATCGCTGAATGAAAATTCTCCAAAACTACTTCAACATGCAGTATTTTGTTATGAACATCAACTTGGGGTCAGGTGTAGAACTTTTCTATCATAGAATGCACAGAAGTCTTACAGCTAAAGCATCATAGGAATTCAAGAGAACCAGCTAGAGGGGAGGGCCATAAAAGAATAGGCTTCAGAATCAAAAAATTAAAATAGAAGTGTGATTGCTACTTATGGATCCTATGGCAGTTACTGGGTGTGAATTGATATACCTGAATTTATACATGTTAATCAGTAGATTAAACAGAAAAGAGTCGAGTCATAACAACTGTCATATACCAGTAATGCATTTTGTCAAGGAATGTAACTGTTTATATCAAGTTCCTATTATCTTTGGAGCTCTTTCAGTACATTGAAATATTCTCTCCGTTTTCAGTGGGAAATTTGGCGAAAGATAGCATAGTTTGCACCTCAGTTATGAGTGGTAGAGCATGGCTTAGCTCTGGGGTTTTCCAGCACGCACAACATGCCCCATAATGCACAAGCATGAGCGAATATGGTCACAAGGAGCAAAATCCAGTAAATTGTCATTTGAGCACCACTTAAATGAGAATTCAACCTGCATGCCTACATAGCCTAAACCATATTTAGTCACCCTAGATCATTCTCCTCAATCCCTAACTCACTTTGCTTGTTTCGCGATGTACAAAAACATCAAGTATATTAGCCGCATTAGGAAGCAATGTTGACATCAGAACCCCTCACCACAGTATAAAATTTAAGCATTGTTTTGTTTAGTATTAACCATGTCGTAAAGTACCAATTATCAGCGCAGGAATGACCAAACCCTCCACCATAGTATATCATCATAGTCTAGTTTGTGTGGTGTTAACTATAGAAGAAAGTTTCTTCTGTAGCAAACTAGTGCGCCCATCAGCAAGCTGCTTCCTGATCTATTATGTACCCATAATTAGAAATCAAGTCAAGCAAATAAAAGGGACGGCGTCCTTCCCATCAAACGTGCCAATTTCCACATAAAATTAGTTCATTTGGATTCCATCCTGGACTCTTTTAGTACAGTAAAATAAACATCCCCATCCACCCCAGCATGGCCGTTCCCAAATCTACATCGACACGCTTCGGCATTGGAACCCCCTCGAGCTACTGCAGCGGTGCAGATGGGCACCTAGCTCATCTCGTCCTAAGCATCCAACTGAAGAACCGAAATAGTCAATTATCAAGAAAAGCTCCTCCACAAGCCCACCCCAACTCACTGGCGTCCTGAGGACGACGGCCTCCGTCATCTCGCCGCCACCGCCACCGGCGTCGGCCGGGCCGAAGTGGTGGTACTCGTCCTGCAGCGACGCGAACGGCTGGTAACGCTGCAGCAGCGCGCGGGCCGCGCCCTCGGTGCTGGTCCCGCCGGCGGCCGCCGCCGCTGCCATGGAGATCCGATGCGGAGAGCGGTGGATGGATCGGGATGGCCGGCGGGGTGGGGGGCGCTTAGGGTTTGGATCTGAGGATTTGGCGGCAGAGGTGGGAGAAAACGAGGGAAAGAGGGGGAGGAAAGGAGGGAAATTGTGGTTTTGGTAGTGGGGGATGAAAGTTATGGTCCGATGAAAGAGAAGATGGGGCACTGTTTTGGAGGACGTGAAGGAAATTGTTAACAGTCTTGCTCCTTTTTACTTCTGAACTTTTTTCGTAATCCTTTTGATTATAAAAAATTATCGGTGAGCTAGTATAATTTTATACTAAGTTATGAAATCATCTAATGATCTTTTTTATCGGAGGGAGTAACATTTCTTTTATTTAGTTTCACAGCTTCAGTTGGTCTAAAATCGTATTTGTGGAAGGACATTTTGATAATGGAGATGTTGTGCCGTAATTTTTTGAAACTATTGAAGTATAAATGTATTGTATAGTCACTTTCATCAAATTGTTCTTTAAATCGTATTGGCTAGAGCATGCAGTTTTACAGAAATAATACGCATATTGGTGTAAATTTTAAGATGGGCGCTAAAATGACAAAACAAATCGTAGGTGGGATTTTAACGGAATCCCGAACGGTTCAGTTTGATTTTGGAATTGTCGAGTGGTTCGTTTTTGAACTCCAACCACGGTACTAATAAGTTTCACAACCGCCCTGCAAAATTTGAGCTCTTGCAACTTTGCAAATTTCCGATAGAGGAAGTGACGCGAGCTAGTTTTGTTTAGAAAAATCTGGTGTGGCGCGCGCGAAGGTCTCAAAAGTTTACCGTGAATGATCTCTCTTTTTTTTTAGCAAATTACCGTGAATGATCTCGGTAATTCGGGGAATCGCGGGCGATAAAAGTGAAGCGTGACCAAACAAAACGTTCGGCCGCGTGGGGCCCGAGATCCGTGGAGAGGTGCGCGCGCTTTTATTTTCCCGCCACGGCGCCTGTGGCCTCTCCCTGACACGCGGGTCGGCAGCTAGCTGGAGCGCGCGCCGGTTCGTGTTTTTGGCGCGGAGCCTCCTGATTGGTTCACGCCAGCGCACGACTCCGATAAATTCGCTCGACATGCTTCCACGGACGGCAAGCTACCAGGAACGTTTTTTTTTTTGAAAATAGCTACCAGGAACGTTCAAATAGCATGACATGTGGGTCCACGTAATAAGCGTGGCGCTTGTCACAGGTGCGAGCGACGGGACGAGCGGTTTAATCTTCTGGCGGGAACCGGGTAGAAAGTGTAGCATTCAGCGGAACAAAAAGGATGCCGCATATATCTGTCCAAAAAAAAAAAGAGAGAGATGCCACATACAGTACATCGTACTGATTAGAGCAATGGATAATGGATATAAATACATGTATGTACAGAGACGCAACGATCAAGTAGATCATGCGTGATGTTTCAAAAAAAAAAGTAGATCATGCGTGAACAGAGCCTTAAGACCTGTGTGGATCGTGGCACAACGAAATAAGACGACCTACTAATCTAGGGTTCTACCCTAGTCGCCACCGTCATCCGCCCGGTTTCTGTTATCTCTCTCGTGGAATTGATGGATCCCTGATTTTTCTGGCTGCCGCTTAGTCGGTGAGAGAGGGTGTAAACCTCGTATATGCGCTTGGTGTTTAGTAAGGGCATCTTCAGCGGTTCGACGCAAACGGATCGTGGTCATCTGAATCAGTCTGATTATGATCGGGGCCAGGAAAACCAGGCTCAACGGCCCGAAGGAAGTTGGCCATGTTATCCGCGGTGACTCATTCATAGCCCAATTTTGGGTTCGAGATGCATCGCCGCATGTCCTCCCTCTTCGCCTCGGGGCCAGTGCGGCATTGACCGTGGTCTCTTTGTCTCATGTGCGCCTTCAATGGCCTGCATTGAACATTGCGCGCTACCGCTTCCAACTCCGTGCCGCCTTCAATGGTCTGTGCTTTGGTCGTTTGCCTCCTGCGCTGCCATCAATGGCATGCATGGCATTGCTGAAGCCGCGTCCTTTTTTCCTTTAAAAGGTGCGGTCGTGGCCAGAGAAGAACGCCATGCCCACCTCCATCTTCTCCCACTTCAGGTCGCTCATGCCTCCCTTTTCCTAGCACCACGACGATGTCATGTTGTTGGCCCTTCAAGAAGATCAAGCCCGACCCCGGGGCCTCATCGTCGAGGAAGAAGGCAAAGTCACCACCATCGAAAAAGCAGCACAACATGCCTTGTACCGGCAGAACCGATTGGTAGGGGTGCACGACGTCCACCACCCCGGCGGGTGGCTCCTTAACACAAGGAGGGTACCGGTCCCTCTGGTGTCGCGCCAAGGGAGGGAGCGGCGCGACAAGATACGCCATTGTAGAGCTATCCTATCGCAGGACCTATTGCGGGACCCGACGTTCGCCATGGACTCGTCGTGGTGGGATCTCTCGGCGTGTGATCCCTGCCCGAGGCGACGTTTGTGAAAGAACATATGGAGCCCCATGTGTGGTTTTGGTAATTAATGACAATCGCTGTAGACTAATGGTTGCATTGATTTATATGTGTAGGACTTTTTCATAGACAATGCTTGAACTATTTGTTAAATTCAAGGTTGTAAGAAGAATAAAATGAAGAAGATTATGTGATGACCAAGATGTTATTCATGGAGTGATCCAAAGATTGTTCATTAGGGAGTTGAGCCTATATCGAGTGTGTCGTGAAGAATAAGACTGGGTGAGCTCTCATGTGTATCTTCAAGACACCGTCGTTATAGAGGAAGAAGAATTGACTCGAGGATTGATCAAGTCAAAGCGCAAGTTCAAGATGAGCAACTAGAGGAGAACATATGCTTGAAGCTTGTCATCTATACTATGGTCATGGATATGTGAATATATGCTTAAAGAGAGTCTCTCCCAGAGTGGATTATGGGGAGCAATCCGCAAGACTTCACCGAGCAAGCTCAATCAAGAAAGGTGGTCCAACTTGAGAAGATTAAGATCGTCATTATCCACCTCAAGTGGAATGCTCACAACAAAGGTATGATATTGATAGGGTTTTTTTCTTACCGGTCTCATGGTTTTAGTTGTGAGACCGGGTTATAGGATCGATAGCCGTACTATCAAGAGGGGCTCTCGAGTGAGTAACTTAACCTTATCGCTCGGAGAGAGCTCAAACCTTTGCATACTTGGCATCATCTTTCTTGGTATTATTTGGCTTTTACCCATGTGAGGTTCTACAGCTTGTGATTATTTCCATGACAAGCTCTAGCTCATCAAAAACGGAAATCGTATGGAACACTTCTTGCGTTTTTGGTGTTTGGAGGTTTTACCGGTTTGTCTTCAAAGAAAGGTCAAACCTTTCATCATTTGGTTTTATCTTCCTTGGTTGGACTATGATGTTCTTTGGCATAAAGATGTAGAGCTTGTTGTTGTGATTCCAATGAGCCCAATATCATCGAAAACAGAGTCCGGATGCTCAATTTATTATCATTTTGTTTTGGTGTTTCCGCCAGTTTCGGAGAGGGCACTTTAGCCGACATAGGACCGGAAATAGCCAGACCAGCGTGAATGGTTGTCTCTCTGTTTTAGTCTAGATTTTTGTCCAGAAATAGCCGGTCCGTCCGGCTTTAGCCGGTCTTAAGGCTGGCTTTAGCCGGTGTAAATGGCTGTAACGGTCAGATTTCATGGGGGGCCTATAAAAGCCCCCCTTCTTCCCCAAAGGCTGGTTGGCTCATTTTTTCCTCTCTCTCTCTCTCTCTCCCACCATTTTTGACCTTGGAAAGCTTGCCCCTCTCTCAATTCCTCCCATAATTCTTGCATATATTTGAGGGAAGGTGAGAGGAGATCTAGATCTATATTTCCACCAATCCACCTCTCCTCTAAGTGAGGGGAACATAGTGGATCTAGTTCGTGGAGTTCTTTGTGGATTTCCTTTGTTCTCCCTCTCATATCTTTCCATAGCATTAGTTGCTTTGGCAGGATTTGGGTGAGAAGGATTTGAGCACTTTGTGTGCTCTTGCCATTGCATTTGGTACATCAGTTTGAGTTCTCCTCAGAGATTCGTGGAAGTGAAAGTAAGAAGCTTGTTACTCTTGGGTTCTTGGAACCCTAGACGGCTTTGTGGCTTTGTGGTGCCTTGGTGGCTATTCTTGGTGCCATGGTACGGATAACTTTCACCTAAGATTAACTAGATCTAACACTGACCTCAACTATAAGATGTTGTGGGGGGGGGGGACTCCAGGGCGGACGGACAGGTCCTGGCGCAACTGCTGCCTTGGGGCCACTTCGTAGTCATCGGTGAGGTCCTGGCACGACTGCTGCTGAGGGAGGGGGGGGGGCTACTTCGGAGTTGACGGAGAGGTCCTGGCGTGACTGCTGCTGGGGGGGGGGGGCTGCTTCGGAGTTGACGGAGAGGTCCTGTCAAGAGGGCCTACACAAAGCCACGGCTCGCACAAATGTCGTGTTCTTCCCTAGTGTTCGGCTTCATCGCGCCGGCTAAAGGGGAATGCACGGTGGCGATAGTTTGGCGGTTGTGCAGATGGGAGAGAGGCGCCGGCGAGAGGTATGTTCGATATGGGGAGAAAATATCTTGTACCAGTTGGATATATAACGACAAAATAAAAAGAGTTAATAACACCGTAGATACATAAACTTGTTCCCTAGGTGCAATTTTCATACACAAAGTTGCAAAACGTGGTACCGTGATACATCAACTTGTAATGCGGACTCATTTTTGTTCCAGTTAGCCTCCGGTGATGACACGTCTGATGACAGGTAGGTTCCCTGTGATTGACGCTTTTGTTGATACACCCCTAAGTTTCCTTGAAACTATAGGCTAGTTCCATGCGCCATCGTTCACAAATCCAAAGCGTTGGAGGCGACCTGGTGCGGCGGCCACCACTGAAATCCGGCGAGGCCTGAGGCCGACCACCGCATCCGGCGAGGCACTGAGCGCCTTCCTCACTGGCCCGTAGGCATGGAGAGAAGGGGCCCATCGCCGCCGAGCGTCGCCTCCCCGGCGTGGCAGCGAGGTCCTCCCGGCGTGGAAGCGAGCTACTCCCCGGCGTGCGGCGAGCTCCTCCCCGACCTGTTCTTGCTCCTCGCCAATGGAGTTGCTGTGATCTGGAAAACGAAGTAGAGTGCGAAGGTGAGAAATTGAACTCAAATTTAGTACCTTTTCAGGTTGCAAGACCCTAGGAAATTAGTTTCAGCTTATCCCTTTGAGTTTGATACCTTTTCAGGTTGCAGGACCCTAGGAAATTAGTTTCAGCTTATCCCTTTGAGTTTGATTTGCAACCGGCAAGTGCCATCACCTGAATCACCATTTAGATGAAATCAGGAAAACAATACATTTATTGTTTAGCTAGCAAACTCTCTGTTAATTGAACATTACAGTCAATCCATGTGTCACGTCAGTGCCTCAATTCTCACTCTTGTTCTGTGAATTGATATTTGTATTCAGTGGAAGAGATGTCGAGAGTCAGTTCTGCGGCATTGACACCTTGGTGGTGTCCATCGCGTACCTGGCACTATTAGTTGTTTGGTTCTATCGGATATGGAGGGCGACGATGCAGCGGCACTAGTTGCGCTTGCCATACTACAACTATATGATTGCGCTGAACGTGGTTTAATGCTATGTGCTTTTATTTGCAGGAGAATCACAGCAATACTTGTGTGACTATAATGTAAAGAAGGATGACGTGGTGATCTTTGGAAAGTAAGAAGAAAATTTGCTGGAGAAAAAATTTCAGTAGCTGGAATGTGTGATCAAGCTAATGAAGAAAATAAAGAAGATAAAGCAGAGCTTACATAGGGAGGAATTAGAGGGACAGACAAGATATGGGTTCTATAATTGTAATTGTAGAAGTAGGCTGTTTATAGTTTTTGGTGCATTGTTTAAGAGGCTTTGTTTCACTTGAGTGAGATATGTAAATGTTCATATGTTTCAAAAACATATATTCGTTGAATGAATAAAAAAGAAAGTTGAGGTGCAATATGTTGGTGCAAATTTGTATTTTATAATTTCAGTTAGCACATATTGAGTACTATTTTGCCAATATTCAGCAAATAATGTGTGAATATTGTGCTAGAATGTACAATAAGCAGGAACAATCCTAAACGATATGTTCATTATGTTAAATGAACAATGTATTCCCGGAATAAACAATAAATAGCGGAATGGCCAACATGTTATATAAATGAAAAGTTTATTGCAGAACTAAGCATTATGTTCCAGGTTTCGATAAAGAGCAAGGCACGTAGCAAGCAGTACCTTGTGAAAACATAAAAGAGCATCTAGTTCAGAAGGTGCTAAATATCTGAGTGAGAAAGGGAGCTGTCAATGTTTTTAACTTCCACACTGACTCACATGTGTGTTTACCTTCATAAGCTCTAACAACAAAAGCGCCAGTCATTCTATTCTTTGATGCTTTAATCATCCATGGACACCCTTCCTGGCAACAAGTATTCACCCTTTTTATTTCTTTCCTAGTTTTTATAATTTTCTTTCTATTCCGTATACTGTATGAATTTAAAGCTGCTCTAAATTCATTCACATGGCCATGCCAACTTTGAACACAAGATTGTCCATATCAACTTGAGGATTAAATGTTCCAAACTTGTACTTCTACTTCTCCTGTTGTTCTTTCCTCAAATTCTAATCTGCATCCTCCAGGGAATCATCATCCTCTAAGTCTTGCACTTGTACTTTTTCATTGTTGTCATTCACCTCTGTGTCCACATTATCCCTAAAAAGGTCATCATCTCCTTCTTCAACTTCAAAATCACTATCCAAAAAATCAGAATCATCACTGTCTTCAACTTCTTCCTGGCAAAACTCCTTTTTGAAATTATCGAAATCATCTTCCACTGACTCACTTGTGGATCCACCTCCAGAAGCATATCTTGTCATATTTTTCTTTGAACAGATTGCAGCTGCCACTTGTTGCCCTCTATTAAGGATCACATCCTCCCTTTGATTCCTTCAAGAAATCTGAGTGATCGACCATCAGACAAAGTGTCGTATGGTTATCTTCAGCTTTGATCATTTGCAATATATCTTCATCTGACTTGATAAGAACTAAACCCTCACAAATGTCCTTCCCTGGCGGGCACCACTAAACATGTAGGTTCTCATCAATTACATAACCCAATTGCTCCAGTATATCTTCAATCCATAGCATAGACCAAGTGTTCTTGTTGCAGTAGTCAATATATTCTACAGTAGGTGAGGCATACTGCAAACCTTCTCCAATACCACAGAAATTACCATTGTGTACCATTGCCACTGAGAAGAAATTGTCAGCACCTCCTACAGAACACAATTAAACAAGGGTTAGCACGCAAATTCAGTAACTTGCCTAAAAATTAACTTAAATGCAAATGCTCTTAAAACTAACTAGTACACTGTAAATGCAGTTAACAATCGACTAGTACACTAATCGTTAATTGAAAGATTTAGCACATATATCCAGTAACTCATCTATAAGTGAGTCTGCACTTCTGGCCAAGGTACTAGTATGCTTATTTGGTTTCTTTCACAAACTGAACGAACTAGCTCTACTACCTTGGCACCTAGCTTTGTTTGCCATTTAATTGCAGAGGTACGGATGAAAGAAAAGCCCAGGAGCCAGCTCATCCAAATATTCAGAGCTGGACTAAATCCCTGCGTACCTCTACTGTGAGGTGACAATGATTATAAGCTGTCATGCATGTTGGTTATATTAGTACAACCTACTGACAGTGAGTCTACAGCTCGTGACTTTGCCATTGGTTAAATGGTTGGCGGATCCTGTTTGCGTAGCGATAACTTCTATACATTTTCTAGTCGCCTCGATGATCTACATTGCTTTATCTCTACAAACATGCTGGAGCTATAGCAAATCACAGAATAAGAAATAGTACTATACTCTACCCAAGTTCACAGCCAGCCATACAAAGTAAACTGAAATTCAGTTTACACGCATGTGCACTAAAATTCAGAGTTCTATACCACAGAAACAGGGGACCGACGAAGTAAGATCTTACTCAAAATTCATTGTCAAACGCGAGATTCCAGACGTACAAGCAGCACAACCAGGCCAAACCTATCCAATCTAAGGCCTAAATCGGTATGGATCATCGAACGGGTGGAGCTACGTATCGGGCGCCATCGACGAAACTCAGCGGCAGCGCTCTCCTCCTCGTCCAGCGGTGTCGGCGTGCGTAGAAACCGGATCACAGAGGCGACAGTTACGGCTTTTGTATCAGTAGCTAGGGAAATCAAAATTGCCAATAAAATGGGGACTCATCTGCAATATGGTGCAAGCAGAATAAACGAGGGCTTATTCTTGGATTTATGATTATGAGGTGTGTTTTTGGAAAATCTTCATGTCATCACATGTCCACCGTGGCACTGTTTCGGACGGGATGTATCAGTCAGTTTTAGACTAACAACTTTATGTACCCCGGTGCCCCAAGTTGAAAGTTTGTGTATGAAAATGCACATCAAAGACAAGTTTATGTATCCCTGGTATTATTAACTCAAATAAAAAGTATTCGTGATGATCGTTACAACAATATAAAGATTGATGTCTTTCCTCATCACTACTACTTTTAAGGGCCAAAACCAGCCTTGACTTCTCCACCATTTCCTCCTCCATCTTACTATTTCCCCATCTCATCGCCGCTGCGTGCGAGACTCCCCCGACGCATCCATGGTTAGCTGGAATGACGGCGAAACCTCTGATGAGTCCGAGCTCGAAGATGTGAGTCACCTCCCCCTACTTTTTCTATGCTTGGGTTGTTAGTATTCCAAATGTGGGATTTCCTTTGCAGATTTGATTGACCTAGGACTTGTTGTCCTTTGTCCTTATGGATGTGTAGTTCACTGACCTAGATTACGCACCGAAGTCCATCCCCGACCCGGATTTCTGCGGGATTGCGGCTGAATCTAAGTGATGATTTGATAAGTGATGTGATGCAATGTTCGCCAATATGAATATGAATCAAACACTAGATAAATACTTTTTTAGGGGACCTTAGCCCCGGGCTCTGTATCAAAATGATGCACGCGCTTTTTTCATTGCAGAGTTATAATTTTTTTTAATATTACTCTTATACTGGTTTAGTTCATGTAGTCAAGTAAACCCACGTACCCTATCTATTTTAAACCATAAGAACCCACTTTTGCTTTAGTTTACAGTTGACACACATTTCTATTTTTTGCAATTTATTAATAAAAAGGTCTACTCTTTAAGCTGAAGGCTCATTGCACGCCAGCAATGGGGAGCGCCGCAATGGAGACAGTGCAGATTCAGCTTGAGGAACATCGAATGGCCAAACTACTAAACTGCCATGAATTGACTATAGGATTAACATGGAGTCCGAAAAGGTGCACCTAATTAGTAGTAGTAGATTTACAAGATAAGATGGATAGTTCCACGTTTTGCTGCAACAAGATGAGCATCTATCTGTTAAAGTGTATAAGTGAATTGCCTAGCCCTTTCCATTAGTTCGGACTTTTGGTTGCGTTGGCTAATGCATGAAGCTTAACATGGTATCAGAGTCCGGGGTCTTAAGTTCGAGTCCTGGTTTTCGCAATTTATTGTAAAATTGCTGGTGCCCCCCCTTTGTGTCCACGTGTTGACTTTCTCTTCTCCCGTTTGTGTCCACGTGTTGACTTTCTCTTCTCCCGTCACACGTGAATGGGGGTGTTGAAGTGTATAAGTGAATTGCCTAGCCCTTTCCATTAGTTCAGACTTTTGGTTGCGTTGGCTAATGCATGAAGCTTAACACTATCGTCTTGCAAAAAACCATCGCGTCCATGCTTATGTGGTAGCCGTTACATGCTCCATTAATCTAGTTCCGCTGAAATGTCCTAATGTGATTGCTGAAACAACAGCCAGATTTCACTCTGAACGAAATAAATCATCAACAAATTATAATAAACTCAACCTTTTCAGATTTTCTCCAAAATGAGAGTTTGATAAACTACCGCGAGCTGCCCTTCATCTACTAGTTCCAGGAAACCTGAAAAATAAATTAAGAAAACAAATATTATGGATGTTGGACTGAACATCGAAAGGAATTATCCTATAGAAAAATGAAAAATCGAGTAAACAGAAGTGATGTTGTAGTCCATCTATCTCACCACCAAAAGTGAAATAAGAAGTGGGTTGGACAACATGTTTAGTTTACAGCACAAATTTACATCTATCATTTGTTTGAAAAGAATAAGCCTCATTTTTAGAAATTATAAATTGTTGATAATATTTGATGAAAAAGGAAAAAGAGGTCATCATTACCACCAGGAAACATAAATCATCCTGACAATGTGAATGGATGACTAATAGTGGATCAAGAAAGAAGCATTAGATAAGAGAATATGTGATAGGTTCCTATGATATATTACCCAGAGATACATAAGCAGGTAGATTGATATTCACTCACCACTTCTAGAGGCAAATAACCAGATCATCCGTCGCTTCCATGCCATCCTTCTTGCCTGAAACAAAGGTTTTCTCGGTCAAGGTACAAGAACTTGAATAACGAAACACAATTCTAAGCCAGATCATCTTGTAGCAAGTATAAATTATGTGTTGCTTATTAGAAATTTGCTGGCAGACAAGACTGATACACAGACCAGGTTATCAAGAATTCAGCACAGCTCACTGCTCACATAGCTTGACACTGGGCAGAGGAACAAAAGTTACTTAGAAGCCTAAAATTGAATGGTCAGTTGGATTAACAAGTGTACAGGAGTCGTTAAGTGAAAGCAACATTCTTAAGGTATCTTGTGAACCAAATTATACAGACGTGGAAATAAAATGTAGTGTAAATTTCAAATTCACAGAAACCAAATAGATGTATGCTTGTTTACACATCATCATCAACAGCAACAGGTCACCAAAGAAGACGGATGCTACCTACTTAAGAGATATATTACGTGCCACACAAGACAGTACTGAGTTTTATGAACATAGTACTTGTGTGAGTAAACATTATTTCGACTTCAGATAAATGTACCACTGGGATCACCTAATCGGAGAAGATTCGACAAATAATGGGAATATGTTATCACCATTCAAGAAATTTATCCATTTGTATTTCTCTACGTTATAATAAGCAAATCACAAAATTCTGTCCAGGGTTCCAAACACAAAATAATTGGAGTAATGCAGCAGTACAGCTGAAATTAAGGAGATTTTAGTAGCAGCTAAAACAAGCAGGTTGATTACCTGCTGTAGGTATCCGGCTAGCTCCAAGCCACGGCGGAAGCACACATGGCACAAGAGAAAAGTAGTCGTCTTGAAGCCGAGAGGCCCCAATCACCTTCCCATTGGACATGTCGACGACGACGACGTGCTCGCCAACCTTGAGATGCACGGCGCTGGCGTTCAGCGGGTCCAGGACTGCAATCTGCGGCGCTGCCGTGTTCTGCTGCACCGGATGACCTCCATCCGCCAGGACCCGCCTGAGCTCCACCTGCTGGTCCTGCGTCCAGCCGCTGGCCTCGTCATCGAGCGCAAACGAGCTGAGTAGGAACGGCCCGCCCGGTGTCAACTCAGCATATCGCAGCCGCCCCTGGCTCACCCCAACGCGACGGTACTTGGCCACCTCCATCATGAACTTGACATTTTCCTCGGCCTTCCTGAAATCTCCACACTCCGAAGATGCACGGGCAGGCAGCACGCTGCCGCTGGGCAGCTCGATGCAGCAGATCTCCGGCCGGTCGCTGAAAGGGTCGACGGAGACGGCGCCCAAGGTCAGGTCGACCCACCACAGCCGGCCGCCAAAGGCAACCGTCTCTTGGTTTACCTGCATCGGGCGCGGAAGAAACGATCGGCGTGGTATGCTGCCCAGCACCGTCTTCCACTCTCCTTCATCCGAGAGAAACCGCTCGACGCCGTGGCCATCGAGGACGAGCTCGGCTACGGCGAACCTGTCAGGGGGCCCGTCCCCGCCATCGGCTTGGGTGAGGAGGCCCATGTGGTTCTGCAGAAGGATAGTCCTGGAGCCAGCAATGTCCGGCAGGCGGAGCATCTGGCCGCTGGCAGGGTTGCAGATGAAGCGGTGGATTTCCGTGTCCTCCGAAACGCAGTTTTTCCACATAGAGTCGGACGTGTTGGTCTTATCCAACTGTTACGCGTACGTTAAGATTCGTGCAAAGGCAGTTTGCAAAAAACAACCTATACATTGTGCATATCTTTCCTATCTAGACACTGAAGGTGTACATGTGCATCTTCTTGATGCCCAGCCGCCCAACTCGCCCGACCAAACTGCATCCCTATCCCGTCCTCTCCCCACTCCCCTCCCATCGTCGTCGAACGAGACAACATGGAGACGGCTGCTGGGCCTCGGTTGCTCGCTGGTGGCGTCCTCGTATCTCCCCAATCCCCTCCCATCGTCGCTGAACGAGACAGCATGTAGACAGCTGCTGGGCCTCGGTGGCTCGCCGGCGGCGTCCCCGTCCCCGTCCCCGTCCTCTCCCCAATCCCCTCCCCATCCTCGGTGGCTCGCCGGCGGAGTCGGGCATAGAACCATGCCGACAGACGGATCTGGTCGACAGGCATGGCATCATTTATATTTTCTTTGATCTTGATCTGGTTTCTCTCTCCTGTTCTTTGATTTCTCCCCTTCAGATTTTTTGATCCAGATCCATGATTTTTTCCTCTAATTTTGCTTGCGAATCATCTGTGGTTTTTCCTTGTTTACCTTCATGAATGGAACAAAATCAAACCGATTTGGTGTACAATCAACTAATGTACAGAACTTATGTACGCATGATCCTGATTGTATCTAATTGATTTGTTCCTTCTTCCTAATTGTTTGTCATCTAGCAAAAGTTGATTCCTTCAAGTCTAATCAGAACAATTATGTATACTAATACAATGCGTGTTGAAGAAAACTGAAACAAATATAATTCCATTGACCAGAACGAAAATATAGAAAGACACACGGGGCTATGTTCTGCAAAAAGGAAGGACCAACAGTTTACAAATGAATTTAGTGTAGGGTCTTTTTTGCAATGCGTGAAAGCTGTTGCACGAATCTCAAAGCATTTCTAGATGCTCGGGATAAGCCCAAGACGTCCATAGCTATGTGGACTTTGTTTATCGGTGTCCTCCGACAGATCCCAGGAGGTGCAGGGCGCCTCCGCTCGGAAATCCAAGTAGTTGAGGAGGAGGTGGCCGTCGCCGCTGGCCGCGCGAACGTCGCCGCCGAGGATTTGGACGACGTTGCTGTCAGGGGCGGGGCGTTCCCTGGGGCTGAGGAGGTGCGCCGGGGCGGAGATGGTCGAGACGCCCGGAGGAGCGACGGGGCGGAAGCACGCGCCCGGGGCTGACGACGATCTGTTGACCGGCGACGAGTAGTCGATGATGGCCCATGGTGGGTGCGAGGAGGCGGCGGTGGAGAGGGAGCGGCGGAGGTTGCTGGAGACGGCGACGGAGAGGCGCCGGAGGGACATGGCTCTGGTCTTTGCGATTGGTTGATGGACTAGTGGCCGTCTAGTTTGGCTGCACTACTACAGTACAGTATGTACTCCTGTCGCAAGCTGTGCAGCACGCGGTAGACGCAGGCCTGCCTGACAAAGGCAAAGACGTTGCGTACGCGTAGACCAAAAAGTAAATTTGAATTAAACCCTCACTGATTTCGAATTCAAAAACAGAATCTACAAGCTTTTTGCCAAAAGAAAAACAGACAACATGTTCATGTCCTACGTTCGACATGGGCATATCCACAGGGCAAACAAAAGCAACCACCAAGGTAAAAAGTATACATCAACCAAAACCCAGATTTTTTTTTGCAGATTTCACAAAGCTTGGAACCTCACAAATGGAGTAGTATCTACTCCCTTTGTTCGGAAATATAAGATGTTTTAGTTTTGTGAAGTGAGTGTATCTAGACTTCTTTTAGTGCATAGATTCGAGTAAATCTATACACTAAAACATGTCTAGATACACTCACTTCACAAAGCTAAAACATCTTATATTTCTAAACGGATGGAGTATACATATTTCACAGGGATTGGGAACATTTCTAAACAGAACTTTGCATCACATCATAAACCCGGAATGTAGTATACCACAGTCTACACTTAGATAAATTCTACAATGCCACAAACATGTTATGTATAATTTCCTATAATAGAAAAGGTTCTATAACCTTATAAAGTTCAATACAGAATAAGACAAGATGAATAAAAACATATTCAGTACTGAGTCCGCTGAAACAGCCCATAAAAACTTGATCTTTATGCGTTCATAACTAACTTTGATTTCCATATTAGTTATATATAATTGTATACTAATTATTCATAATAACCACTACAACTACTACTGTTCCCTTGTTCTGCTTGCACTCAGGGCATGTACAACGCGTTGCCCCAACCTACTGCCCCGCAAAGCCAGCTAGGTTCGGATGCCACGGTGGCTGTACTACCGCTGTCCTGCACATGACAGGTGATTCCTGCAGAGGAGGCGCTTCCTTGGGCGAAAAGGTGAGAAAAAGCGGAAAAGGCGGGAGGTCAGGTCGCATGCATGTATGAGAGAGAGGTCATGTGGGTCCCATAGGCTACTGCTTTCATTGGGTGAAAACTGCACAATACGATAGCTTCATCACTACGAGCCTATGTGGATGGGATGAAGCAATCGCTAGGTACTTCCTCCATTGCACATGCCCTCATCATCAACTTAACTGGCAATGTTTGTAGACATGTGTCACCACAAGTCCAGTAAGAGCATAAGCAATGGGGGCAGTGGTATGCTACTTGTTATATGTTGATCCAAATTCTATAAAAAGGCTAACGACGGAGCGAAGCGAGGACCGTCACCGGGAGGCTTGTTATATGCTACTTGTTATATGGATCATTGCTACCGCCTATATATACTCCTTGTAAGCCGCCGGCTAGGGTTAGATCGCATCATTAGGGTTACCCACGACGTTTATAAACACTCTAGATATAGTGAAGTTTTGCTGGCTGGCGCCTGCTACTCGTGTGATGATGGCGCCAGAAAAGAGCTGTGGCGTGTAGTTGACGTGGGAGCAGTAAGTCCTTGTGTGTGGTGATGACCAGCTGATACGTCTCAAACGTATCTATAATTTTTGATGCTCCATGCTTGTTCTTACACCATTTGCCTATTGTTTCGTTACACTTAGTGGCATTTTTATGCATTTTCCGGAACTAACCTATTAACGAAGTGCCACAGTGCAAGTTTCATGTTTTCTGCTGTTTTTGTGTTTCAGAAGTGATACACAGGAAATATTCTCGGAATTGGACGAAACAAGTTCCTGAAGTCTTATTTTACCCGGAAGCTTCCAGACATCCGAAGAAGTGTCGGAGGGGGGCCACCAGGGCCCCACACAAGGGGGCGGCGCGGCCTGGCCCCTGGCCGTGCCACCCCTGTGTGAGAGCCCCTGGCTCCACCTCTGACATCGCCCCTTCGCCTATAAGTACCCCCCGACGAGAAAAACCTAAGTGCCCGATCAGTTTTCCAGAATACATCGCGATCCGCCGCCGCCGTCGACCCGAAGATCGGGAGGGTCCAGAAGCTCTTCCCGGCACCCTGCCGGAGAGGGGAATCGCCACCGAAGGTCTTCTTCATCGCCATGCTTGCCTCCGGAGCGATGAGTGAGTAGTCTACCTTGGACTATGGGTCCATAGCAGTAGCTAGATGGTTGTCTTCTCCACCATGTGCTTCATGTTTAGATCTCATGAGCTGCCCTACATGATTGAGATCACCGTTATGTAATTCTATGATGTTGGTTTGTTGGGATCCGATGAATATTGGTGTTTATGATTAAGTTGCTGTACTGAATTATATCTTTTGTTATCTCTATGTTGTTTATGATCTTGCATGCTCTCCGTTGTTAGTAGCTATCTTGGCCGAGTAGTTGCTAGTGACTCCAAGAGGGGGTATTTATGCTCGATAGTGGGTTCATGTCTCTATTTCACCTGGGGGAGTGACAGAAACCTCTAAGGTGGTAGATGTGCTGTTGCTACTAGGGAGAAAACAACATTCATATGCTCAAGGGCATATGCTTTGTTTACATTACACACTTTGCTTAATGCAATTATCTATTGTTCGCAACTTAATACTTCTAGGGTGTTCGGATTGATATCCCCGGGGGTGGATTATTAGTCATAGATGCAGTTGGATGGCGGTCTATGTATTTTGTTATAATGCCCAGAGTAAATCTCATAGTGATCTTCTTGACATATCACGTTATCTTTATTCTATCAATTGCCCAACCGTAATTTGTTTACCCAGCATGTTATTTTATCTATGGAGAGACACCACTAGTGAACTGTGGACCCCGGTCCTTTTTAATCATATTGAAAATCACCTGTTTACTTTTCCCGCACTGTTTACTTTACTCGCACATTACTACTGTTTTCCACTCGATACACTCATAACCTTTGTTTCAAGCAAACCGGTGAGATTGACAACCTCATCGCAAGTTGGGAACAAAGTATTTGTTTGTGTGTGTGCAGGTTCCGCGTTGCTACTGGCCGAAGACGAGTCAACAAGTATCGTTAACGGCGCCCTTGTTGGAAGTTACTAAGCCAGTTCGCATCACCTTCAGTCGTCACCGTCTCTCCTCTTCAAGATCGACATTAAACCTTGGTTTCTTAACTGAGGGAAAACTTGCTGCTACACTCATCATACCTTCCTCTTGGGGTTCCCAACGGGCTGGTCATTCACCACGCACAAGGACAGTTTGCTCCCACATCAACTTGGAGTAGCAGCTATTTTTCTGGCGCCGTTGCCGGGGAGGAGAGAAGACTTCTGCGAGGGGAGTTCTTCGCACACACATTCTTTACTTTGTTATTTGTTTTGCTTTACTTTATTTTATTTTACCTGCATTGCTTTATATCAAAAACCCAAAAAAATTAGAATCCTTGGTAGCTGTTTTTACTTGTTTACTTTCGTTTTGCTGAAATGGGTACTCCTGAAAACACCAAGTTGTGTGACTTTGCTAGCACGAACAATAGTTATTTTATCTGCACTCCTATTGCACCACCTGTTCCTGCTACCACCTTTTATGAGATCAAGCCTGCTTTATTGAACCTTGTTATGAAAGAGCAATTTTCTGGTGCTAGTACTGAAGATGCTGCAGCTCATCTCAACAATTTTGTTGAGCTATGTGAGATGCAGAAATATAAGGATGTTGATAGTGATATTATTAAGCTCAAGTTGTTTCCCTTTTCTTTGAGAGGAAAGGCTAAAGATTGGTTGCTGTCTTTGACTAAGAATAGTATTGATTCATGGGCTAAGTGTAAGGATGCTTTTATTGGTAGATACTATCCTCCTGCTAAGATTATAGCTTTGCGCAGCAATATTATGAAGTTTACTCAGTTTGATAATGAACATGTTGCTCAAGCTTGGGAAAGAATGAAATCTATGGTAAAGAATTGCCCCACTCATGGACTGACTACTTGGATGATTATCCAAACTTTTTATGCAGGACTGAATTTTTCTTCAAGGAACTTACTTGATTCAGCTGCTGGAGGCACTTTTATGTCCCTTACATTGGGCGCTGCATCAAAGCTACTCGACAACATGATGGTAAATTATTCCGAATGGCACACCGAGAGAGCTCCACAAGGTAAGAAGGTAAATTCTGTTGAGGAAACCTCTTTCTTGAATGATAAGATTGATACCATTACGGCTATGCTTGCTAATGATAGGACTCATGTTGATCCTAATAATGTTCCTTTGGCCTCTCTGGTTGCTCAAGAAGAGCAAGTTGATGTGAATTTCATTAGAAATAACAATTTTAATAACAATGCTTATAGGAACAATTTTGCTAGTAACAATTATAGGCCGTATCCTTCTACCAATGGTAATGGTTATGGTAACTCTTATGGTAATTCCTACAACAACACTAGGGCCGCACCCTCCGAGCTTGAGGTAATGCTCAAGGACTTCATCGGTAAGCAAACTGCTTTTAACAAGTTTGTTGAGGAAAAGTTAGGCAAAATTGATATTCTTGCTTCTAAAGTTGATAGCCTTGCTCATGATGTTGAACTTCTGAAATTAAAAGTGTTTCCTAATGATGTGAATGTGAGTAATATTGTTGCTGCCGCTAATGCTACCCAAGTTGGAATTGATGAAAATATTAGATTGTTAGCGGAATTGCATGCCAGGTGGGAAAGAGAAGATGAGATGGCTAGAGAGATGAAGGTATGTACTATTACTACCTCTAATGATGTTGCTCCTACTGATAGAAATCCTCTTACTTTGATTAGTGTAGAGAAAACTCCCACTCCTTATGTTAAAAAGCCTAAAACTGCCAAAACTTTTTCTCAAAAGAGTGCTGAAATTTTTCGGAGTGTGGGAGATGATAGCTCTATTTCTTTTAATGATTTTGATGTTGATGGCCGCAATATATCTGAAGTTATTTTGTTCTTGCAAAAGCTTGCTTTGACTCCCAATGCTAGTTTTTTAAATATTGCTTTTACTAAGCATATTACCAATGCTCTCATAAAGATTAGGGATGAAAAGTTGAAGCAAAAAGCCTCTGTTCCCAAGAAGTTAGAAGATGGTTGGGAACCCATCATTGATATGCATGTTAATGGTTATGATTGCCATGCTTTATGTGATCTAGGTGCTAGTATTTCTATCATGCCTAGAAAGATTTATGACATGCTTGATTTACCACCGCTTGAAAAGTGTTATTTTGATGTTCCTATTGCTGATGTTGCTAAGAAGAAACCTTTGGGAAGGATTAATGATGTTCTTATTGTGGTTAACAATAACCTTGTTCCCGTTGATTTTCTTGTTATGGACGTTGAATGCCATGCTTCATGTCCTATTATTTTGGGAAGACCCTTTCTTCGAACTGTAGGTGCTATCATTGATATGAGGGAAGGCACTATCAAGTATCAATTCCCATTAAAGAAAGGTATGGAACACTTCCCTAGGAAAAGAAAGAAATTGCTTTTTGACTCTATTCTTAGAGCAAATTATGAGCTTGATGCTTCATCTATTGATATTACTTGATTCGCAATTTTCTGCGCCTAGCTCAAAGGCGTTAAAGAAAAGCACTCTTGGGAGATAACCCATTGTTTACTTTTCAGTACTTTTTCTTTTATTTGAGTCTTGGAAGTCATTACTACTGTAATGACCGCTCCTTATCTTGTTTATTTCGTTTTTGTGCCAAGAGAAGCCTCTAATTTGAGTGAGGTAAAGATTTGGGGATGTTGCTGTCCTGAAACTGTTTTCGGTGCTGCACCGTAAAAATTCGTGAAAATTCTCTGTATATCTTTTGGACCTGCGATTTCTTGTGCATATGCCCCAGGTTATATCCAAACTTTTCTTAGTTGAACACTTTTTGATTTGAGCAACAGAAAATCCCTCAAAAATTCGTCCTTTGTCAGCTGTCCAGTTTTGACAGATTTCTGCCAATATTTGTTTTTGCCACTTTATCGCTTTCTTTTGAGTTCTTTTTGATCATGGAACTCTTGTGGAAGTTGCTACAGTAGTATATACTTTATATGTGGTGGTTTTGGGTTGAAACCTGAAGCTAAAAGAGGTTGAATATATTTTATGCTTACACTAATGTTGCTAATAGAATTGTGTTTAGTTTTGTATGAAGGAAGTTTTCAAGTGTAGGGATTGGAGAATGATGAGATGAGTTGAAGAATGGACAAAAGCTCAAGCTTGGGGATGCCCATGCATAACCCCAAGAAATATCCAAGAAGTACAAGCGTCAAAGCTTGGGGATGCCCCCGAGGCACCCCTTCTTCATCGGCAAAAATCAGGTTACCTTTCAAAACACTATATTTTTATTGCTTCATGCACTATGTGTTTTTCTTGGAGCGTCAGTTGTTTTAGTTTTCTTAGTTTGTTTGTTTGCTGCAATAAATGGTTGGACCCCAACAAATTTCCTTTGGAGGAGATGTACTCGTTTTCATTTGCAAAGAACGCTCTAGTTTTCACTCTTATTAAAAATCGAGCGCTCTACTTTTTCTGCTACTGCTTTTGGTTTTCGTTTTCGCCTTGATTTGCGTTCAGATCTTGTCATATCTTTTCATCAAGGTGTATTTTTGCCTCTGATCTTTATTGGTTTTCATCAAAAGAGGTGTTTATAAAAATTTCAAATGGTGTTGGAAAAGAGAAAAAGCTTTGTGCAAAATAGTGGTACAAGAAGGAGCTTGTGTAGACTGCGGCTTAGGCTTTTTCATGTCATGCTTGATGTCTTTTTTTGATAGTATGCTTAGTGGTTTTGCTGTAGCATGACTTGTCTCAAATAACTGAAATTGCTTAATGAGCCTTTGAAAAAATCATGCGTTGTTTTTATTGTATGGAAGCATTATTTTGGTTTTCTCCTTGATGCTTTATTTGGGTTGACTTGGCACATGCTCACACATGTTAGACTCTTACGAAGTCGCCATTAGCCTTCATGATCATTTAGTTTTTGACTTTTGATGCCATCGTATGCTTCTTTTAATGTCGCTTTGTCGCTTTGCATGATTATGGCCATTATTGCTCTCTTAGTTGGTCGCTCCCAGTCTTTTGCTAGCCCTCGCCTTGTACTGAGTATGAGCTCTACTCGTGCATCCAACTCCTAAAATCCAAGTTTGCCATTGTGTCCACTATAAATTCCTATGCATGGTATTTGTAAGCCATTCCAAAGTAAAATTTTCATGTGCTACCTTTCAAAAACCTTCAAAACACTTCTCGTTTTGTGACAATGTTTTCAGCTCATGGGGACGTAGTGGTCGGATTTGCTATCTTCCATATTGCTTATTCCAAAAAGAAAAAGAAAAAAAAGGCACTCCTCCAAAGAATGTGAATGTTGGTGGGCACCCGATGGAATCGGTTAGCTATGGTATGTGAAAGGAAAAGGTGGGGAGGAGTGCCAAGTTTTATAAAAAGAGCACAAAAGTGCCAATCTCTCTCAAAAACTTGCTTTATTTTTGTATGGAAGATAGTAAGAACCCCATTGCTAGTCATTGACAAAGACAACCACCTCTCAAAATCAAGTTTTATCTCTCTGTTTTATAAATGAAAAGCTCTAGCACATGTTTAAATCACTGCTTCCCTCTGCGAAGGGCCTTTCTTTTACTTTTATGTTGAGTCACCACCTTCTTTCTTTATGCACCATTAAGAGAGCATAGTTGTCATTCTTAGTGTGATATGCATTGTCCCAAAGTTCATTGATTGATTCATATTGTTGGTTTCACTTGTTCTTAAATTATTTGTATCTAGTCGCCCTCTTAAACTTTGAGGTGTCCTATGCATTTATGTTTTGCTCTCTTTGAAGGACAAGCTGAAAACCTTTTGTATGTTTTTCCTTATGATTTGAACACACGTTTGACTTTCATTGTTTCATTATCATGATCTTTTGTTTGTGTTCATTTACATGTTTACAACATGGTTGCTAAGTTCTTATTGTCATGATTATATCTTTCATGCCCATGTTTTAAGTTCTATTGATCCCAGCTCACCAATGCTTACATATATGATCAAGATTGTGTAGGTGCATGTCACCTCAAAAATTATTCTTTTGTTATCACTTACCTACTCGAGGACGAGCAGGAGTTAAGCTTGGGGATGCTTGATACGTCTCAAACGTATCTATAATTTTTGATGCTCCATGCTTGTTCTTACACCATTTGCCTATTGTTTCGTTACACTTAGTGGCATTTTTATGCATTTTCCGGAACTAACCTATTAACAAAGTGCCACAGTGCCAGTTTCCTGTTTTCTGCTGTTTTTGTGTTTCAGAAGTGATACACAGGAAATATTCTCGGAATTGGACGAAACAAGTTCCTGAAGTCTTATTTTACCCGGAAGCTTCCAGACATCCGAAGAAGTGTCGGAGGGGGGCCACCAGGGCCCCACACAAGGGGGCAGCGCGGCCTGGCCCCTGGCCGCGCCACCCCTGTGTGAGAGCCCCTGGCTCCACCTCTGACATCGCCCCTTCGCCTATAAGTACCCCCCGACGAGAAAAACCTAAGTGCCCGATCAGTTTTCCAGAATACATCGCGATCCGCCGCCGCCGTCGACCCGAAGATCGGGAGGGTCCAGAAGCTCTTCCCGGCTCCCTGCCGGAGAGGGGAATCGCCACCGGAGGTCTTCTTCATCGCCATGCTTGCCTCCGGAGCGATGAGTGAGTAGTCTACCTTGGACTATGGGTCCATAGCAGTAGCTAGATGGTTGTCTTCTCCACCATGTGCTTCATGTTTAGATCTCATGAGCTGCCCTACATGATTGAGATCACCGTTATGTAATTCTATGATGTTGGTTTGTTGGGATCCGATGAATATTGGTGTTTATGATTAAGTTGCTGTACTGAATTATATCTTTTGTTATCTCTATGTTGTTTATGATCTTGCATGCTCTCTGTTGTTAGTAGCTATCTTGGCCGAGTAGTTGCTAGTGACTCCAAGAGGGGGTATTTATGCTCGATAGTGGGTTCATGTCTCTATTTCACCTGGGGGAGTGACAGAAACCTCTAAGGTGGTAGATGTGCTGTTGCTACTAGGGAGAAAACAACATTCATATGCTCAAGGGCATATGCTTTGTTTACATTACACACTTTGCTTAATGCAATTATCTGTTGTTCGCAACTTAATACTTCTAGGGTGTTCGGATTGATATCCCCGGGGGTGGATTATTAGTCATAGATGCAGTTGGATGGCGGTCTATGTATTTTGTTGTAATGCCCAGAGTAAATCTCATAGTGATCTTCTTGACATATCACGTTATCTTTATTCTATCAATTGCCCAACTGTAATTTGTTTACCCAGCATGTTATTTTATCTATGGAGAGACACCACTAGTGAACTGTGGACCCCGGTCCTTTTTAATCATATTGAAATCACCTGTTTACTTTTCCCGCACTGTTTACTTTACTCGCACATTACTACTGTTTTCCACTCGATACACTCATAACCTTTGTTTCAAGCAAACTGGTGAGATTGACAACCTCATCGCAAGTTGGGAACAAAGTATTTGTTTGTGTGTGTGCAGGTTCCGCGTTGCTACTGGCCGAAGACGAGTCAACAAGTATCGTTAACGGCGCCCTTGTTGGAAGTTACTAAGCCAGTTCGCATCACCTTCAGTCGTCACCGTCTCTCCTCTTCAAGATCGACATTAAACCTTGGTTTCTTAACTGAGGGAAAACTTGCTGCTACACTCATCATACCATCCTCTTGGGGCTCCCAACGGGCTGGTCATTCACCACGCACAAGGACAGTTTGCTCCCATATCAACTTGGAGTAGCACCAGCCCGTTGGGAACCCCAAGAGGAAGGTATGATGAGTGTAGCGGCAAGTTTTCCCTCAGTTAAGATACCAAGGTATGTCGATCTTGAAGAGGAGAGACGGTGACGAATGAAGGTGTTTGTGGAACCTGCACACACACAAACAAATACTTTATTCCCAACTTGCGATGAGGTTGTCAATCTCACCGGTTTGCTTGAAACAAAGGTTATGAGTGTATCGAGTGGAAAACAGTAGTAATATGCGAGTAAAGTAAACAGTGCGGGAAAAGTAAACAGGTGATTGCAATATGATTAAAATAGGACCGGGGTCCACAGTTCACTAGTGGTGTCTCTCCATAGATAAAATAACATGCTGGGTAAACAAATTACAGTTGGGCAATTGATAGAATAAAGATAACGTGATATGTCAAGAAGATCACTATGAGATTTACTCTGGGCATTACAACAAAATACATAGACCACCATCCAACTGCATCTATGACTAATAATCCACTCCCGGGGATATCAATCCGAACACCCTAGAAGTATTAAGTTGCGAACAACAGATAATTGCATTAAGCAAAGTGTGTAATGTAAACAAAGCATATGCCCTTGAGCATATGAATGTTGTTTTCTCCCTAGTAGCAACAGCACATCTACCACCTTAGAGGTTTCTGTCACTCCCTCAGGTGAAATAGAGGCATGAACCCACTATCGAGCATAAATACCCCCTCTTGGAGTCACTAGCAACTACTCGGCCAAGATAGCTACTAACAACGGAGAGCATGCAAGATCATAAACAACATAGAGATAACAAAAGATATAATATTCAGTACAGCAACTTAATCATAAACACCAATATTCATCGGATCCCAACAAACCAGCATCATAGAATTACATAACGGTGATCTCAATCATGTAGGGCAGCTCATGAGATCTAAACATGAAGCACATGGTGGAGAAGACAACCATCTAGCTACTGCTATGGACCCATAGTCCAAGGTAGACTACTCACTCATCGCTCCGGAGGCAAGCATGGCGATGAAGAAGACCTCCGGTGGCGATTCCCCTCTCCGGCAGGGTGTCGGGAAGAGCTTCTGGACCCTCCCGATCTTCGGGTCGATGGCGGCGGCGTATCGCGATGTATTCTGGAAATCTGATCGGGTCCTTAGATTTTTCTCGTCGGGGGGTCTTTATAGGCGAAGGGGCGATGTTAGAGGAGGGACCAGGCCTCCTCACACATGGCTGGCGCGGCCAGGGGCCTGGCCGCGCCGCCTATGCGTGTGGGGCCCACGTGACCCTCTTCCATCTCTTCTTCGGATGTCTGGAAGCTTCCCCGTGAAATAAGACTTCAGGAACTTGTTTTGTCCAATTCCGAGAATATTTCCTGTGTATCACTTCTGAAACACAAAAACAGCAGAAAACAGGAAATTGGCACTGTGGCACTTTGTTAATAGGTTAGTTCCGGAAAATGCATAAAAGTGCCACTAAGTGTAACGAAACAATAGGCAAATGGTGTAAAAACAAGCATGGAGCATCAAAAATTATAGATACGTTTGAGACGTATCAAGCATCCCCAAGCTTAACTCCTGCTCGTCCTCGAGTAGGTAAGTGATAACAAAAGAATAATTTTTGAGGTGACATGCACCTACACAATCTTGATCATATATGTAAGCATTGGTGAGCTGGGATCAATAAAACTTAAAACATGGGCATGAAAGATATAATCATGACAATAAGAACTTAGCAACCATGTTGTAAACATGCAAATGAACACAAACAAAAGATCATGAAAATGAAACAATGAAAGTCAAACGTGTGTTCAAATCATACAGAAAAACATACAAATGGTTTTCAGCTTGTCCTTCAAAGAGAGCAAAACATAAATGCATAGGACACCTTCAAGTTTAAGAGGGTGACTAGATACAAATAATTTAAGAACAAGTGAAACCAACAATATGAGTCAATCAATGAACTTTGGGACAATGCATATCACACTAAGAATGACAACTATGCTCTCTTAATGGTGCATAAAGAAAGAAGGTGGTGACTCAACATAAAAGTAAAAGAAAGGCCCTTCGCAGAGGGAAGCAGTGATTTAAACATGTGCTAGAGCTTTTCATTTGTAAAACAGAGAGATAAAACTTGATTTTGAGAGGTGGTTGTCTTTGTCAACGACTGGCAATGGGGTTCTTACTATCTTCCATACAAAAATGAAGCAAGTTTTTGAGAGAGAGATTGGCACTTTTGTGCTCTTTTTATAAAACTTGGCACTCCTCCCCACCTTTTCCTTTCACAAACCATGGCTAACCGATTCCATCGGGTGCCCACCAACATTCACATTCTTTGGAGGAGTGCCTTTTTTTCTCTTTTTTTTTCTTTTTGGAATAAGCAATATGGAAGATAGCAAATCCGACCACTACGTCCCCATGAGCTGAAAATAGTGTCACAAAACGAGAAGTGTTTTGAAGGTTTTTGAAAGGTAGCACATGAAAATTTTACTTTGGAATGGCTTACAAATACCATGCATAGGAATTTATAGTGGACACAATGGCAAACTTGGATTTTAGGAGTTGGATGCACGAGTAGAGCTCATACTCAGTACAAGGCGAGGGCTAGCAAAAGACTGGGAGCGACCAACTAAGAGAGCAATAATGGCCATAATCATGCAAAGCGACAAAGCGACATTAAAAGAAGCATACGATGGCATCAAAAGTCAGAAACTAAATGATCATAAAGGCTAATGGTGACTTTGTAAGAGTCTAACATGTGTGAGCATGCGCCAAGTCAACCCAAATAAAGCATCAAGGAGAAAACCAAAATAATGCTTCCATACAATAAAAACAACGCATGATTTTTTTAAAGGCTCATTAAGCAATCTCAGTTATTTGAGACAAGTCATGCTACAGCAAAACCACTAAGCATACTATCAAAAAGACATCAAGCATGACATGAAAAAGCCTAAGCCGCAGTCTACACAAGCTCCTTCTTGTACCACTATTTTGCACAAAGCTTTTTCTCTTTTCCAACACCATTTGAAATTTTTATAAACACCTCTTTTGATGAAAACCAATAAAGATCAGAGGCAAAAATACACCTTGATAAAAAGATATGACAAGATCTGAACACAAATCAAGGCGAAAACGAAAACCAAAAGCAGTAGCAGAAAAAGTAGAGCGCTCGATTTTTGATAAGAGTGAAAACTAGAGCGTTCTTTGCAAATGAAAACGAGTACATCTCCTCCAAAGGAAATTTGTTGGGGTCCAACCATTTATTGCAGCAAACAAACAAACTAAACCAACTAAGAAAACTAAAACAACTGACACTCCAAGAAAAACACATAGTGCATGAAGCAATAAAAATATAGTGTTTTGAAAGGTGACCTGATTTTTGCCGATGAAGAAGGGGTGCCTCGGGGGCATCCCCAAGCTTTGACGCTTGTACTTCTTGGATATTTCTTGGGGTGATGAATGGGCATCCCCAAGCTTGAGCTTTTGTCCATTCTTCAACTCATCTCATCATTCTCCAATCCGTACACTTGAAAACTTCCTTCATACAAAACTAAACACAATTCTATTAGCAACATTAGTGTAAGCATAAAATATATTCAACCTCTTTTAGCTTCAGGTTTCAACCCAAAACCACCACATATAAAGTATATACTACTGTAGAAACTTCCACAAGAGTTCCATGATCAAAAAGAACTCAAAAGAAAGCGATAAAGTGGCAAAAACAAATATTGGCAGAAATCTGTCAAAACTGAACAGCTGACAAAGGACGAATTTTTGAGGGATATTATGTTGCTCAAATCAAAAAGTGTTCAACTAAGAAAAGTTTGGATATAACCTGGGGCATATGCACAAGAAATCGCAGGTCCAAAATATAAACAGAGAATTTTCACGAATTTTTACGGTGCAGCACCGAAAACAGTTTCAGGACAGCAACATCCCCAAATCTTTACCTCACTCAAAATTAGAGGCTTCTCTTGGCACAAAAACAAAATAAACAAGATAAGGAGCGGTCATTACAGTAGTAATGACTTCCAAGACTCAAATAAAAGAAAAAGTACTGAAAAGAAAACATTGGGTTATCTCCCAAGAGTGCTTTTCTTTAACGCCTTTGAGCTAGGCGCAGAAAATTGCGAATCAAGTAATATCAAGTGATGAAGCATCAAGCTCATAATTTGCTCTAAGAATAGAGTTAAAAAGTAATTTCTTTCTTTTCCTAGGGAAGTGTTTCATACCTTTCTTAAGCGGGAATTGATACTTGATAGTGCCTTCCCTCATATCAATGATAGCACCTACAGTTCGAAGAAAGGGTCTTCCCAAAATAATAGGACATGAAGCATGGCATTCAACGTCCATAACAAGAAAATCAACGGGAACAAGGTTATTGTTAACCACAATAAGAACATCATTAATCCTTCCCAAAGGTTTCTTCTTAGCAACATCAGCAATAGGAACATCAAAATAACACTTTTCAAGCGGTGGTAAATCAAGCATGTCATAAATCTTTCTAGGCATGATAGAAATACTAGCACCTAGATCACATAAAGCATGGCAATCATAACTATTAACATGCATATCAATGATGGGTTCCCAACCATCTTCTAACTTCTTGGGAACATAAGCTTTTTGCTTCAACTTTTCATCCCTAATCTTTATAAGAGCATTGGTAATATGCTTAGTAAAAGCAATATTTAAAGAACTAGCATTGGGAGTCAAAGCAAGCTTTTGCAAGAACAAAATAACTTCAGATATATTGCAGCCATCAATATCAAAATCATTAAAGGAAATAGAGCTATCATCTCCCACACTCCGAAAAATTTCAGCACTCTTTTGAGAAAAAGTTTTGGCAGTTTTAAACTTTTTAACACAAGGAGTGGGAGTTTTCTCTACACCAATCAAAGTAAGAGGATTGCTAGCAGTAGGAGCAACATCATTAGAGGTAGTAATAGTACATACCTTCATCTCTCTAGCCATCTCATCTTCTCTTTCCCACCTGGCATGCAATTCCGCTAACAATCTAATATTTTCATCAATTCTAACTTGGATAGCATTAGCGGCAGCAACAATATTGCTCTCTTTCACATTATTAGGAAACACTTTTAGTTTCAGAAGTTCAACATCATGAGCAAGGCTATCAACTTTAGAAGCAAGAATATCAATTTTGCCTAACTTTTCCTCAACAGACTTGTTAAAAGCAGTTTGCTTACCGATAAAGTCCTTGAGCATTACCTCAAGCTCGGAGGGCGCGGCCCTAGTGTTGTTGTAGGAATTACCATAAGAGTTACCATAACCATTACCATTGGTAGAAGGATACGGCCTATAATTGTTACTAGCAAAATTGTTCCTATAAGCATTGTTGTTAAAATTGTTGTTTCTAATGAAATTCACATCAACTTGCTCTTCTTGAGCAACCAGAGAGGCCAAAGGAACATTATTAGGATCAACATGAGTCCTATCATTAGCAAGCATAGCCATAATGGTATCAATCTTATCATTCAAGGAAGAGGTTTCCTCAATAGAATTTACCTTCTTACCTTGTGGAGCTCTCTCGGTGTGCCATTCAGAATAATTTACCATCATGTTGTCGAGTAGCTTTGATGCGGCGCCCAATGTGAGGGACATAAAAGTGCCTCCAGCAGCTGAATCAAGTAGGTTCCTTGAAGAAAAATTCAGTCATGCATAAAAGGTTTGGATAATCATCCAAGTAGTCAGTCCATGAGTGGGGCAATTCTTTACCATAGATTTCATTCTTTCCCAAGCTTGAGCAACATGTTCATTATCAAACTGAGTAAAATTCATAATATTGCTGCGCAAAGCTATAATCTTAGCAGGAGGATAGTATCTACCAATAAAAGCATCCTTACACTTAGCCCATGAATCAATACTATTCTTAGTCAAAGACAGCAACCAATCTTTAGCTTTTCCTCTCAAAGAAAAAGGAAACAACTTGAGCTTAATAATATCACTATCAACATCCTTATATTTCTGCATCTCACATAGCTCAACAAAATTGTTGAGATGAGCTGCAGCATCTTCAGTACTAGCACCAGAAAATTGCTCTTTCATAACAAGGTTCAATAAAGCAGGCTTGATCTCATAAAAGGTGGTAGCAGGAACAGGTGGTGCAATAGGAGTGCAGATAAAATCACTATTGTTCGTGCTAGCAAAGTCACACAACTTGGTGTTTTCAGGAGTACCCATTTCAGCAAAACGAAAGTAAACAAGTAAAAACACCTACCAAGGATTCTAAATTTTTTGGGTTTTTGATATAAAGCAATGCAGGTAAAATAAAATAAAGTAAAGCAAAACAAATAACAAAGTAAAGAATGTGTGTGCGAAGAACTCCCCTCGCAGAAGTCTTCTCTTCCTCCCCGGCAACGGCGCCAGAAAAAGTGCTGCTACTCGTGTGATGATGGCGCCAGAAAAGAGCTGTGGCGTGTAGTTGACGTGGGAGCAGTAAGTCCTTGTGCGTGGTGATGACCAGCCCGTTGGGAACCCCAAGAGGAAGGTATGATGAGTGTAGCGACAAGTTTTCCCTCAGTTAAGATACCAAGGTATGTCGATCTTGAAGAGGAGAGACGGTGACGACTGAAGGTGTTTGTGGAACCTGCACACACACAAACAAATACTTTGTTCCCAACTTGCGATGAGGTTGTCAATCTCACCGGTTTGCTTGAAACAAAGGTTATGAGTGTATCGAGTGGAAAACAGTAGTAATATGCGAGTAAAGTAAACAGTGCGGGAAAAGTAAACAGGTGATTGCAATATGATTAAAATAGGACCGGGGTCCACAGTTCACTAGTGGTGTCTCTCCATAGATAAAATAACATGCTGGGTAAACAAATTACAGTTGGGCAATTGATAGAATAAAGATAACGTGATATGTCAAGAAGATCACTATGAGATTTACTCTGGGCATTACAACAAAATACATAGACCGCCATCCAACTGCATCTATGACTAATAATCCACTCCCGGGGATATCAATCCGAACACCCTAGAAGTATTAAGTTGCGAACAACAGATAATTGCATTAAGCAAAGTGTGTAATGTAAACAAAGCATATGCCCTTGAGCATATGAATGTTGTTTTCTCCCTAGTAGCAACAGCACATCTACCACCTTAGAGGTTTCTGTCACTCCCCCAGGTGAAATAGAGACATGAACCCACTATCGAGCATAAATACCCCCTCTTGGAGTCACTAGCAACTACTCGGCCAAGATAGCTACTAACAACGGAGAGCATGCAAGATCATAAACAACATAGAGATAACAAAAGATATAATATTCAGTACAACAACTTAATCATAAACACCAATATTCATCGGATCCCAACAAACCAGCATCATAGAATTACATAACGGTGATCTCAATCATGTAGGGCAGCTCATGAGATCTAAACATGAAGCACATGGTGGAGAAGACAACCATCTAGCTACTGCTATGGACCCATAGTCCAAGGTAGACTACTCACTCATCGCTCCGGAGGCAAGCATGGCGATGAAGAAGACCTCCGGTGGCGATTCCCCTCTCCGGCAGGGTGCCGGGAAGAGCTTCTGGACCCTCCCGATCTTCGGGTCGATGGCGGCGGCGTATCGCGATGTATTCTGGAAATCTGATCGGGTCCTTAGATTTTTCTCGTCGGGGGGTCTTTATAGGCGAAGGGGCGATGTTAGAGGAGGGACCAGGCCTCCTCACACATGGCTGGCGCGGCCAGGGGCCTGGCCGCGCCGCCTGTGCGTGTGGGGCCCACGTGGCCCTCTTCCGTCTCTTCTTCGGATGTCTGGAAGCTTCCCCGTGAAATAAGACTTCAGGAACTTGTTTCGTCCAATTCCGAGAATATTTCCTGTGTATCACTTCTGAAACACAAAAACAGTAGAAAACAGGAAACTGGCACTGTGGCAATTCGTTAATAGGTTAGTTCCAGAAAATGCATAAAAGTGCCACTAAGTGTAACGAAACAATAGGCAAATGGTGTAAAAACAAGCATGGAGCATCAAAAATTATAGATACGTTTGAGACGTATCAGCGCCCATGGTTTTTACCTCTCTTTGTTGGAGAGGGTTTTCCACGTTAAAATCTTGTGTCTCCGTGCTGTGATTTCTTTTCGTTCTTCGTTATTGCCTATCGCTTTTGTAACACTACTGCTCCACGTAAGCACGAACCTAAAAAGTAAATGAAGCAATAGGTGTGAAGAATATTAGTCCAACCCATGACACTTCCTCTCTCCCTCAAAAGTTGCTTTAGTTTCTCTCTTTCTCTCTCACCTTTTTTCCTTCCTCTTCACTTTTAGTGTTGAAGATGCAGCCTCCTGCAGAAGAGACCGCCTCTCTAAAAGTATATCATCTAAGCCTAAATTGGACCACCCGAACCTAGCTAAAGCTGCGAGGCAGCACCCCTGGGGCTATGCATTGTACATGCCCTAATGCAGTGGATATGAGCCTACCCTAGAGTTAAAAAGTCAGTTTCCTTAAAAAACAACTCAATTTTCAGTAAATGAGACATGATTAAAAAGGCAATAGGTTGATGGTCAATATCAATCTGTCTAGCTTGCAGAAACCATGTCCATTATGCACTACTTTTAGCTCTGCATTTCATTATTGTTCCGAATATCCTCAAAACAAACCACTTTATCACAATGCAATTGTGCAGATTGTCCCGGAGTACTAAAGCTATCATATTTACAAATCAGTGGTCGCTAAGAAACATGAACTAGATGAACCAATGTCATGCATAGGCTAGAAATAGCAAATATTAAACATTAACATCACATAATAGCTTGACGAATAGCATCAAGAGTAATAGACTGAGAGATAACACCAACAATCGCATCGCAGATGTCACAAGCAGAGAGCACAAAGACTTAGGGAATTAAGAGCATGGATGCATCATTCATATCTGACAAAAAATATGAGCATGGTGTCTAAACATAGCTGCCTTTTATTCTCCGGTAGTCTAATATGGTGATATAATTTAGTATTTCTACTAGAATGTCCTAATGTAATCTGCTGAATTAACTACCGGATTTTCCCCCAAAACGAGATAGTTAAACTACAATAAACCAAACTTCTCCAGACTTCCCCAAAACGAGAGTGCAACGAACGACCACCATGATCTTACTAACTGAACAGAACACCTGCATCAGTTAATCCTACGAAACCTGAAAAAGCAAAAATATGGAGAAGAATGATCAATGAGGGAAAATATCTGAGGAAGCAAAAATGCAGTTACAGATTTACAGTCCATCCATCTCACCTTCCGTGAGTGGAGTAAAAAGTGAGTTCTCATCTAGATAACATGTCAACATTATATCCATGTCTTAATTGCAAGCTTCACTTTTGGACTTGATCAATTGGCAATAATATTTCATGGAAAGGAAAGAGCGGCCATCATGACAACATGGGAACATAAGGCATACTACAAATGCGAATGCACGTAAAAAAAGTGAATGCATGACATGCAACTAATAGTAAGTTAATAGAGAATAGACAACATAATAAAAGATTGTACCCAGAGATACATTAGCTGGTAGATTGGTACTGATTCATCCCTTGTAGTGCCTGCCGCAACTAACCAGAACATCTATCGCTTCCATGTCACCCTTCTTGCCTGAAAAAAAAAGTTTTCTCAGTCAAGGTACAAGAGCTCGAATAGAAGTCACGGTATAACATATGGGTTGCTTATAGAGTCAAGAAATGTGCCAGCAGACATGACTAACACATATAACAGGTTATCAAGAATTCAGCACAGGTACACATAGCTCGACACTAATCAGAGGAATAAATTAATCACAAGCAAGAAGCCAGGCAATCACGGAAAAAGTGTACAAGAGTCATCAAGTGAAAGCAACATCCTAAAGGTGCCTTCTAAACGAATTACAGAGATGTTGAAATAAAAAGCAGAGTATGTAGTGTAAATTTTAAATTCAGAGAAAAATAATAATTGTATGCATGTTGTATACTAGACCGTCCTCAGCTGCACCACGTCACCAAAGGAGATTACTGCTACCTAATTGGGAAAAGATACACTTCCTACAATGGAGAAAAGATCATTCTAACTTTAATTGGGAAAAGGGTTAAATAACATAAATTTCTAAGTTGAAACTCTTTTCTGTGTGGGTAATCAGGTATATTAACATAATTACTAAAAGAAGCATGGATGCTACCTCAGATTGATTATTGCTTTACTAACAAACTTCAGAAATAGTACCGGTAGAAGATGTCCACACCAGACCACAAATCATACCGCATCATCAAAATATTCCAGAAGCTCAATTTCTCTACAGGATATATATGTCTTGACTTAAGTACTGGGAACAATGCCGAAGTAGGACTTTGCTACCACTACGATAACATTAACACGATTTTCTTTTGTCGAAAAGGGATGAAATCTTTCAGTTTACACCACCTTCCTTTTCTAGAAAAAAGAGCCAAACATCACAATTTCATAGTTTACTTACAGTATGAATTGCTCAAAACAATTGTGATACAGAACTGATACATAGAAACGGAACATCAAGATTCAGAAAAGGTAGACATAGCTTGTGAACCATATCATAGGAATTGATTAATTCAGTAAACAACACTTGGGAGGTCAGTTAAACCAATAATTGTACAATATCGGTTAAGTGATAACAACATTCTTGATATACCTTCTGAACAAGTTCAGTGAGAAATGGATTCATGAATATATAATGTAGAACATAGTAAATTTGAAATTCACAAACAAGAAATAACTACAATAATCTGCTTAAGACTAGATAGTCGTCCTCACTTGCAGTAGCTCGCCAAAGGAGAGAGCTGCTACTTATTCAAATACGCATGGCTCAAATCTGACTATGTTGTTCTATGAGCACAGCCCCTGTACGCACAGACATTATTTTACCTTGCAAGAAATTTGGCATTGTGATCGTCTAGAAACGAAAATGATATGAGGAATAACCGCAGCACAAACATCAATCCTAACAAACAGAGAACTGTCCATATTATACAGTAAGACAGTATAAGCAGATCAAGAACATGAATCCTACCAATAAATTGTACTAGCACAGGACACTTGCAAGGAAATTCTAGCTGTGCACACAGCTAGTCAAACAATGCAAAAGCCTCCAAGACACCGTAAAACTGAAATTCAAAACATAAGGAAGGTGATTACCTGCCGTAGGGATCTGGGTTGATCCAAGTGAGGGTGGAAGCACACATGGTAGGAGAGAATGGTATCGATTTTGAAGCGGAGAGCTCCCAATCACCCTCTCTTGGTAAATATCCACGGCGACGACGTGCTCCTGCTCGCCAACGGTGATGTACACCACATTGGCATTCATTGGGTCAAGGACTGCGATCTGCGGCGGCCTCGTCTTCTCCTTCCACTCGTGGCCTCCATCTGCCAAAACCTGCCTGAGCTCCACCTCGTTCTCCAGGGTCCAGCTGCTGCCCTCCTCGTCGAGCACATAGGAGCTGAGCAAGAAGGGCTCGTGAAGAGACGTCTCAACGTAGCGCAGCCTGCCCTCGCTCACGCCGACTCGCCTGTACTTGGCCACCTCCCGCATGAACTCATTACGATGCTCCAAGCTCGCATCTTTGCATTTTGTGAGAATATGCGTGAGCGTGGTGCCGCTCGGCAGCTCGACGAAGCGGAGCTCCGGCCGATAGCTGAAGGGGTCGACGGAGATGGCGCCGCAGGTCAGGTCGACCCACCACAGGCGGCCGCCGAAAGCCACCGTTTCTTGGTTCATGTCCATCTCCCACTCGAGCGTTGGCTGGCAAGGTAAGCCGACAACCATGTCCCATCTGCCTAACTCCGGGAGAAACCGATCGATGACGCGCTCACGCTGGCTGACGATGTCGGCGACGGCAAACCTCGGCTCGTGCGCGTCCCCGTGACCGCCACCGGGTTGGGTGAGGAGGCCCATGTGGCGGTTGCGAATCGTCTTCCTCGACCCTTTGACGTACGGGAGGCGGAGTAGCTGGCCGCTGATAGGGTTGCAGATGAAGCTCTGGGCTTCCATGTCAGCTGTTTCGCTCCAGGATGCGCGGGGACCCTCCGCTAGGATGTCGTAGTAGGTGAGGAGGAGGTGGCCGTCGCCGCTGGCGGCGATGACGTGGCCAGTGAGGACTTGGACGACGCCGCTGTCGGCGGAGGGGCGTTCCCTGGGGCTGAGAATGTGCGCCGGGGCAGAGATCCGGGAGACGAGCGGGGGCTCGAGGGGGGCGAAGCACGCGCCCGGCGCCCAGGACGACCAGGGTTCGTCGACGAGCGTGTTGTAGTCAATCATGACCCATGGTGGGTGCGAGGAGGCGGCGGTGGAGACGGAGCGGCGGAGAGTGGTGGACACGGAGTCTGCGGAGAGGGAGCGGCGGAGGTTGCCGGAGACGGCGGCGGAGACGAGCCGCCGGAACGACATAACGCACGGTGGTGTGGTCCGTTGGGAATCGATGGACTAGTCTAGTCTTGTTTGGCTTCGTAGAGTGTAGACTTCTTTTTGTTCTGCCAAAGCTACTGTAGATTCCTGGCAGAAGCTGTTCAGCACGCAGCGCTACTGTAGACGCGAAAGGTAGTGCTCTTCACCGTGACTTGTGAAAATTTGAATGATTGAATCCGTCCCTTATTTCCAATTTCAAAACGTAGACTACTACTATTCCGTTTCAAAAAATGACTTAAGGGCTTGTTTGATTCAAAGGAATACCATAGGAATATTGTAGGACTTTCATCCTTTGAAATGTTTCATATGTACACTTTTTTATTCAAATTGTTGTGTACTAGTCATTAACCTGTGCACCTGCACGGCTATTAATATAAAAGAACACATAAGTATTGTATTATTGAGAATCATTACTGATTATATTTGCTAATTTCGAAGAAATGTTAGATCATGGTTTTCAAGATATCATATATATAACTCATTTGCTGTTCCAAAAGCATCACGTACTCTGAGTTACATAGCACCAAAAAATGTTCATTATGTATTTACCAATAAGGATCAGTATTTAGAAGAAGAAAAAATCGTCTTAGAGTGTATGAATATTGGTACTAACTTTCAACTAACGATGACTCAGAAAAGTCTTTAACCAAAAATATACCAGTTAATTTTGAATTTTCACTTACCTTTGTAGCCATTGCACATCTGATACTTCGACATTGTGTGGGGAAGATAGACAGCATTTTTGTGTTGAGCATTTTTTTAATATGTTGTGTTGAGCATTTTCACTTACTTTCCAAACGATCTCCAAGCATGCACATCCTAATGGCGACAATATGTTAATATTCAGCTAATTAAGGGTATGAATAATTAAGATCAACTTTTGTGAAATAGATATACTACATAATTAAAATATCAACCTTGAATGTTCTTACAGATCTCATTACCAGGTGAGAAATCATAAAATCTTTTGCCTGCCGTCACTACCGGATTTAGGTCATATGTTGATTGCCTCCATGTCTGTCTGTGATATGTGAATAGTAATAAATTTCTTCTAGTGAAGAGATGGAACAATATATGCTGATGATGATGTCCCTTCATGTTCAGAATTATACAGGGGCAAAGAACAAAGGAACAGTAATTGTATTAATTTAATCAAGGACGTGAGTTGTTTAATTTTATCATCACAATAATCTGCAGGCAGCAATGCACGACCATGCATCCAGGGTGATGCTCCGATTCTTATTACTACTGCACTTGTATGATTTCTCCATTTGTCATAAAATTAATCCAAGAAATCAAGTAGCTTAAGAGCCAGGGCCAGGCTTAAACGCTGAATCAGCATATGTGTTACATCTTGCTTTTCTAGTTCAATCTCAACCTATTGGGCATCAGAGATCGCACATGAAACAACTAACCATCAAAATTCGCATCTACATCCGTCAGGAAGTATCATCCAGAATCCTTAATAGGATCGTAGGGTATTTGTTAATTAAGTTAGAAAAACATCTAACCTGAACGCTAAAGGACGACGGAGTTGCACTGATGTAGGAGAATCACTACCACATCGACCGAGTTGCGTTGATGCTGGAGACCAACAGCCATATCCCACGAATTTAGCGTCCCTAAAGTGACCAGATCGGCTTCAATCCACCCCAATCTATGTAATCGCTGCTGGTTCCGTGCTTCCATCATGTCCAGAGTTGGATCGGAGTAGAGATGGCTTTCTAACATTGGTGAACCTCTGCGCAGACCCTAGAGCTCGAAGATCATTGTAGCGTATGTGTCATCATGATGTAGAAGGCGGCCAGACGGCTGACGACATTGCGTAGAAGGGCGAGGGCGACACCAGCCGAGCAGGGAGGACAGGGCACAACAGGCGATGTCGGTAGACTTATGGACTCCTACGGGGGATCCTTTTAAGTGCAACGCTTGAAGACGGGGACATAAGCTGTTTAATTTTTTTTGTGGGAATAGACTGTTCATCTAACGGCTTGTGTTATCTCCAACATTTATCAGACGGTTGAAACATAACTGTTGGCGAGGATTAACGTGAGTGCTCCTATGGTGCCTCCAATTAGTAAATATAAGATAGATACTGGATTTTAAGAACTTTGTATATACTAGCACAATGCCCGCGCGTTGATGCGGAGGAACAAAAATTATTTACTTGAAAAATTGATAACAACTCATCGTTAAAAGCATGGATACACTGAACACTACTCCCTCCGTTTAGAAATATAAAATGTTTTAGCTTTGTCAAGCTAATGTATTTTGGACATCTTTTAGTGTATAGATTCGAGCGAACCTATACACTAAAAGATATCTAGATACAATTGCTTTACAAAACTAAAACATCTTATATTTCCAAACAGAGGGAGTACTTCTTAGTTACATAATCATCAAAAAATCCTACCCA
The DNA here is from genome assembly GCA_007115705.1 of Dactylis glomerata. Taxonomy (NCBI): domain Eukaryota; kingdom Viridiplantae; phylum Streptophyta; class Magnoliopsida; order Poales; family Poaceae; genus Dactylis; species Dactylis glomerata. The sequence continues at coordinate 140,910 of QXEO01000538.1, read as the reverse complement.
TAGTCATTAAATTGCCATCTTTGGAATGAGGAGAAACATATTATTCATTTTGATGTGATAAACATTCTACTGACGTAATTAGATCATCAGGCAACACAATACATGGCACCTATACTGCTATACATAACCGAGAGAATGTACTCCCTCCGTTTATAAATATAAGATATTTTAGCTTTGTAAAGTAAATGTATCTAAACAGTTTTTAGTGTGTAAGTTCACTCGAATATAAACACTAAAACTTGTTTAGATACATTTGCTTCACAAACCTAAAACATCTTATATTTATAAATGGAGGGAGTATGATTTTTTACTTAAATCTAGTGGAAATATAAACATTCATACTTTGCAGATTTTAGGGACACAAATATCTAGTTTTTTCTATCCAACACTTAGTTATCTAATCCATTCATCAAGCTTTTAGGATAGGACACTATAAACGAGGGCTGCGAGATAAGCGAAGCGAAGACTTGTTTCGCCCCAACCTCCTCCCACCCCCGTGCGGTGGCCCCTGGGTGTCCCCCTCGGGCGCACCGGGGTGTCCCCCGTCGGTGACCCCAACTACCTCTCCCTCGGGCGCATCTCCTTCCGCCGCCATCGCCGGAGGACTCACAGAGGAAAGCCCCTGGGCGTGGCAGCGGTGGCAGCCTACCTCGGACGCCTTGAAGTCGCGGTAGCGAGCGCACGCCGCGGCTTTCTCCGGCGATAATGCAGGCTGCGGCGGCGGCCAGGACCCACGCCTGGTTGCCGGCGGTGGGTGGACTGTGGAGAAGGCCGGTGAGATCTGAGCACTGCTTGGATGAGTCATGTTTTCATCTGCATCTCATCCCCTTGATGGCAACCGGTCTTACTCCTGGGCTGGACATGCATCATGAGGGCGCCGGGGGTTTCGGCCCTTGATACGTCTCCAACGTATCTATAATTTTTTATGCTCCATGCTTGTTTTTACACCATATGCCTAATGTTTCGTTACACTTCGTGGCACTTTTATGCATTTTCCGGAACTAACCTACTAACAAGTTGCCACAGTGCCAGTTCCATGTTTTCCGCTATTTTTGTGTTTCAGAAGTGATACACAGGAAATATTCTCAGAATTGGACGAAACAAGTTCCTGAAGTCTTATTTTACCCGGGAGCTTCCAGAGATCCGAAGAGGAGTAGGAGGGGGGGGGCCACAGGGGCCCCACACACAGGGCTGGCGCGGCCAGGGCCTGGGCCGCGCCACCCTGGCGTGAGGCCACCTGGCCCCTCCTCTGACATCGCCCCTTCGCCTATAAAGACCCCCCGACGGAAAAAACCTAAGGACCCAATCACTTTTCCAGAACACATCGCGATCCGCCGCCGCCGTCGACCCGAAGATCGAGAGGGTCCAGAAGCTCTTCCCGGCACCCTGCCGGAGAGGGGAATCGCCACCGGAGGTCTTCTTCATCGCCATGCTTGCCTCCGGAGCGATGAGTGAGTAGTCTACCTTGGACTATGGGTCCATAGCAGTAGCTAGATGGTTGTCTTCTCCACCATATGCTTCATGTTTAGATCTCATGAGCTGCCCTACATGATTGAGATCACCGTTATGTAATTCTACATGTTTGGTTTGTTGGGATCCGATGAATATTGGTGTTTATGATTGAGTTACTGTACTGAAATATATCTTTTGTTATCTCTATGTTGTTTATGATCTTGCATGCTCTCCGTTGTTAGTAGCTATCTTGGCCGAGTAGTTGCTAGTGACTCCAAGAGGGGGTATTTATGCTCGATAGTGGGTTCATGCCTCTATTTAACCTGGGGGAGTGACAGAAACCTCTAAGGTTGTAGATGTGCTGTTGCTACTAGGGAGAAAACAACATTCATATGCTCAAGGGCATATGCTTTGTTTACATTACACACTTTGCTTAATGCAATTATCTGTTGTTCGCAACTTAATACTTGTGGAGTTCTCGGATTGATTCGCCACAAGTGGATTATTAGTCATAGATGCAGTTGGATGGCGGTCTATGTATTTTTGTTGAAATGCCCAGAGTAAATCTCATAGTAATCTTCTTGACATATCACGTTTATCTTTATTCTATCAATTGCCCAACTGTAATTTGTTTACCCAACATGTGTTATTTATCTTATGGAGAGACACCACTAGTGAACTGTGGACCCCGGTCCTATTTCCATCATATTGCTATCACCTATTTACTTTACTCGCACTGTTTACTTTACTCGCATACTCTACTGTTTTCCACTCGATACGCTCATAACCTTTGTTTCAAGCAAACCGGTGAGATTGACAACCTCATCGTAAGTTGGGAACAAATGACTTGGTTGTGTTGTGTGCAGGTTTCGCGTTGCTTCTGGCCGAAGACGAGTCAACAAGTGCGCCCTTGTTGGAGTGTTATTAAGCCAGTCCACATCACCTTCATTCGTCATTGTCTGCTCTTCTCCTGATCGACAAACCTTGGTTTCTTAATTGAGGGAAAATCTTGCTGCTATATTCATCACACCTTCCTCTTGGGGTTCCCAACGGGCTGGACATTCAACTAGGCACCAACTCTTTTCTGGCGCCATCACCCAGCAATCAAGCTCTTTTCTGGCGCCGTTGCCGGGGAAGAAGTAGAAGACTTCTGCGAGGGGAGTTTTTCGCACGCACATCCTTTACTTTGTTATTGTTTTGCTTTACTTTATTTATTTTACCTGCATCGTTTTATATCGAAAACCCAAAAAATATAGAATCCTTGGTAGTTGCTATTTCTTTACTTTAGTTTATTATGTCTAGTTCAGTTACTACTACTATGTCGTCTGAGGCTATGATTTTCACTTTTAAACAAAAGGATGAGGAAAGTTTTAAAGAAGCTTGCTCTAGAATTTATGATTGGCATGGAAAAACTGAACCTAAAATGACTTTGAGTTTGCTTCTTAGTAGCTTTTACTTTGGACTTGCTCTTCGTTATAGATATGTTTTGGATGCTACTGCAGAAGGAGATTTCCTTCATTGTGATGGAGATCAAGCCTTCAATATTATAAAAAAGTTGATTATAATTTATAGCATGCCAACCTATTTTGATTCCTCTCTTGTGTGCATTTTTAATAGACTTGATGCTCTTGAGACTCGCACTTCTAGTTTGAATTCTTGCTACAATACTTTGCGCCAGTATTTTGATTATGTGCTAACAAATTCTGAACCTTCAAGTTGGTCTCCTACGGTAAAAATCACCATTAGTGGTGAAACTTTTCATGCTCGTTGTGATATTATCTCTGAATTTTGTCTTATGCCAAAGGATGTTTATGAATCTTTGAGCCTTTGGAAGCTTTCTGAGGGGGGAGAAGGAATTTCTCTTACTAACAATGCCACTATATTTCCCATTGGAATAGCTGAAGGAGTTTTTACAAAAGTCCTAGGAAGAATGATATCTATTGATTATCTTGTTATTGAATGTGTAGGAAAAGGACAAATCACACTTGGAAGATCCCTCCTGAAGCTCCTTGGCGCCGTCATTGATGTGGGAAAGGGCAATATACGATTTATCTCTCCACCTTGCAATAGCCATGTATTTTCAGTCAAGAGCAAAGGTAAGAAAGGAAGATGTAAGGCACGCGTTGATCCTAGTACTTCATCTCTTGATATTACTTGATTCGCAATTTTCTGCGCCTAGCTCAAAGGCGTTAAAGAAAAGCACTCTTGGGAGATAACCCAATATTTTCTTTTCAGTAATTTTTCTTTTATTTGAGTCTTGGAAGTCATTACTACTGTAATGACCACTCCTTATCTTGTTTATTTTGTTTTTGTGCCAAGAGAAGCCTCTAATTCGAGTGAGGTAAAGATTTGGGGATGTTGCTGTCCTGAAACTGTTTTTGGTGCTGCACCGTAAAAATTCGTATAAATTCTCTGTATATCTTTTGGACCTGCGATTTCTTGTGCATATGCCCCAGGTTATATCCAAACTTTCGTTAGTTGAACACTTTTTGATTTGAGCAACAGAAAACCCCTCAAAAATTCAGTCTTTGTCAGCTGTTCAGTTTTGACAGATTTCTGCCAATATTTGTGTTTGTCACTTTATCGCTTTCTTTTGAGTTCTTTTGATCACGAAACTCTTGTGGAAGTTGCTACAGTAGTATTTGCTTTATATGTGGTAGTTTTGGTTTGAAACCTGAAGCAAAAAGTAGGTTGATTATATGTTATGCTACACTAATGTTGCTAATAGAATTGTGTTTAGTTTTGTATGAAGGAAGTTTTCAAGTGTAGGGATTGGAGAATGATGAGATGAGTTGAAGAATGGACAAAAGCTCAAGCTTGGGGATGCCCATGCATCACCCCAAGAAATATCCAAGAAGTACAAGCTTCAAAGCTTGGGGATGCCCCCGAGGCACCCCTTCTTCATCGGCAAAAATCAGGTCACCTTTCAAAACACTATATTTTTATTGCTTCATGCACTATGTGTTTTTCTTGGAGCATCAGTTGTTTTAGTTTTCTTTGTTAGTTTGTTTTGTTTGCTGCAATAAATGGTTGGACCCTAACAAATTTCCTTAGGAGGAGATGTACTCGTTTTCATTTGCCAAGAACACTCCGTTTTCACTCTTATCGTTCATCGAGTGTTCTTCTTTTTCTGCTGCTGCTTTTGGTTTTCGTTTTCGCCTTGATTTGCGTTTAGACCTTGTCATATCTTTTCATCAAGGTGTATTTTTGCCTCTGATCTTTATTGGTTTTCATCAAAAGAGGTGTTTATAAAAATTTCAAATGGTGTTGGAAAAGAGAAAAAGCTTTATGCAAAATAGTGGTACAAGAAGGAGCTTGTGTAGACTGCGGCTTAGGCTTTCTCATGTCATGCTTGATGTATTTTTGATAGTATGCTTAGTGGTTTTGCTGTAGCATGACTTGTCTCAAATAACTGATATTGCTTAATGAGTCTTTGAAAAAAATCATGCGTTGTTTTTATTGTATGGAAGCATTATTTTGGTTTTCTCCTTGATGCTTTATTTGGGTTGACTTGGCGCATGCTCACACATGTTAGACTCTTACAAAGTCGCCAATAGCCTTCATGATCATTTAGTTTTTGACTTTTGATGCCATCTTATGCTTCTTTTAATGTCGCTTTGTCGCTTTGCATGATTATGGCCATTATTGCTCTCTTAGTTGGTCGCTCCCAGTCTTTTGCTAGCCCTCGCCTTGTACTGAGTATGAGCTCTACTCGTGCATCCAACTCCTAAAAGCCAAAGTTTTCCAAAGTGTCCACCATACATACCTACTAGCAATTTGCTATTCCAAGTAAATTTGACTTGCTTTTATTTTCTCTTCAAATTAAACTCTTACCAGTGTGATGCGAAATTCGGTCAGTAAAGCTCTCACGAACCGGAAGGCACACTTTACTTTTTCCTGTTCTTAAAAATTTGACATTGTGGTCTCTTATGTTGAGTTGTTATGCTTGCAAGTTGTAAGTTGGAGACTAGCCCAGCCATGCAGTCATGGGCAAGCTTTCAACATTGCACTTCTTATTTGAGTTGATATCGTGATCTTTTGTTTATGGATACCCGCGGTGTGAAATGAATTGGGAATCTTGTGGGGATCATGGAGTTTGTATATTTGTTAGGGAAACGCCGGGCCGCTAATCTAAGCCATGCATAATTCATGGTGGAAATTTGCAGCATACCCATGGTGAACATTCGACGACGCATCTCACAATAAAAAACTAAACAAATGGCAAATAAAAGAGATGTCGAGGTGTTCATTGTCTGCTTGTCCTGTCATCTTGGTGTGGGCTTGTTCCATGTCATCGGGCACGGAGGTACCCCATTGGCGGTTCTCAACGATATGCATATACTTACAATGACAAGAGCCTTGCTTGGGACTCTAAGTAAAGTACCATGAGGTTTGGGTACTCGTATTCACGGGGCACGAGGTTTTCAACTTATGATTTGTCAAGCATATGCATCATAATTGTTCTCGTATTAACTTTAACCATTCAAGATGCTTATGATGGGGGCAATGAGAGCTCAAAGCCGGTAAGTACCATAATTTTTGATGGTTATAAAACTTGCAATCACTGCTTCCCTATGCGAAGGGCCTTTCTTCTACTCTTATGTTGAGTCACCACCTTCTTTCTTTATGCACCATTCAGAGAGCATAGTTGTCATTCTTAGTATAATGTGCATTGTCCCAAAGTTTTCATTGATTGATTCATATTGTTGGTTTCACTTGTTCTTAAATTATTTGTATCTAGTCGCCCTCTTAAACTTGAAGGTGTCCTATGCATTTATGTTTTGCTCTCTCATAAAGGACAAGCTGAAAACCATTTGTATATTTTTCCTTATGATTTGAACACACGTTTGACTTTCATTGTTTCATTTTCATGATCTTTTGTTTGTGTTCATTTGCATGTTTACAACATGGTTGCTAAGTTCTTATTGTCAAGATTATATCTTCATGCCCATGTTTTAAGTTCTTATGATCCCAGCTCACAAATGTTTACATATATGATCAAGATTGTGTAGGTGCATGTCACCTCAAAAATTATTCTTTTGTTATCACTTACCTACTCGAGGACGAGCAGGAGTTAAGCTTGGGGATGCTTGATACGTCTCCAACGTATCTATAATTTTTGATGCTCCATGCTTGTTTTTACACCATATGCCGAATGTTTCGTTACACTTCGTGGCACTTTTATGCATTTTCCGGAACTAACCTACTAACAAGTTGCCACAGTGCCAGTTCCCGGTTTTCTGCTGTTTTTGTGTTTCAGAAGTGATACACAGGAAATATTCTCGGAATTGGACAAAACAAGTTCCTGAAGTCTTATTTTACCCGGGAGCTTCCAGAGATCCGAAGAGGAGTAGGAGGGGGGCCACAGGGGCCCCACACACAGGGCTGGCGCGGCCAGGGCCTGGGCCGCGCCACCCTAGCGTGAGGCCACCTGGCCCCTCCTCTGACATCGCCCCTTCGCCTATAAAGACCCCCCGACGGAAAAAACCTAAGGACCCGATCACTTTTCCAGAACACATCGCGATCCGCCGCCGCCGTCGACCCGAAGATCGGGAGGGTCCAGAAGCTCTTCTCGGCACCCTGCCGGAGAGGGGAATCGCCGCCGGAGGTCTTCTTCATCGCCATGCTTGCCTCCGGAGCAATGAGTGAGTAGTCTACCTTGGACTATGGGTCCATAGCAGTAGCTAGATGGTTGTCTTCTCCACCATGTGCTTCATGTTTAGATCTCATGAGCTGCCCTACATGATTGAGATCACTGTTATGTAATTCTACATGTTTGGTTTGTTGGGATCCGATGAATATTGGTGTTTATGATTGAGTTGCTGTACTGAAATATATCTTTTGTTATCTCTATGTTGTTTATGATCTTGCATGCTCTCCGTTGTTAGTAGCTAGCTTGGCCGAGTAGTTGCTAGTGACTCCAAGAGGGTGTATTTATGCTCGATAGTGGGTTCATGCCTCTATTTAACCTGGGGGAGTGACAGAAACCTCTAAGGTTGTAGATGTGCTGTTGCTACTAGGGAGAAAACAACATTCATATGCTCAAGGGCATATGCTTTGTTTACATTACACACTTTGCTTAATGCAATTATCTGTTGTTCGCAACTTAATACTTGTGGAGTTCTCGGATTGATTCACCACAAGTGGATTATTAGTCATAGATGCAGTTGGATGGTGGTCTATGTATTTTGTTGTAATGCCCAAAGTAAATCTCATAATGATCTTCTTGACATATCACATTTATCTTTATTCTATCAATTGCCCAACTGTAATTTGTTTACCCAGCATGTGTTATTTATCTTATGGAGAGACACCACTAGTGAACTGTGGACCCCGGTCCTATTTCCATCATATTGCTATCACCTGTTTACTTTACTTGCACTGTTTACTTTACTCGCACACTCTACTGTTTTCCACTCGATACGCTCATAACCTTTGTTTCAAGCAAACCGGTGAGATTGACAACCTCATCGTAAGTTGGGAACAAAGTACTTGGTTGTGTTGTGTGCAGGTTCCGCGTTGCTTCTGGCCAAAGACGAGTCAACAAGTGCGCCCTTGTTGGAGTGTTATTAAGCCAGTCCGCATCACCTTCAGTCGTCATTGTCTGCTCTTCTCCTGATCGACAAACCTTGGTTTCTTAACTGAGGGAAAATCTTGCTGCTATATTCATCACACCTTTCTCTTGGGGTTCCCAACGGGCTGGACATTCAACTAGGCACCAACTCTTTTCTGGCGCCATCACCCATCAATCAGCCCTGGGCATGGCGATGGTGGCCTTCTCCTCCGTCGGAGGTGGTCGGCCGGTCGAAGGTGGCGGTCCTAGGGTTTATCTCATGCCAAGTCAAAGATCTACTTGTTGCATGCCTTCATTGACCTAGCCGGAGCGTCTAGTTCTGGAAGGCATCACCGGCGAACTCCACTGGGCACTTCAGGCCTGGAAATTGCTGGATCAATGGGATTCGGTCGTGCGCACCCATGTTTTTTCTCGTCATTTGGTTTCAAAGGGAGCGTGATGAAGCTCTATTATTGTTGCCATCATGGGACACGTCTTATGGTCCATGGTGAAGTCAAAGGCAAAGAATGACATAGAAGCTGAGTCTCCGAGGACTAGCAATGGTGGTCCAAGTCTTTGTGGCGATGAGGAACTGGCTTGGTGATTGATGACGCGTAGCAGCGGCATCGAAAAGTGGGGGCGACAGCACATGAGAAGTTCAAAGTCCTACCTTGCAGGGTAAAAATCTAAGGTCTGGCCTTAATTGGTTGTGCCTGGCAATGACCTTGTTAAAGTCATTGTTTTGTAAGTGCAGACTTTCTTCAAGGTGAAAATCTAACATCTACGATCGGGCAACGACGGCTCTTGTGCACTATTACCACAAAAGACACACTTTGTACATCCTATCCATCGTCTTTTCGCAAGGTTATCCTTAGTTAAAATCACATTTTTGTAAAGAAACCACATAAAAATCCTAATTTTTAGAGGTACCTTTATTTTCCACAAGTACTTTTTAAGGAAAACCGTATGCCCATTCATTATATCCGCATACATAGACTTAACCGAAAAAGAAACTGTGGTTGTAAGGTGCCATTTAAATTTATCCGGTTCATTTGTAAGATGCACATTCATTAGTCTAGATACAAGCTGAACCCAATCATTCCACTTTTCACCCACCAATATCATGTTAAACCTTATGTTTAGCGGATTTTGATTTAACACATCTGCTACTAACAAATTTTTAGTTCTAGCAATGTTGTAAAGGTGGGATATTGATTTGCTAATGATGTATTTCCAAGTAAAATATCTTCCCAAAACTGTGTTCCTAAGCCATCACCTATAACAAAAGAACCCCGCTGGAAGAAGTCGTCCTTAACACTCATTATCCCTTTCCAAAAGGGTGAATCAGTAGGTTTTGCTTGAGCGTTTTTCTATTGAGGTATTTGTTTATAAGTAGTTCTTGCCAAAACCCTTCCTCCGAAAGTAATTTGTACAACCACTTGCAAACAAGACACCTATTTTTGATGTCCAATACCTCAATACCAAGACCCCCTTGTGAAAGGACATAGATGTCGCCTAGAGGGGGGGGGGGTGAATAGGCGATATCAAATTTTACGAATGGCTTAAACAAAAGCGAAATTAAACTAGCATTTATTTTGTCAAGCACACAAAACCTAAATAAACTAGGCTCACCTATGTGCACCAACAACTTATGCTAAGCAATACAAGTAACAAGGTGATAGCAAGATATATAACTTCAAGCACGAAGGCTATCACAATGTAAAGTGCATAAGTAAAGAGCTTGGGTATAGGAATAACTGAGGCACGCGGAGACGATGATGTATTCCCGAGTTCCTCCCTTGAAAGGGAGTACATCTCGTTGGAGGGGTGTGGTATCGCCACAAAGGCCTAACCAACGCCACAAAGGCCTCACCCTATTCTCCGGTGTGAGCTTGCACCACAAAGGCCTAGCTCACTCTTCCACTAAGGGGTTCCTCAAGGCGGAACCGAGCCTTTACACAAATCTTGGGGCACACATCCACAACTTAATTGGAGGCTCCCAAGGATAGCCACCAAGGCACCACAAAGCCACAAAGCCGTCTAGGGTTCCAAGAACCCAAGAGTAATAAGCTCACAAACTTTCACTTACTTGAATCTCCGGGGAGAACTCAAACCGATGCAACCTATGCAATGGCAAGAACACACAAAGTGCTCAAATCCTTCTCACTCAAATCCTACCAAAGCAACTAATGCTATGGAGAGTTATGAGAGGAAGAACAAAGGAAATCTACAAAGAACTCCAAGATCTAAATCCACAAGAGGTTCCCCTCACTAAGAGGAGATTTTGATTGGTGGAAAGATAGATCTAGATCTTCTCTCTCTTTTCCCTCAAAAAGATGCAAGAAATATGGGAGGAATGTAGAGGGAGAGCAAGCTACTCAAGGTCAACAATGGAGGAGAGAGAGAGAGGGAGTAGCTAACAGCCCAAGGAAGAAGAAGGGGAGGGTTATTTATACCCCCTCCCATAAAAATGACCATTACAGCGTCCCAGGCCGGATTATCCGGCCAAAATTGGCCAAAAAATCCGAGGGGGTGGGGGGGGGGGGGGGGTGGGCGGATTATCCGGCCAAAACTGGCCAAAAATCCGGGCCCCCATCTGGTTGACGCCACAAAAGTCCTTAGCAGAAATTCGAGCTTGAAGAAATTGCAATACGAAAACGGTGATAACTTTTGCATCCGGACTCCATTTTTGATGATCTTGGGCTCGTTGGAATCACCACAACAAGCTCTACGACTTCATCCATAGAAACATCAAATTCCAACAAAGGAGGATAAAACCAAATAATGAAAGGTTTGACCTCTCTTCGAAGACAAACCGGTAAAACCTCCAAACATCAAAAACGCAATAAGAGTTTCATACGAAATCCGTTTTTGATGAGCTAGAGCTTATCATGGAAATAACCACAAGCTATAGAACCTCCCATGGATAAAATCCAAATAAGAACCAAGAAAGATGATGCCAAGTATGCAAAGGTTTGAGCTCTCTCCGAATGATACAATTAAGTTACTCACTCGAGAGCCCCTCTTGATAGTACGGCTACCGATCCTATAACCCGGTCTCACAACTAACACCATGAGACCAGTAAGAAAGAAACCCTAACACTATCATACCTTTGCCTTGAGCATTCCACTTGAGGTGGATAATGACGATCTTGATCTTCTCAAGTTGGACCACCTTTCTTGATTGAGCTTGCTTGGTGAAGTCTTGCGGATTGCTCCCCCATACTCTACTATGGAAGAGACTCTCTTTAAGCATATATTCACATATCCATGATCACAATATAGATGGCAAGCTTCAAAAATATGTTCTCTTCTAGTTGCTCATCTTGAACTTGCGCTTTGACTTGATCAATCCTCGAATCAATTCTTCTTTCTCCATAATAATGGTGTCTTGAGGATACACATGAGAGCTCACTCAATCTTATTCTTCAAGACACACTTGACATAAGCTCAACTCCCTTAAGACCAATCTTTGGATCACTCCTTGAATAACACCTTGGTCAACACATAATCTTCTTCTTACAACCTTGACTCCAACAAATGGTTCAAGCATTATCTATGGATAAGTCCTACACATATAACTCAATGCAACCATTAGTCTATAGGGATTGTCATTAATTACCAAAACCACACATGGGGCTCGATATGATCTTTTACCTTGGTCCTTTAGGCTATAAATAATGTTCCATTTGGTTAATCTATACTTCTTTTTTGGCCATCGCTTTGCCAAAATAAGGGTGACCTATATAAATCCAACCTTTTCCTTACACCCTTTGGTACAATAAAGAAGGAGAGAAGGAACATCAGTAGGCTAGATAAAACTGAGTTGACTAAGACTAATCGGTCTACGTATGAGAGCAACTTTCCTAACCAAGAAGCAAGTTTCTTTTTGAACCGATCTTCTATGGTTTCCATTCTTTGTTTAGTGATGTCCTATAGTGTATAGGAATGCCCAAGTACTTGAATGGTAGAGATCCTACTTCACAGCCAAAAAATCGTTGTATAGTTATGCTCCTCATCCTTAGCCTTACCAAAACAAAAAATTGCTCTTATGAAAGCTAATTTTCAAACTGGATAGCTGCTAAAAAAAGCTAAAATTAACTTCATATTTACAGCTTTGGCTAGATCGTGTTCCATGAACAAGATAGTATCATCCGCACATTGAAGGATTGAAATTCTGCCTTCAACTAGGTGAGGGACCAATCCCCCAACTTGCCCATCATCCTTTGCCCGTGCAATTATGATAGCAAGCATACCAGCTACTATATTGAACAAAATTGGTGATAGAGGATCTCCTTGTCTCAGACCCTTCATAGTCTGAAAGTAGTGCCCAATATCATCATTTTCTCGAATTCCTACACTTCCTCCTTGCACAAACATGGCTACCCAGTTGCACCATTCAGGAGGGAATCCTTTCATTCTTAAGGCTTGCTGGAGAAAATCCCATTTGACTTTATCATAGGCTTTCTCAAAATCAATTTTAAATAACACACCATCCATCTTCTTCCTATGAAGTTCATGAATGATTTCTTGAGAATGACAACTCCTTCTAAGATATTTCTATCCGGAATAAAAGCCGATTGAGTTGGTCTAATTACCTTGTGAGTTATCACAGTAGCTCTATGAGTACCGACTTTTGTAAAAATTTTGAAGCTAACATTAAGTAGACAAATTGGTCCGTATTGTTCAATCCTACTTGCATCCTCCTTCTTAGGGAGGACTGTTATGACTCCAAAATTTAGTTTGTACAAGGGTAGATCGCCATCTTTCAATTGTACAAACATTGCCATGAGATCATTTTTAATGACTAGCCAGAACGCCTAATAAAACTCCACAGGGAACCCGTCTGGTCCTGTAGCTTTATTGTGATCCATATTAGAGATTCCGTCAAAGACTTCCTCTTCCAAAAAAAGGAGATGTGAGAATGACCCTTTCATCCTCGAATAGCTGAGGTATGTCGTGAGTGACTTGCTCGCTCAACGATATAAAGCACGGAGCCGGCGCCCTAAATAATTTTTTATAATACTCGGTTATGATTGTTTTGAGGTTTTGTTGACCCAATATGGTCCCCTCATCTTGCTCGAGCTGAAAGATCTTTTTCTTTCTATGCTTCCCATTAGCAATTAGGTGAAAGTATTTTGTGTTATTTCCACCCTCCTGGACATGTTTAACTTTTGCCCGTTGAGCCCATTTGGTCTCCTCTTCACGCCGCAATTTTGCTAAAAATTCGTCGGCTCTTTCTTTGCCACCCTCTCGGTAGCACTTAGAGGAGCGACCTCCGCTTTAAGGTCAAGCTCATCAATTAAAAGAGTAAGCCTTTCTTTCTCTTTTTTATAAGCTCCACTTAGATTCATTGCCCACCCACGCAAATATTGTCTAAGATGTCTAATATTATTTTGCCATCTTTCGATAGGAATCACCAAAAATAAAAGTCTATGCCGATTCAGCAGTTCCTATAGGATTTCACTTCGGGCTGCTTTAAGCCAAAGGCGCATTCAAGCGCCAAGATTTCGCATCGCAGTTCCTAATCCAGCCTGACGCGGGCTACAAATCACGCGCATTGCTGGATACTCGGGAGGACGGAGCAATGAAGAGCACATCAACGGAGACAGTGTAGATTTGGCTTGAGGAACATCGAATGGCCAAACCACTAAACAACGGCGAATTGACTCTAGGATTAACATGGAGTCCGAAAAGGTGCACCTAATTAGTAGAAGTTGATTTACAAGATAAGATGAATAGATCCATGTTTTGCTACAAAAGATTAGCAGCTACTGTTTTCAAACCTGAAGAAAAGAGATGAGCAAGCATCGATCCATGCTTTTTTGGCAGTTACATGCTGGATTAATCTAGTTCTGCTGAAATGTCCTAATTCAGTTGCTGAAACAACTGCAGATTTCCCTCTGAACGAAATAAATCTCAACAAACTACAATAAACTCAACCTTCTCCAGATTGCTCCAAAATGAGAGTTTGATAAACTACCACCAGCTGCCCTTCATCTACTAGTTCCAGGAATCCTTCAAAAATGAAGAAAACAAATATTAGGGATGTTTAGCTGAACATGGAAAGGAACTGCGCCTATACAGAAAGGCAAAAAATCAAGTAAACAGAAGTGATATTATATAGACCATCTATGCCACCTCAAAAAGTGAAATAGGAGTTTTTTTTTTCGATAAAGAATAGGAAGTGAGTTGGACATCATGTTTACTTTACAGCACAAATTTACAGCATATCATTTGTTTGAGAATAATAAGCTTCATTTTTAGAATTTATCAAAGAAAAGAGTGGTCATCATTACCACCAGGAAACAGAAATCATCCTGGCAATGCGAATGGATGACTAATAGTGGATCAACAAAGAGGCATTAGATAAGAGAATATGAGATAGGTTCCTATGAAATATTACCCAGAGATACATAAGCTGGTAGATTGATATTTTACTCACCACATCTAGAGACAAATAACCAGATCATCCGCCGCTTCCATGTCATCCGTCTTGCCTGAAAGAAAGGTCTTCTCTGTCAAGGTACAAGAACTTGAATAACGAACACAATGCTAACCCAGACCATTTTGTACAAGAAGTGAGGGGATTAGTAGTAGCAGTTGAAGCAAGCAGGTGATTACCTGTTGTAGGGATCCGGCTTGCTCCAAGCCACGGCGGAAGCACGCATGGCACAAGAGAAAAGCGGTTGTCTTGATTCTGTGAGGCCCCAATCACCTTCCCATTGTGCATATCCACGACGACGAGGACGTGCTCGCCAACCTTGATATGCACGGCACTGGCGTTGAACGGGTCGAGGACTGCAATCCGTGGCGCCGCCGAGTTGTCCTGCCACGGATAGCCTCCATCCTCCAAGACCTGCCTCAGCTCCACCTGATGCTCCAGCGTCCAGGCGCTGCCCTCGTCATCCAGCGCAAACGATCGGAGCAGGAACGGCGAGCCCGGAGTCAGCTCAGTATACCGCAGCCTCCCCTCGCTCACCCCAACGCGCCGGTATTTGGCCACCTCCCGCATGAACATGGCCGTTTCGTCGGCCCTCCTGCGAACCCCGTCGATGGGTGCACGTGCAGGCAGGACGCTGCCGCTGGGCAGCTCGATGCAGCACATCTCCGGCCGGTCGTCGAAAGGATCCGCGGAGATGACGCCGAAGGTCAGATCGACCCACCACAGCCGGCCGCCGAAGGCCAGCGTCTCCTGCATTGCCAACAGCTCGCGCGGGGGAAGTGATAGGCATGGCTTGCTCACCACCGTCTTCCACTCCCCTTCATCCGACAGAAACCGCTTGAGGCCGGTGCCACCGTAGAGGACGAGCTGGGCTACGGCGAATCTGTCAGGCGGCCCGTGCCCGCGGCCGCCATCGGCTTGGGTGAGGAGGCCCATGTTGTTGTGGACAAGGACCCTCTTGGAGCCATGGATGTCCGGCAGGCGGAGCATCTGGCCGCTGAGAGGGTTGCAGACGAAGCGGTGGGTTTCGACGTCCTCGGTTAGTTCCCGGGCGGTGCAGGGAGCCTTCGCTCGGAGGTCGTGGTAGTTGAGGAGGAGGTGGCCGTCGCCGCTGGCGGCGCGAATGTCGCCGGCGAGCATTTCGAAGATGTTGCTTTCAGGGGCCGGGCATTCCCTGGGGCTGACGAGGTGCGCCGGGGCGGTGATGTCAGAGACGCCCGGAGGGTCGACGAGGCGGACGCACGCGCCAGGATCCGGCAACGATCTGTCGACCATCGTCGTGCCCACGAAGATGGCCCATGGTGGGTGCGAAGAGGCGGCGGTAGAGAGGGAGCGGCGGAGGTTGCCGGAGACGGCGGCGGAGAGGGCTAGGAGGCGCCGGAGCGACATTGCTTTGGTTGTCTCTGCGATTGGATGATGGACTAGTGTGGCAGTCGTGTTTGGCTGCTAGTGTGGACTCCTGGAGCAAAGCTGTGCAGCACGCGCAGCTGCTACTGTAGACGCAGCTATGCCTAACAAAGGCAAAGAGGTTGCGTACGCTCGTAGGCTAAAGTAAAGGAATTTGAATTCTTTTTTTTACAGGAGGAATTTGAATTTAACGTCAAAAGTTACATATTTGTGATAACGCCAAAAACTACAAGCTTTCATGCCGGATTGTGATAACTAGTCATTAACCTGTGCACCTGCACGGCTATTAATATAAAAGAACACATAAGTATTGTATTATTGAGAATCATTACTGATTATATTTGCTAATTTCGAAGAAATGTTAGATCATGGTTTTCAAGATATCATATATATAACTCATTTGCTGTTCCAAAAGCATCACGTACTCTGAGTTACATAGCACCAAAAAATGTTCATTATGTATTTACCAATAAGGATCAGTATTTAGAAGAAGAAAAAATCGTCTTAGAGTGTATGAATATTGGTACTAACTTTCAACTAACGATGACTCAGAAAAGTCTTTAACCAAAAATATACCAGTTAATTTTGAATTTTCACTTACCTTTGTAGCCATTGCACATCTGATACTTCGACATTGTGTGGGGAAGATAGACAGCATTTTTGTGTTGAGCATTTTTTTAATATGTTGTGTTGAGCATTTTCACTTACTTTCCAAACGATCTCCAAGCATGCACATCCTAATGGCGACAATATGTTAATATTCAGCTAATTAAGGGTATGAATAATTAAGATCAACTTTTGTGAAATAGATATACTACATAATTAAAATATCAACCTTGAATGTTCTTACAGATCTCATTACCAGGTGAGAAATCATAAAATCTTTTGCCTGCCGTCACTACCGGATTTAGGTCATATGTTGATTGCCTCCATGTCTGTCTGTGATATGTGAATAGTAATAAATTTCTTCTAGTGAAGAGATGGAACAATATATGCTGATGATGATGTCCCTTCATGTTCAGAATTATACAGGGGCAAAGAACAAAGGAACAGTAATTGTATTAATTTAATCAAGGACGTGAGTTGTTTAATTTTATCATCACAATAATCTGCAGGCAGCAATGCACGACCATGCATCCAGGGTGATGCTCCGATTCTTATTACTACTGCACTTGTATGATTTCTCCATTTGTCATAAAATTAATCCAAGAAATCAAGTAGCTTAAGAGCCAGGCCCAGGCTTAAACGCTGAATCAGCATATGTGTTACATCTTGCTTTTCTAGTTCAATCTCAACCTATTGGGCATCAGAGATCGCACATGAAACAACTAACCATCAAAATTCGCATCTACATCCGTCAGGAAGTATCATCCAGAATCCTTAATAGGATCGTAGGGTATTTGTTAATTAAGTTAGAAAAACATCTAACCTGAACGCTAAAGGACGACGGAGTTGCACTGATGTAGGAGAATCACTACCACATCGACCGAGTTGCGTTGATGCTGGAGACCAACAGCCATATCCCACGAATTTAGCGTCCCTAAAGTGACCAGATCGGCTTCAATCCACCCCAATCTATGTAATCGCTGCTGGTTCCGTGCTTCCATCATGTCCAGAGTTGGATCGGAGTAGAGATGGCTTTCTAACATTGGTGAACCTCTGCGCAGACCCTAGAGCTCGAAGATCATTGTAGCGTATGTGTCATCATGATGTAGAAGGCGGCCAGACGGCTGACGACATTGCGTAGAAGGGCGAGGGCGACACCAGCCGAGCAGGGAGGACAGGGCACAACAGGCGATGTCGGTAGACTTATGGACTCCTACGGGGGATCCTTTTAAGTGCAACGCTTGAAGACGGGGACATAAGCTGTTTAATTTTTTTTGTGGGAATAGACTGTTCATCTAACGGCTTGTGTTATCTCCAACATTTATCAGACGGTTGAAACATAACTGTTGGCGAGGATTAACGTGAGTGCTCCTATGGTGCCTCCAATTAGTAAATATAAGACTTTGTGAAAGAAGCATGCATACCCTAGAAATTCAGTTCACTCACGGTGCATATAAACCGTTGTAAATACATATTTGAAAATATTGAAAAAATAAAAAAATATTTGCAAGTACATTTGGACATTTTATGTTTGCGCACAAGTTTTCTAAAAAGAAAAAAATTATTTGTGTCGCGTCTAAAAGAGATAAATTTTGATACTCCAGTATAACTATTCATGGAACATGTCTGATAAAGGCAAAGAGGTTGCGCGCGTAGGCTAAAGTAGAATTTGAATTCAAACCCTCCCTTATTCCAAACTTGAAAACATAGGGTGTGTTTGGTAGCTTGGTTTAATTGAGAATCCTCATCTTTCCTCATACATGTTGCCTTTAGACAAGTTAAGCTCAGATTTTCTCCTATGTTTGGTAGCCCGGATTTATTGATACAAGCTAGTTTGAGATGTTTGGTTGCATGTTTGAGTTAAAAATAAAAACTTTTACACCTAGGTCCTTGGACAGAAAAAAGCAATCAGGTCCCTAAACAAAAGAAAAAGAAAAAACCAATTGGGTCCCCAAATAGAAAAGAAAAAAAATCAATCGGGTCCCTGGTGTGGCTCGCTGATGCCGGCATCGGGTCCCTAAACAAAAAAAGAGATTGGGTCCCTAACCAAAAAAGAAAAAATCAATCGGGTCCCTGGTGTGGCTCGCCGACGCCGGCATCGGGTCCCTAAACAAAAAGAAAAAAGCAATCGGGTCCCTAAATAGAAAAAAATCAATCAGGTCCCTGTTGCGGCTCGCTGGTCGGCCGGACGCTGACGCCAGCGAAGGGAGTAGTGCGGCGCGTCGGCGGCTTCCTCCCATAGCGGCTACATTTTTCCCATGGCGGCATCTCATAGAGGCCGCAGTGTCCCATCGCGCCTTGCCAGGGGGCATCGTGGAGACTATGTCGAGAGGAAGGGTGGCGGAGGATGTAGAGAAGGGGCGACGAGGAGGAGGGTTGCGGTGGAGGAGAAGGTGATGATTGCAACAGAGGTGATTAGGGTTTGATACCTAAACCGACCTTCGATTCGTTGATACAATGGTGAGTGGGCTGATTTGGGGTACCCGGAATGATTTTTGGACTGGGCAAATGTGTGATACTTGTTCGAGGTTCAAAATGGGTCTAGCATATCGGCCAGATGTTTACGAACTGGGAGAGGTTTATGGAATCTAGCTTTACTAATAGAAATCCAAATATCTTATAGAATAGTTTGTAGTGTGGAAGTATCCTCCTTAGTTGGTTATCTATATATCCCTTGGTGTGAGTTGCGGTAATGAAATGTTAATGAGAAGTTTTATCATTTACTTTCCGCACATTTTATTTTAGTTTGCAATCTTTCTTATATGACTAGTCTTGTTGATTAGTATTGGTATCACTTTGGGAGCACGAGTAAATTTAGTTGGTTTTGGCAAACTTAGCTTGGTCAGTAGCAACATTACCTTGAGGTTTGAGTAGAAAAGAAGAAAGAAGTGTTTGTAGTTACATCACTTCAGTTTTCCTTCATGTTTGGCTTATAAGCATTTTTATTCTCAAAGTTAAAATCATTGTACCTTCAAGGAAGTTTGCATGATTGTTCCTATTGTATGTATGTTTGTTTGTTTCATGCAACCCTTATGCTTGCTACCCAGCCTTGCTAGCCAAAAACCTGTACTGAGAGAGAATACTTCTCGTGCATCCAACTCCCAAAAACCAAGTTACTTCCAAAGAGTCCACTATAAATTCCTATGCATGGTATTTCAAGCCATTCCAAGTAAATTTTCATGTGCTACCTTTCAAAAACCTTCAAATACTTCTTATTTTGTGCCACTGTTTTTAGCTCATGAGGACGTAGTGGATAGGTTTGTTATCTTCCATACTAAATTAAGTACCCCTTGACTAGGCAGCTTCATCTGCTCGTCATTATTTTTGCAAGGGAGCTGGTCAGACCATTGTAATCTCAAAAAGAAAAGGAAAAGAGCACTCCTCCATGGTATGTGAAAGTTGGTTGGCACCCGATGGAATCGGTTAGCCATGGTTTGAGAAAGGAAAAGGTGGGGAGGAGTGCCAAGCTATAAAAGAGCACAAATGTGCCAATTAATCAACATCTCGGAACCGCTCTCACTAGTTTAGTATGGAAGATATCAAGAACTCCGTTGCTAGTCATTGACAAAAGCAACCACCTCTCAAAACAACTTTTATCTCTGTTTTACAAATGAAAAGCTCTAGCACATGTTTAATCCCTGCTTCCCTCTGCGAAGGGCCTGTCTTTTACTTTTATGTTGAGTCAACCTATTCCCTTCTATCTCAATCAAGCATTTGAGTTGTTATGTTTCACTCATTCATATGTTGATCCGTTTAATCATGTTTACTAACTTCTTTTGTTAGTACAATGCTTTTGTCTGAAGGAATATATCTTTGAAAGCTTTCTATGAATGCAAAAGTTTGTTTCATTGAGCATATAGTTTTTGCTATATTAGCTCTGTTTTAAAAAAAAGGCTCCATTCAAAAAATAAGTATAGTTTGTTCATTGTTCTCTGACCAAGAACTAAGGTTTGCCACCACCAATTATAGTTTACCTTGTGCATCCTTATTTGTGATTCCCTTTTACTTATTGCAAGTCTATATCATATAAAGGGAAGTTGCTGTCTATTATAAGTTGTGCCTTGGTGAATGTGATGCTTCTTGTCCGTATTTTGATTATCGACACTTCACTCCATAAACCTGTGGTCATGTTTACCGAGTTTAATTTTCGCTTGGGGACAAGCGAGGTCTAAGCTTGGGGGGGTTGATACGTCCATTTTGCATCACTATTTTGTATCATAATTTACTGTTATTCATTGATATATTTCACATTTAGAGATGATACTTATGTTGTTTCCTCTATTTTTACATGTTTGATGATCATTGGAGGATTTGCTGCCGGAGTCAGGATTCTGCTGGAAAAAGGACCGTCAAGACACCATATTTCGGAAGATCAGGAAATTCCAGAAAAATACCAGGAAATTTTATTTTACCGGAAGACTGAAGTAGCCAGAAGGAGGAGGCGAGAGGGGCCACAGGGCAGCCTCACCACCAGGGGGCGCGGCCCAGCCCCTGGCCGCGCCGCCCTATGGTGAGGGCACCCTGGCCCACTTCTGCCATCGCCCCTTCGCGTATTTCATCGTCCCCAAAAACCTAAGTGATGGGGGGGCTCAGAGATAGACACCGCCGCCTCTGCGGGGCGGAAAACACCAGAGAGAGAAAAGCTCTCCGGCAGGCAGAAATCTGCCGGGGAAATTCCTTCCCGGAGAGGGGAGATCGTCGCCATCATCATCACCATCGCACCGGACTTCATCGGGATCATCATCATCATCTCCATCACCAGCACCTTCATCTCCACCATCACCACGCCATCCCACTGTAATATCTTGAGTTGAATCTTGTCGAATTCTTAGTGGAAACTTTCCCGGTGTTGATTACTCTTGTGGTTGATGCTATTGAGTGGAACTGTTGAATTAAGGTTTATGTTCAGATTGTTATTTAACATTATTTCACCTCTGATCATGATCCATATGATGTCTTGTGAGTAGTTCGTTTAGTTCTTAAGGACATGGGAGAAGTCAAGTCGTTAGTAGTGGAATTATGTTGAGTAATATTTAATGGTTTGATATTTATTTGTTGTGGTGTTATTTCACTAGTGGTGTCATGTGAACGTCGACTACATGATACTTCACCATTTATGGGCCTAGTGAGATGCATTGTGTATTTGGCTACCAATTGTGGGGTTGCTGGAGTGACAGAAACCTAAACCTCCGTTGGGAAACCATTGCACCAAGGAGCATAGGATCTTAGAGTTTAAGGCTGTGGTTAGATTTATCTTAATTACTTTCTTGTATTTGCGGATGCTTGCAAGGGGTATAATCACAAGTGTGTATTTATCCTAGTAAGGGTAGTGCGCTAGCACAGGTTCACCCCCATAACACTTATCAAACCAATAAAGATTATATAGCGGTATGAAGCGAAAGCACTTGACAGAAACTCCCGTGTGTCCTCAAGAACGTTTGGTCATCATAAGTTACACAACCGGCTTGTCCTTTGCTCTTGAAAGGATTGGGCCACTTGCTGCAATTATTATTAATGTCTTTTATTTACTCGCACTTTATTTACTTGCATTACCAAATACCCCTAAAAACCTGTTTGCTAGTATTTACAGTGAATCCTTGATCAAAACCACTTGTCAACACCTTCTACTCCTCGTTGGGTTCAACACTCTTATTTATCGAAAGTACTATGATACACCCCCTATACTTGTGGGTCATCAGTGTTCCTAAGCCATCATCTATAACAAAAGGACCCCGCTAGAAGAAGTCATCCTTAACACTCATTATCCCTTTCCAAAAGGGTGAATCAGTAGGTTTTGCTTGAACTTGAGAGATCGTTTTTCTATTGCGGTATTTGTTTGTAAGTAGTTCTTGCCAAAACCATTCCTCCGAAAGTAATTTGTACAACCACTTGCAAACAAGACACCTATTTTTGATGTCCAATACCTCAATACCAAGACCCCCTTGGTCCTTTGGTCTATAAATAATGTTCCATTTGGTTAATCTATACTTCTTTTTTGGCCATCGCTTTGCCAAAATAAGGGTGACCTATAGAAATCCAACCTTTTCCTTACACCCTTTGGTACAATAAAGAAGGAGAGAAGGAACATCAGTAGGCTAGATAAAACTGAGTTGACTAAGACTAATCGGTCTACGTATGAGAGCAACTTTCCTAACCAAGAAGCAAGTTTCTTTTTGAACCGATCTTCTATGGCTTCCATTCTTTGTTTACTAATGTCCTATAGTGTATAGGAATGCCCAAGTACTTGAATGGTAGAGATCCTACTTCACAGCCAAAAATTGTTGTATAGTTATGCTCCTCATCCTTAGCGTTACCAAAACAAAACAAAATCGCTCTTATGAAAGTTAATTTTCAAACCGGATAGCTGCTAAAAAAATGCTAAAATCAACTTCATATTTACAGCTTTGGCTAGATCGTGTTCTAGGAACAAGATAGTATCATCCACATATTGAAGGATTGAAATTCTTCCTTCAACTAGGTGAGGGACCAATCCCCCAACTTACCCATCATCCTTTGCCCGTGCAATTATGATAGCAAGCATATCAGCTACTATATTGAACAAAATTGGTGATAGAGGATCTCCTTGTCTCAGACCCTTCATAGTCTGAAAGTAGTGCCCAATATCATCATTTACTCGAATTCCTACACTTCCTCCTTGCACAAACATGGCTACCCAGTTGCACCATTCCGGAGGGAATCCTTTCATTCTTAAGGTTTGCTGGAGAAAATCCCATTTGACTTTATCATAGGCTTTCTCAAAATCAATTTTAAATAACACACCATCCATCTTCTTCCTGTGAAGTTCATGAATAGTTTCTTGAGAATGACAACTCCTTCTAAGATATTTCTACCCAGAATAAAAGCCGATTGAGTTGGTCTAATTACCTTGTGAGTTATCACAGTAGCTCTATTCGTACTGACTTTTGTAATTTTTTGGAAGCTAACATTAAGTAGGCAAATTGGTCAGTATTGTTCAATCCTACTTGCATCCTCCTTCTTAGGGAGGATTGTTATGACTCCAAAATTTAGTTTGTACAAGGGTAGATCGCCATCTTTCAATTGTACAAACATTGCCATGAGATCATTTTTAACGACTGGCCAGAACACCTGATAAAACTCCGCAGGGAACCTGTCTGGTCTTGTAGCTTTATTGTGCTCCATATTAGAGATTCCGTCGACCTCCTCTTCCGAAAAAGGAGATGTGAGATTGACCCTTTCATCCTTGGATAACTGAGGTATGTCGTGAGTGACTTGCTCGCTCAACGATACAAAGCATGGAGCCAGCACCCCAAATAATTTTTTATAATACTCGGTTATGATTGTTTTGAGGTTTTGTTGACCCAATATGGTCCCCTCATCTTGCTCGAGCTGAAAGATCTTTTTCTTTCTATGCTTCCCATTAGCAATTAGGTGAAAGTATTTTGTGTTATTTCCACCCTCCTGGACATGTTTAACTTTTGCCCGTTGAGCCCATTTGGTCTCCTCTTCACGCCGCAATTTTGCTAAACATTCATTGCCTCTTTCTTTGCCACCCTCTCGGTAGCACTTAGAGGAGCGACCTCCACTTTAAGGTCAAGCTCATCAATTAAAAGAGTAAGTGACGAGGGGTTAACTCGACACATGTCCTAGATGAAGGACTTAGGATCGGGGAGATAGCGCGTCGGATGAACTCGAAGGTAAAGTTAGTCGAAATAGGTGTGTGTCGAAAGTAAACTTGGGTGTTCAACCTGGCTTGCTTTCAATCTGGCCTACACCGTCCCCTCCTGGCCCCTATATATAGGTGGCCAGGTCTCGAGGATCGGGTAGGGTTAGATTCAGATTACAATATCGACATACGGTAAAGACTCGTATTTGACTATCATTACAATCGGGCCTAGCTTAACGGGCCTCAGGGGTATACAATATACGGGCTCTATTAACTATACCCTTGTCAGTAGCCCCTGAGATTCTACCAGAATTGCAGATTCGGGTTGAATCTCTAATCTTTATATCTTCGACTTGATCAATTCTTCGACTTCTTCTAATCTTCAAATCTTCGACTTGGTCTTTCGACTTATTTTTTATGATAGTATCTCGCAAGGGGTTTTGATGAACAAGCCTAACATCTTTGACAGATCAAGAGGTCAGTTAACTGCCAGAACAGATACTTGTCACCTACTTCAAATTCAGTCCCCTTGGACTTGAATTCGGGATACCGGTCAAACCCATTCTTTTGCCTCATTTAGGACTTACAAAGAATGAATCCCAGTGATTCTCAGGGTACCCAGTGCGTCCACCAGGATTTTCTTCGCGTCGTAGACACGGATACATACCAGCAGAGCGCATCCATGTGCGTATACCAGGCCACACAGGACGGATCACGGGGTCTTACCTTCGTGACAAGTCACAACATTCGAGTCGCGTTGCGATAATGCAACTCGAGAATCTCATGTCGCAGTCAAATTTTGACTGAAAATATTCGGGTTTCTACAACCATAAAACTCGCTCCCGATGGGAGTAACACTCCTGCACTTCTCCAACTCTAAAGCTTTACCAAGAAATATCATTGGGTGCGCGCTCAGCGCTCCCGATGGGAGTAGCCCCCGAGGCTATAGTCGAAAAAGACTTTTTCGAGTATAGGCTCAAAATATAGTGTAGTCCATCATACTTCAACTCGAGATACTTCAACTTCGAGATATTTCAACTTCGAGATACTTTAAGAACATCTTGTCATCGAATACGCGTCCCCCACTGATGACCCACAAGTATAGGGGATCGCAACAGTCTTCGAGGGAAGTATTACCCAAATTTATTGATTCGACACAAGGGGAGCCAAAGAATATATGCAAGCCTTAACAGATGAGTTGTCAATTCAGCTACACCTGGAAACAGTCTTGCTCGCAGCGGTTTATCAGTAGCAACAGTTTTATAGCAGTGACAGTAGTGAAACAGTAACAACGGTAGTAAAATAGCAGCGGTAATAGTAACAATTGTAAACAGTAGGAACAAATACTGTAGGCATAGGGATGGATTACGGGCGTTGCATGGATAAGATAATTCATGAAATCAATGAGACATGGGCATTGCAGATAAATAATGATAAAGCATCCTAGTACAAACAATCATAGGCATGTGTTCCGTATATAGTCGTACGTGCTCATAAGGAGAAACTTGCACGACATCTTTTGTCCTACCAACCTGTTGCAGCAGGGCCTCAAGGGAAACTACTGGTAATTAAGGTACTCCTTTTAATAGAGTACCGGAGCAAAGCATTAGCACTTGGTGAACACATGTGATCCTCACATCATAGCCATCCCCTCCGGTTATCCCAATTTCTGTCACTTTGGGGCCTTGGGTTCCGGACAACAATATATGTATACAACTTGTTGGTAAGACCATAAATGACAAGTATCATCATAGAAATAATAACATGTTCAGATCTGAAATCATGGCACTCGGGCCCAAAGTGACAAGCATTAAGCACAACAAGTTGCAACAATGTCATAGGCACTAAATAAAGATACTAGGCACTATGCCCTATCAATCTCATATCAAATTACATGATCAATCTCATCCAATCCCTACCATCCCCTCACCTACAGCGGGGGAATTACTCACACATGGATGGGGGAGTCATGGATGGTCGATGGAGGAGCGTCGGTGGTGATGGTGATGAAGATCTCCTCCGAATCCCCGTCCCGGCAGGGTGCCAGAACGGAGTTTCTGGTTCCAAATCGCGGTTTCTGATGGCGGCGGCGCAGCGGAAGTCTATCTGGGAAAAACGCCGTCTCTCTGATATTATGTCGTCAGGGGGTATATGTAGGCGAGAGGGGAGGTCGAGAGGGGGTCTGGGGCCCCCTCACGCAGGGGTGGCGTGGCCAGGGCTGGGCCGCGCCACATGTGCGTGACAGGCCCTCGAGCCCCTTCTCCCTCCTGTCTTCTGGCTCCGTGGGTCTTCTGGTGAAATAGGATTTTTCATGATTTTTCCCGAATTTTTACTGGAAGTTGGATTTCTGCACAAAAACGAGACACCAGAGCAATTCTGCTGAAAACAGCGTCAGTCCGTGTTAGTTGTATTCAAAACTCACAAATTAGAGGAGAAACAATAGCAAAAGTGTTCGGGAAAGTAGATATGTTTTGGATGTATCAACTCCCCCCAAGCTTAGCTATTTGCTTGTCCTCAAGCAATTCAGTTAACAACTGAGAGCGATAAAAGAAACTTTCACGAACACATTTGCTCATATGATGTATATATACTAACTATGTGATCAAGTACTCAGGCAATTCATAATAAGAAATATGCAACTAATGTCACCTCATAGTCAAGCAAGCTATGAAAGAGTGCCAATGCACTAATAACAAGTAACATGTGCATGAGAAGCTACAAGATTGTAATATGCATAAATGATATGAAAGAGTGGTATCCCGCTTGCCTTTATTTGTAGAGCAAAACATAAATGCTGAGGCACCTCTGAAGTCCAAGGGAAGACTAGAAGTAGAAATATCAAAGATACAAGCATCAAAGTTATACCACAATTAACCGTGTTCTGGGACAAGCACATTACACTAAGAATAACAGCTATGCTCTCAAGAAGTGCTTTAAAAGTTAGAAGATGAAGACTCAACATAAAAGTAAATGAATGGCCCTTCGCAGAGGGAAGCAGTGATTTAACATGTGCTAGAGCTTTTCATTTGTAAAACAGAGATAAAAGTTTCTTTTGAGAGGTGGTTGTTCTATGTCAACGACTAGCAATGGGGACTTACTATCTTCCATAATAAACAAGTGAGAGCGGTTCCGAGTTCTTTGAAATTTGGCACATTGGTGCTCTTTTATAAAGCTTTGGCACTCCTCCCCACCTTTTTCCTTTCTCAAACCATGGCTAACCGATTCCATCGGGTGCCCACCAACTTTCTCATTCCTTTGGAGGAGTGCATTTTTTCTTTCTTTAGAATTAAGATTATAATGGTCTGACCAGCTCTCATGCAAAATTAATGGCGAGCAGGTGAAGCTGCCTAGTCGAGGGATACTTAATTTAATATGGAAGATAGCAATTCCGACCACTACGTCCCCATGAGCTAAAAACAGTGGCACAAAATGAGAAGTAGTTGAAAGTTTTGAAAGGTAGCACATGAAAATTTACTTGGAATGGCTTACAAATACCATGCATAGGAATTTATAGTGGACTCTTTTGAAGACTTGGTTTTGGTAGTTGGATGCACGAGTAGAGCTCATACTCAGTACAAATGAAGGCTAGCAAAAGACTGGGAAGCGACAATCGAGAGAGCAATAACTGTCATAATCATGCTTGCGACAAAACAAAATTAATATAGGCATAAAAATGATACAAGAACTCTGAGGAAATTTAGATCATCGAGGCTTAATTGACTTTTTGTTCAGTCATATGCATGCTTGAGCATGTGCCAAGTCGATTCAAATGAAGCTTTCAGAGGTGGATACCACAATATCATACCATACTATGAATAAAACAAATGCATGCAAGCATCTACATGACATGCTACAAGCTAATAGTAAATTGGAACTAATCATATGAAAGCAAGAACTACAAAGCATTCATTAGATGACATATACCTTACATGAACCGACTAAGCATATCCACATAGATGAGTATATGTACAAAAATGAAAACAAATAGAGTTCATACCAGCCTTTTACCACATCTCGGATTGTCATATATCGTCATTATTGCTCTTCACTTGTGTGGCTTGAATAATATAAAGTGAATACCAAGCTCCAATGGAGTAACGGGAGACTGAACTCTGCAACAAACTTTACAAAACCGAAGAAGAACAACAAATATTTTTGGGGTTTTCAATTTTTGAAACAAAAGCAGAAGGAAATAGCAAACAAAGCAAAATATTTTTGGATTTTTTAAATAGCAAACCGAAAATAGAAGGTAAAGCAAACCAAAGGTAGAAAAATAAAGAACCAAATAGAGGGAAACAACGGAAATATTTTTGGTCTTTTTGTGTTTTGGAAGAAATGAAAACAAGAACGAGAGCAATAAATAAAGCGAAACATGAATATACAAAGGACCGACAAAATATGATATGTAGATGAGTGAATCGTTGGCGTACCTCCCCCCAAGCTTAGGCTTTTGGCCTAAGTGGAGATCAATTTTGACTTTGATAGCTGCCCCAGGCTGGTGGATCATCATAGGTGTAATCGTACCCGGGCTCTCGTGAAGATGAAGCTGATGGCGCATAGTCATAATAAGGTTGCTCATATGGGAAGTTCGTAATGTTGGAGGGCTGTCCCGATTCTTCGGCGCCCTCCTCATCGTGTACAGGTGGCGGGTGCTCCTCCACGTACGCATCAAGCTCATCTTTCGTAAGCGACCATCCATTCCTGCGATCAAGGTTAAACAAAAGAGGTGCAGGCAAACGGACTGA
The DNA here is from genome assembly GCA_007115705.1 of Dactylis glomerata. Taxonomy (NCBI): domain Eukaryota; kingdom Viridiplantae; phylum Streptophyta; class Magnoliopsida; order Poales; family Poaceae; genus Dactylis; species Dactylis glomerata. The sequence continues at coordinate 112,057 of QXEO01000538.1, read as the reverse complement.
TCGTTCAGTCTTTACTACCCTCCAGGTAGTCTTCTTGAAAAAGGTCAGCTCAAATGTTAAATTAATCAAACTAGCAGAAGGAGAAATAAACTTATGTTGAACCATAGAATCAAGACCAAGTTTCTCCTCGGGGAACTGCAGATCTCGAAAATGAGGCACAACGCCATGCAAAGCTAACAGGCGTGAAGCTATAAGTCCTCCACAGATTCCCCCCTTCTCGCGATTAATATCAAGACGGAAAGCTATTAAGGCACCCAAATGGTAAGTCCTATCACGCCTCAAAGCAGCAGCAATAAAAGCTAGATCATGGAGAGACAATCTACTTGCAGATTTCCTAGCAAGAACACATTTGGTAATAAAGAAGGCAAAATATCGAATGGATGGGAAATGAATATTTCGAGTTTTACCACCCTCTCCCGTAAAGCTTCTTCCTTGACAAATCTCTTCGTAAAGTTCCAACAATGGCCTAGGCTGACCTCTTATCTTCTCGAGCGATCCCCACTGTGGTACTCTAATAGCTGTACATAAAACATCAAGAGGCAAGCGCTAATCCCTTGTTGGTGTGGAGCAGACTGTCCTTGTGCGTGGTGAATAACCAGCCCGTTGGGAACCCCAAGAGGAAGGTATGATGAGCGTAGCAGCAAGTTTTCCCTCAGTTTAAGAAACCAAGGTTTATCGAACAGGAGAGGAGAGACAATGACGACTGAAGGTGTTGTGGAACCTGCACACACACAAACAAATACTTTGTTCCCAACTTGCGATGAGGTTGTCAATCTCACCGGTTTGCTTGAAACAAAGGTTATGAGTGTATCGAGTGGAAAACAATATAGTATGCGAGTAAAGTAAACAGTACAAGTAAAGTAAACAGGTGATAGCAATATGATGGAAATAGGACCGGGGTCCACAGTTCACTAGTGGTGTCTCTCCATAGATAAAATAACACATGCTGGGTAAACAAATTACAGTTGGGCAATTGATAGAATAGAGATAACGTGATATGTCAAGAAGATCACTATGAGATTTACTCTGGGCATTACAACAAAATACATAGACCGCCATCCAACTGCATCTATGACTAATAATCCACTCCCGGGGATATCAATCCGAACACCCTAGAAGTATTAAGTTGCGAACAACAGATAATTGCATTAAGCAAAGTGTGTAATGTAAACAAAGCATATGCCCTTGAGCATATGAATGTTGTTTTCTCCCTACTAGCAACAGCACATCTACCACCTTAGAGGTTTCTGTCACTCCCCCAGGTGAAATAGAGGCATGAACCCACTATCGAGCATAAATACCCCCTCTTGGAGTCACTAGCAACTACTCGGCCAAGCTAGCTACTAACAACGGAGAGCATGCAAGATCATAAACAACATAGAGATAACAAAAGATATAATTCAGTACAACAACTTAATCATAAACACCAATATTCATCGGATCCCAACAAACCAAACATGTAGAATTACATAACGGTGATCTCAATCATGTATGGCAGCTCATGAGATCTAAACATGAAGCACATGGTGGAGAAGACAACCATCTAGCTACTGCTATGGACCCATAGTCCAAGGTAGACTACTCACTCATCGTTCCGGAGGCAAGCATGGCGATGAAGAAGACCTCCGGTGGCGATTCACCTCTCCGGCAGGGTGCCGGGAAGAGCTTCTGGACCCTCCCGATCTTCGGGTCGACGACGGCAGCGGATCGCGATGTGTTCTGGAAAACTGATCGAGCCCTTAGGTTTTTCTCGTCGGGGGGTCTTTATAGGCGAAGGGGCGATGTCAGAGGAGGGGCCAGGCGGCCACACACGGGGGTGGCGCGGGCCAGGGGCTGGCCGCGCCACCTGTGCGTGTGGGCCCCTGGTCCCTCGCCTCCTACTCTCCTTCGGATCTCTGGAAGCTTCCGGGTAAAATAAGACTTCAGGAACTTGTTTCGTCCAATTCCGAGAATATTTCCTGTGTATCACTTCTGAAACACAAAAACAGCAGAAAATAGGAAACTGGCACTGTGGCACTTCGTTAATAGGTTAGTTCCGGAAGATGCATAAAAATGCCACTAAGTGTAACGAAACAATAGGCAAATGATGTAAAAACAAGCATGGAACATCAAAAATTATAGATACGTTTGAGACGTATCAAGCATCCCCAAGCTTAACTCCTGCTCGTCCTCGAGTAGGTAAGTGATAACAAAAGAATAATTTTTGAGGTGACATGCACCTACACAATCTTGATCATATATGTAAGCATTGGTGAGCTGGGATCAATAGAACTTAAAACATGGGCATGAAGATATAATCATGACAATAAGAACTTAGCAACCATGTTGTAAACATGCAAATGAACACAAACAAAAGATCATGAAAATGAAACAATGAAAGTCAAACGTGTGTTCAAATCATAAAGAAAACAATACAAATGGTTTTCAGCTTGTCCTTCAAAGAGAGCAAAACATAAATGCATAGGACACCTTCAAGTTTAAGAGGGCGACTAGATACAAATAATTTAAGAACAAGTGAAACCAACAATATGAATCAATCAATGAACTTTGGGACAATGCATATCACACTAAGAATGACAACTATGCTCTCTTAATGGTGCATAAAGAAAGAAGGTGGTGACTCAACATAAAAGTAAAAGAAAGGCCCTTCGCAGAGGGAAGCAGTGATTGCAAGTTTTATAACCTTCAAAAATTATGGTACTTACCAGCTTTGAGCTCTCATTGCCCCCATCATAAGCATCTTGAATGGTTAAAGTTAATGCGAGAACAATTATGATGCATATGCTTGACAAATCATAAGTTGAAAACCTCGTGCCCCGTGAATACGACTACCCAAACCTCATGCTACTTTACTTAGAGTCCCAAGCAAGGCTCTTGTCATTGTAAGTATATGCATATCATTGAGAACCGCCAATGGGGTACCTCCGTGCCCAATGACATGGAACAAGCCCACACCAAAATGACAGGACAAGCAGACAATGAACTCCTCGACATCTCTTTTATTTGCCTTTTGTTTAGCTTTTTATTGTGAGATGCGTCGTCGAATGTTCACCATGGGTATGCTGCAAATTTCCACCATGAATTATGCATGGCTTAGATTGGCGGCCCGGCGTTTCCCTAACACATATACAAACTCCATGATCCCCACAAGATTCCCAATTCATTTCACACCGCGGGCATCCATAAACAAAAGATCACGATATCAACTCAAATAAGAAGTGTAATGTTGAAAGCTTGCCCCATGACAGCATGGCTGGGCTAGAATCCAACTTACAACTTGCAAGCATAACAACTCAACATAAGAGACCATAATGTCAAATTTTTAAGAACAGGAAAAAGTAAAGTGTGCCTTCCGGTTCGTGAGAGCTTTACTAACCGAATTTCGCATAACACTGGTAAGAGTTTAATTTGAAGAGAAAATAAAAGCAAGTCAAATTTACTTGAAATAGCAAATTGATAGTAGGTATGTATGGTGGACACTTTGGAAAACTTTGGCTTTTAGGAGTTGTATGCACGAGTAGAGCTCATACTCAGTACAAGGCGAGGGCTAGCGAAAGACTGGGAGCGACCAACTAAGAGAGCAATAATGGCCATAATCATGCAAAGCGACAAAGCGACATTAAAAGAAGCATAAGATGGCATCAAAAGTCAAAAAATAAATGATCATGAAGGCTATTGGCGACTTTGTAAGAGTCTAACATGTGTGAGCATGCGCCAAGTCAACCCAAATAAAGCATCAAGGAGAAAACCAAAATAATGCTTCCATACAATAAAAACAACGTATGATTTTTTCAAATGCTCATTAAGCAATCTCAGTTATTTGAGACAAGTCATGCTACAGCAAAACCACTAAGCATACTATCAAAAAGACATCAAGCATGACATGAAAAAGCCTAAGCCGCAGTCTACACAAGCTCCTTTTGTACCACTATTTTGCACAAAGCTTTTTCTCTTTTCCAACACCATTTGAAATTTTTATAAACACCTCTTTTGATGAAAACCAATAAAGATCAGAGGCAAAAATACACTTGATGAAAATATATGACCAGATCTGAACGCAAATCAAGGCAAAAACGAAAACCAAAAGCAGTAGCAGAAAAAGAAGAACGCTCGATGAACGATAAGAGTGAAAAACTGAGCGTTCTTTGCAAATGAAAACGAGTACATCTCCTCCAAAGAAAATTTGTTGGGGTCCAACCATTTATTGCAGCAAACAAACAAACTAAACCAACTAAGAAAACTAAAACAACAGACCCTCCAAGAAAAACACATAGTGCATGAAGCAATAAAAATATAGTGTTTTGAAAGGTGACCTGATTTTTGCCGATGAAGAAGGGGTGCCTCGGGGGCATCCCCAAGCTTTGACGCTTGTACTTCTTGGATATTTCTTGGGGTGATGCATGGGCATCCCCAAGCTTGAGCTTTTGTCCATTCTTCAACTCATCTCATCATTCTCCAATCCCTACACTTGAAAACTTCCTTCATACAAAACTAAACACAATTCTATTAGCAACATTAGTGCAAGCATAACATATAATCAATCCTCTATTGCTTCAGGTTTCAACTCAAAACCACCACATATATAGCATATACTACTGTAGCAACCTCCCCAAAAGTTCCGTGATCAAAAGAACTCAAAAGAAAGCGATAAAGTGGCAAACACAAATATTGGCAGAAATCTGTCAAAACTGAACAGCTGACAAAGGTCGAATTTTTGAGGGATTTTCTGTTGCTCAAATCAAAAAGTGTTCAACTAAGAAAAGTTTGGATATAACCTGGGGAATATGCACAAGAAATCGCAGGTCCAAAAGATAAACAGAGAATTTTCACGAATTTTTACGGTGCAGCACCGAAAACAGTTTCAGGACAGTAACATCCCCAAATCTTTACCTCACTCAAATTAGAGGCTCCTCTTGGCACAAAAACGAAATAAACAAGATAAGGAGCGGTCATTACAGTAGTAATGACTTCCAAGACTCAAATAAAAGAAAAAGTACTGAAAAAAAACATTGGGTTATCTCCCAAGAGTGCTTTTCTTTAACGCCTTTGAGCTAGGCGCAGAAAATTGCGAATCAAGTAATATCAGATGATGAAGCATCAAGCTCATAATTTGCTCTAAGAATAGAGTCAAAAAGCAATTTCTTTCTTTTCCTAGGGAAGTGTTCCATACCTTTCTTAAGTGGGAATTGATATTTGATAGTGCCTTCCCTCATATCAATGATAGCACCTACAGTTCGAAGAAAGGGTCTTCCCAAAATAATAGGACATGAAGCATGTCATTCAACTTCCATAACAAGAAAATCAACGGAAACAAGGTTATTGTTAACCACAATAAGAACATCATTAATCCTTCCCAAAGGTTTCTTCTTAGCAACATCAGCAATAGGAACATCAAAATAACATTTTTCAAGCGGTGGTAAATCAAGCATGTCATAAATCATTCTAGGCATGATAGAAATACTAGCACCTAGATCACATAAAGCATGGCAATCATAACCATTAACATGCATATCAATGATGGGTTCCCAACCATCATCTAACTTCTTGGGAACATAAGCTTTTTGCTTCCACTTTTCATCCCTAATTTTTATGAGAGCATTGGTAATATGCTTAGTAAAAGCAATATTTAAAGAACTAGCATTGGGAGTCAAAGCAAGCTTTTGCAAGAACAAAATTACTTCAGATATATTGCAGCCATCAACATCAAAATCAGTAAAAGAAATAGAGCTATCATCTCCCACACTCCGAAAAATTTCAGCACTCTTTTGAGAAAAAGTTTTGGCAGTTTTAGGCTTTTTAACACAAGGAGCGGGAGTTTTCTCTACACCAATCAAAGTAAGAGGATTGCTAGCAGTAGGAGCAACATCATTAGAGGTAGTAATAGTACATACCTTCATCTCTCTAGCCATCTCATCTTCTCTTTCCCACCAGGCATGCAATTCCGCTAACAATCTAATATTTTCATCAATTCCAACTTGGATAGCATTAGCGGTAGCAAAGACATTGTTCTCATTCACATCATTAGGAAACACTTTTGATTTCAGAAGTTCAACATCATGAGCAAGGCTATCAACTTTAGAAGCAAGAATATCAATTTTGCCTAACTTTTCCTCAACAGACTTGTTAAAAGCAGTTTGCTTACCGATGAAGTTCTTGAGCATTACCTCAAGCTCGGAGGGCGCGGCCCTAGTGTTGTTGTAGGAATTACCATAAGAGTTACCATAACCATTACCATTGATAGAAGGATACAGCCTATAATTGTTACTAGCAAAATTGTTCCTATAAGCATTGTTGTTAAAATTGTTGTTTCTAATGAAATTCACATCAACATGCTCTTCTTGAGCAACCAGAGAGGCCAAAGGAACATTATTAGGATCAACATGGGTCCTATCATTAGCAAGCATAGCCATAATGGTATCAATCTTATCATTCAAGGAAGAGGTTTCCTCAACAGAATTTACCTTCTTACCTTGTGGAGCTCTCTCGGTGTGCCAATCAGAATAATTTACCATCATGTTGTCGAGTAGCTTTGACGCGGCACCCAAGGTAAGGGACATAAAAGTGCCTCCAGCAGCTGAATCAAGTAGGTTCCTTGAAGAAAAATTCAGTCCTGCATAAAAAGTTTGGATAATCATCCAAGTAGTCAGTCCATGAGTGGGGCAATTCTTTATCATAGATTTCATTCTTTCCCAAGCTTGAGCAACATGTTCATTATCAAACTGAGTAAACTTCATAATATTGCTACGCAACGATATAATCTTAGCAGGAGGATAGTATCTACCTATAAAAGCATCCTTACACTTAGCCCATGAATCAATACTATTCATAGTCAAAGACAGCAACCAATCTTTAGCCTTTCCTCTCAAAGAAAAAGGAAACAACTTGAGCTTAATAATATCACTATCAACATCCTTATATTTCTGCATCTCACATAGCTCAACAAAATTGTTGAGATGAGTTGCAGCATCTTCAGTACTAGTACCAGAAAATTGCTCTTTCATAACAAGGTTCAATAAAGCAGGCTTAATCTCATAAAAGTTTGCAGCAGGAATAGGTGGTGCAATAGGAGTGCAGATAAAATCACTATTGTTTGTGCTAGTGAAGTCACACAACTTGGTGTTTTCAGGATTGGCCATTTCAGCAAAACGAAAGTAAACAAGTAAAAACAGCTACCAAGGATTCTAATTTTTTTTTGGGTTTTTGATATAAAGCAATGCAGGTAAAATAAATAAAGTAAAGCAAAACAATAACAAAGTAAAGAATGTGTGTGCGAAGAACTCCCCTCGCAGAAGTCTTCTCTTCCTCCTCGGTGATGTCTACGCACTTCTATTCTTGTAGACACTTGTTGGGCCTCCAAGTGCAGAGGTTTGTAGAACAGCAGCAAGTTTCCCTTAAGTGGATCACCCAAGGTTTATCGAACTCAGGGAGGTTAGAGGTCAAAGCTATCCCTCTCAAGCAACCCTGCAATTACGATACAGAAAGTCTCTTGTGTCCCCAACACACCCAATACACTTGTCAAATGTATAGGTGCACTAGTTCGGCGAAGAGATAGTGAAATACAAGTGGTATAGATGATTATAAGTAGCAAACGTGATGTGAAATAAATATCACTGTGAGCAAACAAGTAACAAAATAGCAAGTAAACGGTGTGAAATGCTTGGAAACAAGGCCTAGGGATCATACTTTCACTAGTGGACACACTCCCAACAATATAACATGACTGAACAAATAACTTCTCTTTGCTAAGGCACTCTGAATTACTCTCCTATTGAATAACACTAATCATTGTGTAGTGGCTACAGAAGCACCCCTTAAAGTTCATCAAGTACTTGACAAACACCACTCATAGAGATATCCAAATCAAATCACAATTCAAGATAGAAATCATTGCAACTTAAACCAAGTACTAACACGGTGCACACACTGTCAACATTACACCATGAAAGGAGGAATAGATCACTCAAACTATCATAGCAATAATTATTCTCATAATCCACAAGAGATCACAATCATAGCCTAAACCAAGTACCACCATGATGCACGCACTGTCACCGTTACACCATAGCAGGAGGAATAGATTACTTTAATAATATCACTAGAGTACACAAAATATCTGAATAATAACATGTACTTGTTCAACATGATACAAAGCTCACGATCATATAAAGATTACATCATGGGAGAGAGAGGTGAACCACATAGCTACCGGTAGAGCCCTTAGCCCCGAGGATGAACTACTCCTTCCTCATCATAGGAGACAGCAAGGTTGATGGAGATGGCGGTGAGGTCGATGGAGACGGCGGAGACGGCGATGGAGACCGATGGAGATGGCTCCGGGGGCACTTCCCCGTCCCGGCAGGGTGCCGGAAAAGAGACTTCTGTCCCCCAAAATTCGTCGACGGTGGCGGCGGAGCTGCGGAACTGTTTCTGGAAAATTGCCGAATCCTCTTAGGGTTTTCCGTCCCGAGGCTTCTTATAGGCGAAGGGGCGATGTCAGAGGAGGGCCAGGGCCTCCTCACACATGGCTGGCGCGGCCAGGGGCCTGGCCGCACCACCTGTGTGTGTGGGGCCCCTGTGGTCCACCTCCTACTCCTCTTCGGATCTCTGGAAGCTTCCGGGTAAAATAAGACTTCTGGCTTTGGTTTCATCCAATTCCGAGAATATTTCCTGTGTATCACTTCTGAAACACAAAAACAGCAGAAAACAGGGAACTGGCACTGTGGCACTTGTTAATAGGTTAGTTCCGGAAAATGCATAAAAGTGCCACTAAGTGTAACGAAACAATAGGCAAATGGTGTAAAAACAAGCATGGGGCATCAAAAATTATAGATACGTTTGAGACGTATCAAGCATCCCCAAGCTTAACTCCTGCTCGTCCTCGAGTAGGTTAGTGATAACAAAGAATAATTTTTGAGGTGACATGCACCTACACAATCTTGATCATATATGTAAGCATTGGTGAGCTGGGATCAATAGAACTTAAAACATGGGCATGAAAGATATAATCATGACAATAAGAAACTTAGCAACCATGTTGTAAACATGTAAATGAACACAAACAAAAGATCATGATAATGAAACAATGAAAGTCAAACGTGTGTTCAAATCATAAGGAAAAATATACAAATGGTTTTCAGCTTGTCCTTCAAAGAGAGCAAAACATAAATGCATAGGACACCTCAAAGTTTAAGAGGGCGACTAGATACAAATAATTTAAGAACAAGTGAAACCAACAATATGAGTCAATCGATGAACTTTGGGACAATGCATATCACACTAAGAATGACAACTATGCTCTCTTAATGGTGCATAAAGAAAGAAGGTGGTGACTCAACATAAAAGTAAAAGAAAGGCCCTTCGCAGAGGGAAGCAGTGATTGCAAGTTTTATAACCTTCAAAAATTATGGTACTTACCGGCTTTGAGCTCTCATTGCCCCCATCATAAGCATCTTGAATGGTTAAAGTTAATGCGAGAACAATTATGATGCATATGCTTGACAAATCATAAGTTGAAAACCTCGTGTCCCGTGAATACGAGTACCCAAACCATGCTAATTTACTTAGAGTCCCAAGCAAGGCTCTTGTCATTGTAAGTATATGCATATCATTGAGAACCGCCAATGGGGTACCTCCGTGCCCGATGACATGGAACAAGCCCACACCAAAATGACAGGACAAGCAGACAATGAACACCTCGACATCTCTTTTATTTGCTATATTGTTTAGCTTTTTATTGTGAGATGCGTCGTCGAATGTTCACCATGGGTATGCTGCAAATTTCCACCATGAATTATGCATGGCTTAGATTGGCGGCCCGACGTTTCCCTAACACATATACAAACTCCATGATCCGTACAAGATTCCCAATTCATTTCACACCGCGGGCATCCATAAACAAAAGATCACGATATCAACTCAAAAAGAAGTGCAATGTTGAAAGCTTGCCCCATGACAGCATGGCTGGGCTAGAATCCAACTTACAACTTGCAAGCATAACAACTCAACATAAGAGACCACAATGTCAAATTTTTAAGAACAGGAAAAAGTAAAGTGTGCCTTCCGGTTCGTGAGAGCTTTACTAACCGAATTTCGCATAACACTGGTAAGAGTTTAATTTGAAGAGAAAATAAAAGCAAGTCAAATTTACTTGGAATAGCAAATTGCTAGTAGGTATGTATGGTGGACACAATGGAAAACTTTGGCTTTTAGGAGTTGGATGCACGAGTAGAGCTCATACTCAATACAAGGTGAGGGCTAGCAAAAGACTGGGAGCGACCAACTAAGAGAGCAGTAATGGCCATAATCATGCAAAGCGACATTAAAAGAAGCATACGATGGCATCAAAAGTCAAAAACTAAATGATCATGAAGGCTATTGGCGACTTTGTAAGAGTCTAACATGTGTGAGCATGCGCCAAGTCAACCCAAATAAAGCATCAAGGAGAAAACCAAAATAATGCTTCCATACAATAAAAACAACGCATGATTTTTTCAAAGGCTCATTAACTAATCTCAGTTATTTGAGACAAGTCATGCTACAGCAAAACCACTAAGCATACTATCAAAAAGACATCAAGCATGACATGAAAAAGCCTAAGCCGCGGTCTACACAAGCTCCTTCTTGTACCACTTTTTTGCATAAAGCTTTTTCTCTTTTCCAACACCATTTGAAATTTTAAAGACACCTCTTTTGATGAAAACCAATAAAGATCAGAGGCAAAAATACACCTTGATGAAAAGATATGACAAGGTCTGAATGCAAATCAAGGCGAAAACGAAAACCAAAAGCAGTAGCGGAAAAAGAAGAACACTCGGTGAAATTGTAAGAATGAAAAACGGAGTGTTGTTGGCAAATGAAAACGAGTACATCTCTTCCAAAGGAAATTTGTTCGGGTCCAACCATTTATTGCAGCAAACAAAACTAAACTAACTAAGAAAACTAAAACAACAGATGCTCCAAGAAAAACACATAGTGCATGAAGCAATAAAAATATAGTGTCTTGAAAGGTGACCTGATTTTTGCCGATGAAGAAGGGGTGCCTCGGGGGCATCCCCAAGCTTTGACGCTTGTACTTCTTGGATATTTCTGGGGGTGATGCATGGGCATCCCCAAGCTTGAGATTTTGTCCATTCTTCAACTCATCTCATCATTCTCCAATCCCTACACTTGAAAACTTCCTTCATACAAAACTAAACACAATTCTATTAGCAACATTAGTGTAAGCATAAAATATATTCAACCCTCTATTTGCTTCAGGTTTCAACTCAAAACCACCACATATATAGCATATACTACTGTAGCAACCTCCCCAAAATTTCCATGATCAAAAGAACTCAAAAGAAAGCGATAAAGTGGCAAACACAAATATTGGCAGAAATCTGTCAAAACTGAACAGCTGACAAAGGTCGAATTTTTGAGGGATTTTCTGTTGCTCAAATCAAAAAGTGTTCAACTAAGAAAAGTTTGGATATAACCTGGGGCATATGCACAAGAAATCGGAGGTCCAAAAGATAAACAGAGAATTTTCACGAATTTTTACGGTGTAGCACCGAAAACAGTTTCAGGACAGCAACATCCCCAAATCTTTACCTCACTCAAATTAGAGGCTTCTCTTGGCACAAAAACGAAATAAACAAGATAAGGAGCGGTCATTACAGTAGTAATGACTTCCAAGACTCAAATAAAAGAAAAAGTACTGAAAAAAAAACATTGGCTTATCTCCCAAGAGTGCTTTTTTTTAACGCCTTTGAGCTAGGCGCAGTAATTTGCAAAGATGCTCATGTGGGCGCGCTTGAGGCAAAGGCGCCATATAGGAATTTAAAGCAATAGAGAGCATCAAAAAGCAAGTATGAAACACATTTAAATCTAAACCACTTCCTATGAAAAATAGTCTTGTAAAGAGACAAGTCATAAAAGCGCAAAGCAAAAAGCATAGGAAGGCGAAACAAGTATAACTTCAAGAATTGCAATATAAAGAGGGGAAACTCAATATTGTTGAGATCCATCAAACCATGTTTGTCTCTCTCATAATAACTTTCAGTAGCATCATGAATAGAATTAATAATATAACTATCACATAAAGCTTCCCTATCATGAGCCACATGCATAAAAGAATTAATACTCCCCACATAAACAATCGTAATAGGAGTAGATTCAATAGAAAAATTATTCTCATCACCATAATCATCAAAGATAGGAGGCATATTATAATCATAACTATTTTTCTTCTCAAAAGTAGGTGAACTGAAAACATTATACTCATCATCATAAACTAGAGGCTTAGTATCATCAAGAGATAGAGAACTACTATGTCGCAAAGCATATTCATCAAACATATCATCATAAGAAGGAACATGGATAGCACTAATGGTACAGCAATTATTAACCTTAGAATTGGTACCAAAAAGATTTTCAATATCAAAAGTAGAGTGCTTTTCCCAATCATGATCACTAACATAGGTAACAGGCATAGGAATATCATCCCAATCAGAATTATCATAATCTATAGCAGGATCATAAAGCTTAAGGGAAGATACCGTGTCCTCTCGCCTTTTACTCCTCCTCTTCTTCTTCTTCTTCTTCTTCTTCTTCTTACTCTCTCCTTTAGGAGGGAGAGACTTGAAGGGCATCTTCTCCACATATTCTTTAGGAGGGAAAGGCATCTTCTCTACATAATCTGGCTTGCTGACAGAAATAACAGAAGAAACTTTGGAGGATTCCTCCTCTCTATTAATAAGATCGAAACATCTATTAGTCCTATCATAGCTTGGTAAATCATCATGTTTAATAAGATCTTGTAAGTAAGTATTTGTGAGGCAATCTTTAGCACAATAGAGATGACAACCAAGAAGGGTGCTATTAATATCAACATCATTCATGTCAACCAAAGAAAGCTTTCTAGATATCTCTTCACAATTCAAAAACAAGGTAAGCTCATCATGCTGATTGAGAGTAATCTTATCATCACAATACAAATCTGCGGTACTCGTTCGATTAATTGGGCATTGAAAATTAAAGTGACCTTTTTCACCGCAAAATTCACAAAGAAAAGGATAAAGCTCACAAACCCATTCACCAAGCACATCTAGATCCTTGAGCCACATGCTGGTTTCTTCATTTGCGTGGGTGATGCAATAATCTTCCTTGTTGTAACTCTCTTCACAAGGTCTATGTACTCCACAAAAATTAACATGCTTATAAGAAATAGGACTTTTAGAAGTTTGAGCATGTTTATTGCAATCATTAATAACAATATCACTTTCTATGCAAGTGTCCTTAAAAGGTTCATGATACACGTCCCCATTTCCTTTAGGAACATTCATATGGGAAGCAAAGGCTTTAAAGCAATCAACCATAATTTGAGGATCAAGACCATATTTAGCACTAAGCTCTTGAAAAGTAGCAGTTTCAGCAAAAGACTTAATGAAATCAAACTCATAATTCATACCTAATCCTTTACCTTTGTCGCTATCCCAACCTTCAATATTGTTTTGAATTGTCTCAAGCAGACCCCACTTGGTGTCGACATCCTTGCTTGTGAAAGACCCATCAAAGCATGCATCTAGATAGTCCTTGTAATGTCCTGAAAGCCTTGCATAAAAATTGTTAATAATAATATTATGGGGAAGATCATGAATAGGACATTTATGCATTAGTAACTTCAATCTTCCCCACGCTTGGGCAATGCTTTCTCCCTCATGAGGCCAAAAATTATATATCTGATTACGATCTTTATGAATCTCACTGGGAGGATAGAATTTAGAATAAAAGAGAGGTACAATTTCCTCCCAGCCAATAGATGGACCATCATCTAGCAGCCGATACCATTCCTCAGCTCTGCCTTTCAGTGATAAAGAAAATAGCTTCTTCTTAACTTGGTTCATCAAAATACCTGCACACTGGAACAACTCGCATAATTCATGTATAAAGAGCAGATGATCACCAGGATGGACAGTTCCATCTCCTAAATAGCAGTTATCCATAACACGCCTAACAATTTTCATAGGTATTTCAAAAGGATGAGGAGCACAAGCATCATTAGAAACATCACATATGGGAGATAAAATATCATCAGAGCAAACTTTCTCCACTAAAGCTGGGGGACTAAAAATATCATACTTAACAAAACCAGCTTCCCCAAGCTTAGACTTTTTCATAGCATTAGCAATAACAGGATTCAAAGCATTCGTACTAATAACATTGCTATGCGAAATAAGCTCCAAAGGATTTTCAATTTTCTCATCAAATCTAAACTCAGAAAAAAGACTAAAGAACTCTTTGTTTTCCATTAAGCCTAACTAGTGAAAATAAAAACAAGAAACAAAAAGATATAATTGCAGAATCTAAAGGAAATAACTTCGAGCACTCACACAGGAGGATGCGAGTACCTTTTACCTTACCTCCCCGACAACGGTGCCAGAAAAGAGCTTGATATCTACGCACTTCTATTCTTGTAGACACTTGTTGGGCCTCCAACTGCAGAGGTTTGTAGAACAGCAGCAAGTTTCCCTTAAGTGGATCACCCAAGGTTTATCGAACTCAGGGAGGTTAGAGGTCAAAGCTATCCCTCTCAAGCAACCCTGCAATTACGATACAAAAAGTCTCTTGTGTCCCCAACACACCCAATACACTTGTCAAATGTATAGGTGCACTAGTTCGGCGAAGAGATAGTGAAATACAAGTGGTATAGATGATTATAAGTAGCAAACATGATGTGAAATAAATATCGCTGTGAGCAAACAAGTAACAAAATAGCAAGTAAACGGTGTGCAATGCTTGGAAACAAGGCCTAGGGATCATACTTTCACTAGTGGACACACTCCCAACAATATAACATGACTGAACAAATAACTTCTCTTTGCTAAGGCACTCTGAATTACTCTCCTATTGAATAACACTAATCATTGTGTAGTGGCCATAGAAGTACCCCTTAAAGTTCATCAAGTACTTGACAAACACCACTCATAGAGATATCCAAATCAAATCACAATTCAAGATAGAAATCATTGCAACTTAAACCAAGTACTAACACGGTGCACACACTGTCAACATTACACCATGAAAGGAGGAATAGATCACTCAAACTATCATAGCAATAATTATTCTCATAATCCACAAGAGATCACAATCATAGCCTAAACCAAGTACCACCATGATGCACGCACTGTCACCGTTACACCATAGCAGGAGGAATAGATTACTTTAATAATATCACTAGAGTACACAAAATATCTGAATAATAACATGTACTTGTTCAACATGATACAAAGCTCACGATCACATAAAGATCACATCATGGGAGAGAGAGGTGAACCACATAGCTACCGGTAGAGCCCTTAGCCCCGGGGATGAACTACTCCCTCCTCATCATAGGAGACAGCAAGGTTGATGGAGATGGCGGTGAGGTCGATGGAGACGGCGGAGACGGCGATGGAGACCGATGGAGATGGCTCCGGGGGCACTTCCCCGTCCCGGCAGGGTGCCGGAACAGAGACTTCTGTCCCCCGAAATTCGTCGACGGTGGCGACAGAGCTGCGGAACTGTTTCTGGAAAATTGCCGAATCCTCTTAGGATTTTTCGTCCCGAGGCTTCTTATAGGCGAAGGGGCGATGTCAGAGGAGGGCCAGGGCCTCCTCACACATGGCTGGCGTGGCCAGGGGCCTGGCCGCGCCACCTGTGTGTGTGGGGACCCTGTGGCCCACCTCCTACTCCTCTTCGGATCTCTGGAAGCTTCCGGGTAAAATAAGACTTCTGGCTTTGGTTTCATCCAATTCCGAGAATATTTCCTGTGTATCACTTCTGAAACACAAAAACAGCAGAAAACAGGGAACTGACACTGTGGCACTTGTTAATAGGTTAGTTCCGGAAAATGCATAAAAGTGCCACTAAGTGTAACGAAACAATAGGCAAATGGTGTAAAAACAAGCATGGAGCATCAAAAATTATAGATACGTTTGAGACGTATCACCCGGCAACGGTGCCAGAAAAAAGCTTGCTAATCCCTTGTTGGTGTGGAGCAGACTGTCCTTGTGCGTGGTGAATAACCAGCCCGTTGGGAACCCCAAGAGGAAGGTATGATGAGCGTAGCAGCAAGTTTTCCCTCAGTTTAAGAAACCAAGGTATATCGAACAGGAGAGGAGAGACAATAACGACTGAAGGTGTTGTGGAACCTACACACACACAAACAAATACTTTGTTCCCAACTTGCGATGAGGTTGTCAATCTCACCGGTTTGCTTGAAACAAAGGTTATGAGTGTATCGAGTGGAAAACAATATAGTATGCGAGTAAAGTAAACAGTACGAGTAAAGTAAACAGGTGATAGCAATATGATGGAAATAGGACCGGGGTCCACAGTTCACTAGTGGTGTCTCTCCATAGATAAAATAACACATGCTGGGTAAACAAATTACAGTTGGGCAATTGATAGAATAGAGATAACGTGATATGTCAAGAAGATCACTATGAGATTTACTCTGGGTATTACAACAAAATACCTAGACCGCCATCCAACTGCATCTATGACTAATAATCCACTCCCGGGGATATCAATCCGAACACCCTAAAAGTATTAAGTTGTGAACAACAGATAATTGCATTAAGCAAAGTGTGTAATGTAAACAAAGCATATGCCCTTGAGCATATGAATGTTGTTTTCTCCCTAGTAGCAACAGCACATCTACCACCTTAGAGGTTTCTGTCACTCCCCCAGGTGAAATAGAGGCATGAACCCACTATCGAGCATAAATACCCCCTCTTGGAGTCACTAGCAACTACTCGGCCAAGATAGCTACTAACAACGGAGAGCATGCAAGATCATAAACAACATAGAGATAACAAAAGATATAATTCAGTACAGCAACTTAATCATAAACACCAATATTCATCGGATCCCAACAAACCAAACATGTAGAATTACATAACGGTGATCTCAATCATGTATGGCAGCTCATGAGATCTAAACATGAAGCACATGGTGGAGAAGACAACCATCTAGCTACTGCTATGGACCCATAGTCCAAGGTAGACTACTCACTCATCGCTCCGGAGGCAAGCATGGCGATGAAGAAGACCTCCGGTGGCGATTCCCCTCTCCGGCAGGGTGCTGGGAAGAGCTTCTGGACCCTCCCAATCTTCGGGTCGACAGCGGCGGCGGATCGCGATGTGTTCTAGAAAACTGATCGGGCCCTTAGGTTTTTCTCGTTGGGGGGTCTTTATAGGCGAAGGGGCGATGTCAGAGGAGGGGCCAGGCGGCCACACACGGGGGTGGTGCGGGCCAGGGGCTGGCCGCGCCACCTGTGCGTGTGGGCCCCTGGTCCCTCGCCTCCTACTCTCCTTCGGATCTCTGGAAGCTTTCAGGTAAAATAAGACTTCAGGAACTTGTTTCATCCAATTCCGAGAATATTTCCTGTGTATCACTTCTGAAACATAAAAATAGCAGAAAATAGGAAACTGGCACTGTGGCACTTCGTTAATAGGTTAGTTCCGGAAGATGCATAAAAATGCCACTAAGTGTAACGAAACAATAGGCAAATGATGTAAAAACAAGCATGGAGCATCAAAAATTATAGATACGTTTGAGACGTATCAACAAGTCCACAGATTTATTATAGATTTTGTAATGAACCATGGGGTTAGAAGTAGACCAACTAAATCTGAAATCCTGCACCATAGACATTGTTAGTTTAACATATTGGGGAGGTTCACCCTCAACAAAATATTCTAATCCTGCATTAGAAAGTAAAGTTTGAAAATCCTGCAGGATTCCAGCAGCACTCAAGAATGCTGAACATGGATAGTGTGAGGGAAAAACCTTCTCTTCATGGTGAACTTTCATAACATCATGCACTTCTAGTTCATATTGAGAGAGTCGATATGTATTCTCCTCCATTTCTAAATTTTTTGACAAACCTCATAAAAAGTGATTTAAAGACAAGCAAGTGTAGGAAACTACTATAGTGGGTTACTAGAGAGCTATCATGCATCAAAATAACCTTTCTAAGCAATAGAATAAGCATGCATACTCATTTATACTGTCACCTACAATGCTAAAATACCCAAGAAATACTTGACCAAAAGAAAATCTACTTGGACAAGTGGAGGAGTCACATACCGGAGAGCAAATGATCCAAATTTCAGCAGAAATGTTGGGCTGAGCAAGGAGATCGAAAAATCGAGGTGAAGAACAGCAATAACTTGGGCTTGAGCAAATGGGGCGGTGTTTTTCGGGAGAGAGAAAGAGCTGGGGAAGAAGAGATGAGTGAGGGGCCTGGTGGGGCCCTCTCACACATGGGTGGCGTGGCCAGGGCTGGGCCGCGCCACCTGTGTGTGAGGTGGCGTGGCTGCCCCACCTGGTGCCTCCCAGGTGTCTCTCTGCCCCATTTTTGGCATAAAAATTTATAAAGAATTTTCTGGAATTTTTCGAGAAACTTTATTTTCGAGGATTTTTCAGAAATTGGCATATCGATAAAACTCAGAAAAACGAAGATGAAAAGATTTCAAGCAAATCAAAACCAAGCATGCAGCAGCTCTGAGATACTCTTAATCATACAACTAAACTAAAGGAATAACATTTTGATGAAAGTAAATACAAGTAAGGTGGAGTAGATGCGGTGAAAACGAAGTTTCGTTCATATAAAATCACTTTGTTAACAAGGTTGATCAAGTCTTGTTACCAAACTAACTTTTTATGAGGCAAAACTTTGCACTTCACTTAATGCTTATGTTACCTCAACTTTGATAGGTATCGTCCCAACCATAACAATTTGATATTCTTCCTTGGGCTTTCGCTCTGAACAAATAATTTGACCAACTTTGATGGTCTCAACACGCTTGATTGAACTTAGAGCATTCTTCCTATCAATCTTCTTGGGAAAATAAACCGTATATTCTTTGTCATTAACATTAAAAGTAACTTTTCCTTGATTGCAATTAATAACAGCACCTGCAGTGTTTAGAAAAGGTCTCCCAAGAATAATAGACATATTATCATCTTCAGGCATTTCCAACACAACAAAATCAGTTAATATTAAACAACTGTTAGCAACTTGAACAGGAACATTTTCGCATATACCAATAGGAATAGTAGTGGACTTATCAGCCATCTGCAAAGATATATCAGTTGATACCAATTTTTCTAAATCAAGTCTCTTATAAAGAGAAAAAGGCATGACACTAACTCCAGCTCCCAAATCACATAAAGCAGTTCTAACATAATTATTTTTAATGGAGCAAGGAATAGTAGGTATACCTGGATCTCCAAGCTTTTCTGGAACTTTACCATCAAAAGAATAGTTAGCAAGCAGTGTGGAAATTTCCTCACTAGGAATTTTCCTTTTGTTAGTGACAATATCTTTCATATACTTTGCATAAGGAGGCATTCTAATAGCATCAGTCAAAGGAATTTGCAAAAATAAAGGTCTCATCCATTCACAAAACCTGTTGTAGTGTTCTTCTTCCTTGGACTTATGTTTCTTACTAGGAAAAAGCATTGGTTTCTGTACCCAAGGTTCCCTCTTCTTACCATGCTTGTTGGCAATGAAGTCTTCTTTAGTGTACCTTGCATTCTTGTCAATCTTCTCTGGTTCTTCTTCAACTTCTTCTTTATCTCCTTCTTTATCGGAAGCATCTCCTGGTTCAGTTTCAGCATCAGAAATAGAAACACTGTTAGGATCTTTACCTGCATCAGAGGATTCTGCAGTTGTTTTATGCTTCTTCTTCTTCTTCTTGGAAGGAATATCATCACTTGAAGTGCGTTGAGAATCTTGCTCGACCCTCTTAGGATGTCCTTTAGGATATAACGGGTCTTGAGTAGCAGCACCACTTCTTGTGCGTATTTCACATGCTTGCTTCTCCCTTGCAGCATTAACTAGCAAGTCTTTTTGCACCTTGGTAAGCTGATCAATTTGTGTTTGAACCATTTGAAAATGTTTGGCAAGTATCTTTATATCATTGGTGGTTCTCTCCACAATATCCTGCAACTTGTTAATAACTCTAGAATTCTCCAACAGATGATTATGCACCATTCTATTAAAATTTTCTTGCTTAACAATAAAATTATCAAATTCATCTAAGCATTGATCAGGAGGTTTAGTATAAGGAATATCTCTTTCATCAAAGCGTTGGAGAGAGTGTACCTCAATGGTAGATGAGTGATGGATTGGCTTACATAATTCTTCTATAGGAGGTAAATTCTTCACATCTTCGGCCTTAATACCTTTCTCCTTAAGAGATTTCTTAGCTTCCTTCATAACTTCATCATTTAATTCAAGCATCCCTCTCTTCTTTGGCGTAGGCTCTGTAGATGGCGGAGGAGTGGGTGCTGGTGTTGGCTCAACTAAAGTCCAATCATCATGATTTCGGCTTATTTTAGCCATTAATTCTTCAGCTTCAGCCGGAGTTCTTTCCCTGAAAACACAACCAGCACAACTATCCAAATATGACTTAGATTCATCCGTTAGTCCATTATAAAATATGTCAAGGAGTTCATTTTTAGGCAATGGTTCTTTAGGCAAAGCTCTAATTAAAGAACAAAACCTTGTCCAAGATTCAGGCAATATCTCTCCTTTTCCCTGTTCAAAATCAAAGATTTTCTGCACAGCAGCATGTTGAGCACTAGCAGGAAAATATTTCTGAAAGAAAGCATTAACCAAAGCAATAGGACTAGTAAGAGATCCAGGAGACAAGCTATTAAACCAAATTTTAGCAGCATCTTTCAACGAGAAAGGAAAAATCTTAGCAACAAAATAAGTGCGGAGCTTAATATCATCAGAAAACAAATTACTCAAAGTAGAAAGCTCATTCATGTGCTCCATAGCACTCTCATCTTTAGTACCACAAAAAGGAGTTTTCTCAACAATAGATATGTAAGATAAATCCAAAGAGAAATCATAGTCCTTGTCTCTAATATTTATAGGAGAAGCAACAAACTTAGGATCAGGAGACAAATTATATCTAACAGAATGTCTGGCAAGAAGTTCTTTAACATTACCTGCATTACGAGCAGCACGTGCTTCTGCAATAAAATCATCTTTAAGCTCAATGTAAGCATCATAATCATCACTAGAACATTCCCTAGACTCAGGTGAACTAACAGGTGTAACAGTGGTGTTTCCCAACTTAGCTCTAGCAATAGTAGCATCTAAAAAGGAACCTAGTGAACCTCTCTCATCAAGCACAGTGGAAGCATCATCTAAATTATCAGTGGCATTTTCAATCTCAGCAGAAGTAGTAGCAGTAGCGTGTGGGTGTGGTGGTGTAAGCAACTTACTCATAACAGATGGCGAATCAAGAGCAACAGAGGTGTTGAGAGTCGTACCTCTTCTTGTAGTGGATGTCAATATAGGAACTTTTCCATCACGAGGTTTACCCATGATGAAAGGATTGCAGCGAACAATATGAATACCAAGTGAACTTACAAATAAAGCTATGATTCCCCGGCAACGGCGCCAGAAAATAGTCTTGATGACCCACAAGTATAAGGGATCGCAACAGTCTTCGAGGGAAGTATTACCCAAATTTATTGATTCGACACAAGGGGAGCCAAAGAATATATGCAAGCCTTAACAGATGAGTTGTCAATTCACCTGCACCTGGAAACAGTCTTGCTCGCAGCGGTTTATCAGTAGCAACAGTTTTATAGCAGTGACAGTAGTGAAACAGTAACAGCAGTAGTAAAATAGCAGCGGTAATAGTAACAGTTGTAAACAGTAGGAACAAATACTGTAGGCATAGGGATGGATTACGGGCGTTGCATGGATAAGATTATTCATGAAATCAATGAGACATGGGCATTGCAGATAAATAATGATAAAGCATCCTAGTACAAACAATCATAGGCATGTGTTCCATATATAGTCGTACGTGCTCACAAGGAGAAACTTGCAGGACATCTTTTGTCCTACCAGCCTGTTGCAGCAGGGCCTCAAGGGAAACTACTGGTAATTAAGGTACTCCTTTTAATAGAGTACCGGAGCAAAGCATTAGCACTCGGTGAACACATGTGATCCTCACATCATAGCCATCCCCTCCGGTTATCCCAATTTCTGTCACTTTGGGGCCTCGGGTTCCGGACAACAATATGTGTATACAACTTGTAGGTAAGACCATAAATGACAAGTATCATCATAGAAATAATAACATGTTCAGATCTGAAATCATGGCACTCGGGCCCAAAGTGACAAGCATTAAGCACAACAAGTTGCAACAATGTCATAGGCACTAAATAAAGATACTAGGCACTATGCCCTATCAATCTCATATCAAATTACATGAACAATCTCATCCAATCCCTACCATCCCCTCACCTACAGCGGGGGAATTACTCACACATGGATGGGGGAGTCATGGATGGTCGATGGAGGAGCGTCGGTGGTGATGGTGATGAAGATCTCCTCCAAATCCCCGTCCCGGCAGGGTGCCAGAATGGAGTTTCTGGTTCCGAATCGCAATTTCTGATGGCGGCGGCGCAGCGGAAGTCTATCTGGGAAAAACGCCATCTCTCTGATATTATGTCGTCAGGGGGTATATGTAGGCGAGAGGGGAGGTCGAGAGGGGGTCTGGGGCCCCCTCACGCAGGGGTGGCGTGGCCAGGGCTGGGCCGCGCCACCTGTGCGTGACAGGCCCTCGAGCCCCTTCTCCCTCCTGTCTTCTGGCTCCGTGGGTCTTCTGTTGAAATAGGATTTTTCATGATTTTTCCCGAATTTTTACTGGAAGTTGGATTTCTGCACAAAAACGAGACACCAAAGCAATTCTGCTGAAAACAGCGTCAGTCCGTGTTAGTTGTATTCAAAACTCACAAATTAGAGGAGAAACAATAGCAAAAGTGTTCGGGAAAGTAGATACGTTTTGGACGTATCACCCACTCCAGTAAAGAGTTCCATTCGATATCTTTGAGGGTAGTAGCCCCTAAGGCTATAATCAAAAATCCTTCACATATAATTTTGCATTTGTCGGCGCCATCCTTCTTCTTTCTTATATCATCTTTTTTTATGACGTCAATCAACACGTCATTCTATATGAGTGCGAACCGTTTTATGGGCAACACTGTAATTTTCATGATTTTTGACCGTTAGTGGGCTGTCGTTTCCGCTCTTTGCGCCACGCCTCAGCCCACGATCCTTCTCCCAGAAGTTATATAAGGGGCGTAGTGGGGGATTTACTGTTTACCAGCTCATTCCCTCCGCCGCCTCCATTGCTAATCTCTGCTCCTCTTTCCGTTCGTGCATAGCCCCCGAGCACGGTGTGATAGATGCGCGTGAAGCACCTAGCCACCAAGAACACCATGGCCAAGAACTCCTCTTCCACCAAGTTTGTACGCTCTGCCATCACGCCGAAGGAGGTGGAGAAAGCCAGGGCAGATGGCCTCATCTCCGCCCAGGATTCCATCAAGTTTCCCAGTACTGAGCGGATCCCGGAGCCCCCGAGTGGTTATCGGGTAATGTTTCTCGCTTTCCTCCTCCGTGGTCTTTCTCTTCCTGCCCACGAGTTCCTTCGTGGGCTTCTCTTTGTTTATGGTGTGCAACTTCACCAGCTCACACCTAACTCTCTTCTGCACATTGCGTGTTTCGTGACTCTTTGCGAGTCATTCCTGGGCATTGAGCCCCATTTTCTCCTCTGGAGGTCGATCTTCCGGCTCCGCCCCAATGTTGCTTTACGCAGAAAACCTGAACTGGGCGGAGCCGTTGTTTCGGTGCGTCCTGAGGCACAATATCTTGAATTTTCCATGGCCACGTCTGTCCAAGGGTGGAGAACCAAGTGGTTCTATATCAAAGACCGCAAGGCCTCCCCTGAAGACCAATATGGGTTAGCCCCTTTCGAAGCCTCTAGGGAAGTGAAGAAATTGGCGTCGTGGGATGCGCTTCCCTCAGATGCGGAGATAGCACAAGTTCTTCCTCTTCTATCTTGCATTCAAGCTTTGAAAGGAGGCCAAGGAGGAGCTTTGTCGGGTATCCAACTCATGGCGTTCTTCATACAACGTCGAGTTCAACCCTTGCAGCACCGCCTCACCAAGTTCTGGAATTACTCTGGCTTGGAAGATCCTACTCGCGTCTCTGAAGATTTGATAGAGAAAAAAGATGTCGACAAGCGAGTTAGGAGCCTTACCAAGCTCACCAAGGATCATGCGGTTGCTGACTTAACCGCTGACTACTTCGACTCCGTGCACCCTTTACCCGAGGTATGCATCTTTGTGTTCACTTGTTGTCTATTTCTGTTTGCGTCGACTTACGTTTGCCTTTGTACTCTGCTGACTTATTCTGTATGCAGGGTCACCAATTCCTTGTTTCGCACCCTCCTCTTCCAGAGGCAGGGCCCCTTCCAGCTGATCTGGCCTCATATGTATCTGAAGCCCCCGAGGCTGACGATAATCAGGACGGGGATGATGCCGAAGAGTCGGAAGAGGAAACGAGCTCGTCGACATCGTCTCCCTCCATGCCTGCTGAAGATGCTGGTGTCGACAAGAAAAGGAAGCGAGTCGAAGAATTTGTTTCTTCGAGTTCTGCAGCGGCTGATAAGACCTTTGCTCCTGCAGAAGATGAGGAGTACTTCGACCTCCTGGCATCGTAAGTGTTTTTTATTCGATTTCTTCAAATGCACTTCTTTTGCCTTGTTTCCATCGCGTTACACATGACTTTTTTTTGCTTCGTGTAGAGATGACGAAGAGCCGTCAAAAGTTGCTACAGGTACTCCTTCAATTCCTCCTGCTGTTGATGATGAGCCCCCGGCCCAAGAAGTTGCGCCTAGGGTTACCAGGGCCTCTGTAAAGAAGGTTCCTGTTCCCCGAAACCCCAAGCGCTCCAAGAAGGCTAAAGAACCCGAAGTTTCTCTGGAAGCCCACGAATCCTTGGCTTCCCCCCATGATGTGAGTAACTTTCCTTTTACTCATTTTCCTTGCATACACTTGCGCTCTTACACGCTCTGTTCTCTTAGGCTTTGTTGAACAGATTTGTCGCCTTGGGCACTGAATGTGCTGAGTACCTAAAGGTTGCGAAAGCTTCCGAAGGTACACTTTTGATGTCTAGTTACAGCTTGTTCCTTGTACTTATCCTTTGATGTTTACCCGACACTCTTGCGTCTTCTTCTGTAGCTGCTCTGGCAACGGCCAACGCTCGAATTGCGTCACTGGAGGCGGGGCTTCGAGCTTCGCAGAAAGCCTATGATGCTGCGGCCACTGCTAAAACAAACGCTGAGAAGTCGCAGAAATCTGCGCTTGGTAAGGCGAAGAAAGCTGAAAAAGCTTTAGCTGATGCCAACAAAGATCATGCCCAGCGAGAGCAAGCCGTGGCAGAGCGTCTTCACACGATGTCTACTGCTGCTGAAAGTAAGTGTTTCACCTTGTCTTCTATTTTCAACTTCTGTTGCACTTATTTTACTTGCTGACTCTTTTCTCCTCTTTTTCTCTTCTGTCTGCTTCGTGTCGTGCAGAATTTACCGGGGTGTCTCCGTCGTCCCTGCAACCGGACGATGATCCTCTGATGACTGCGGTTAACCTACTCAAAGAAAACTGGATATCTATCCAGGGGACTTTTGAGTTGGTTAGCCGCGTTCTGTCGCGGTTGTTCATCGGATTGTGGCCGAAGAAGAAGGCAGAAGTCCCGAAGGATAACTTGGAGAATCGTGCCAAGTCCTTCGATACAGTTGAGGACCCGATCCTCCAGCTGAAGGGGCTCTCTCTTAAGCGTGGCGCTGAGGGTGCCATTGCACTTTCTTTTGCTCATGGCACGGATTTCGACTGGGAGAAGGTAAGCTCTCCCCATGGCCGCACCAGCGATGAGATGAAGGTTTTCATCGAGAAGGCAAAGAAGTTAGCGCCTGCATTGGCGGCGATTATTTCTCCTTCTGCAGCTTCCGCGGCATCTACTACACCGGCTCCAACGATGGAAGAACCTGTACCTCCGTCGACTTCTGGCGACGGATTTGCCATGCCCTCTTCTGCCACGGAGCAAAATGCTGAGGTAGCGTAGACTTCGGCTCCTCTGCAGCTTTCAATTTCTTCTTTTGAATGTAACAATCTTTAGTTGCATGCAACCCGAGAACTTTTAGCCAAAGGGTTTTGCACTTGTGTAAATATATTTTCTTCATATGAAATCTTGTGTTGCCTCTCTGAAATGTTTATTCTCTATTTTATTTTGACTTCCAGTCGATGCATACCAACGATCCCTTGACTGGCGGGCCTGCTCATTCTGCTGCCCGTACATTCGACTCGACGATTTTGCCGCCCCCTAGTCAATGCAGTCAATGCGCAGAGTACTCTTTAAGGATCTCTGATCTTGAAGCTCGCTTGACTTTGGCCAAACGCCAAGCTCAGATGTCATTTGACAAAGCCAGCAAGACTTCTAATTTGACGAAGCAGGTATCTATTCTTGATGATAAGGTGTCCAGCTTGACAGCAAAAAATTTGCATCACGAGGAATGCAATTCTTTTCTCCTTGGCATTATCGAGTCCGCCTGCGAGATGTTGCGATGTAAGTTTCTCTTTGACTTATCTTTTCTCTCTTTTTGCTCCACTACTGTTTTTATGATATCCTCTTGCCCTCATAGGCACTTGTTTAGATTTTGCTGCTGAAGATCGTCGGGTTACCGAGTGAAATGCGGCTTTAGAGAAAATGTCCGCAGGTGTTGAAAACTTGTGGTCTGATCCTCGACGCCGGAGTGCTGTTGTATTGCTTCAGGACCGTGCCCAGCACGTTGGTGAAGCGGTGGACGGGTGCAGAAGATCTCTTGTAACTATGCACTCTGTTATGCTTCCTCGCAATCCTCTACCTGCGACTTTCCCACTTCTCCTTGATACTTTTAGATCCAGCCAGCGAATTCATCGGTTGATAGAACTGAACTTAGTGGCAGGTGCCAATTTTGCTCTTGGGTGGATACACAAGTGGAAACCAAGACTCAACTATAGTTCTATGTCGTTGAGCTACCCTCCAGGTGGAGCTAGCCTTCGAGTACACTTGGAGAGTACCCTGCAGCCTGCCCGACGAATTATAGCCAGGCTGTTGCAAGAAGATGCCGCATTTTTCCGCGAGTTTCACTATTTAGACCCTTTGGGTGTAGATGATTCTGACAACCCGATGTTGTAACATATTTTTGTATGTGTGCAACGCGAGAGTGTTTTATTTCGCGACTTTTACGGCGAAAATTTTGTTCTCCGAGCGTTACTGTATGACTCGTGCGTTTGCCGCATTTTCTCTTTGAAAGACTCGTAAACTCGAATGTGAGGAACGTTTCATCTTCATTATACTTGTAATGTAAGATACATGGGGTGACCCAAGAGATCCGGCCTATGGCCTGTGTTCTGGATCTAGAGGGCATTGCCCCTGGTATAACTCGTGGCTTTTACGGCCTTATTCTTCTACTCTATTGTGCTTTGATGCTTATGCTGTCATAGCTTTCTCCTCTTCTCCTGTATTTTTGTCCTCTCCTGATGCTCCTACTCGCGGTTTCTTCATCTCTGGCTCCGCAGCGTGTCCTTCGAGTGGCTTGACGCCCTCTGTAGTCGTGCTTTTCGCCTTCTCTACGTAGTTGGCTATCATGTCGAAGTTTTGCGCCATCTTGTGGAACTCCCTGTCGCAGAGATCTGAAACTTCAAAATTTCCTTTCACTGTAATTATTCCTCTTGGTCCTGGCATTTTAAGTACCAAATATGTCTAGTGAGGTACTGCCATGAATCGCGAGAATGCGGGTCGTCCGAGGATCGCGTGATATTGAGATGGCCAGTCCATGACTTCGAAGTCTAGCTTTTCTCTTCTGTAATTTTGTCGGTTGCCGAAGCAAACATTGAGTGCTATTCGACCCAGTGGGTAATTGGCACTTCCTGGCACGATCCCATGGAAGGAACAATCTGTTGGCTTCAGGAACTCTAGTGATATATGCATTGCTCGGAGTGTTTTTGCATATATCAGGTTAATTCCACTCCCTGCGTCCATGAATATTCTGTCGACATCATACGCGCCGATTTGAGCTTTGAGTACCAAAGGCGCGTTTCCCAACCGAGGTACTGTTATAGGGTGGTCTTCTCTGTTGAACTCGATTTGTTGTTCTGACCAGTGCAGATACTCCGTTGTGGCTGGAGGTGAGATGACTGCTAGGTTGACTTGTCGAGTTATACTCTTCTCTTCTTTGTTCGACTTGGGCACAGGTTGTATCATTGCTGTGATGTGTCCTTTTGATGGAACGTACCCTTCGTCGTTGTCGTGTCCCTGGTTTTGCTGGTCTTGTCCTTGAGGAGCTCCGTTGTTTCCTTGCTGTTTTGCCGGAGGGTTGTTGCTTCCTTCAAATCCTTGTCGCCTTGCTTCAATTTGCTTGTTTAGTGCTGCCTCTTGAAGTTTTAAGAATGTTGTGCAATCTTTCATTGCGTGCCTTGATACTTGCTACCGGTTGATGGCGTGTGGTTAACGTGGGAGCAGACTGTCCTTGTGCGTGGTGGATAACCAGCTCGTTGGGAACCCCAAGAGGAAGGTATGATGAGTATAGCAGCTAGTCTTCCCTCAGTTAAGAAACCAAGGATTAATATCGACCAGGAGAGGAGAGACAAACGACTGAAGGTGATGCGGAACCAGCACACACACAAACAAATACTTTGTTCCCAACTTGCGATGAGGTTGTCAATCTCACCGGTTTGCTTGAAACAAGGTTATGAGCGTATCGAGTGGAAAACAATATAGTATGCGAGTAAAGTAAACAGTACGAGTAAAGTAAACAGGTGATAGCAATATGATGGAAATAGGACCGGGGTCCACAGTTCACTAGTGGTGTCTCTCCATAGATAAAATAACACATGCTGGGTAAACAAATTACAGTTGGGCAATTGATAGAATAAAGATAAACGTGATATGTCAAGAAGATCACTATGAGATTTACTCTGGGCATTACAACAAAATACATAGACCGCCATCCAACTGCATCTATGACTAATAATCCACTTGTGGTGAATCAATCCGAGAACTCCACAAGTATTAAGTTGCGAACAATAGATAATTGCATTAAGCAAAGTGTGTAATGTAAACAAAGCATATGCCCTTGAGCATATGAATGTTGTTTCCTCCCTAGTAGCAACAGCACATCTACCACCTTAGAGGTTTCTGTCACTCCCCCTGGTGAAATAGAGGCATGAACCCACTATCGAGCATAAATACCCCCTCTTGGAGTCACTAGCAACTACTCGGCCAAGATATCTACTAACAACGGAGAGCATGCAAGATCATAAACAACATAGAGATAACAAAAGATAATATTCAGTATAGCAACTTAATCATAAACACCAATATTCATCGGATCCCAACAAACCAAACATATAGAATTACATAATGGTGATCTCAATCATGTAGGGCAGCTCATGAGATCTAAACATGAAGCACATGGTGGAGAAGACAACCATCTAGCTACTGCTATGGACCCATAGTCCAAGGTAGACTACTCACTCATCGCTCCGGAGGCAAGCATGGCGATGAAGAAGACCTTCGGTGGTGATTCCCCTCTCCGGCAGGGTGCCGGGAAGAGCTTCTAGACCCTCCCGATCTTCGGGTCGACGGCGGCGGCGGATTGCGATGTGTTCTGGAAATCTGATCAGGTACTTAGGTTTTTTTCCGTCGGGGGGTCTTTATAGGTGAAGGGGCGTCGTCAGAGGGGGAGCCAGGCGCCCTCACGCGGGGCCCGCGCGGCCAGGGGCCTGGCCGCGCCGCCCCTGCGTGTGGGGCCCTGGTGGCCCCCCTCCTACTCTCCTTCGGATCTCTGGAAGCTTCCGGGTAAAATAAGACTTCAGGAACTTGTTTCGTCCAATTCCGAGAATATTTCCTGTGTATCACTTCTGAAACACAAAAATAGCAAAAAACAGGAAACTGGCACTGTGGCAACTCGTTAATAGGTTAGTTCCGGAAAATGCATAAAAGTGCCACTAAGTGTAACGAAACAATAGGCAAATGGTGTAAAAACAAGCATGGAGCATCAAAAATTATAGATACGTTGGAGACGTATCAAGCATCCCCAAGCTTAACTCCTGCTCGTCCTCGAGTAGGTAAGTGATAACAAAGAATAATTTTTGAGGTGACATGCACCTACACAATCTTGATCATATATGTAAGCATTGGTGAGCTAGGATCATAAGAACTTAAAACATGGGCATGAAGATATAATCATGATAATAAGAACTTAGCAACCAAGTTGTAAACATGCAAATGAACACAAACAAAAGATCATAAAAATGAAACAATGAAAGTCAAACGTGTGTTCAAATCATAAGGAAAAACATACAAATGGTTTTCAGCTTGTCCTTCAAAGAGAGCAAAACATAAATGCATAGGACACCTTCAAGTTTAAGAGGGTGACTAGATACAAATAATTTAAGAACAAGTGAAACCAACAATATGAATCAATCAATGAACTTTGGGACAATGCATATCACACTAAGAATGACAACTATGCTCTCTTAATGGTGCATAAAGAAAGAAGGTGGTGACTCAACATAAAAGTAAAAGAAAGGCCCTTCGCAGAGGGAAGCAGTGATTGCAAGTTTTATAACCTTCAAAAATTATGGTACTTACCAGCTTTGAGCTCTCATTGCCCCCATCATAAGCATCTTGAATGGTTAAAGTTAATGCGAGAACAATTATGATGCATATGCTTGACAAATCATAAGTTGAAGACCTCGTGCCCCATGAATACGAGTACCCAAACCTCATGCTACTTTACTTAGAGTCCCAAGCAAGGCTCTTGTCATTGTAAGTATATGCATATCATTGAGAACCGCCAATGGGGTACCTCCGTGCCCGATGACATGGAACAAGCCCACACCAAAATGACAGGACAAGCAGACAATGAACACCTCGACATCTCTTTTATTTGCCTTTTGTTTAGCTTTTTATTGTGAGATGCGTCGTCGAATGTTCACCATGGGTATGCTGCAAATTTCCACCATGAATTATGCATGGCTTAGATTGGCGGCCCGGCGTTTCCCTAACACATATACAAACTCCATGATCCCCACAAGTTTCCCAATTCATTTCACACCGCGGGCATCCATAGACAAAAGATCACGATATCAACTCAAATAAGAAGTGCAATGTTGAAAGCTTGCCCCATGACAGCATGGATGGGCTAGAATCCAACTTACAACTTGCAAGCATAACAACTCAACATAAGAGACCACAATGTCAAATTTTTAAGAACAGGAAAAAGTAAAGTGTGCCTTCAGGTTCGTGAGAGCTTTACTAACCGAATTTCGCATAACACTGGTAAGAGTTTAATTTGAAGAGAAAATAAAAGCAAGTCAAATTTACTTGGAATAGCAAATTGCTAGTAGGTATGTATGGTGGGCACTTTGGAAAACTTTGGCTTTTAGGAGTTGGATGCACGAGTAGTTCTCATACTCAGTACAAGGCGAGGGCTAGCAAAAGACTAGGAGCGACCAACTAAGAGAGCAATAATGGCCATAATCATGCAAACCGACAAAGCGACATTAAAAGAAGCATAAGATGGCATCAAAAGTCAAAAACTAAATGAACATGAAGGCTATTGGCGACTTTGTAAGAGTCTAACATGTGTGAGCATGCGCCAAGTCAACCGAAATAAAGCATCAAGGAGAAAACCAAAATAATGCTTCCATACAATAAAAACAACGCATGATTTTTTCAAAGGCTCATTAAGCAATCTCAGTTATTTGAGACAAGTCATGCTACAGAAAAACCACTAAGCATACTATCAAAAAGACATCAAGCATGACATGAAAAATCCTAAGCCGCAGTCTACACAAGCTCCTTCTTGTACCACTATTTTGCACAAAGCTTTTTCTCTTTTCCAACACCATTTGAAATTTTTATCGACACCTCTTTTGATGAAAACCAATAAAGATCAGAGGAAAAAATACACCTTGATGAAAAGATATGACAAGGTCTGAACGCAAATCAAGGCGAAAACAAAAACCAAAAGCAGTAGCAGAAAAAGAAGAACACTCGATTTTTAATAAGAGTGAAAACTAGAGCGTTCTTTGCAAATGAAAAGCAAGGCAACTTCTCCAAAAGAAAATTTGTTGGGGTCCAACCATTTATTGCAGCAAACAAACAAACTAAACTAACTAAGAAAACTAAAATAACTAACGCTCCAAGAAAAACACATAGTGCCTGAAGCAATAAAAATATAGTGTTTTGAAAGGTGACCTGATTTTTGCCGATGAAGAAGGGGTGCCTCGGGGGCATCCCCAAGCTTTGACGCTTGTACTTCTTGGATATTTCTTGGGGTGATGCATGGGTATCCCCAAGCTTAAGCTTTTCTCCATTCTTCAACTCATCTCATCATTCTCCAATCCCTACACTTGAAAACTTCCTTCATACAAAACTAAACACAATTCTATTAGCAACATTAGTGTAAGCATAACATATAATCAATCCTCTATTTGCTTCAGGTTTCAACTCAAAACCACCACATATATAGCAAATACTACTGTAGCAACCTCCCCAAAAGTTCCGTGATCAAAAGAACTCAAAAGAAAGCGATAAAGTGGCATACACAAATATTGGCAGAAATCTGTCAAAACTGAACAGCTGACAAAGGTGGAATTTTTGAGGGATTTCTGTTGCTCAAATCAAAAAGTGTTCAATTAACAAAAGTTTGGATATAACCTGGGGCATATGCACAAGAAATCGCAGGTCCAAAAGATAAACAGAGAATTTTCACGAATTTTTACGGTGCAGCACCGAAAACAGTTTCAGGACAGCAACATCCCCAAATGTTTACCTCACTCAAATTAGAGGCTTCTCTTGGCACAAAAACGAAATAAACAAGATAAGGAGTGGTAATTACAGTAGTAATGACTTCCAAGACTCAAATAAAAGAAAAAGTACTGAAAAGAAAACATTGGGTTATCTCCCAAGAGTGCTTTTCTTTAACGCCTTTGAGCTAGGCGCAAAAAATTGCGAATCAAGTAATATCAAGTGATGAAGCATCAAGCTCATAATTTTCTCTAAG
Organism: Dactylis glomerata; assembly: GCA_007115705.1. NCBI lineage: Eukaryota > Viridiplantae > Streptophyta > Magnoliopsida > Poales > Poaceae > Dactylis > Dactylis glomerata. The sequence goes on along the minus strand of QXEO01000538.1, from coordinate 79,106 downwards.
AATAGAGTCAAAAAGTAATTTCTTTATTTTCCTAGGGAAGTGTTCCATACCTTTCTTTAGTGGGAATTGATATTTGATAGTGCCTTCCCTCATATCAATGATAGCACCTACAGTTCGAAGAAAGGGTCTTTCCAAAATAATAGGACATGAAGCATGGCATTCAACGTCCATAACAAGAAAATCAACGGGAACAAGATTATTGTTAACCACAATAAGAACATCATTAATTCTTCCCAAAGGTTTCTTCTTAGCAACATCAGCAATAGGAACATCAAGATAACACTTTTCAAGCGGTGGTAAATCAAGCAGGTCATAAATCTTTCTAGGCATGATAGAAATACTAGCACCTAGATCACATAAAGCATGGCAATCATAACCATTAACATGCATATCAATGATGGGTTCCCAACCATCTTCTAACTTCTTGGGAACAGAGGCTTTTTGCTTCAACTTTTCATCCCTAATCTTTATGAGAGCATTGGTAATATGCTTAGTAAAAGCAATATTTAAAGAACTAGCATTGGGAGTCAAAGCAAGCTTTTGCAAGAACAAAATTACTTCAGATATATTGCAGCCATCAACATCAAAATCATTAAAAGAAATAGAGCTATCATCTCCCACACTCCGAAAAAATTTAGCACTCTTTTGAGAAAAAGTTTTGGCAGTTTTAGGCTTTTTAACACAAGGAGTGGGAGTTTTCTCTACACCAATCAAAGTAAGAGGATTGCTAGTATTAGGAGCAACATCATTAGAGGTAGTAATGGTACATACCTTCATTTCTCTAGCCATCTCATCTTCTCTTTCCCACCTGGCATGCAATTCCGCTAACAATCTAATATTTTCATCAATTCCAACTTGAATAGCATTAGCGGTAGCAAAAACATTGCTCTCTTTCACATCATTAGGAAACACTTTTAATTTTAGAAGTTCAACATCATGAGCAAGGCTATCAACTTTAGAAGCAAGAATATCAATTTTGCCTAGCTTTTCCTCAACAGACTTGTTAAAAGCAGTTTGCTTACCGATGAAGTCCTTGAGCATTACCTCAAGCTCGGAGGGCGCGGCCCTTGTGTTGTTGTAGAAATTACCATAAGAGTTACCATCACCATTACCATTGGTAGAAGGATACGGTCTATAATTGTTACTAGCAAAATTGTTCCTATAAGCATTGTTGTTAAAATTATTGTTTCTAATGAAATTCACATCAACTTGCTCTTCTTGAGCAACCAGAGAGGCCAAAGGAACATTATTAAGATCAACATGAGTCCTATCATTAGCAAGCATAGCCATAATGGTATCAATTTTATCATTCAAGGAAGAGGTTTCCTCAACAGAATTTACCTTCTTACCTTGTGGAGCTCTCTCGGTGTGCCATTCAGAATAATTTACCATCATGTTGTTGAGTAGCTTTGATGCGGCGCCCAAGGTAAGGGACATAAAAGTGCCTCCAGCAGCTGAATCAAGTAGGTTCCTTGAAGAAAAATTCAGTCCTGCGTAAAAAGTTTGGATAATCATCCAAGTAGTCAGTCCATGAGTGGGGCAATTCTTTATCATAGATTTCATTCTTTCCCAAGCTTGAGCAACATGTTCATTATCAAACTGAGTAAACTTCATAATATTGCTACGCAAAGATATAATCTTAGCAGGGGGATAGTATCTACCAATAAAAGCATCCTTACACTTAGCCCATGAGTCAATACTATTCTTAGTCAAAGACAGCAACCAATCTTTAGCTTTTCCTCTCAAAGAAAAAGGAAACAACTTGAGTTTAATAATATCACTATCAATATCCTTATATTTCTGCATCTCACATAGATCAACAAAATTGTTGAGATGAGCTGCAGCATCTTCAGTACTAGCACCAGAAAATTGCTCTTTCATAACAAGGTTCAACAAAGCAGGCTTAATCTCATAAAAGTTTGCAGCAGTAGCAGGTGGTGCAATAGGAGTGCAGAGAAAATCACTATTGTTTGTGCTAGTAAAGTCACACAACTTGGTGTTTTCAGGATTGGCCATTTCAGCAAAACGAAAGTAAACAAGTAAAAACAACTACCAAGGATTCTAATTTTTTTGGGTTTTTGATAAAAAGCAATGCAGGTAAAATAAATAAAGTAGAGCAAAACAATAAAACAAAGTATAGGATGTGTGTGCGAAAAACTCCCCTCGCAGAAGTCTTCTCTTCCTCCCCGGCAACGGCGCCAAAAAATTAGCTGCTACCGGTTGATGGCGTGTGGTTAACGTGGGAGCAGACTGTCCTTGTGCGTGGTGGATAACCAGCCCGTTGGGAACCCCAAGAGGAAGGTATGATGAGTATAGCAGCTAGTCTTCCCTCAGTTAAGAAAACAAGGTTTAATATCGATCAGGAGAGGAGATACAAACGACTGAAGGTGATGCGGAACCTGCACACACACAAACAAATACTTTGTTCCCAACTTGCGATGAGGTTGTCAATCTCACCGGTTTGCTTGAAACAAGGTTATGAGCGTATCGAGTGGAAAACAATATAGTATGCGAGTAAAGTAAACAGTACGAGTAAAGTAAACAGGTGATAGCAATATGATAGAAATAGGACCGGGGTCCACAGTTCACTAGTGGTGTCTCTCCATAGATAAAATAACACATGCTGGGTAAACAAATTATAGTTGGGCAATTGATAGAATAAAGATAAACGTGATATATCAAGAAGATCACTATGAGATTTACTCTGGGCATTACAACAAAATACATAGACCGCCATCCAACTGCATCTATGACTAATAATCCACTTGTGGTGAATCAATCCGAGAACTCCACAAGTATTAAGTTGCGAACAACAGATAATTGCATTAAGAAAAGTGTGTAATGTAAACAAAGCATATGCCCTTGAGCATATGAATGTTGTTTTCTCCCTAGTAGCAACAACACATCTACCACCTTAGAGGTTTCTGTCACTCCCCCAGGTGAAATAGAGGCATGAACCCACTATCGAGCATAAATACCCCCTCTTGGAGTCACTAGCAACTACTCGTCCAAGATAGCTACTAACAACGGAGAGCATGCAAGATCATAAACAACATAGAGATAACAAAAGATAATATTCAGTACAGCAACTTAATCATAAACACCAATATTCATCGGATCCCAACAAACCAAACATATAGAATTACATAACGGTGATCTCAATCATGTAGGGCAGCTCATGAGATCTAAACATGAAGCACATGGTGGAGAAGACAACCATCTAGCTACTGCTATGGACCCATAGTCCAAGGTAGACTACTCACTCATCGCTCCGGAGGCAAGCATGGCGATGAAGAAGACCTCCGGTGGCGATTCCCCTCTCCGGCAGGGTGCCGGGAAGAGCTTCTGGACCCTCCCGATCTTCGGGTCGACGGCGGCGGCGGATCGCGATGTGTTCTGGAAATCTGATCGGGTACTTAGGTTTTTTTCCGTCAGGGGGTCTTTATAGGCGAAGGGGCGTCGTCAGAGGGGGAGCCAGGAGCCCTCACACGGGGCCCGCACGGCTAGGGGCCTGGCCGCGCCGCCCCTGCGTGTGGGGCCCTGGTGGCCCCCCTCCTACTCTCCTTCGGATCTCTGGAAGCTTCCGGGTAAAATAAGACTTCAGGAACTTGTTTTGTCCAATTCTGAGAATATTTCCTGTGTATCACTTCTGAAACACAAAAACAGCAGAAAATAGGAAACTGGCACTGTGGCAACTCGTTAATAGGTTAGTTCCGGAAAATGCATAAAAGTGCCACTAAGTGTAACGAAACAATAGGCAAATGGTGTAAAAACAAGCATGGAGCATCAAAAATTATAGATACGTTGGAGACGTATCAATACTCGCTTCCCATCGACGAACGCTGAGTGCATATGACAAGGTCCGTTGAGCATATCTTCTGGCGAGGGGTTGTATTCTCTGGATTCTCTTGCGGGGAATTTTTTATAGTCCTCTTTTCCGTAGCTTCGATATCCTGAACTTCTTTGATCGCTTCCTTGGTAGCTGTTGTCTTTGTATCCTGCGGTGACTTGGCTATGGGGGCCATAGTTGTCGTAATTTCTGGACCGTCTCCTTTGACTTCCATATCTATTTCTTCTATCGTCTTCTGGGGATCGCGTCTGTTTGTTGTTGCATGCGTCATCTCCATCTGCGAATCTGTTCGCTACGTCCATGAGGTCTGACACTGTTTTTGGCTTGATTCTACCCATCTCTTCGACTAGGTCTCTTCGCCTTAATCCAATGATGAATGCATCTATTGCTCTTTCGTCTGAAACTTCGACTGCCGAATTTTTGATAAGACTCCATCTTTGGATGTATGCCCGCAGTGTTTCGTCGCGTTGTTGCACGCACGCTTTAACTTCTTCTATTGATGCTGGCCGCTTGTATGTTGACCTGAAGTTGCCTGTAAATTGCTTTGTGAGGTCTTCCCAACTTCCAATAGTTTCTTTCTCTAGTTTGCTCAACCATGACCTTGCTGCTCCGGTGAGGTGTAGTTGCAAACTTTGCATTGCTGTTTCTTTGGTTCCTCCTAGTATTTGCACTGCTTGTAGATAATCTGATAGCCACGATTGTGGTTCTTGTGACCCGTCGTACTTTTGCTGATCATGAGGTAACTTGAATCCCTTGGGAACTGGAGTAGTGCGAACCCTTCGGGTAAAGCACGATGCCCCCATCTCTTTTTCGTCGTCTTCATAGTCGCATTTTTCGTTTGGGAATCGCGATCTTCGAGTTCCACCGTGCTGTTTTGGTGATGGCGATCGAGATCGGTGCTTGCTGCTTCCGCGCCGAGGACTGTTGTGACGGCGAGGTGACCTTGCTTTGTGCACTTCCTTGTGGTGATATGCTTCTTCTCCTTTTGCTGATAGCTTGTGGCCCACCATGTTGAGTCTGTTCAATGCTGCTCTATGCATATGTTCCATGGGATCTCCTAGACTTGGTCGAGTTGTAAGCAAATATGCTTGCGCTGCTACTAATGCTGCTTCAGGGGTTTTTGGTAGGATATTCCCCTGCTCGTTGACTGATAAGAAGGACGAGTCAAGGTTTTTGGAGATACTTTGCCTGTCGGAGTACTCGAGGTTATCGTACCTTGAGCCGTGTCGACGATTTTTCCTTGCGTTACTATATGATGCGTCGTTCGTGCTTTTCGAGCAGCTTCGCTAGCTGCAATGGCTGAATCTTTTCTTCTTTGTATCTCTATTTTCTCCTTTGCTAATTGCTTGGCTTGTTGCCTTAGGGCGTAATGATACCCCAAAAGCATGTCTTTGCTGGAATTTGATGGTATTGGCGTGCCGTGTTCTACGGCTTCTCTTATTATCCTCCATTCGTCGACTGATAGTCAAATTTTTTCCCTGGTTGTGAGGGATTCTGGTGTTTGCCCTTCTGCTAGGTGATTTGCTCCTCTGTCGATATTTGCTGGGTTTAGCACTGGATTATCGTTTTCGTCGAATTCTTCTGAGTTATCTCCTACAATGGCGAGCACCTGGCATTGTTTGCCGATGTTACCCTTGAAGCTTGAGAAAATCGAGTTACTATCCTCAGAAAGCTCTAATCCTGTCTTCCATGTATCTGTTGACTTGTCTGAAATATCGTCGAGGCAGATCATGAGATCGTCGAGTTGGACTCCTGTGTCAAAATTTTCCTTTTCTTCGTTGTCTTCTGCGATCTTTCCTTTTTGCACTTCTTCTAGGCTGACCGACGAGTTTATCTCGCTGGAAGAGCCTTCAGAATATTCCATCATTGCTATTGTTTTAGGCTCACTTACCGACGGATCTTGTTTCGTTGGATCTGAAAGGCGAGATGAACCCGATGGCCCGATGAGGATGCTTAAACTTCCGATTGTCAACTCCATCTCTTGATTTTCGTCGACTTCTGTACTGCTGTTGGCTAAAAGCGAAAAAGCCGTCGAATTCATGATTCCAACGCCCAAGTCCCCACGGTCGGCGCCAATTGACGAGGGGTTAACTCGACAAATGTCCTAGATGAAGGACTTAGGATCGGAGAGATAGGGTGTCGGATGAACTCGAAGGTAAAGTTAGTCGAAATAGGTGTGTGTCGAAAGTAAACTTGGGTGTTCAACCTGGCTTGCTTTCAATCTGGCCTATACCGTCCCCTCCTAGCCCCTATATATAGGTGGTCAGGTCTCGAGGATCGGGTAGGGTTCGATACAGATTACAATATCGACATACGGTAAAGACTCGTATTCGACTATCATTACAATCGGGCCTAGCTTAACGGGCCTCAGGGGTATACAACATACGGGCTCTATTAACTATACCCTTGTCAGTAAGCCTTTCTTTCTCTTTTTTATAAGCTCCACTTAGATTCATTGCCCACCCACGCAAATATTGTCTAAGATGTCTAATCTTATTTTGCCATCTTTCGATAGGGGAATCACCAAAAATAAAAGTCTATGCCGATTCAGCAGTTCCTATAGGATTTCACTTCGGGCTGCTTTAAGCCAAAGGCGCATTCAAGCGCCGAGATTTCACATCACAGTTCCTAATCCAGCCTGACGCGGGCTACAAATCACGCACATTGCTGGATACTCGGGAGGACGCAGCAATGAAGAGCACATCAATGGAGACAGTGTAGATTTGGCTTGAGGAACATCGAATGGCCAAACCACTAAACAACGGCGAATTGACTCTAGGATTAACATGGAGTCCGAAAAGGTGCACCTAATTAGTAGAAGTTAATTTACAAGATAAGATGAATAGATCCATGTTTTGCTACAAAAGATTAGCAGCTACTGTTTTCAAACCTGAAGAAAAGAGATGAGCAAGCATCGATCCATGCTTTTTTGGCAGTTACATGCTGGATTAATCTAGTTCTGCTGAAATGTCCTAATTCAGTTGCTGAAACAACTGCAGATTTCCCTCTGAACGAAATAAATCTCAACAAACTACAATAAACTCAACCTTCTCCAGATTGCTCCAAAATGAGAGTTTGATAAGCTACCACCAGCTGCCCTTCATCTACTAGTTCCAGGAATCCTTTAAAAAATGAAGAAAACAAATATTAGGGATGTTTAGCTGAACATGGAAAGGAACTGCGCCTATACAGAAAGGCGAAAAATCAAGTAAACAGAATTGATATTATATAGACCATCTATGTCACCGCGAAAAGTGAAATAGGAAGTGAGTTGGACATCATGTTTACTTTACAGCACAAATTTACAGCATATCATTTGTTTGAGAATAATAAGCTTCATTTTTAGAATTTATCAAAGAAAAGAGTGGTCATCATTACCACCAGGAAACAGAAATCATCCTGGCAATGCGAATGGATGACTAATAGTGGATCAACAAAGAGGCATTAGATAAGAGAATATGAGATAGGTTCCTATGAAATATTACCCAGAGATACATAAGCTGGTAGATTGATATTTTACTCACCACATCTAGAGACAAATAACCAGATCATCCGCCGCTTCCATGTCATCCGTCTTGCCTGAAAGAAAGGTCTTCTCTGTCAAGGTACAAGAACTTGAATAACGAACACAATGCTAACCCAGACCATTTTGTACAAGAAGTGAGGGGATTAGTAGTAGCAGTTGAAGCAAGCAGGTGATTACCTGTTGTAGGGATTCGGCTTGCTCCAAGCCACGGCGGAAGCACGCATGGCACAAGAGAAAAGCGGTTGTCTTGATTCTGTGAGGCCCCAATCACCTTCCCATTGTGCATATCCACGACGACGAGGACGTGCTCGCCAACCTTGATATGCACGGCACTGGCGTTGAACGGGTCGAGGACTGCAATCCGTGGCGCCGCCGAGTTGTCCTGCCACGGATAGCCTCCATCCTCCAAGACCTGCCTCAGCTCCACCTGATGCTCCAGCGTCCAGGCGCTGCCCTCGTCATCCAGCGCAAACGATCGGAGCAGGAACGGCGAGCCCGGAGTCAGCTCAGTATACCGCAGCCTCCCCTCGCTCACCCCAACGCGCCGGTATTTGGCCACCTCCCGCATGAACATGGCCGTTTCGTCGGCCCTCCTGCGAACCCCGTCGATGGGTGCACGTGCAGGCAGGACGCTGCCGCTGGGCAGCTCGATGCAGCACATCTCCGGCCGGTCGTCGAAAGGATCCGCGGAGATGACGCCGAAGGTCAGATCGACCCACCACAGCCGGCCGCCGAAGGCCAGCGTCTCCTGCATTGCCAACAGCTCGCGCGGGGGAAGTGATAGGCATGGCTTGCTCACCACCGTCTTCCACTCCCCTTCATCCGACAGAAACCGCTTGAGGCCGGTGCCACCGTAGAGGACGAGCTGGGCTACGGCGAATCTGTCAGGCGGCCCGTGCCCGCGGCCGCCATCGGCTTGGGTGAGGAGGCCCATGTTGTTGTGGACAAGGACCCTCTTGGAGCCATGGATGTCCGGCAGGCGGAGCATCTGGCCGCTGAGAGGGTTGCAGACGAAGCGGTGGGTTTCGACGTCCTCGGTTAGTTCCCGGGCGGTGCAGGGAGCCTTCGCTCGGAGGTCGTGGTAGTTGAGGAGGAGGTGGCCGTCGCCGCTGGCGGCGCGAATGTCGCCGGCGAGCATTTCGAAGATGTTGCTTTCAGGGGCCGGGCATTCCCTGGGGCTGACGAGGTGCGCCGGGGCGGTGATGTCAGAGACGCCCGGAGGGTCGACGAGGCGGACGCACGCGCCAGGATCCGGCAACGATCTGTCGACCATCGTCGTGCCCACGAAGATGGCCCATGGTGGGTGCGAAGAGGCGGCGGTAGAGAGAGAGCGGCGGAGGTTGCCGGAGACGGCGGCGGAGAGGGCTAGGAGGCGCCGGAGCGACATTGCTTTGGTTGTCTCTGCGATTGGCTGATGGACTAGTGTGGCAGTCGTGTTTGGCTGCTAGTGTGGACTCCAGGGGCGGAGACAGGGAGGGGCGAGCAGGGGTCAGAGGTGGGTCGACCTGACCTGCGGCGCCATCTCCGTCGACCCGTTCAGCTACCGGCCGGAGCTCCGCTTCGTCGAGCTGCCAAGAGGCTGCACGCTCACGCATATTCTCACAAAACGCAAAGATGCGAGCTTGGAGGATCGTGGTGAGTGCAAGCGGGAGGTGGCAAGTACCGGCGAATTGGCGTGAGCCAGGGGAGGCTGCGCTACGTGGAGACGTCTCTTCACGAGCCGTTCTTGCTCCGCTCCTATGTGCTCGACGACGAGGGCATCAGCTGGACCCTGGAGAACGAGGTGGAGCTCAGGCCGGTCCTGGCAGATGGAGGCCACGAAAGGAAGGAGAAGACGAAGCCGCCGGAGATCGCAGTCCTTGACCCAATGAATGCCAATGTGGTGTACATCACCGTTGGCGAGCAGGAGCACGTCGTCGCCGTTGACATTCACCAAGAGAAGGTGATTCGGAGCTCTCCGCTTCAGAACCAATACCATTCTCTCCTACCATGTGTGCTTCCACCCTAACTTGGATCAACCCAGATCCCTACGGCAGGTAATCACCTTCCTTCTGTTTTGATTTCAGTTTTACAGTATCTTGGAGGCTTTTGCATTGTTTGAATAGTTTTGTGCGCAGCTTGAATTTGTTTGCAAGTGTCCTGTCGTAGTACAATTTATTGGTAGGATTGATGTTCTTGATCTGCTTATACAGTTATACTGCCTTACTGTATATTACGGACAGTTCTCTGTTTGGTAGGATTGATGTTTGTGCTGCGGTTATTCCTCACATCATTTTCGATTCTAGACGATCACAATGCCAAATTTCTTGGAAGGTGAAATAATGTCTGTGCATACAGGGGTTATGCTCATAGAACAACATAGTCAGATTTGAGCCATGCGAATTTGAATATGCAGCAGCTCTCTCCTTTGCTGAGTTACTGCAAGTGAGGACGACTATCTAGTCTTGAAGCAGATTATTGTAGCTATTTGTTGTTTGTGAACTTCAAATTTACTATGTTCTACATTATATATCGATGAATCCATTTCTTGGTGAACTTGTTCAAAAGGTGTCTCAAGAATGTTGTTTTCACTTAACCGATTGTACAATTATTGATTTAACTGTCCACCCAAGTTTGCAGAGGCCAGGTGTATGCTTAAAACTCTTTAAGTAATAAAGCGCTCTTTATCGAAAAAACTGTCCACCCAAGTGTTGTCTACTGAATAAATCAATTCCTATGATATGATCACAAGCTATGGGTACCCACAAGGACCATTTTCGATTCTAGACGATCACAATGCCACATTTCTTGTAAGGTAATATAAAGTCTGTGCCCACAAGGACCATGTTCGTAGAACACCATATTCAGATTCGAGCCGTGCATATTTGGGTAAGTAGCAGCAGTCTCCTCTGGCGACTTACTGCAAGTGAGGACTACTTTTGTCTATAAGCAGATTATAGTTTTTTGTTGTTTGTGAATTTCGAATTTACTATGCTCTACATTATATATCCATGAATCCATCTCTTAGTAAACTTATTCAGAGGGTACCTGAAGAATGTTGTTTTCATTTAACTGACCACACAAGTTTGTCTTCTGATTAAATCAATTCCTATGATTGGTCACAAGCTATGTGTACCTTTGCTGAATTCTTGATGTTCTGTTCTATGTATCAGTTCTGTATCACAATTGTTATCAGCAATTCATCCTGCACATAAACTATGAAGCTGTGATGTTTGGCTCTTTCTCCAGTAAGGAAAAGGAAGGAGGTGTTAACTGAAACATTTCATCCCACTCCGACAAAAGAATTATGTTAATGTTATGGCAGTGGTAGCAAAGTCCCACTTGGGCATTATTCATATTATTTGAAGATATTTTTCTGTAGAGAAATTGAGCTGCTGGAATATTTTGATGTTGTGGTATGATTTGTGGTCTGGAGTGGACATCTTCTGCTGGTACTATTTTTGAAGTTTGTTAGTAAAGAAATAATCAGTCTGAGGTAGCATCCATGCTTCTTGTAGTAATTATGTTAAGTTACCTAATTGCCCAGACAGAACAGAGTTTCAACTTAGACATTTGTACGTTATTTAACCCTTTGCCCAGTTAAAGTTAGATGGATCTTCTCTCCATTGTAGGAAGTGACTATCTTGTCTGAGAAGTGAATGTATCTCTTAGGCAGCAGTTGTCTCCTTTGGTGACGTGGTGACGGTCTAGTATACAACATGCATACAGTTATTTGGTTCCTCTGAATTTCAATTTTACACTACATGTTCTACTTATTCAACATCTCTATTTTTTTTTTGAGGGTGAACATCTCTATAATTGGGTTTAGAAGGTACCTTAAGGATGTTGCTTTCACTTAATGACTTTTGTACACTTTTTCCCTGACTACCCGGCTTCTGGCTTGTAACAAATTTATTCCTCTGATTAGGGTGGAGCTATGTGTATTCTTGATAACCTGTTCTATGTGCTAGTCATGTCTGCAGGCACATTTAGTATGACTTTATAAGCAATCCATATGTTATACTGATAGGAGCTAGGGTCCTACCAGGCCTAGGGCGTAGGTTGTATGGGTGGAAGGGAGGGTGGCGAGGCTGAAGGCGCGGGCGACGGCGGCACGGCGCCATGGCTGCGCGTGAGGAGGAGGGCGGCGGTGCGCAGGAGGCGGCGGCTAGGGTTTAGTAATTCCGTCTCGTGAGGGAGACGGCAACAAATATGTTTATTGCTTAATTGATACGGAGAGATTACATGAGTTTATATAATAGTCCAGCTAATAAAACCCTAGATAAATTGGGCCAAGCCCTTAAACCGACCCACTAGTGGGCCTCTTCCGGCTATAATGCAAACCGGTCATAACATCTCTCCCCGTCTGCGCAAATAGCTCGTCCTTGAGTTGGATATCTGGAAACTGCTGGCGGAACTCGTCGAGCTTCTCCTATGTAGCGTCTTCCACAGAAAGGCCAGTCCACTGTACCAGGACATGCCAGACGCCGCGGCGTTGCTGCGCCTGCAGCACCTTCTCGGGTCCTGGCAGTAGGCGGCCATCAGCAGTAGGAGGGAGAGCCGGTGGCGCTGCAGGCGGATCTCCACGGTAGGCCTTCAACAAGCCAACATGGAAGACGTCGTGAATGCATGCACCAGGCGGCAACTCCAGACGGTAGGCGATCGTACCGACGCGCTCCAGCACACGAAAGGGCCCGGTGTAGCGAGGGCCCAGCTTGCGCTTGGCGCGCGGGTCCAGGGACTGCGTCGTCCTGTGAAGGAGGCGCAGCCACACCTAGTAGCCCTCCGTGAACTCTGCCTCGCGATGATGAGCGTCGTAGTACTTCTTGGCCAGCTGCTGTGCTTGGAGAAGACGCTGGCGCGCCTCGGCCAAGATGTCGTCGCGGGTGCGGAGCAAGTCGTCGGCGGCCTCGGTCCGAGCCGTCCCGGGCTCGAACGGCAGCATCGCTGGAGGTGAGCATCCGTAGACCACCTCGAACGGCGTGGCATGCAGGGCGGAGTGATAGGAGGTGTTGTAGCAATACTCCGCCCATGCCAACCAATCCACCCAAGCTCGTGGACGATCACCGGTAACACAGCGCAGATACATCAAAATCACCTTGTTAACCACCTCAGATTGGACGTCCGTCTGAGGGTGGAACACCGTGCTCATGTGAAGCTTCACGCCTGCCAACTGAAAGAGATCCCGCCAGACGTGACCAGTGAACACTGGGTCACGGTCGCTGACGATCGATGAAGGAAACCCATGGAGGCGGACGATGCCATCGAAGAAGGCGCGGGCCACGGACGCGGCGGTGTACGGATGGCCGAGTGCAATGAAGTGCGCATACTTGGAGAAGCGGTCGACCACCGTGAGGATGACGGACTTGCCGCCCACCTTGGGCAGCCCCTCGATGAAGTCCATGGAAATATCCGTCCATGGTTAAGTAGTTATTATTATGAATAATTGAGCATACCATGGTTTAACTTATCTCGTAAAGCAAAGTTACTTGTGAACGCATAAAGATCAACTTAACCATGAGCTATTTCAGCCGACTCCGCATTGGATATGTTTTTTTGTTCATCCTGTCTTATTATGTATTGAACTCTATAAGGTTATATAACCTTTTCTATTATAGGAAATTATACATATCTTTTGGAATTGTTTGTTGCATTGTGGATTTTTTCAAGTGTGGACTGTGATATACTGTAGGGATTTCTATTTTTATGCCCTCAGGTCGTTAGTTGTACTCAGTTTTCCCCAGCCGCTTAACTTTTCCTCAGTTTTCCCCTCGCTCTAGTTTGAAACCCCTCGTAGACGCTCGGACGGGAGGGTTGCGGTCTGGTCAGAGGCCTTGACTGTTAGCGGTGACGGCTAGGGAGCCGCGGTGGTTGTGAATTGACCGATGCTTTTGAATGGTGCTGACGGGTAGGGTCAGGAGACACGTCGGAGCAGCCATCCATCTATTGCTGACGTGTGGGCCGTTTTATTTCCTGATTGTATACGCGGTGCTGCCAATGACAAATGGGCCGCTCTATAGGGCTGTCGCAGCCAATGACCAGTGGGGTCGTGTAATTTTCAGGAAAAGACATATATTGCCGCTCTGTGGGGCTGCCGCAGCCAATGACCAGTGGGGTCGTCAATTTATTTAGAGAAAATCAAATATTGCCGCTCTGTGGGGCCTCCGCAGCCAATGACCGCTGGGGTCGTCTATTTATTTAGAGAAAATCATATAGAGCCGCTCTGTGGGGCCGCCTCAGCCAATGACCGCTGGGGTCGCCCTTAGTGAAAAGGCATATATCCCTGCTTTTATTTAGAGAGAAGCAACAAGTTCGCTAATTATTTTTTCTTAAGCTAGACCCAGCAGGTGACTATTTTCGCAGCTTAATCTAAAGTGAATTTTGTGCTAAACATGGCTGGAACCTAGTGTTGTGCATCTCATTAGTCATCGGAGAACCGCTGGCAGCTCGTTCCCCACCCTCGGACGGAGCAGCCATCGCCGGCGCCTCGTCGCGCCGCCGGCTCTGTTCCCCGGCGGTGTCGGACGGACTGCGGCGCTGCACGTCAACCACGGCTCCAGCACTTATTTCGTCTGCACGCATTGTACCCACCGCAGGAAAGTCCGCTGCAAGCAGATCCGCCGCCCACGACGACCGGGATTTGCTCCGCCGCAAGCAGATCGCTGCCCACGACGACCTCCACTTCCGCCTCCCCCGCCCCCTAATCGATTCGGTTCTCGTAATTTATTTGGAGTTTGCAGGTGCGAAATAGTCCTCAATGTCTGGTCGTAGCGAGTACACCGGCGAGGGTGGGGATTCGATCATGTCGTGGCCACGTTCTACTTCTCCTACCTCGTCGGAAGTGCAGGTATCTAGCTTCTGCTCTCTGTACTACCGTTGAATTTGAAGTGCCGCCATGGCCTGTTGGAGTGATTTCAGTTGTTCCTTTTTCCATTATTATTGTTACAGTTCGCCAGGCAAGCCGATGATCCATGGTACATTGCATACCAAGATGAATCAACCCAGTGGTGTAGCCAGAGGATGGATTTGGAGGAGAAGGTGGCCAATTTAGGTGATGAATTGGCCCGTAAAAACCTGATGATATTCGAGCTGAAGCGTACTATGGAGGAAGAAAAGAAGAATTCAGAGCTTATTCGCAAGGAGAAGTTGATACTTGAGACAGATCTTGCCGTATTTGATCAAGTGGTAGAAAATCTAGAACATGAACTTCAAGTGATGGGAGAGGCAAAAAGTAGATTCATCTGGGCAGTTTTATTAGGTGTCATCCCTGTCCTAGCAGTTATGTGGTTGTGGTAGATAATTTAGATAGTATAGAATTGTTATTCAGTAGATGGCTCTAACCACTGTATTTTGGTGTGGCTCTAACCACTGTATTTTGTCGTACAATTTCCTAGTTGTGCTAAGTAATGCGCGCGATAATTTTCATGCATGAACATCTTATAAAAGTGAAGGGATCCCAAAAGTGAAAGCATGTACCAGCCTCTCGGATCAAATACATATCAATCTTCCCAATCAAGTTGGGATAGAATTCAAATCATACATTCAGATGTACAGGGACACATCAAGAAAGTGGAGAAGCTTTTTTTGACACGGAGGTAGTAGTTCGAACAATTTTATCCCAAATTGAAATTGAAAAATATAAATTTATCATAATTTATCCCAATTTGCGGCGTCGAACACGGCTGAGGGGGCTGGATCTGCGCCACCCGCAAACTCGGACATGGAGGAGGGCTGGATCTGCGCCGTCGCAGCGATGTTGTGGATGATGGCTTCAATCGTCTTGTCATCGATGACCACTGTCGATACGGCCGCCGTCTTGGTGTCCATCAGCAACAGATCTGAGGAGGGCAACAGAAGTGAGACATCGGCAGGCTCCGACATTGAAGGCTGGATCTGCGACGTCACAGCGATGTTGTAGGTCGCAGCGATGTTGTAGGCGATGGCTTCAAGACGATCGCTGCGCACTATGGACACGGCCGCCGTCTTGGTGTCCATCAGCAACAGATCTGACGAGGGTAACGGAAGTGAGACATCGGCAGGCTCCGACATTGAAGGCTGGATCTGCGCCGTCGCAGCGATGTTGTAGGTCCCAGCGATGTTGTAGGCGATAGCTTCAAGACGATCGCTGAGCACTGTCGATATGGCCACCGTCTTGGTGTTCTTCATCATCAACAGATCTGAGAAGATAAACGAAAGTGAGACAGAGAGAGACATTTCAACTATTTCTGAGGGTTAGATCCTCACCGGCACTCTTAGATCCACGCCGCCGCACGGTTAGATCCGCGCCGCCGCACGCACGGTTAGATCCGTGGCGGCACTCTTAGATCCACGCTGGCACTCTTAGATCCACGCCGCCGCACAGTTAGATCTGCGCCGCCGCACGCACGGTTAGATCCGTGCCGCCGCACGCATGCTGCAGATCCGCGCCGCCGCGACCGCTAGAGTAAGAGAGGAAGATGCGACTGGAATATGCGACTGCCAGGGTTGGTAGGTATGTGCTCTGCAGATCCGCGCCGCCGCGACCGCCAGGGTTGACAGGCCGTCCGATCATAAATGATCCAACGGTGCAAGCGTGCATTGAGCTATCAACCAACCAAGATTCGTGTGAAATACATCTCGACCAATCAGAGATCAGCCAGTGAGTACAAGGGAGGAAAACTGAGTAGAACTAAGAGGGGGAAAAGTGAGGAAATGTTTATCGGAAGGGCAAAACTGAGTAGGACTGAATAAAACAAGTGGACCCGGAGGGGGAAAACTGAGTAAAACTAAGTAAAACAGGGGCACCCAAATAATAAAGGGAGTAAGGGAAATTGAAGCTTTTGGCATAAAAATTGTTAGATTGTGTTATTTGAACAATATAGTACATTATGGCCGACGTGATATTGTTTGCAATTCAAAGATACACAAGTGTGACGAATTTGGACTCATTTGGACAAAGTTTGTAAGCATTGTGGGCATTTGGGAGGTGTGTTGAGTAGAAAGCCCTGCATCTTCATAGCTAGTAGCTCATGGACTAGGAAGTGGTTTTGGGAAAGGGAAACTTCATATCTCTATATATCCTTTTCCATTATTATTTCTCTAGGTTGTAGGTAACATAACAAGGCTCCATGGGAAGGTTCCACCATGTTTTGAATTATTATGAATTAAAATAAACCTAAAACTATATTTTTTGAGTTTAGTCACTAAGAGGGGGAAAAGTGAGGAAACCTCAAGCGATGAACTATAGCTAGTAGCTCATGGACTAGGAACTTATTCAAGCAAATAACACATATATTCCCTACATTATTGTGATTATTCAACATACAAACTTGGGAACGCCACACTAGTTCAAATTCAATACAAAGGGATCCCCAACACAAATTGTTCATACAAATTCAAATTAATTGTTCAAAATAAAATCTTTCTCTTGCTCCTGGTGTGAATCGCTGGGTCCACCACCTTACTCCGGGTAACCCTACCAGGGATATTACCGGTGTCTACCTTCCTTTTGCCATCTTTCTTGTTCTTCTTCTTCTTCTCTTCGGGTTGTGCCAAGACCGAGACAACCATATCATACGAAGCTTGTGCTCTTTCTTCTAATGCATTTTCTTCAAATGCTTCAAGCAGCTGTCGATCCATTGCTTCCAAGGCCTCTTGATCCATCTGTTCCCTCTGCTCTCGATCCATCGGTTCAAGCAGCTCTCGATCCATCTGTTCCCTCTGCTCTCAATCCATCAGTTCAAGTAGCTCTTGATCCATCAGTTCAAGCAGCTCTCGATCCATCGGTTCAATCTGCTCTGGATCCATCGGTTCAAGCAGCTCATGATCCATTGCTTCAATCTCCTCATGATCCATTGCTTCAATCTCCTCATGTTGAATTGCTTCTTCATTCTCCTCTGCATTTGCTGCTCCCGCCTGATCTTCCATTCCAAAAGCTGGGTCAACTGGATTTTTACAAAGCCTAGCAATATGTCTAGGGATTCCACAACGTTTGCACTTACGTCGTCGAATCGGTGGACCACCCTCTGCACTAGCTCTGATCCTATTCTTCCTCGGCCTACCTGCCGGTCTAGTCAAAACTGGAGAGTACAGTTTGAAGCCTAGATCGACTTTCATCCATTGGTCTTTTCCCAACAAGGTAGGAACATTCATAGCATATGCAGCCCTAAATTTGGCAACAGAGAAATACTCTGACACATACTGATCAACTTCACCTTCTGCACCCGCTATAACACTCATGAAAAACAATGCGTGTATGCAGGGTATCCCACGGATCTGCCATCGCCTACAATGGCATGTCCTATCAACCAAACTCACTGGATACCTCCACTGCCTGTTTTTACGGTTAGTGTAGGTTACCTCAGCCTCCATTCCTTTTCTGATGCATTTCATCTTCAATTGTTTTGCCCTGGCATGCAAAGACTTAATCAAAGATGGGAGCATGAGATGGCCAACATATTTTGTGGCTGCAATTCTTTGACGCAGATCGATTTTTATCATGATCATCTGCCTAATCTTATCAAATATTTGCCATAGCATAAGCCCTTTCAATGACTTGACATTTGCATTGAAACTCTCCGCAAGGTTACTTGTTACATAGTCTACCTTGCAAATTTCATTGAATTGGCTTCTTGACCAGACCCTACCATGATGTTCATCCAAGTACTCCTTCACCCCAGTTTTTTGTTTATACAACACTTCCAAATGAAACAGATGCTTCCTAATGCTGCATGTGTATGCAGCTGGCCATAGGTTGTCAGTATAAACTTTACCCTTGAATTTCTTTATAAAATTCTGTACCAAGTGTCGCATACATTCCCTATGCTCCACTCCAGGGAATACTGCTTCTACTGTACTCTCCAAACCTTTGCAAGCGTCTGTATGGATAGTAAGTCCTGGTGGATGACCTATAAGGTCGCGCAAATTCTGCAGAAACCAAGTCCAACTTTCCTCTGACTCAACCTCCAAAACTCCATAAGCAACAGGGAACATCCAATTGTGTCCATCAATTGCAGTAGCAGCAACTAGCTGTCCTTTAAACCTGCCATGAAGAGCTGTTGCATCCACGGCCAAATAAGGCCTGCAACCGTCCAGAAAGCCTTTCCAGAAAGCTTTGAAACAAACAAAAGACCTTCTAAAACATTCCTTCTGCATCATCCTCCCGCTTTTCAATTTGTAGGGAACTGTATGCTTGTCTATCGCTACAACACTGCCTGGACTAGCCATCTCCACTTCTGCTTTGAAAGTGTAAAGCAACTGAAAGCTTTCATTCCATGGACCATTTATCCTGTCAAGAGCCATTTCCTTTGCATAGAACATCCTCATGTAAGGTATGTTTATAGTAAACTTATCAAATATCAATTTTATGAGTGCTGTTGGACCAAGTGTTGGAGTTTCTCTCAGCCAATCTATGATTGCATCTGCCAACCACCTAGTCTTCGCTAGCTTTGATTTCTCCTCTGGCGCTCCCGCTCGAGGTGGACAAGTATGGTCGATCGAGTTCTTCTTTATCTGAAACATAATTATAAGGGATGTCAGTAACAGTTAACAAATTTTACACCATGATCTAAAATACACAACTGGTTGGCGTAGTACCTGAACCACGGTGCTTCTGAGCATTGTGGATGCATGCAGCCTCCACCTACACCTCTTGTATGGGCACTTAACTGTGAACCTATCTGGCTCACTTTTAATAACCTCATAATCATTCTTGGTGAGAATGCAATATGTAGTAATTGCATTACGGCAGTCCATCATCGTTTGAAATACGGTGCCTTCTGCAAGCTGAGGATCCTCCCTGTTCCACTCAATTGTTGGCAAGTCATCGTCTTCGTAATCGGCTAAAACAAGGCTGTCATTGTTCTCATCCTTCTCTTCATCATCAGTGTCATCAAATCTGGCACCTTGTGCAATATCTTCCATGTATTGATTCTCCATTGTCTGCTTACTGCATCGATCTACCAATTCAGGAAACATCAACTCATCCTCATCATCTTGAGGAGACGGATCCTCAATCTCTGCATCGTCCTCCACATCGACCGCAGAAACAATCTGGCTACCACTAGCACTGGGGACAGATGGTGCTGCTGTGGACCTACAAGGAGCGGGGCGGCGCACATGATTAGCAGAGGCAGCAACACTAGAGAGACATGATGCCCGACCACCTGATGATGCCCCAACACCAGATGATGCCTGGACCCTGTCCACATGGATTCGAATTTTACCGACACGGCAAGAATCATTTAAAGCAAAAAGAATTCCTAGATCGTCGTCGGAAATTAGTGGAACAAATCTTCCCTCCGTGCTGTTGAAATATTGGAAATCAATTGAATCGCCAGCGCCCCAGAGGTACCGAGCGCAGATGTTATCTTTTAAATCCCTCAACGAGATGGTAGTTGCAACCACCGCTGGGATGTAAAATCCGGTCACATTGCGTTCAGAATCACGTAAAAAGCTAGTATCCAGCCTAACCACCAGCCGAAAAGCCAGCGCTGGATCAATCCTATTCGAAAAGCAACGCAGTTAGTTGAGCAACAACGATTCGCGCTCAAAAACTGCGTACTCTTAATTCACATAGGCAGACGATGCTTACCCAGATAGAATCCATGCGTTAGATCCCTCCGATTCCCAATCTTCTCCGCTGTTGAGGGGCATAATCGGCACATTAGACGGATGTACAAACTCTACCGCCATAGGGGTAGATCTAGATCTAGTGGAGGCGGAGCCCTCTCCGCCTCCCGGGGGTGGTGGTGGGGGCGGGGGCGGCTCGGTGGCGGACGACGCCATAAGGTAGGAGGGCAGGACGGCGTGGCGGCGGAGGGGCGGTGTGTGAGCTCTTCCAGTCTCGGGCGGAGGGGAAAGCTTTGGGTGAGTGACAGACCACCAGTCCGACGTGTCTCATTGGGTCAACAGTCAACAAAATTCAAAAGCAACGGTCCATTCACAACCACCGCGGCTCCCTAGCCGTCACCGGTAACGGTCTAAGGCCTCTGACCAGACCGCAACCCTCCCGTCCGAGCGTCTGCGAGGGGTTTCAAACTAGAGCGAGGGGAAAACTGAGGAACAGTTAAACGGCTGGGAAAAACTGAGTACAACTACCGAACCAGGGGCACAAAAATAGAAATCCCTATACTGTATTCCGGGTTTATAATGTGATGCAAAGTTCTGGTTCTGAAATGTTCCCGATCCCTTTGAAATATGTACATTATATTTCTCCCAAGTTTGTGAGGCTCCAATCTTCGTGAAATCTGCAGTTTTTTTTCTGGGTTGTGGTTGATGTACTTTCTACCTTGGTGGTTGCTTTGATTTGCCCGGTGGATATGTCCATGTCAAACATAGGAAAACACGGATCGCAAGACCCAGGGCTGCGCCATGCCCTACTTACTGCTGACGAACACGAACATGGTGTCTGTTTTTCTTTTGGCCAAAAGCTTGTAATTTCTGTTTTTGAATTCGAAATTAGTGAGGGTTTAATTCAAATTTACTTTTTGGTCTATGCGTACGCAAAGTCTTTGCCTTTGTCAGGCAGGCCTGCGTCTACAGCGTGCTCAGCTTGCGACAGGAGTACACCACAACCAGCCAAACAACCACTCGCATCACCCAATCGCGAGGACACCACAGTCATATCGGCAGTCACATTGCAGAGGCTGGGGTGATACCCTATTTCGAAAAAAAAAATTGGCAGTCACATGAAGACATTTGAGTTGAACTAGATTAAACGAGCATGTAACGATGGATGCTGTGGCTGCTATGCTTATTTGCAAGACAACGACCTCATCTATTTTCTTCACGTTTAGAAAAAATATATGCTCATTTTTTTGTGGGAAAATATGGATGCATGATGCATCCATCTTATCTATTTGCTAAATTAGGTGCGTCTTTTGTGACTGTTAATTCTAAGCAATTCACCGCAGTTTATTGGTTTGTTTATATTCCTCTGCGGAATCTGAACTGCTGGATCGCGAGCCTTGTGGAGCCCGTCTTGTACTCTGTCTCCATTGCCGCCGCTCCCCATTGATCTGCTTGCGCCTTCTTTCCTTCAGTCTTCCATCCTCTGTCATCCTGTGAGTTTGTGAAATTGTGACCAACTCAAGTGTAAATTTTGCGCATTTGACGCATTAGCGATCAGGTTTCCCCACCCCACGCCAAACAGGTGCTTCCGGCTCTATTTGCCACAGGATTGCCTACGTGCCCTTTGCACCAAAGGCTTTACATTTCTGATGGTATCTATCCAAGGTGGTTGACATTTGTGAAGAAAATTCTCAATCCTCTAGGTCGTTCGAGGTCTCATTTTGCTACGCAGCAAGAGAGTTGTAGGAAGGATGTCGAGACAACATTTGGCATGCTACAATCTTGATTTGCTATTGTCAGATATCCCAATCTCATTTGGTCACAGGAGTAGATGTGGGAGGTGATGAATGCTTGCATTTTGCATGTACAACATGATCATCGAGAGCGAGCGCAAGCATCCTCCTAACGATAATCACCTGTATGATTTCCAGGGTCCTCTTGCCACTATTGATCACAATGTACCTACGGATTTTGCTGATTTTCTTGCCATGCACATAGAAATCCGAGACGCAGATGCTCATACAAGATTACAAAATGATCTCGTATATCTGTTTTATTTGAATTGTATCATAAATTTATTTCTATTTTTGTTGTTGACTGCATTCTGAATTTCAAACTACCATAAATTTGCTTGTATATATATATGTGAATTGTGGTTCAATTTATTTAAAAAATTACAAGGCGCCATTTGGGGGATGCGGCTGGGCAGCGGCGTCCCCCAAACGCGGCAGCACGCGCCGCCGCCTTCCAAACAACCTGGCCGGCGTGTTTGTCGAACACCGTTTAGGGGACGTGGCTAGACTGTTGGAATTATGCCCTAGAGGCAATAATAAAGATGTTATTATTATAATTCTTGTTTATGATAATGTTTATATTCCATGCTAGAATCGTATTAAGCGGAAACCTTAATACTTGTATGGTTTATAAACAACACCATGTCCCTAGTATGCCTCTATAGACTAGCTCATTGATTAATGATGGTTAAGGTTTCCTAACCATAGACATGAGTTGTCAATTAATAATGAGATCATGTCATTAGGAGAATGATGTGATGGACAGACCCAAATAAAGCACATCAATTAGATCGTGTCATTGTGTTCATCTTTGCGAAGCTTTTTCCTATGTCAAGTATTGTATTCCTTAGACCATGAGATAATGCAACTCCCTAGTGCTGGAAGAGAGCTTTGAGGTTATCAAACGTCATCCTATGAAAGGGTGATCATAAAGGTGTCTCTCAGGTGATCGGAAAGTACTTGTTGGGCTGTATGTATCGAGATGGAATTTGTCCCTCCTGAGTCGGAGAGATATACTTCGGGCCCACTCGGTAATCAATATCAACACTGCTTGCAAGCACGTTGTTAAGGATTTAATCACAAAGTGATACTGGATTACAGAACGAGTAAAGTACTTGCTGTGAATGAGATTGAACTAGGTATGCCAATACCGACGATCGAATCTCGGGCAAGTAAAATATCGCTTGACGAAGGGAATACATATATGAGATTAATTGAATCCTGGCATCGTGGTTCATCCGACATGATCATCGATGAATATGTGGGAGTCAATATGGGTTTCCAGATCCCGCTATTCATTATTGATAGAAGATTATGTCTGCATATTCTCGAACTCGTAGGGTCACACACTTAACATGCATCGATGCTAGGATAGAATAGATAATTGGTTATTGAGTTTTTGTTTGGAGTCTCGGATGAGATCCCGGACATCACAAGAGGCTCCAGAATGTTCCGGAGAATAAGATTCATATAAAGGAAAGCAGTTTTTGGATTCCGGAAAAGTTTTGGAGTTTATCAGTATTGTACCGGAAGGTTCTAGAAGGTTCTGGAGTAGGGCCAAAGTGGGCCCACTTGACGGAGGCCTGCGTGGGCCTAAAGGGAAGTGTCCTGGCCATTTGGGCCAGGCGCACCAACCCCCTAAGGCCCAGCCGGCCAGCCCAAAGGGGAAACCCTAAGGGAATCTTCTAGAAGGAGGGGGGGGGAAACTTGCCCCCCACTCCTCCCCCTTGGGCCGCCGCCCTAGGCTTGGAGGAGGGGCCAAGCTGGCCGCCCAGCCTCCTATTTAAGGGAGGGCTAGGGCGCAGCTCCCCCCTCTCTCCCAACCCTAGCCGCTGGCCAATTGCTGCCCCTCCACTTCCCTCTCTCGCGACTGCACGTAGGCGAAGCCCTGCTGCAGAAATTCTCCACCATAAGCACCATGCCGTCGTGCTGCTGATCCAATCTATCTCTACACCATACTTGCTGGACCAAGGAAGGAGGAGACATCGCTGCACTGTACATGTGCATCTCTCGGAGGCATCGCCACTTGCGGCGTTGGATCGGATCGCGGGGAGGAGAAGGCTAGTACGACTACATCATCCACGTTCTGTTGAACGTTTCCGCTGTGCGATTTCTTCAAGGGTATGAAGATCTCATCTATCTCTCTCGTTGATTACATCTCCTAGATTAGATCTTGGCTTTCTTGTTCGCATCCGTAGGAATTTTTTTTGATTTACTATGCTGCGAAACCCTTCAGTGGTATCAGAGCTAGATCTATGCGTAGATGTGTTTCACGAGTAGAACACAACATGCTTGTTGCGGGCGTTGATGTTTTCTATTGCAAACTTCTATGTTGTGTATTTCTTATGGCGCGGCATAGTGAGATCAAAGCAGTCCAGGCCAACTTTATGCTACCTCGTTCGCGAGACCGGTTCCACACTTGACGTGTGGCTTGTTCCACACATGCGGCTGGTGGATGCCAGTTTCTCTCACTATAGTAGTCATGGGATTTACAACGGATGTTAGCAACCATAATATCACCATTATGGCTTTTCATAGGTAAGAATCGTTCTTAGCTTGTCACTCCCATAAGCCACGTAAAACATGCAACAACAAAGTAGAGGCGTCTAACTTATTTTTGCAGGGAGTGTTTTGTGATATGGTATGGCCACAAGATGTGATGTGATATATGTAATATATGCGATGATCATGTTTTGTAATATTTCACGACTTGCATGTCGATGAGTTCACAACCGGCAGGAGCCATATGGTTGTCTTTATAATTGTGTATGACCTGCGTGTCAACTTCTTATACGCCATGTAATAGCTTTACTTTATCGCTAATAGTTAGCAATAGTTGTAGTTTCTATTCATGGTGGAGGCAATCATGGTAGAGTGATGGAGATCATGCCGGCGCGCACAAGATGGAGATCATTGCACGGAGATTGGCTATACCATGTCACATAAAATTGTATGCATGTGATGTTTATCTTTTATGTATCTTATTTTGCTTTGATCGCGACGGTAGCATTATAAGATGATTCCTCACTTAAAGATCAAGATAAAATTGTGTTCTCCCCATGTATGCACCGTTGCGAAAGTTCATCGTTTTGAAGCATCTCGTGATGATCGGGTGCTAGAAACTCTACGTTCATATACAACGGGTGCAAGCCAGTTTTGCACACGCGGAAATACTTGGGTTTGACTTGACGAGCCTAGCATGTACAAACATGGCCTCGGAACACATGGACCGAAAGGTTAAACATGAGTCATATGAATGATATGACCGACACTTCGTTGTCCACCATTGAAACCACATCTCTTCTCGTGAAGATCGGATTAGGTGTGGTGAATTTGGATCGTGTTCACTAAACAACTTGAGGGATGTTGAATTTAGTGGGAGTTCATCTATATTTGATTAAGTTGAACTAGTTATCATGAACATAGTCTAAATTGTACTTGCAAATGTTGTAGATCAAATGGCTAAGTCCAACTTCAACTTCAACGTGTTTGCTGAGAAAGAAAAGCTTAAAAACAATGGGTCTAACTTCACCAACAGGTTTCGCAATCTGAGGATCATTCTCGCTGGCGGACAAAAAGCTTATGTACTTGAGGAAGCGCTAGGTAACACCCCTGCTGCAACAGCGAAAACTGAAGAACTTGCTGACTTCAATTCTCACAGAGATGATTATGATGCGATTATGAGTACCATGTTGTTTTCTATGGAACCGGAACTTCAAAATCGTTTTGAGAAGTACCGTGGGCCTTATGAGATACTTGAGGAACTGAAAACCATGTTTTAGACTCAAGCCCGTTCTGAGAGATATGAGATCTCTGAGAAGTTCTTTAACTGCAAGATGGATGAAGGGAGTTCCGTTAGTGAGCACGCCACTAAGATGTCGGGCTACACTCAACGCCTTGAGCAACTGGACTGCAAGATTCCATAAGAGCTCAAGATTGACAGAGTTCTCCAATCACTCCCTCCTAGCTACAAAGGCTTTGTAGTTACTCACAATCAAATTGGTTCCACTGATACGATCACTGAGCTCTTCGCTAAGCTGAAAGCTGCAGAGGTGGATATCAAGAAAGATAATCATTTGTTGATGGTCAACAAGACCACTAGCTTCAAGAAAGTTAAGGGTGTAAAGGGATCCTTCAAGAAAGGCAGCGGCAAGCCGTTGCCCCTACTGAGAAGAAGCTCAAGTCTGGTCCTAAGCCGGACGTTGAGTGCTTCTATTGCAAGGACAAGGGTCACTGGAAACGCAACTGTCCGAAGTACTTAGCAGACAAGAAGGCTGGCACCATCAAAGGTATATTTGATATACATGTTATTGATGTCTACCTTACTAGCGCTCGTTGTAGTGCCTGGGTATATGATACTGGTTCAGTTGCTAATATTTGTAACTTAAAACAGGAGCTATGAAATAGACGGCGGCTAGCAAGGGATGAGGTGACAATGCGCATCGGCAATGGATCAAAAGTTGACGTGATGGCCGTCGGCACGCTCTCCTTAGTTTTACCTTCGGGATTAGTTTTAAACCTTAATAAGTGTTATTATGTGCCTGCATTGTGCATGAACATTATATCTGGATCGTGTTTATTGCAAGATGGTTATTCATTTAAATCTGAGAATAATGGTTGTTCTATTTATATGAATAACATCTTTTATGGTCATGCACCTGTTGTGAATGGTTTATTTCTTCTGAATCTCGAAAGCAATGAAACACATATCCATAACATTGAGGCTAAAAGATGCAAAGTAGATAGTGATAATCCAACTTATTTGTGGCACTGCCGTCTAGGTCATATTGGCGTAAAACACATGAAGAAACTCCATTCTGATGGACTATTAGAGTCTCTTGATTTTGAATCATTTCACACGTGTGAGCCATGCCTCATGAGCAAGATGATCAAAACCCCGTTCTCCGGAATAATGGAGCGAGCAACAGACTTATTGGAAATCATACATACCGATGTGTGCGGACCAATGAGTATTTCGACGCACGGTGGATATCGCTATTTTCTCACTTTTTCTGATGATTTAAGTAGATATGGGTATGTCTATTTAATGGAACATAAATCTGAAACATTTGAAAAGTTCAAAGAATTTCAGAACGAAGTGGAAAACCATCGTAACAGGAAAATTAAATTTCTGCGATCCGATCGTGGAGGTGAATATTTGAGTTATGATTTTCTCACGCATCTTAAAGCAAGCGGAATCGTTTCGCAACTCACGCCACCTGGAACACCACAGCGCAATGGTGGGTCTGAACGCCGGAATCAAACTCTATTAGATATGGTTCGATCGATGATGTCTCTTATAGATTTACCGTTATCATTTTGGGGTTATGCATTAGAAACCGCTGCATTCACTTTAAACAGGGCACCATCTAAATCCGTTGAGACGACACCGTATGAACTATGGTTTGGTGCTAAACCTAAGCTGTCGTTTCTTAAAGTTTGGGGATGCGAAGCTTACGTCAAGAAGTTGATGCCGGACAAGCTCGAACCCAAAGCGGAGAAATGCGTCTTCATAGGATACCCTAAGGAAATGATTGGGTATACCTTCTACCACGGATCTGAAGGCAAAGTCTTTGTTGCTAAGAATAGATCCTTTCTTGAGAAGGAGTTTCTCTTGAAAGAAGTGAGTGGGAGGAAGGTAGAGCAAGACGAGGTTATTGAACCTTCTCTCGAATTGGAGAGTAGCGCAGCACCCAAAGTTGTTCCGGCGCTGCCGGCATGATACGTCTCAAACGTATCTATAATTTTTGATGCTCCATGCTTGTTTTTACACCATTTGCTTAGTGTTTCGTTACACTTCGTGGCGTTTTTATGCATTTTCTAGAAGTAACCTATTAACAAGATGCCACAGTGCCAGTTCCCTGTTTTCTGCTGTTTTTGTGTTTCAGAAAAGTTACACAGGAAATATTCTTAGAATTGGACGAAACAAAAGCCGAACATCCAGAAATTTACCGAAGCTTCCAGAAGTCCGAAGAGGAGACGAAGAGGGGCCACGGGCTGCCCACACAACAAGACGGCGCGGCCCAGATCCTGGCCGCGCCCCCTATGTGTGTGGCCGCCCTGGTCCACCTCTGATGCTGCCCCTTCGCCTATAAAGACCCCCCCGACGGGAAAATCCTAAACACCCGATCAATTTTCCAGAAACACATCGTGATCCACTGCCGTCGTCGACCCGAGATTGGGAGGGTCCAGAAACTCTTCCCGGCACCCTGCTGGAGAGGGGAATCGCCACCGGAGGTCTTCTTCATCGCCATGCTTGCCTCCGGCGCGATGAGTGAGTAGTCTACCTTGGACTATGGGTCCATAGCAGTAGCTAGATGGTTGTCTTTTCCACCATGTGCTTCATGTTTAGATCTCGTGAGCTGCCTTACATGATCGAGATCACCGTTATGTAATTCTACATGTTGTGTTTGTTGGGATCCGATGAATATTGGTGTTATGTTGAGTTAATATGCTGAATCATATATCTTATGTTATCTCTATGTTGTTTATGATCTTGCATGCTCTCCGTTGTTAGTAGCTATCTTGGCCAAGTAGATACTAGTGACTCCAAGAGGGGGTATTTATGCTCGATAGTTGGGTTCATGCCTCTATTTAATCTGGGGGGAGTGACAGAAACCTCTAAGGTTGTAGATGTGCTGTTGCCACTAGGGAGAAAACAACATTCTTATGTCCAAGGGCATATGCTTTGTTTATATTACACACTTTGCTTAATGCAGTTATCTGTTGTTCGCAACTTAATACTCATGGGGTGTTCGGACGATATCCCCGTGAGTGGATTATTTGTCATAGATGCAGTTGGATGGCGGTCTATGTATCTTGCTGTAATGCCCAGAGTAAATCTCATAGTGATCCTCGTGACATATGCACGTTATCTTTATTCTAACAATAGGCCAACTATAATTTGTTTACCCAGTATGTGTTATTTATCTTATGGAGAGACACCACTAGTGAACTATGGACCCCGGTCCAATTCCCTTTATATTGCTATCACCTGTTTACTTTACTCGCATTGTTTACTTTCTCACATATTACTATTGCTTTCCACTCGATATGCTCATACCTTTGTTTACAGCAAACCGGTGAGATTGACAACCTCATCGTAAGTTGGGAGCAAAGTATTTGGTTGTGTTGTGTGCAGGTTCCACGTTGCTGCTTGCAAAGCAAAGCCTGGACGAGGCGCCTTATAAATTGTCCGAAGCTGTCGCGAAGCTAGCAGGCATCACCTTCAGACGTTTGGCTTTTTGCTGGACTGACAAACCTTGGTTTCTTACTGAGGGAAAAAAACTTGCTGCTGTGCTCATCATACCTTTCTCTTGGGGTTCCCAACTGGGCGGTGACTTACATCATCAACACCGTGCCGCATCAAGAATTTTTCTGGCACCGTTGCCGGGGAAAAAGAAGACTTCTATAAGGGGAGTTTCGCACACACATCCTTTACTTTGTTTTAGTTTTGCTTTTACTTTATTTTTGCTTGCATCATTTTTATCAAAAACACAAAAAAATTACTTTCCTTTTTAGTTGTTTTTATTTGTCTGCTTTTAGTCTTGTTAGAATGAGTAATCCTGAAGTAGAAGTTCGTACTTTTAAGCAACAAGGGGGAGAGAGCTTGAAAGATGCTTGGTACCGTATTAGTAATTCTCATCATAGGTGTACGAAAAAGCATTCTACCATGATCCGCCTTAGAAATTTTTATGTTTTTGATACTCTTGCAGGAGGTAATTTTCTGGGTACTCCCGCTCTTGAAGCATGCACTTTAATAGAAAGTCTAGTGGGAGTACCACCTATCCATATTGTTAAAACTGAGATCACTTTGGAGGAAGTTATAGAAAAACTAGGCTCTTTAGAAAAAAGTTTGCCAAATATCCTTGATAATGCTAGCCGAGTTAATGAAGCAATAGAAAATATCGGTAAGAGAATCACCGTTTTAGAAGCTAGCACTACTCTTGATAGTCAAAACCTTAGAATTGGGAAACTAGAGGAATCTATGGAAACTTTAAGTTCAATTTTCTCTTCTCTTAAGTTTAAGAAGGAGAAAGCTTTTGTTGGAAAAGAGCAAAAATTTATGTATGTTCCCAAAGTGTCTGTGCCTAAACTTCAACATGTTTTAAAGATTGGTAAGACTTTTAGTTCAACTAAGAGTGACTTGCAGGTTGAATCATCTTCGGGAACCTCTCAAGTTCCTAGTGTGGTAAGTGGTGATCTTGAGGAAACAGTTGATCTTAATGCTTCTTTCAAAAATACTTGATTTGCACTTTCTGCGCCTAGCTCAAAGGCGTTAAAGAAAAGCACTCTTGGGAGATAACCCATTGTTTTACTTTCAGTTCTTTTTATTTTATTTGAGTCTTGGAAGTTATTACTACTGTAACAACTGCTCCTTATCCTTTTTATTTCGTTTTTGTGCCAAGAGAAGCCTCTAATTTGAGTGAGGTAAGATTTGGGGATGTTGCTGTCCTGAAACAGATTTCGGTGCTGCACCGTAAAAATTCGTGAAAATTCTCAGAATATTTTTTTGACCTGTAATTTCTTGTGCATATGCCCCAGTTTATATCCAAACTTTCATTAGTTATACACTTTTTTATTTGAGCAACAGAAAACCCTTGAAAAAATCGACCTTTGTCAGCTGTTCTGTTTTGACAGATTTCTGCCACTATTTGTGTTTGCCTCTTTATCGCTTTCTTTTTGAGTTCTTTTGATCACGGAACTTTTGGGGAAGTTGCTACAGTAGTATATACTTTATATGTGGTGGTTTTGAGTTGAAATCTGAACCAAAAAGGGGTTGATTCATTATTATGCTTACACTAATGTTGCTAATAGAATTGTGTTTAGTTTTGTATGAAGGAAGTTTTCAAGTGTAGGGATTGGAGAATGATGAGATGAGTTGAAGAATGGACAAAAGCTCAAGCTTGGGGATTCCCATGTCACCCCAAGAAATATCCAAGAAGTACAAGCGTCAAAGCTTGGGGATGCCCCCGAGGCACCCCTTCTTCATCGGCAAAAATCAGGTCACCTTTCAACACACCACATTTTTATTGCTTCATGTATTATGCATTTTTCTTGGAGCATCAGTTGTTTTAGTTTTCAGTTTTGTTTAGTTTTGTTTGCTGCAATAAATGGTTGGACCCCAACAAATTCCTTTTGGAGAAGTTGCCTTGCTTTTCATTTGCCAAGAACACTCCATTTTTCACTCTTATCGTTCAACGAGTGTTTTCTTTTTCTAGAACTGCATTTAGCTTTCATTTTTTGCCTTGATTTTTGTTCAGATCTTCTTATATCTTTGCATCAAGGTGTATTTTGACCACTGGTACATGTTGGTTTTCATCAAAAGAGTTGCTTCAAAAAGGTTCGAATGGTGTTGGAAAAGAGAAATTTTTTATGCAAAAAAGTGGTACAAAAAGGAGCTTGTGTAGACTGCGGCTTAGACTTTTTCATGCCATGCTTGATGTTGTTTTGATAGTATGCTTAGTGGTTTTGCTGTAGCATGACTTGTCTCAAATGACTGAGATTGCTTAATGAGCCTTTGAAAAAAATCATGCGTTGTTTTTATTATTTGGAAGCATTATTTTGGTTTTCTCCTTTGAAGCTTTATTTGGGTTGACTTGGCGCATGCTCACACATGTTTGACTCATACAAAGTCGCCATAAGCCTCTATGATCATTTAGTTTTTGACTTTTGATGCCATCTTATGGTTCTTTTAATGTTGCTTTGTCGCTATGCATGATTATGGCCGTTAATGCTCTCTTAGTTGGTCGCTCCCAGTCTTTTGCTAGCCCTCATTTTGTACTGAGTATGAGCTCTACTCGTCCATCCAACTCCTAAAAACCAAGTTTGCCATTGTGTCCACTATAAATTCCTATGCATGGTATTTGTAAGCCATTCTAAGTAAATTTTCATGTGCTACCTTTCAAAAAACCTTAAAAATACTTCTCGTTTTGTGACACTATTTTCAGCTCATGGGGACGTAGTGGTCAGATTTGCTATCTTCCATATTGTTTATTAAAAAAAAAGTAAAAAAGGAAAAAAAAGAAAAAAGGCACTCCTCCATGGTATGTGAATGTTGGTGGGCACCCGATGGAATCGGTTAGCCATGGTTTGAGAAGGGGAAAAAAGGTGGGGAGGAGTGCCAAGCTTTATAAAAGAGCACAAAAGTGCCAATCTCTCTCAAAAACTTGCTTCATTTTTGTATGGAAGATAGTAAGAACCCCATTGCCAGTCGTTGACAAAAATAACCACCTCTCAAAACCCAATTTTTATCTCTCTGTTTTACAAATGAAAAGTTCTAGCACATGTTTAATCACTGCTTCCCTCTGCGAAGGGCCTTTCTTTTACTTTTATGTTGAGTCACCACCTTCTACCTTTATGCACCATCTAAGAGAGCATAGTTGTCATTCTGAGTATAATGTGCATTGTCCCAAAGTTTTCATTGATTGATTCATGATGTTGGTTTCACTTGTTCTTAAATTACTTGTATCTAGTCGCCCTCTTAAACTTGAAGGTGTCCTATGCATTTATGTTTTGCTATCTCATGAAGGACAAGCTGAAAACCATTTGTATGTTTTTCCGTATGATTTGAACACACGTTTGACTTTCATTGTTTCATTTTCATGATCTTTTGTTTGTGTTCTTTTTCATATTATAACATGGTTGCTAAGTTTCTTCTATCAAGATTATATCTTTCATGCCCATGTTTTAAGTTCTTTCGATCCCAGCACTCAATGCTTTACATAGATGATCAAGATTGTGTAGGTGCATGTCACCTCAAAAATTATTTCTTTTGTTATCACTTACCTACTCGAGGACGAGTAGGAGTTAAGCTTAGGGATGCTGATACGTCTCAAATGTATGTATAATTTTTGATGCTCTGATACGTCTCCAAGATATCCATAATTTTTGATGCTCCATGCTTGTTTTTACACCATTTGCTTAGTGTTTCGTTACACTTCGTGGCACTTTTATGCATTTTCCGGAACTAACCTACTAACAAGTCGCGACAGTGCCAGTTCCCTGTTTTCTGCTGTTTTTGTGTTTCAGAAAAGTTACACAGGAAATATTCTCAGAATTGGACGAAACCAAAGCCAGTCGCCCAGAATTTCACCGAAGCTTCCAGAGAACCGAAGAGGAGACAGAGTGGGGCCACGAGGGGTCCTCACACCAGAGCGGGGCGGCCAGGGCCTGGGCTGCGCCCCCTATGTGTGAGACCGCCTCGGTCCACTCCCGACGATGCCCCTTCGCCTATAAAGAACCCCCGACGAGAAAAGCCTAAAGGCCCGAGCAGTTTTCGAGAACACATCGCGATCCATTGCCGCCGTCGACCCAAAGATCGGGAGGGTCCAGAAGCTCTTCCCGGCACCCTGCCGGAGAGGGGAATCGCCACCGGAGGTCTTCTTCATCGCCATGCTGGCCTCCAGAGCGATGAGTGAGTAGTCTACCTTGGACTATGAGTCTATAGCAGTAGCTAGATGGTTATCTTCTCCACCATGTGCTTCATGTTTAGATCTCATGAGCTGCCCTACATGATTGAGATCACCGTTCTGTAATTCTACATGTTTGGTTTGTTGGGATCCGATGAATATTGGTGTTATGCTTGAGTTGATGTACTGAAATTTATCTTATGTTATCTCTATGTTGTTTATGATCTTGCATGCTCTCCGTTGTTAGTAGCTATCTTGGCCGAGTAGTTGCTAGTGACTCCAAGAGGGGGTATTTATGCTCGATAGTGGGTTCATGCCTCTATTTAATCTGGGGGAGTGACAGAAACCTCTAAGGTTGTAGATGTGCTGTTGCTACTAGGGAAAAAACAACATTCGTATGCTCGAGGGCATATGCTTTGTTTACATTACACACTTTGCTTAATGCAGTTATCTGTTGTTCACAACTTAATACTCATGGGGTGTTCGAACGATATCCCCGTGAGTGGATTATTAGTCATAGATGCAGTTGGATGGCGGTCTATGTATTTTGTTGTAATGCCCAGAGTAAATCTCATAGTGATCCTCTCATCATATGCACGTTGTTTTTATTCTATCAATTGCCCAACTGTAATTTGTTTACCCAGCATGTATTATTTTATCTATGGAGAGACACCTCTAGTGAACTGTGGATCCCGGTCCTATTTCTTTTATATTGCTACCACCTGTTTACTTTACTCGCACTATTTACTTTACTCGCATACTATTATCACTTTCCACTCGATACGCTCATACCCTTTGTTTCAAGCAAACCGGTGAGATTGACAACCTCATCGTAAGTTGGGAACAAAGTATTTGGTTGTGTTGTGTGCAGGTTCTGCATTGCAGCTAGCAAAGCAAAGCTTGGACGAGGCGCCCTATAAATTGTCCAGAGCTGTCGCAAGCTAGCAGGCATCACCTTCAGTCGTTTGGCTCTTTCCTCTCCTGAACGATAAACCTTGGTTTCTTACTGAGGGAAAATCTTGCTGCTATATTCATCATACCTTCCTCTTGGGGTTCCCAACGGGCTGGTCATTTACCAGGCATCAAGCAATACTTTCTGGCGCCGTTGCCGGGGAGGAAGAAGAAGACTTCTGCGAGGGG
Source organism: Dactylis glomerata (assembly GCA_007115705.1). NCBI lineage: Eukaryota > Viridiplantae > Streptophyta > Magnoliopsida > Poales > Poaceae > Dactylis > Dactylis glomerata. Next base: position 44,858 of record QXEO01000538.1, on the reverse strand, counting down.
AGTTTTTCGCACGCACATCATTTACTTTATTTATTGTTTTGCTTTACTTTATTTATTTTACTTGCATCGTTTTATCAAAAACCCAAAAAAAATTTAGAATCCTTGGTAGTTGTTATTTCTTTACTTTTAGTCATTATGTTGTTCCCTAAGTATGTTTTGGAGGACCTCTCAGTAGGTAGTGGTTCAATTATTGGAAAAAGTAACATTGAGTTCTTTAATCATATTAGCATGCATAAAGAAGTTGAGGAAAAGTCTTTGGTTGAGCTTGCTCCTAGTTATGAAGTTGCCTCTGCTTATTTAATTCACATGTTGGAAGCTAGGTTTGCTAGCCTTAATCCTTTTATGCAATACATGTTCCTTAAGCTTCATGAAATTGAGGATCCCGAAAAGAAAGCTTTTATCTTGGAAACTTTGCGCATAGAATTTAGAGATGTTGCCATTGAGGCTAGGAAAGTTTTTGAGAAATTTAATAAGCTTGGCTCGCCTGTAGCGGTTGTTGGTACACCCAATGGAGATTTTAGAGTGCCAATACCTTATAAACTTGTAGGAATTCACGATGCTTGGGAAAAGAATTTTAGTTGGATTTGTCCTGAAAACTTTTTTGATGAAAGTAGTGTACCAAAGAGTGATCATAAAGGGTCTTCAAAAACTCATTTGGACACAATTCCCTTCATTGTTGAAAAGACTCCTATAGTGGATCCTAATGCTTCTTTCATAACTACTTGATTCGCAATTTTCTGCGCCTAGCTCAAAGGCGTTAAAGAAAAGCACTCTTGGGAGATAACCCAATATTTTTACATTCAGTTCTTTTTCTTTTATTTGAGTCTTGGAAGTTATTACTACTGTAATAACCTCTCCTTATCCTTTTTATTTTGTTTTTGTACCAAGAGAAGCCTCTAATTTGAGTGAGGTAAGATTTGGGGATGTTGCTGTCCTGAAACAGTTTTTGGTGCTGCACCGTAAAAATTCGTGAAAATTCTCTGTATATCTTTTGGACTTGTGATTTCTTGTGCATATGCCCCAGGTTATATCCAAACTTTCATTAGTTTAACACTTTTTGATTTGAGCAACAAAAAACCCCTTAAAAATTCGACATTTGTCAGCTGTTCTGTTTTGACAGATTTCTGCCAATATTTGTGTTTGCCGCTTTATCGCTTTCTTTTTGAGTTCTTTTGATCACGGAACTTTTGGGGAAGTTGCTACAGTAGTATATGCTTAATATGTGGTGGTTTTAGGTTGAAACCTGAAGCAAAAAAGATGTTGATTATATGTTATGCTTACACTAATGCTGCTAATAGATTTGTGTTTAGTTTTGTATGAAGGAAGTTTTCAAGTGTAGGGATCGGAGAGTGATGAGATGAGTTGAAGAATGGACAAAAGCTCAAGCTTGGGGATGCCCATGCATCACCCCAAGAAATATCCAAGAATTCCAAGCGTCAAAGCTTGGGGATGCCCCCGAGGCACCCCTTCTTCATCGGCAAAAATCAGGTCACCTTTCAAGACACTATATTTTTATTGCTTCATGCATTATGCGTTTTTCTTGGAGCGTCAGTTATTTTTAGTTTTCAGTTTAGTTTAGTTTTGTTTTGTTTGCTGCAATAAATGGTTGGACCCCAACAAATTCCTTTTGGAGAAGTTGCCTTGCTTTTCATTTGCCAAGAACACTCGTTGAACGATAGAGTGAAAAACGGACTTGATCCAGTGTTCTCTTTTTCTAGAACTGCGTTTAGCTTTCGATTTTCGCCTTGATATGTGTTCAGATCTTGTTATATCTTTTCATCAAGGTGTATTTTTGCCTCTGATCTTTATTGGTTTTCATCAAAAGAGGTGTTTATAATTTTTTTGAATGGTGGTGGAAAAGAGAAAAAGCTTTATGCAAAAAGATGGTACAAGAAGGAGCTTGTGCAGACTGCGGCCTAGGCTTTTGCATGTCATGCTTGATGTCTTTTTGATAGTATGCTTAGTGGTTTTGCTGTAGCATGACTTGTCTCAAATAACTGAGATTGCTTAATGAGCCTTTGAAAAAATCATGCGTTGTTTTTATCGTTTGGAAGCATTATTTTGGTTTTCTCCTTGATGCTTTATTTGGGTTGACTTGGCGCATGCTCACACATGTTAGACTCATACAAAGTCGCCATTGCCTCTATGATCATTTAGTTTTTGACTTTTGATGCCATCTTATGCTTCTTTTAATGTCGCTTTGTCGCTTTGCATGATTATGGCCGTTATTGCTCTCTTAGTTGGTCGCTCCCAGTCTTTTGCTAGCCCTCGCCTTATACTGAGTATGAGCTCTACTCGTGCATCCAACTCCTAAAAACTAAGTTTGCCATTGTGTCCATTATAAATTCCTATGCATGGTATTTGTAAGCCATTCCAAGTAAATTTTCATGTGCTACCTTTCAAAAACCTTCAAAACACTTCTCGTTTTGTGACACTATTTTCAGCTCATGGGGACGTAGTGGTCGGATTTGCTATCTTCCATATTGCTTATTCCAAAAATAAAAAAAAGAGAAAAAAAGAAAGAGAAAAAAGGGCACTCCTCCATGGTATGTGAATGTTGGTGGGCACCCGATGGAATCGGTTAGCCATGGTTTGAGAAAGGAAAAAAGGTGGGGAGGAGTGCCAAGCTTTATAAAAAGAGCACAAAAGTGCCAATCTCTCTCTCAAAAACTTGCTTCATTTTTATATGGAAGATAGTAAGAACCCCATTACTAGTCATTGACAAAAGCAACCACCTCTCAAAACTCAAGTTTATCTCTCTGTTTTACAAATGAAAAGCTCTAGCACATGTTTAATCACTGCTTCCCTCCGCGAAGGGCCTTTCTTTTACTTTTATGTTGAGTCTCCACCTTCTACCTTTATGCACCATTAAGAGAGCATAATTGTCATTCTGAGTATAATGTGCATTGTCCCAAAGTTTTCATTGATTGATTCATATTGTTGGTTTCAGTTGTTCTTAAATTATTTGTATCTAGTCGCCCTCTTAAACTTGAAGGTGTCCTAGGCATTTATGTTTTGCTCTCCATGAAGGACAAGCTAAAAACCATTTGTATGTTTTTCCTTATGATTTGAACACACGTTTGACTTTCATTGTTTCATTTTCATTATATTTTGTTTGTGTTCATTTTCATGTTATAACATGGTTGCTAAGTTTCTTCTATCAAGATTATGTCTTTCATGCCCATGTTTTAAGTTCTTTTGATCCCAGCGCACAATGCTTACATATATGATCAAGATTGTGTAGGAGCATGTCACCTCAAAAATTATTTCTTTTGTTATCACTTACCTACTCGAGGACGAGCAGGAGTTAAGCTTGGGGATGCTGATACGTCTCCAACGTATCCATAATTTTTGATGCTCCATGCTTGTTTTTACACCATTTGCTTAGTGTTCTATTACACTTCGTGGCACTTTTATGCATTTTCCGGAACTAACCTACTAACAAGCCGCCACAGTGCCAGTTCCCTGTTTTCTGCCATTTTTGTGTTTCAGAAAAGTTACACAGGAGATATTCTCAGAATTGGACGAAACCAAAGCCAGTCGCCCAGAATTTCACCGAAGCTTCCAGAGAACAGAAGAGGAGACGGAGTGGGGCCACGAGGGGTCCTCACACCAAGGCGGCGCGGCCAGGGCCTGGGCCGTGCCCCCTATGTGTGAGACCGCCTCGGTCCACTCCTGACGATGCCCCTTCGCCTATAAAGACCCCCCGACGAGAAAAACCTAAAGGCCCGAGCAGTTTTCCAGAACATCGCAATCCGCCGCCGCCGTCGACCCGCAGATCGGGAGGGTCTAGAAGCTCTTCCCGGCACCCTGCCGGAGAGGGGAATCGCCACCGAAGGTCTCTTCTTCATCGCCATGCTTGCCTCCGGAGCGATGAGTGAGTAGTCTACCTTGGACTATGGGTCCATAGCAGTAGCTAGATGGTTGTATTCTCCACCATGTGCTTCATGTTTAGATCTCATGAGCTGCCCTACATGATTGAGATCACCGTTATGTAATTCTACATGTTTGGTTTGTTGGGATCCGATGAATATTGGTGTTATGCTTGAGTTGATGTACTGAAATTTATCTTATGTTATCTCTATGTTGTTTATGATCTTGCATGCTCTCCGTTGTTAGTAGCTATCTTGGCCGAGTAGTTGCTAGTGACTCCAAGAGGGGGTATTTATGCTCGATAGTGGGTTCATGCCTCTATTTAATCTGGGGGAGTGACAGAAACCTCTAAGGTTGTAGATGTGCTGTTGCTACTAGGGGGAAAACAACATTCATATGCTCGAGGGCATATACTTTGTTTACATTACACACTTTGCTTAATGCAGTTATCTGTTGTTCACAACTTAATACTCATGGGGTGTTCGGACGATATCCCCGTGAGTGGATTATTAGTCATAGATGCAGTTGGATGGCGGTCTATGTATTTTGTTGTAATGCCCAGAGTAAATCTCATAGTGATCCTCTCATCATATGCACGTTGTCTTTATTCTATCAATTGCCCAACTATAATTTGTTTACCTAGCATGTATTATTTTATCTATGGAGAGACACCTCTAGTGAACTGTGGATCCCGGTCCTATTTCCTTTATATTGCTACCACCTATTTACTTTACTCGCACTATTTACTTTACTCGCATACTATTATCACTTTCCACTCGATACGCTCATACCCTTTATTTCAAGCAAACCGGTGAGATTGACAACCTCATCGTAAGTTGGGAACAAAGTATTTGGTTGTGTTGTGTGCAAGTTCCGTGTTGCAACTAGCAAAGCAAAGCTTGGACGAGGCGCCCTATAAATTGTCCGGAGCTGTCGCAAGCTAGCAGGCATCACCTTCAGTCGTTTGGCTCTTTCCTCTCCTGAATGATAAACCTTGGTTTCTTACTGAGGGAAAATCTTGCTGCTATATTCATCATACCTTCCTCTTGGGTTTCCCAACGGGCTGGTCATTTACCAGGCATCATGCTCCATGCTTGTTTTTACACCATTTGCTTAGTGTTTCGTTACACTTTGTTGTGTTTTTATGCATTTTCCGGAACTAACCTATTAACAAGATGCCACAGTGACAATTTCCTGTTTTTTGCTGTTTTTGTGTTTCAGAAAAGTTACACAGGAAATATTTTCGGAATTGGACGAAACAAAACCCGAACATCCAGAAATTTACCGAAGCTTCCAGAAGTCTGAAGAGGAGAGAGGGGCCACGGGCCGCCCATACAACAGGGCAGCGCGGCCCAGCTCCTGGCCACGCCCCCTATGTCTGTGGCCGCCCTGGTCCACCTCTGACACTGCCCCTGCGCCTATAAACACTCCCCGACGGGAAAAACCTAAACACCAGATCAATTTTCCAGAAACACATCGCGATCCGCCGCCGTCGTCGACCCAAGATCGGGAGGGTCCAGAAGCTCTTCCCTGCACCCTGCCGGAGAGGGGAATCGCCACTAGAGGTCTTCTTCATCACCATGCTTGCCTCCGGCGCGATGAGTGAGTAGTCTACCTTGGACTATGGGTCTATAGCAGTAGCTAGATGGTTGTCTTCTCCACCATGTGCTTCATGTTTAGATCTCGTGAGCTGCCTTACATGATCGAGATCACCGTTATGTAATTCTACATGTTGTGTTTGTTGGGATCCGATGAATATTGGTGTTATGTTGAGTTGATGTGCTGAATCATAGATCTTATTTTATCTCTATGTTGTTTATGATCTTGCATGCTCTCCATTGTTAGTAGCTATCTTGGCCAAGTAGATACTAGTGACTCCAAGAGGGGGTATTTATGCTCGATAGTTGGGTTCATGCCTCTATTTAATCTGGGGAGTGACAGAAGCCTCTAAGGTTGTAGATGTGCTGTTGCCACTAGGGAGAAAACAATGTTCTTATGTCTAAGGGCATATGCTTTGTTTACATTACACTGCTTAATGCAGTTATCTGTTGTTTGCAACTTAATACTCATGGGGTGTTCGGACGATATCCCCGTGAGTGGATTATTAGTCATAGATGCAGTTGGATAGCGGTCTATGTATCTTGTTGTAATGCCAGAGTAAATCTCATACTGATCCTCGCGACATATGCACGTTGTCTTTATTCTATCAATTGCCCAACTGTAATTTGTTTACCCAGCATGTATTATTTATCTTATGGAGAGACACCACTAGTGAACTGTGGACCCCGGTCCAATTCCCTTTATATTGCTATCACCTATTTACTTTACTCGCATTGTTTACTTTCTCGCATATTACTATTGCTTTCCACTCGATACGCTCATACCTTTGTTTACAGCAAACCGGTGAGCTTGACAACCTCATCATAAGTTGGGAGCAAAGTATTTGGTTGTGTTGTGTGTAGGTTCCGCATTGCTGCTTGCAAAGCAAAGCCTGGACGAGGCGCCTTATAAGTTGTCCAGAGCTATCGCGAAGCTAGCAAGCATCACCTTCAGACGTTTGGCTTTTTCCTGAACTGACAAACCTTGGTTTCTTACTGAGGAAAAAACTTGCTCCTATGCTCATCATACCTTCCTCTTGGGGTTCCCAACTGGACGGTGACTTACATCATCAACACCGTGCCGCATCACTGCTCCAACAGGAGAGGAAGCTAATGACCAGGATCATGAAACTTTGAACGATGCTGCTACTGAACTTCGTAGGTCGACAAGGTCACGTGCCACTCTTGAATGGTACGGCAACCCTGTCTTAACCATCATGTTGTTAGACAACAATGAACCTGCAAACTATGAGGAAGCGATGATGATCCCAGACTCTGGGAAATGGCAAGAGGCCATGAAATCCGAATTGGGATCCATGAGCGAAAACCAAGTATGGACTTTGGTGGACCCTCCTAGCGACCGTAAGGCTGTTGAGTGCAAATGGATTTTCAAGAAGAAAACGAACGCGGATGCTAATGTTACTGTCTATAAGGCTCGGCTTGTCGCAAAAGGTTTTTGGCAAGTTCAAGGTGTTGACTACGATGAGACTTTCTCTCTCGTAGCGATGTTTAAGTCCATTCAGATTTTATTAGCAATTGCTGCATTTCATGATTATGAAATTTGGCAGATGGATGTCAAGACTGCGTTCCTCAATGGCAACATTGATGAAGAGTTGTATATGATGTAGCCCAAAGGTTTTGTCGATCCTAAGGATGCTGATAAAGTGTGCAAACTTCAACATTCCATTTATGGGCTGAAGCAAGCATCTCGGAGTTGGAACCTTCATTTTGATCAAGTGATCAAGAGTTTTGGATTTGTTCCAAATTGCTACGAAGCTTGTATCTACAAGAAAGTGAGTGGGAGCTCGGGGCATTTTTGGTACTATATGTGGATGACATATTGATTATTGGAAATGACATCAATATGCTTAACGATGTGAAGAGTTATTTGAATAAATGTTTTTCAATGAAAGACCTAGGAGAAGCTGCTTATATATTAGGCATCAAAATCTATAGAGATAGAGAAAGACGCCTAATAGGTTTAAGCCAAAGTACATACCTGGACAAAGTTATGAAAAGGTTCAGAATGGATAAAGCAAAGAAAGGTTCATTGCCCATGTTGTCAGGTAAGATATTGAGCAAGGCTCAGTGTCCAACTACGGCAAAAGATAGAGAAACTATGAGCAAAGTGCCATATGCCTCGGCCATAGGTTCTATCATGTATGCTATGTTGTGTACTAGACCGGATGTGTCCAATGCTCTTAGTTTGACGAGCAGTTACCAAAGTGATCCAGAAGTGGAACACTGGACAGCCATGAAGAACATCCTAAAGTATTTAAATAGGACTAAAGAAATGTTCTTGGTCTATGGAGGTGATGAGCAGATCATCGTAAAAGGTTACGTCGACGCTAGCTTCGGCACCGACCCGGATGATTCTAAATCTCAGACAGGATACATTTATGTTTTGAATGGTGGAGCTGTGAGCTAGAGAAGCCGCAAGCAAATCGTGATCGCAGGATCTACAACTGAAGCGGAATACATGGCTGCTTCAGAAGGGTCAAGTGAAGGAGTGTAGATCAGGAACTTCATCACTGAGCTTGGTGTGGTTCCAAGTGCCTTGGACCCACTAGAGATATTGTGTGACAACAATGGCGCCATAGCACTGGCTAAGGAACCAAGATATCATCCAAAGACCAAGCACATCAACCGCTGTTTCCATATAATTCGAGATTATATATCAGATGGAGATCTGAAGATTAGCAAAGTACATACGGATCTGAATGTCACAGATCCGTTGACTAAACCTCTTCCACGAGCAAAACATGATCAGCACCTTAATGCCATGGGTATTCGATTGTTACCAGATGTAAACTAGATTATTGACTCTAGTGCAAGTGGGAGACTGTTCGAATTATGCCCTAGAGGCAATAATAAAGATGTTATTATTATAATTGTTGTTCATGATAATGTTTATATTCCATGCTAGAATTGTATTAAGCGGAAACCTTAATACTTGTGTGGTTTATAAACAACACCGTGTCCCTAGTATGCCTCTATGGACTAGCTCATTGATTAATGATGGTTAAGGTTTCCTAACCATAGACATGAGTTGTCAATTAATAATGAGATCATGTCATTAGGAGAATGATGTGATGGACAGACCCAAATAAAGCACAGCAATTAGATCGTGTCATTGTGTTCATCTTTGCGAAGCTTTTTCCTATGTCAAGTATTGTATTCCTTAGACCATGAGATAATGCAACTCCCTAGTGCCGAAAGAGAGCTTTGAGGTTATCAAATGTCATCCTATGAAAGGGTGATCATAAAGGTGTCTCTCAGGTGATCGGAAAGTACTTGTTGGGTTGTATGTATCGAGATGGAATTTGTCCCTCCTGAGTCGGAGAGATATACTTTGGGCCCACTCGGTAATCAATATCAACACCGCTTGCAAGCACGTGGTTAAGGAGTTAATCACAAAGTGATATTGGATTACGGAACGAGTAAAGTACTTGCTGTGAACGAGATTGAACTAGGTATGTTGATACCGATGATCGAATCTCGGGCAAGTAAAATATCGCGTGACGAAGGGAATACATATATGGGATTAATGGAATCCTGGCATCGTGGTTCATCCGATATGATCATCGATGAATATGTGGGAGTCAATATGGGTTTCCAGATCCCACTATTGATTATTGATAGAAGATCATGTCTGCATATTCTCGAACCCATAGGGTCACACACTTAACGTGCATCGATGCTAGGATAGAATGGATAATTGGTTATTGAGTTTTTGTTCGGAGTCTCAGATGAGATCCCGGACATCACGAGAGGTCCCGAAATGGTCTGGAGAATAAGATTCATATAAAGGAAAGCAGTTTTTGGATTCCGGAAAAGTTTCGGAGTTTATCAGTATTGCATCAGAAGGTTCTAGAAGGTTCCGAAGTGGGGCCAAAGTGGGCCCACTTGACGGAGGCCTGCGTGGGCCTAAAGGGAAGTGTCCTGGCCATTTGGGCCAGGCGCACCAACCCCCTAAGGCCCAGCCAGCTAGCCCAAAGGGGAAACCCTAAGGGAATCTTCTAGAAGGAGGGGGGAAACTTGCCCCCCACTCCTCCCCCTTGGGCCGCCGCCCTAGGCTTGGAGGAGGGGCCAAGCTGGCCGCCCAGCCTCCTATTTAAGGGAGGGCTGGGGCGCAGCTCCCCCTCTCTCCCAACCCTAGCCACCGGCCAATTGCTGCCCCTCCACTTCCCTCTCTCGCGGCTGCACGTAGGCGAAGCCCTACTGCAGAAATTCTCCACCATAAGCACCACGCCGTCATGCTGCTGATCCAATCTATCTCTCCACCATACTTGTTGGACCAAGGAAGGAGGAGACATCGCTGCACTGTACATGTGCATATTTCGGAGGCGTCGCCACTTGCGGCGTTGGATCGGATCGCGGGGAGGAGAAGGCTAGTACGACTACATCATCCACGTTCTGTTGAACGTTTCCGCTGTGCGATTTCTTCAAGGGTATGAAGATCTCATCTATATATCTCGTTGATTACATCTCCTAGATTAGATCTTGGCTTTCTTGTTCGCATCCGTAGGAAATTTTTTGATTTACTATGTTGTGAAACCCTTCATAGACATGCTCTTAGTTTACAATATGAAGACATTTAGAGTTTGTATCTGTTGAGCTGCAACAAGTATAGGTCAGGAAAAGTTTCTATGAGTTGAATTAGAGCCTGTCTTAAAGCCTGATGTGAGCAGTTGTGTGCCACCCCATTCATGTCTCTCTTTACGTGGTAAGCTGCTGATGCAGATGATTTTCCAGAGTGCATATATTCAGCAATGTGGCGTCTTATTTTCTAAGATCCATTACAATTCGAAAAACACGACCTATGTGATTTGTTTTTGCAAAATATGTAGGTCATCTTTTTCAAAATTCTCCAACTTCATCTTGTCAACTTCTCCACCAAATCGGATGTACTCAGACTACAAACAGAAGCAAATCATAAACCCTAAATCTAATGCACCAAATCCTACCGGGACAGGGTCCAGTACCTATCTGGAAGCACGATGGTATGGGGAGATTGGGGCGGTGCGGAGCCTCCATTTGGCGGCGGCGGCTCGGAATCGCCGTGCGTCATGAACCCTCCATATTCGTGCACCACGACCTTTGAATTTGTTAGAGATATATCACATTATGTGACATAATTGCCAGAGATATGTGACATTATGTACATTATGTGACATAACTTCCTAATCCCCTGAATCGTGGAGAGTCCTTATTATTGTGATCTCTCATTTATGATTAGGATTATAATTCTTGTATAAATACACATGCAATGGAAATACCCAAGTATCGTCAAGTCTCTCACATGGTATTAGCCTAAACTCATCCTATCACTTCCGCTCCTCCTCCTTCTCAAAACTAGCCGGCGCCCCACCCCTAGACGGCCGATGCCTACCTCCTCTCTCCCCATGGCGCCTGAACCCGTCACCCCACCCCGACGCCCACCTCTGGGCGTAGGCCACCGCCATCCAGAATGTCAGGTCTCTCATTTCGGTCGTCCCCGACTTCAAGTCGAATGTCTTCCCCAAGTGGCATACCTTCTTCTCCATGGCTATTGATACGTCCAAAACGTATCCACTTTCCCAAACACTTTTGCTGTTGTTTCTCCTCTAATTTGTGTGTTTTGAATACAACTAACACGGACTAACGCTGTTTTCAGCAGAATTGCTCCGGTGTCTCGTTTTTGTGCAGAAATTCAACTTTCAGTAAAAATTTGGGAAAAATTGGCAAACATCCTATTTCACCAGAAGACCCACGGAGCCAGAAGATGAACCGGAGGGGAGGCACGAGGCCTCCACACACACAGGGGGCGTGGCCCAGCCCTGGCCGCGCCCACCTATTCTGAGGGCGGCTCGGCCGTCTCCTCGACCTCTCCTTCCGCCTACATATACCCTCTGACCTGAAAATATCGAGGGGGTGGTGTTTTTCCCAGATAGACATCCGCTACGCCGCCGCCATCAGAAACCGCGATTCGGAACCAGAAACTCCGTTCTGGCACCCTGCCGAGACGGGGATTTGGAGGAGATCTTCATCACCATCATCACCGATGTCCCTCCATCGACCATCTATGACTCCCCCATCCATGTGTGAGTAATTCCCCCACTGTAGATGAGGGGATGGTAGGGATTGGATGAGATTGTTCATGTAATTTGATATGAGATTGTTAGGGCATGGTGCCTAGTATCTACTATTAGTGCTTATGACATTGTTGCAACTTGTTATGCTTAATGCTTATCACTTTGGGCCCGAGTGCCATGATTTCAGATCTGAACATGTTATTGTTTTATTATGATAATGGTTGTTTATGGTCATACCTGCAAGTTGTTTACACATATTGTTGTCCGGAACCCGAGGCCCCAAAGTGACAGAAATTGGGATAACCGGAGGGGATGGCTAGGATGTGAGGATCACATGTGTTCACCGAGTGTTAATGCTTTGCTCCAGTACTTTATTAAAAGGAGTACCTTAATTACCAGTAGTTTCCCTTGAGGCCCTGCTGCAACAGGCTGGTAGGACAAAAGATGTCGTGCAAGTTTCTCATTGCGAGCACATACGACTATATACGGAACACATGCCTATGATTGTTAGTGCTAGGATGCTTTATCATTATTTATCTGCAATTGCCCATGTCTCATTGATTTCATGAATTATCTTATCCATGCAACGCCCGTACATCCATCCCTATGCCTACAATATTTGTTCCTACTGTTTACTATTGCTACTATTACCGCTGTTATTTTACTACTGCTGTTACTATTTCACTACTATCATCACTATAAAACTGTTGCTACTGATAAACCACCGCGAGCAAGACTGTTTCCAGGTGCAGCTGAATTGACAACTCATCTGTTAAGGCTTACATATATTCTTTGGCTCCCCTTGTGTCGAATCAATAAATTTGGGTTTTACTTCCCTCGAAGACTGTTGCGATCCTCTATACTTGTGGGTCATCAAGACTATTTTCTGGCGCCGTTGTCGGGGAGCATAGCTTTATTTGTAAGTTCACTTGGGATTCATATTGTTCGCTGCAATCCTTTCATCATGGGTAAACCTCGTGATGGAAAAGTTCCTATATTGCCATCCACTACAAGAAGAGGTACGACTTTGAACACCTCCGTTGCTCTTGATTCACCATCTGTTATGAGTAAGTTGCTTACACCACCACATACACATGCTACTGCTACTACTTCTGCTGAGTTTGAAAATGCCACTGATAATTTAGATGATGCTTCTATTGTGCTTGATGAGAGTGGTTCTCTAGGTTCCTTTTTAGATGCTACAATTGCTAGAGCTAAGTTGGGAAACACCACTGTTACACCTGTTAGTTCACCTGAGTCTAGGGAATGTCCTAGTGATGATTTTGATGATGCTTATATTGAGCTTGACAATGATTTTATTGCTGAAGCTCGTGCCACTCGTAATGCTACTGATATTAAAGAACTTCTAGCGAGACGTGCTATTAGATTTAAATTGTCTCCTGATCCTAAGTTTGCTACTTCTCCCATAGATATTAGAGACAAGGATTATGATTTCTCTTTGGATTTATCTTACATATCTATTGTTGAGAAAACTCCTTTTTGTGGTACTAAAGATGAGAGTGCTATGGAGCACATGAATGAGCTTTCTACTTTGAGTAATTTGTTTTCTAATGATATTAAGCTTCGCACTTACTTTGTTGCTAAGATTTTTTTTTTCTCGTTGAAAGATGCAGCTAAAACTTGGTTTAATAGTTTGTCTCCTGGGTCTCTTAATAGTCCTATTGCTTTGGTTAATGCTTTCTTTCAGAAATATTTTCCTGCTAGTGCCCAACATGCTGTTGTGCAAAAAATCTTTGACTTTGAACAGGGAAAAGCTGAGATATTGCCTGAATCTTGGACAAGGTTTTGTTCTTTAATTAGAGCTTTGCCTAAAGAGCCATTGCCTAAAAATGAACTCCTTGATATATTTTATAATGGACTAACTGATGAGTCTAAGTCATATCTGGATAGTTGTGCTGGTTGTGTTTTCAGGGAAAGAACTCCGGCTGAAGCTGAAGAACTAATGGCTAAAATAAGCCGGAATCATGATGATTGGACTCTAGTTGAGCCAACTCCAGCACCAACACCTGTGCCATCTACAGATCCGACACCGAAGAAGAGAGGGATGATTAAATTAAATGATGAAGTGATGAGGGAAGCTAAGAAATCTCTTAAGGAGAAAGGTATTAAAGCCGAAGATGTTAAGAATTTACCTCCTATTGAAGAATTATGTAAGCCAATCCCTCACTCATCTACAATTGAGGTACACTCTCTCCAACGCTTTGATGATAGAGATATTCCTTATTCTAAACCTCCTGATCAATGCTTAGATGAATTTGATAATTTTATTGTTAAGCAAGAAAATTTTAATAGAATGGTGCAGAATCATTTGTTGGAAAACTCCAGAGCTATTAACAAGTTGCAGGATATTGTGGAGAGAACCTCCAATGATGTGAAGATACTTGTTAAACATTTTCAAATGGTTCAAACACAAATTGATCAGCTTACTAAGGTGCAAAAAGACTTGCTAGTTAATGCCGCAAGAGAGAAGCAAGCATGTGAAATACGCACGAGAGGTGGTGCTACTACTCAAGACCCCTTATATCCTGAAGGACATCCTAAGAGGATCGAGCAAGATTCACAACGCACTTCAAGTAATGATATTCCTTCCAAGAAGAAGAAGAAGAAGCATAAAACAATTGAAGAACCTTCCGGGAAAGGTAAAGATCCTAACAGTGTTTCTATTTCTGATGCTGAAAATGAACCAGGTGATGCTTCCGATAAAGAAGAAGTTGAAGAGGAACCAGAGAAGATAGATAAGAATGCAAAGTACACCAAAGAAGACTTCATTGCCAACAAGCATGGTAATGAGAGAGAACCTTGGGTGCAGAAACCAATGCCTTTTCCTGGTAAGAAACACAAATCCAAGGAAGAAGAACACTACAACAGGTTTTGTGAATGGATGTGATGTCTACACACGCGTCTGTTCTTGTAGACAGTGTTGGGCCTCCAAGTGCAGAGGTTTGTAGAACAGCAGCAAGTTTCCCTTAAGTGGATCACCCAAGGTTTATCGAACTCAGGGAGGAAGAGGTCAAAGCTATCCCTCTCAAACAACCCTACAATTACGATACAGAAAGTCTCTTGTGTCCCCAACACACCCAATACACTTGTCAGATGTATAGGTGCACTAGTTCGGCGAAGAGATAGTGAAATACAAGCGGTAGTGATGATTATGAGTAGCAACTGTAATTTGAAATAAGTATCGCTGCGAGCAAACATGTAACAAAACAGTAAGTAAACGGTGTGCAATGCTTGGAAACAAGGCCTAGGGATCATACTTTCACTAGTGGACACACTCCCAACAAATATAACATAATTGAACCAATAGAAAACTTCTCTTCACTATGGTACTCTGAATTACTCTTCTATTGAACAACACTAATCATTGCGTAGGGCTACGAAGCACTCCTTAAAGTTCATCAAGTACTTGACAAACACCACTCATAGAGATATCCAAATCAAAGCACAACTCAAGATAGATATTATTGCAACATAGACCAAGTACTAACACGGTGCACACACTGTCAACATTACACCATGAAAGGAGGAAAAGATCACTTCAATACTATCGTAGTGATAATTATTCTCATAATCCACAAAAGATCACAATCGTAGCCTAGACCAAGTACCACCATGATGCACGCACTGTCACCGTTACACCATGGCAGGAGAAATTTTACTTTAATAACATCACTAGAGTACACATAATATCTGAATAATAACATCTACTTGTTCAACATGATACAAAGCTCACGATCACATAAAGATCACATCATGGGAGAGAGAGGTGAACCACATAGCTACCCGTAGATCCCTCAGCCTCGGGGATGAACTACTCCCTCCTCATCATAGGAGACAGCAAGGTTGATGGAGATGGCGGTGAGGTCGATGGAGATGGCGGAGATGGCGATGGAGACCGATGGAGATGGCTCCGAGGGCACTTCCCCGTCCCGGCAGGGTGCCGGAACAGAGACTTCTATCCCCCGAAATTTGGCTTTGATGGCGGCGGCGCTGCGGAACTGTTCTGGAAATTTCGCCGACTCCCTTAGGGTTTTCTGTCCCGAGGCTTCTTATAGGCGAAGGGGCGTCGTCAGGGGGCAGCCAGGGGCTCCTCACACCAGGGTGGCGCGGCCAGGGCCTGGGCTGCGCCACCTATGTGTGAGGCCGGCCTCTGGCCCCCCTCCGGCTCTCTTTCGGTCTTCGGGAAGCTTCCGGGAAAAATAAGACTTCTGGAACTTGTTTTGTCCAATTCCGAGAATATTTCCTATGTAGCTTTTCTGAAACACAAAAACAGCAGAAAACAGGGAACTGGCACTGTGGCATCTTGTCAATAGGTTAGTTCCGGAAATCGCATAAAAACGCCACGAAGTGTAACGAAACAGTAGGCAAATGGTGTAAAAACAAGCATGGAGCATCAAAAATTATAGATACGTTTGAGACGTATCAGCATCCCCAAGCTTAACTCCTGCTCGTCCTCGAGTAGGTAAGTGATAACAAAAGAAATAATTTTTGAGGTGACATGCACCATCACAATCTTGATCATAAAGGTAAAGCATTGAGTGCTGAGACCAAAGAACTTAAAACATGGGCATGAAAGACATAATCTTGATAGAAGAAACTTAGCAACCATGTTATAACATGAAAAAGAACACAAACAAAAGATCATGAATAATGAAACAATGGAAGTCAAACGTGTGTTCAAATCATAAGGAGAACATAGCAAATGGTTTTCAGCTTGTCCCTCATGGAATAGCAAAACATAAATGCATAGGATACCTTCAAGTTTAAGAGGGTGACTAGATACAAATAATTTGAGAACAAGTGAAACCAACAATATGAATCAATCAATGAAAACTTTGGGACAATGCACATTATACTAAGAATGACAACTATGCTCTCTTAATGGTGCATAAAGGTAGAAGGTGGTGACTCAACATAAAAGTAAAAAGAAAGGCCCTTCGCAGAGGGAAGCAGTGATTAAACATGTGCTAGAGCTTTTCATTTGTAAAACAGAGAGATAAAAATTGGTTTTGAGAGGTGGTTGTCTTTGTCAACGACTGGCAATGGGGTTCTTACTATCTTCCATACAAAAATGAAGCAAGTTTTTTGAGAGAGAGATTGGCACTTTTGTGCTCTTTTATAAAGCTTGGCACTCCTCCCCACCTTTTTTCCTTTCTCAAACCATGGCTAACTGATTCCATCGGGTGCCCACCAACATTCACATACCATGGAGGAGTGCCTTTTTTCTTTCTTTTTTCTTCTTTTTTTTTCTTTTTGGAATAAGACAATATGGAAGATAGCAAATCCGACCACTACGTCCCCATGAGCTGAAAACAGTGTCACAAAATGAGAAGTATTTTGAAGGTTTTTTGAAAGGTAGCACATGAAAATTTACTTGGAATGGCTTACAAATACCATGCATAGGAATTTATAGTGGACACAATGGCAAACTTGGTTTTTGGGAGTTGGATGCACGAGTAGAGCTCATACTCAGTACAAAATGAGGGCTAGCAAAAGACTGGGAGCGACCAACTAAGAGAGCAATAATGACCATAAGCATGCAAAGCGACAAAGCGACATTAAAAGAAGCATAAGATGGCATCAAAAGTCAAAAACTAAATGATCATAGAGGCTATAGGCGACTTATTTTGTAGTCAACATGGTGTAAGCATGTGCCAAGTCAACCCAAATAAAGCATCAAAGGAGAAAACCAAATAAATGCTTCCATATAATAAAAACAACGCATGATTTTTTCAAAGGCTCATTAAGCAATCTCAGTCATTTGAGACAAGTCATGCTACAGCAAAACCACTAAGCATACTATCAAAAAGACATAAAGCACGACATGCAAAAGCCTAGGCCGCAGTCTACACAAGCTCCTTCTTGTACCACTTTTTTGCATAAAGCTTTTTCTCTTTTCCAACACCATTCAAACTTTTTTGAGGAAAACCAACATATACCAGAGGTCCAAATACACCTTAATGCAAAGATACAACAAGATCTGAACAAAAATCAAGGTGAAAAATGCAAGCTAAACGCAGTAGCAGAAAAAGAGAACACTCATTGAACGATAAGAGTGAAAACTAGAGTGTTCTTGGCAAATGAAAAGCGAGTTCATCTCCTCCAAAACAACATGATGTGATCAAACCGTTTATTGCAGCAAACTAAACTAAACTAAACTAATAATGAAAACTAAAACAACTGACGCTCCTAGAAAAACACATAGTGCATCAAGCAATAAAAATATAGTGTCTTGAAAGGTGACCTGATTTTTGCCGATGAAGAAGGGGGTGCCTCGGGGGCATCCCCAAGCTTTGACGCTTGTACTTCTTGGGTGTTTCTTGGGGTGATGCATGGGCATCCCCAAGCTTGAGATTTTGTCCATTCTTCAACTCATCTCATCATTCTCCAATCCCTACACTTGAAAACTTTCTTCATACAAAACTGAACACAATTCTATTAGCAACATTAGTGTAGCATAACATATAATCAACCTCTTTTTTGCTTCAGGTTTCAACCCAAAACCACCACATATAAAGTATATACTACTGTAGCAACTTCCCCAAAAGTTCCATGATCAAAAGAACTGAAAAAGAAAGCGAATGAGAGGCAAACACAAATAGTGGCAGAAATCTGACAAAACAGAACAGCTGATAAAGGTCGGTTTTTTAGAGGGTTTTTTGTTGCTCAAATCAAAAAGTGTTCAACTAATGAAAGTTTGGATATAACCTGGGGCATATGATCAAGAAATCGCAGGTCCAAAATATATACAGAGAATTTTCACGAATTTTTATGGTGCAGCACCGAAAACAGTTTCAGGACAGCAACATCCCCAAATCTTACCTCACTCAAATTAGAGTGATATGGGGTGGCCCGATCTTCTCAGTAAGCTTGCGGTGGTGATGATGATGATGATAGATAACTTGGTGTCGCCGATGATCTCTCCTCGCTAGATCCCTGATGCCAATGCAACAGCTCTCTACCCTTCAGATATTCACGACTTCACACACTTGCGCAACGTAGCCGTCGACCACGAAACGGTATAATTGCAATTCACTAATTCCCAATGGAACAGCAGATCACACTTAACTTGCAGTATATAATCTCCAGATCGAAACGAATTGGAGACAAGAATTCCAGATGAATGCTTAGAGCAATCTCAAGACTAGGGTTTTATCTAAAACGTGGTCTAAGAGACTTGAGGGGGCGCCCCTGGCTACTTAAGGGAGGCTGGGGCGTCCTCAACATGGACCTGGCCCAAAACCAACCTGGTTTGGGCCCAAACTGACTCGGTTCGACTCAAACGGGTACATACCGACCCATATATGGGTTCGGCCTAATTTTAGCACGCATGCCATGTGTATAGCGCGCCTTAGACGTGTAGACATCGTGTCGAAGGCAGTTCTAGTGCGCCATCACGTGCTCGTGCTCATCCAGACTTGATCTCCACTTGTCTCTCGATCGCCGTCCTCCCTCTCCTCCCGCTGGCGATATCTTGACAGATGACATACCTAAATACAACATAGTACATCGCTTTTAGGTAGTATATAATTCGGAGATATCAAGACATTCTTTTCAACTCGGAAAGAATTCACCTTATAATAATCATCAATTAGACTCAATATTTCCTTCCAGCTCAAACACTCAAAATTAGCATGATCCATGATTGTATCCTCATCATCCTCCCTTTCTTCAAGAAAAGCCGTCCTCGGCTTTGGGTAAGCTGAAAGTGGTAGGAACAAAAAGAACAAAGTGTACGCAGAGTATATGTATACATAACATGTTGTATTATTTTTGTTCACATGAAAAATATGTCTACTATACATCAAGCAACTTAAATTGCAGGTATAAGTGAAGTACATTTTAGTAGCATATAAATGCAGCATGTGTTGGAACAAAGATAATGGATATGAAAAATCTGATTCGATTCTAGCAGAATTAGAACACTCCAACACAGGTAAAAGTAAGTTGGTTGGTTGTAGTAGATTAACTAGGCCAGAATATAGTTGCATACTATCTTGAACATAATCTAGTGTCCCACAACAAAAGGACTGCGACCCATAGCATATAGGACTGAGAACATCAAGTTTTAGTGCATTAATTCTATCACAAGTTATGCATATGTGATCGACAAGAAAATTATCATTCATGCTATATTCACCAATCAAGTTAAACATGAAGCAATAGGCATGTGTGCTAGAATTGAAATATGAAATTTCAGAAATCTTATGCATAGCACAACGCAAACTAAGAGGTTCTTTTAGCATGATGGAATACACAATGTGATTCGATGGTATTCTAGCAAGTACTTCCTTATGTGTCAGCACTACCACATGATCAAAATTCGAAATATGCAAATTATCACATGGTGCTGAAACATTAGTGCAAAATAAATCACTAGAAGGAACCAGCAAAGGAGTAGACTCACAAATATTATCCATAGCTGCTGGTTGTGGTTCCAAATCAGTACCTATGTCAATGACATGCTCCTCAGAAGAAGTAGGCACTGGAATATCCTCCTCAAGTGATAATGCACAAACCGGTGATGCAGGTTGTAAAATAGGCGGCTCCCTTTCTTCAAAAGCAACCTGCATTTCACAAGAAACAACACTAGGAGTAGACATGGTTACATTAGTTGAAATATCCTCACATGTCCTAGCAACTCCCTCGCTCAGTTTTTCTGGAACAATGACATTCTCACTCTTGTGCACACTCGTATCTACACATAATGTGGAATCATGCAAGTTAATGTTAGGTGGCTGAGGTGTACACATGGTGGGAATACATAGGTCAGGTGGTGTAAGAACAGGAGCAACATGTGGTTTTATGAGAAGGGCTGCAGGTGGACGCAGGTTTTGACGTCTAACCTCCTGAAATTCCTTAATGCAAATATATGACAACCACGTGTGCTTACTATTCCAAAAGATGGAGGGATCAGGATGATCACTACCAAAAACAACCTGAAACTGAGAACACCAAGATTTTCCCAACAAAATATGGCAAAAATTTAGCGCTCTAGGAACCACATCACAACGAATATGAACTGTATGGCCATAAATGGTGAGAGGAACATGTGTGGTTCGCCTAATCGGTAGTGCATGATCATAAGAAGCCAACATATATGGTTTAATTTTTCCATAAGTACGCAATTGCATCTTTTCAACAACCTCAATACTAACCAAGTTCGGTAAAGAACAGTTATCAATTGTAACAGCAGCAGGTCTACCATTAATATCTGCAGTGAAGTGGAACAAACCCGAATTAAGCACCACTCCAGAATCCTCCTCCCAAAATATATTGCTGCAATCAAACTGCAATGGTAATGGATCCTCCTCGTCATCATCTGCCATTATTAGTAAAGACAAAGGAAACGGCAGCAATATATATATGGTGGAACTCTCAGCTCACTCAAAACTGAAAGAACAAGGTATCTTACCGTTCCAAAGTGAATTATGAAAGCTTACCAACTTCTAGTGGCAGAACGTGTGTGGATGTGATGAAGCGAATACCGAGGGTATAAGAAACTATCACATGAAAAACCAGGGTATATGGTGGGGCTTGGTATGGATACCTAACTACACCGAAATACAAGTCCTAGTGCTGATCGTATGACAAAGACCCACGAAAACACACACGGTGGAGATAAACGGGGCAAAGCAACTCTGAAAAGTGAGCATGAAACGATATAAGTGACGACGCACAGTAGCTCGTGTTGCAATGCACAAGAGAGACGCTAGCACTGGCTCGACGAACAGGCACAAGATTGCGCACACGGCAGCAGCCTGATGAGCACGAAGTAGCTAGTCTCGTATGGGTAAGCTCCTAACACGATACTGTAGACAGGCGGTAGCTAAAGCGATCAAAATCGTGTAGAAAGGACGCTATGTGGACACAGTGGTAACACGCTGTCGCGGAAGAGAAATCGACAAAAAATGTGTCGCGGCAGAGATATACGACGCCAGAAATGCACGGCAGCACGACGGCGACGCGAAACGGACAAAGTAGTTTGTCTTTTTTTTACTAACTGAAATTTGCCAAAACTTGATCGAAACGGAGCACTGACGCCAGACAATCGCTGCCCTGGCACGAGCGCGATGTGCCCAGGCGCGCGTGGGTGAGCAGCTTCGCTCTTTTTTTTTACTCCCTTTTTTTTAAACAAACTGGGCCAGCAACTTGGGCCGGTCTTGGGGCGCTGGTGTAGCTCGAGGATGGGCGATCGGGGACTCGCACCGATGCCTCGCGAGCGAGCAGCGCCGAGGCTGGTGGCGCTGCACCCCAGACGCCCTCTGCGCCTAGGCGCGCGGGGCGAGGGCCGATCGAGCGAGGCCGCGTTTCTCTTTTTTTTTTGATGCGATCGGATCTGGCTGCGGTACCTGAAGAACAGCCACCAACCCAACGAAAGAAGATGACGATCGTTGAGACTCTAAACGAGATCCAAACTCGAAACAAATATGCAGAAAAGATTGCTAGACCTAGACTCCTACGGATGGAAGAAAGAAAACGCGAAAAGATGATCAGCTACTAAAACCAGTACCTCGATGCAATCTAGGCTATGGCGAAACTAAGAACCCTAACTTTTTTTGTGTGGCTTTTTCTATATAGGACAAAAACAAAAACGAATTTATGGGGATGAATTTGTGGATGCTCACCGAGTAAACGCTGGAATCTGATACCAAGATGATATGGGGTGGCCCGATCTTCTCAGTAAGCTTGCGGTGGTGATGATGATGATGATAGATAACTTGGTGTCGCCGATGATCTCTCCTCGCTAGATCCCTGATGCCAATGCAACAGCTCTCTACCCTTCAGATATTCACGACTTCACACACTTGCGCAACGTAGCCGTCGACCACGAAACGGTATAATTGCAATTCACTAATTCCCAATGGAACAGCAGATCACACTTAACTTGCAGTATATAATCTCTAGATCGAAACGAATTGGAGACAAGAATTCCAGATGAATGCTTAGAGCAATCTCAAGACTAGGGTTTTATCTAAAACGTGGTCTGAGAGACTTGAGGGGGCGCCCCTGGCTACTTAAGGGAGGCTGGGGCGTCCTCAACATGGACCTGGCCCAAAACCAACCTGGTTTGGGCCCAAACTGACTCGGTTCGACTCAAACGGGTACATACCGACCCATATATGGGTTCGGCCTAATTTTAGCATGCAGGCCATGTGTATAGCGCGCCTTAGACGTGTAGACATTGTGTCGAAGGCAGTTCTAGTGCGCCATCACGTGCTCGTGCTCATCCAGACTTGATCTCCACTTGTCTCTCGATCGCCGTCCTCCCTCTCCTCCCGCTGGCGATATCTTGACAGATGACATACCTAAATACAACATAGTACATCGCTTTTAGGTAGTATATAATTCTGAGATATCAAGACATTCTTTTGAACTAGGAAAGAATTCACCTTATAATAATCATCAATTAGACTCAATATTTCCTTCCAGCTCAAACACTCAAAATTAGCATGATCCATGATTGTATCCTCATCATAGAGGCTTCTCTTGGCACAACAACAAAATAAAAAGGATAAGGAGCGGTTATTGCAGTAGTAATAACTTCCAAGACTCAAATAAAAGAAAAAAAGTACTGAAATTAAACAATGGGTTATCTCCCAAGAGTGCTTTTCTTTAACGCCTTTGAGCTAGGCGCAATAATTTGCAAAGATGCTCATGTGGGCGCCATATAAGAGCTTGAGGCAAAGGCACCATATAGGAACTTAAAGAAATAGAGAGCATCAAAAAGCAAGTATGGAACACATTTAAATCTAAACCACTTCCTATGAAAAATAGTCTTGTAAAGAGACAAGTCATGAAAGCGCAAAGCAAAAAAGCATAGGAAGGCAAAACAAGTACAACTTCAAGAATTGCAACATAAAGAGGGGAAACTCAATATTGTTGAGATCCATCAAACCATGTTTCCCTCTCTCATAATAACTTTCAGTAGCATCATGAATAGAATTAACAATATAACTATCATATAAAGCATCCCTATCATCAGCCACATGCATAAAAGAATTAATACTCACCACATGAACAATAGTAGTAGGAGCAGATTCAACAGAATAATTATTCTCATCACCATAATTATCATAAATAGGAGGCATATTGTAATCATAACTAATTTTATCCTCAATAGTAGGTGAACTGAAAATATTATACTCATCATCATAGCCATCATAAACTAGAGGTTTAGTATCATCACAAGCTAGAGAGCAACTATTTTGCAAAGCATATTCTTCAAACATATCATCATAAGAAGGAACATCACATATGGGAGATAAAATATTATCAGAACAAACTTTCTCCACTAAAGCTGGCGAACTAAAAATATCATGCTTAACAAAACCAGCTTCCCCAAGCTTAGACTTTTCTATAGCATTAGCAACAACGGTGTTCAAAGCATTCATACTAACAACACTATTAGCATGCGAATAAAGCTCCAAAGGTTTTTCAATTTTCTCTTCAAACAATTCATATCTAAACTCAGGAAAAAGACTACATAACTCTTTATTTTCCATTAAGCCTAACTAGTGAAAATAAAAACAAGAAACAAAAAGATGTAATTGCAGAATCTAAAGGAAATAACTTCGAGCACTCACACAGGAGGATGCGAGTACCTTTTACCTTACCTCCCTGGCAACGGCGCCAGAAAAGAGCTTGATGTCTACACACGCGTCTGTTCTTGTAGACAGTGTTGGGCCTCCAAGTGCAGATGTTTGTAGAACAGCAGCAAGTTTCCCTTAAGTGGATCACCCAAGGTTTATCAAACTCAGGGAGGAAGAGGTCAAAGCTATCCCTCTCAAACAACCCTGCAATTACGATACAAAAAGTCTCTTGTGTCCCCAACACACCCAATACACTTGTCAGATGTATAGGTGCACTAGTTCGGCGAAGAGATAGTGAAATACAAGCGGTAGTGATGATTATGAGTAGCAACTGTAATATGAAATAAGTATCGCTGTGAGCAAACATGTAACAAAACAGTAAGTAAACGGTGTGCAATGCTTGGAAACAAGGCCTAGGGATCATACTTTCACTAGTGGACACACTCCCAACAAATATAACATAATTGAACCAATAGAAAACTTCTCTTCACTATGGTACTCTGAATTACTCTTCTATTGAACAACACTAATCATTGCGTAGGGCTACGAAGCACTCCTTAAAGTTCATCAAGTACTTGACAAACACCACTCATAGAGATATCCAAATCAAAGCACAACTCAAGATAGATATTATTGCAACATAGACCAAGTACTAACACGGTGCACACACTGTCAACATTACACCATGAAAGGAGGAAAAGATCACTTCAATACTATCGTAGTGATAATTATTCTCATAATCCACAAAAGATCACAATCGTAGCCTAGACCAAGTACCACCATGATGCACGCACTGTCACTGTTACACCATGGCAGGAGGAATAGATTACTTTAATAACATCACTAGAGTACACATAATATCTGAATAATAACATCTACTTGTTCAACATGATACAAAGCTCACGATCACATAAAGATCACATCATGGGAGAGAGAGGTGAACCACATAGCTACCGGTAGATCCCTCAGCCTCGGGGATGAACTACTCCCTCCTCATCATAGGAGACAGCAAGGTTGATGGAGATGGCGGTGAGGTCGATGGAGACGGCGGAGACGGCGATGGAGACCGATGGAGATGGCTCCGGGGGCACTTCCCCGTCCCGGCAGGGTGCCGGAATAGAGACTTCTGTCCCCCGAAATTTGGTTTCGACGGCGGCGGCGCTGCGGAACTGTTTTGGAAATTTCGCCGACTCCCTTAGGGTTTTCCGTCCCAAGGCTTCTTATAGGCGATGGGGCGTCGTCAGGGGGCAGCCAGGGGCTCCTCACACTTGGGTGGCGCGACCAGGGCATGCGCCACGCCACCTATGTGTGAGGCCGGCCTCTGGCCCCCCTCCGGCTCTCTTTCGGTCTTCGGGAAGCTTCCGGGAAAAATAAGACTTCTGGAACTTGTTTCGTCCAATTCCGAGAATATTTCCTGTGTAGCTTTTCTGAAACACAAAAACAGCAGAAAACAGGGAACTGGCACTGTGGCATCTTGTCAATAGGTTAGTTCCGGAAATCGTATAAAAACGCCACGAAGTGTAACGAAACAGTAGGCAAATGGTGTAAAAACAAGCATGGAGCATCAAAAATTATAGATACGTTTGAGACGTATCAGGATGAAACCTTTATTTTTGCAAATTCCTTTGACTGATGCTATTAGAATGCCTCCTTATGCAAAGTATATGAAAGATATTGTTACTAACAAAAGGACGATTCCTAATGAGGAAATTTCCACTCTACTTGCTAATTATTCTTCTGACGGTAAAGTACCGGAGAAGCTTGGAGATCCAGGTATACCAACTATTCCTTGCTCTATTAAAAATAACTATGTTAGAACTGCTTTATGTGATTTGGGAGCTGGAGTTAGTGTCATGCATTTTTCTCTTTATAAGAGACTTGATCTAGAAAAATTGGTATCAACTGATATATCTTTGCAAATGGCTGATAAGTCTACTACTATTCCTATTGGTATATGTGAAAATGTTCCTGTTCAAGTTGCTAACAGTTGTTTGATATTAACTGACTTTGTTGTGTTGGAAATGCCTGAAGATGATAATATATCTATTATTCTTGGGAGACCCTTTCTAAACACTGCAGGGGCTGTTATTAATTGCAATCAAGGAAATGTAACTTTTAATGTCAATGACAAAGAGTACACGATTTATTTTCCCAAGAAGATTGATAGGAAAAATGCTCTAAATTCCGTCAAGAATGTTGAGACCATCAGAGTTGGTCAAATTATTTGTTCAGAGCGGAAGCCCAAGGAAGAATATAAAATTGTTATGATTGGGACTATGCCTATCAAAGTTGAGGTAACATAAGCATTTAGTGGAATGCAAAGATTTGCCTCATATAAAGTTAGTTTGGTAACAAGACTTGATCAACCTTGTTAACAAAGTGATTTTATATGAACAAAACTTCGTTTTCACTGCATCCACTCCACCTCACTTATATTTACTTTCACCAATTCTATTCATTTAGTTTAGTTACATGATTAAGAGTATCTCAGAGCTACTGCATACTTGGTTTTGATTTGCTTGAAATCGTTTCATCTTCATTTTTCCGAGTTTTTATCGACTTGCCAATTTCTGAAAAATCCCCGAAAATAAAGTTTCTCGAAAAAATCCAGAAAAATCTTTATAAATTTTTATGTCAAAAATGAGACAGAGAGGCACCTGGGAGACACCAGGAGGGGCTGCCACACCACCACACACACAGGGGGCGCGGCCCAGCCCTGGCCACGCCCACCTGCTGTGAGGGGGCCCTACCTGGCCTCTCACTTATCTCTTCCTCCCCAGCACCCTCTCTCTCCCAAAATATCTCAACACCCAGCTCAAACCCGTGTTCTTGCTGTTCTTCATCGCAATTTTTCGATGTTCTTGCTCAGCCCATCATTTCTGCTGAGATTTGAAGCAATTGTTCTCTGGTATGTGACTCCTCCGCTTGTCCAATTAGAATTTCTTGTAGTGAAGTATTCCTTGAGTATTTTAGCATTGTAGGTGGTAGGATAAATGAGTATGCATGCTTGTTCTATTGCTTAGAAATATTATTTTGATGCATGTTAGCTCTCTAGTAACTCCCTATAGTAGTTTCCTACATAAGTTTGTTTCTCCTCCTACTAGCTTGATTAATTTAACATTTGAGCTAACCTTTTTCAAGAAGTCTACCTGGAAGGTAGTGAAGACTGATCGATCAGTCCGTTTGCCTGCACCTCTTTTGTTTAACCTTGATCGCATGAATGGATGGTCGCTCACGGAGGATAAGCTCGACGCGTACGTAGAGGAGCACCCGCCGCCTGTGCGCGATGAGGAGGGCGCCGAGGAGTCGGGTCAGCCCTCCAATATTGCGAATTTCCCATATGAGCAGCCTTATTATGATTATGCGCCATCAGCTTCATCTTCACGAGAGCCGGGGTACGATTACACCCATGATGACCCACCAGCCTGGAGCAACTACCAGGGCTGGAATTGATCTCCACTTAGGCCAAAAGCCTAAGCTTGGGGGGAGGTACGCCGACGATTCACTTATCTACATATCATATTTTGTCGGTCCTATGTATATCCATGTTTCGCTTTCTTTATTGTTCTTGTTCTTATTTCTACTTGCCCAAAACATAAAAAGACCAAAAATATTTCTGTAGTTTCTCTTTGTTCGCCTCTTTAGCTTTCTACCTTTGGTTTGCTTTACTTGCTATTTTCGGTTTGGTATTTGAAAAATCCAAAAATATTTTGCTTTGTTTGCGTTTTCCTTTCGTTCTTGTTTCAAAAATCGAAAACCCAAAAATATTTGTTGTTCTTTGGTTTGTAAAGTTGTTGCAGAGTTCAGTCTCCCGTTACTCCATTGGAGCTTGGTATTCACTTTATATTATTCAAGCCACACAAGTGAAAAGCAATAATGATGACATATGACAATCTGAGAT
The DNA here is from genome assembly GCA_007115705.1 of Dactylis glomerata. Classification (NCBI taxonomy): domain Eukaryota; kingdom Viridiplantae; phylum Streptophyta; class Magnoliopsida; order Poales; family Poaceae; genus Dactylis; species Dactylis glomerata. The sequence goes on along the minus strand of QXEO01000538.1, from coordinate 16,798 downwards.
GTGGTAAGAGGCTGGTATGAACTCTATTTGTTTTCATTTTTGTACATATACTCATCTATGTGGACATGCTTAGTCGGTTCATGTAAGGTATATGTTATCTAATGGATGCTTTGTAGTTCTTGCTCTCATATGATTAGTTCCAATTTACTAATAGTTTGTAGCATGTCATGTAGACGCTTGCTTGTATTGTTTTACTCATAATATGGTATGTTATTGTGGTATCCACCTCTGAAAGTTTCATTTGAATCGACTTGGCACATGCTCAAGCATGCATATGACTGAACAAAAAGTCAATTAAGCCTCGATGATTTACTCTGCCTCAGAGTTCTTGTATCATTTTTATGCCTATATTAATTTTGTTTTGTCGCAAGCATGATTATGACAGTTATTGCTCTCTCGATTGTCGCTTCCCAGTCTTTTGCTAGCCTTCACTTGTACTGAGAGGGAATACTTCTCGTGCATCCAATTACCAAAAACCAAGTCTTCCAAAGAGTCCACTATAAATTCCTATGCATGGTATTTCAAAGCCATTCCAAGTAAATTTTCATGTGCTACCTTTGAAAACTTTCAAATACTTCTCATTTTGTGCCACTGGTTTTAGCTCATGAGGACGTAGTGGTCAGAATTGCTATCTTCCATATTAAATTAAGTATCCCTCGACTAGGCAGCTTCATCTGCTTGTCATTAATTTTGCATGAGAGCTGGTCAGACCATTGTAATCTAATTCTAAAAAGAAAGAAAGAAAAGGCACTCCTCCATGGTATGTGAATGTTGGTGGGCACCCGATGGAATCAGTTAGCCATGGTTTGAGAAAGGAAAAAAGGTGGAGATGAGTGCCAAAGCTTTATAAAAGAGCACCAATGTGCCAAAATTTCAAAGAACCCGGAACCGCTCTCACTTGTTTATTATGGAAGATAGCAAGTCCCCATTGCCAGTCGTTGACATGAAACAACCACCTCTCAAAATAAATTTTTATCTCTGTTTTACAAATGAAAAGCTCTAGCACATGTTAAATCACTGCTTCCCTCTGCGAAGGGCCTTTCTTTTACTTTTATGTTGAGTCATCATCTTCTAACTTTAAAGCACTTCTTGAGAGCATAGCTATTATTCTTAGTGTAATGTGCTTGTCCCAGAACACGGTTAATTGTGGTATAACTTTGATGCTTGTATCTTTGATATTTTTACTTCTAGTCTTCCTTTGGACTTCAGAGGTGCCTCAGCATTTATGTATTGCTCCACAAGTAAAGGCAAGCGGGATACCACTCTTTCATATCATTTATGAGCATTACAATCTTGTAGCTTCTTATGTTCATGTTACTTGTTATTAGTGCATTGTCACTCTTTCATAGCTTGCTTGACTATGATGTGACATTAGTTGCATATTTCTTATTATGAATTGCCTGAGTACTTGATTATATAGTGAGTATATATACATCATATGAAGCAAATGTGTTCGTGAAAGTTTCTTTTATCGCTCTCAGTTGTTAACTGAATTGCTTGAGGACAAGCAAATAGCTAAGCTTGGGGGGAGTTGATACGTCCAAAACATATCCACTTTTCTGAACACTTTTGCTGTTGTTTCTCCTCTAATTTGTGTGTTTTGAATACAACTAACACAGACTAACGCTGTTTTCAGCAGAATTGCTCTGGTGTCTCGTTTTTGTGCAGAAATTCAACTTTCAGTAAAAATTCGGGAAAAATTGGCAAAAATCCTATTTTACCAGAAGACCCATGGATCCAGAAGACGAACCGGAGGGGAGGCACGAGGCCTCCACACACACAGGGGGCGCGGCCCAGCCCTGGCCGCGCCCACCTATTGTGAGGGCGGCTCGGCCGTCTCCTCGACCTCTCCTTCTGCCTATATATACCCTCTGACCTGAAAATATCGGGGGGACAACGTTTTTCCCAGATAGACTTCCGCTACGCCGCCGCCATCAGAAACCGCGATTCAGAACCAGAAACTCCGTTCTGGCACCCTGTCGGGACGAGGATTTGGAGGAGATCTTCATCACCATTATCACCGACGTCCCTCCATCGACCATCTATGACTCCCCCATCCATGTGTGAGTAATTCCCTCGCTGTAGGTGAGGGGATGGTAGGGATTGGATGAGATTGTTCATGTAATTTGATATGAGATTGTTAGGGCATGGTGCCTAGTATCTACTATTAGTGCTTATGACATTGTTGCAACTTGTTATGCTTAATGCTTGTCACTTTGGGCCCGAGTGCCATGATTTCAGATTTGAACATTTTATTGTTTTATTATGATAATGGTTGTTTATGGTCATACCTACAAGTTGTTTACACATATTGTTTGTCCGGAACCCGAGGCCCCAAAGTGACATAAATTGGGATAACCGGAGGGGATGGCTATGATGTGAGGATCACATGTGTTCACCGAGTGTTAATGCTTTGCTCCGGTACTTTATTAAAAGGAGTGCCTTAATTACCAGTAGTTTCCCTTGAGGCCCTGCTGCAACAGGCTGGTAGGACAAAAGATGTCGTGCAAGTTTCTCATTGCGAGCACGTACGACTATATACGGAACACATGGCTATGATTGTTAGTGCTAGGATGCTTTATCATTATTTATCTGCAATTGCCCATGTCTCATTGATTTCATGAATTATCTTATCCATGCAACGCCCGTACATCCATCCCTATGCCTATAGTATTTGTTTCTACTGTTTACTATTGCTACTATTACCACTGTTATTTTACTACTACTGTTACTGTTTCACTACTATCATCACTATAAAATTGTTGCTACTGATAAACCACCGCGAGCAAGGCTGTTTCCAGGTGCAGCTGAATTGACAACTTATCTGTTAAGGCTTACATATATTCTTTGGCTTCCCTTGTGTCGAATCAATAAATTTGGGTTTTACTTTCCTCGAAGACTGTTGCGATCCTCTATACTTGTGGGTCATCCGCTATCACCACCTACGCCCTCGAGGATCACCTCACCTCCGCGGTGCCCTCCAAGGATGCCACATGGCTCCGGCTCGATGCCATGGTTCTCTATTAGCTCTACGGCTTTAGACAACGTCAACCTCGTCATGCCTACCTCGATCTCCTCTGATGCCCCCGTCGCCACCGCCTACACGGTCTGGTTGGCCATCCACAGCCTCTTCAACGACACAAGAAGACCCGCGAGGTTTACCTCGCCGAGGAATTCCGCAATGTCAAGCAAGGGGACCTCTCCGTTGGCGACTACCTCAACCGCCAGAAGGCAGCCGCCAACACCCTCGCTGAGGTCGGCACCCCGGTCTACGACTCCGACCTCTTCAACAATGTCATCAAGGGCCTCGACGAGCGTTTTGACTCTGTCGCTGACATCGACCCTCTCCTCATGCCGTTTCCCACCTTCCTCAACTTCCTCAACATGTTGCTCCTGCAGGAGATGAAGGTGGCCGCGAACACCTCTGCCTCGGTCCCGTGCCCTCACCTCCGGCCGGTGGTGTGCCCCCTCCAGGTGCGGGCGGCGGGCAGGAGTAATGCCCTAACCCTCATCACGGAGGCTAAGAAAATAACAAGGGCTACAAGCCCACCACTGCCCCTCCCGTGCCCACTACATACAACCCGTGGATTGGCACCATTCAGATGTGGCCTATGCCGCAGCCTGCCGACCACTGCATCCTTGGACCTCGCCCAGGTCCCCGCGCCCATGCCTAAGTGGCTTCCCCCACGCCGGTCATGCCGCGCCTTACGACGTGGCTCCATACGGCACCCCTCTTGGTGTCACCCCCTTCGCGGCCCTTCCCCATGCCGGTCATGGCGCCCCCTTCGCCGGCGTTGTCTCCCACACCGTGCCCCTGGCCTCGATGCAGCCTTCGGATACCTCTGTGCTAGCTCAGCACTTCACTAACCTGACGTTGTAGCTCCCTCCATCGGAATACGTCTACAACAACGATGCCACTGCTCATCTTGTCAACGACGCTGGTATCCTTTCCTCTCTCTCTCTCCACACCCTGTTTACCATCATGTCACCGTTGGAGACGGCTTCTCCATCCCCGTCTCTTCTTCAGATATGCCTCTTTTTCTTCTTTTTCTCTACTCGTCCTCTTTATCTTCATGATGTTATTGTTACACCTCGCATTATTAAAAATCTTGTGTCTATTCGTCAGTTTACTACTGATAATAATTGCTCCGTCGATTTTGACCCTTTTGATTTCTCTGTGAAGGACCTTCTTACTCGGTGTAACAGTACGAGGGAGCTTTACACTTTCCAGCACCCGGCGCCCTGTGCTTCACTACCACCGCCACCACTCATGATACTTGGCACCGTCACCTCGGTCAACCTGGTCATGACGCTTATCGTCGTCTTTCATAGCATATTTCTCTGCCTCGTAATAAAGACATAAATTCTAGTTCTCTTTGTCATGCATGTCAATTTGGATGCCATGTATGTTTGCCTTTTCGTCTTTACGACTAGAACTACTTGTCCCTTTGAGTTAATTCACTGTGATCTTTGGACATCTCTGGTCTTGAGTACTTCTGGCTTTAAATATTTCTTAGTCATTCTGGATGATTTCACTAATTTCTTATGGACTGTTCCTCTATGCAAAAATCTATGCTCGCTCGCCTCTTTTCGCGCATACACTCATACACAGTTTAATTTGCCTTTTGCCTCCATTTAGTGTGACAACGCTCGTGAGTTCGACAATGCAAAACTTAACTCCCTAGCCGCCGAGCATGGCATAAACATTCACTTTTCGTACCCATATACATCCCAACAAAATGGTAAAGATGAGCGCATCATACGTACTGTCAATGACATTGTGTATCCTCTCTTATCTCACGCTAGTTTACCGCCTCGTTTTTCGGTTGAAGCTCTTCATCACGCCACTCACGTCCTTAATTGCCTCCTCACCAAAACCATTAGCGCTCTGAGTTCACCATGATGGACATGGGCAGCCTCCACTACTTCCTTAGCATCACGGTCACCCGCGACTCCTCTAGCATGCAACTCTCGCAGGCTAAGTACACAGCAGAGATTCTGGACAAAGCCGGCATGACTGCCTGCAAGTCCGCCTTGACACTAGTTAACATGTCACCAATGCTCGCCGCCTCCGCGGGCCCCTGTGGCTAACCCGACTGAGTACCAGAATCTCGCCCTGACATCGCCTACGCTGTCTAGCTGGTGTGCCTTCACATGCATGATCCGTGCGAGCAGCACTTGGCGGCCATTAAGCGCATCTTGCGCTACATCAAGGGCACGATGTCTCATGGACTCCAGCTTCATTCTTCTTCACAGGATTCCATGGTCACCTACATCGATGCCGACTGGGCCGGCTTCCCTGACACTCAAAGATCCATGTTGGGTTTCTGCGTCTACCTCAGAGACAACCTTGTCTCATGGTCTTCAAAGCGGCAACACAGGGTCTCTCTTTCCAGCGCTGAGGCCGAGTACCGTGCTGTGGCTAACACCATTGCCAAGGCTAGTTGGATTGGCCAACTCCTCCACGAGCTTCATCGACCATCTCCTCCAGCTATGGTTGTATTCTGCGACAATTTTAGCGCTGTCTCCATGTCAATGAACCCCGTCCAGCACCAGCGCACCAAGAACATCGACATTGATCTTCACTTCATTCGCAATCATGTTGCCATGGGTCAGGTTTGTGTGTTGCATGTTCCTTCTTCTCGACAGTTCGCCGACATCTTGACGAAGGGTCTTCCATCACTGTTGTTTCTGGATTTTCAGTCCAGTCTCAACGTCCGTACTCCTCCCGTTGTGACTGCAGGGGAGTGTTAGGATATCACATATGTCACATTATGTGACATAACTCCCTGATCCGCTGAATCATGGAGATTCCTTATTATTGTGATATCCGATTAATGATTAGGATTGTAATTCTTGTATAAATACACATGCAACGGAAAGACCCAAGTGTGGTCAATTCTCTCATAGAATTGGCATGCGGGGAGTATGTGAACCCCATGCAGGCGATGGTGTGGAGAGGGCGGATGTTGCGGTGGCGACTAGATGGACGGTGCCGACGGCACAAAAGAGGGGGAAGCGGAACTAAAATGTTCCTCCCGCCATGCGCGGCGAACCTATGTAGTAAATTGAAAACACACCCTCAAAACTGAGTATATGCGGGTTTGGGCAGCAGGTTTGAGGTTTATCGTAAAAATTTATTGGTCGGTCAGTTTTATGGTATCTTCTCAGGATGTTTTCTTGGCCGAAACCCGCAAAACAACGATTATTTTGTGGTTCTTTGTATTTTGCGGTATCCTCTAGAGATCTCTAAGGACATGGCTCCAAATATTTAAAAGATCCCCAAGAAGAATTGCACGGTGTAGAAGGCCCTACAAAACAACTTGTGGGTATGCCAAGTCGATTTGAGGCAAGGTCCTGATGTGGAACACATGTAACAATTTGTCACACTTAGGGAGAAGGTTTCCAATATTGAGCTCGCCATTGGAATCAAAGACTACTTTTTTGGAAGTTCACCAATGATGGCAATTACTCCGCTTTCTTTCTCCTTCAAAATACAATTTGAAGGAATTATCCAATCTACTGTCGATGCCATGGCTTGGAAGTTTGGGCTTCCCTAAATGCAAGTTATTCTCATATTTTATTTGAAAAATAGAATTTGAACAGTGGACCGTTTGATTCGAAGTGGTTGGCCAAATTGTGGGAATTGTCCCCTTTGCAATCAAGTTCAAGAATTTGGCTTTGCATCTCCTTTTCAAGTGTCGTTTCACCACCCGGATTTTGAATGCCATCTGTCCATGGCTAGGTCGACAAGACATAGAGACATCCTTATGGGAAAATGATGTTTCTATCAAAGATTGGTGTACAAAAATGGCTTCATCACAAGGAAAGTCAATGACCTCCATGCTCATGCTGGTCTCTTGGGAAGTTCCGAAAGAGAGGAATGCTCGGGTATTCCGTAACCACAATTCTTCGGCATTGACAATCATCACAAAGATCAAACACTACTAGGAAACTAGCTATCCATAGATGGCTTCTCTTTGGCGCATATAGAAGTGCACGTGCCACAAAAATTTGACCGTTCTTTGGAGCATGCAAACCATATGTACCACAGAAATCTGTGTTTCTGTGGCACATATTGCTATATGCGCCACATAAATTTGTGCGAAACCCACCACAGAAAGTAGGTGGCCGTGGCACACATATAGTAATATGCGCCACAGAAATATATCGAGCATACAGATCTAGAATTTTTAAATTTTAGATTTTTTTTGAATTTTTAAATTCAGTTTTTTGGATATTTAAATTCTAGATTTTTTCAATTTATATTCTTTTTGAAATTTGATTTTTTTGAATTTTTAAATTCTAGATTTTTCAAAACTTTTTGAAATTTAGTTCCCCTTGGGTTTTTTTTAGATTTTAAATTTTTTAAAATTTTATAATTTTTAGAATCTTTTGCAATTTTTGAACTTCTAAGATTTTTCTAATTTTTTGAAATTACTTAAAATTCAGATTTTTGTATATTTTTTAATTTTTCTAAATTCTATTGAAATTTTCGATTTTTTAAACTCTAGATTTTTTATATTTTTTGAAATTTTATTTTTTTTAAGATTCTATTGCAATATTTTAACTCTTGGTTTGTTTGGAAAAAAATATTTTTTTGAAATTTCTAAAATTTAGATTTTTTCGATTATTTTGAAATTGTATATATTTTATGGTAAATTTTGAAGTTTTTAATTTTTTTATATTTTTAGATAATGGATCTGCCATGTGTAAGCATAGCAGTAGCACAGTTCAGTTCACATTTTCAATTTTATATAATAGATCTGTCATGTGTAAGCACAACTGTAGCACATATTCAACTAATGCTTCCATCGATTTTATATAATGGATCTACCATATAAAAGCATAACGGTAGCACATATTCAACTAATGCTACCATCGATTTTTTGTGAGCAAACACTACCACATACTACTAGTTTTCCAATCTTTTATATATTTAACTAATACTACCATCAATCTTACAACAGTGATGATATTTTGGTGACGTACACTGCATAAGAATTGAACAATATCAGGTTTGCATCACAAGCAGAAAGTACGATCACAAGTCATCTCAACTTGTATTTACTTAATGTTACCTTGTTTGTTTATGTTCTAACTCTAATTACTAGTTTCTGTAGTTTTGCTGTCTTGTGCTATGCACTTGAGGAAGTCAACATCCTACTCAATGCTACTATTAATAGGATGCAAGAAGATGGGGTTCCCCTCCTTATCATAAGGATTGCAAGTAAGATTGTTCAGGCACTTCACTGATCTTATTTGCTTCTTATATGTAACTGATTCACTTTACTATTTAAAAAAAAAGATTAGACGCATTTCAATAGACCAGCAGTGCAAACCGTCGCTATTGTGATGTTTTGGCGTACTACATAGGTCACTTTTTAGTTAAGAGCATCTTATGCAGTGATACCAAAATATTCCAAAGGTGATGAGAAGACAAGATGGATGAACGCCAAGATCCTCTCTCCATTTTTCAACACGAAGACCATTGTGGATCTATTCGAGGGCTCAATCATAAAGAAAAGATGTAACCAAGATAACCTTAATATTTCACTAGGAATTCAATCTATGTTGACATGTATGTATACATGTTGTGTATGAAATATAGAATATAAAGGAAATGAGTTTTACTGGTATATTTGCATACAATGTTTATTTATACATGCTTCATTGCTGGTTATGGTCATTGCATATTGCAACAACCGTATGCAATCATGAATTAAGCAGATGGCAAGAACAACAAAGAAATATAAACAATGCGAGCTAACATATATTACTGGTTATAATAAAACGTCTGCGATCTTCCAACTATACCTACGATTAAGCATAAAAATTCATTTGTAAAGGCCCTCAAAATCGCAAACGACTTTGGGACAAAAACCGTGACAAATCTTTACTTATCACACACGGTTTCAGAAACCGTTTCTTTGCAGGAACCAATCGCACACTCCGGTGTGAAGACGATTTAATCAACCGTGTGTGATAGGCAGATTCAGCCATGGATGAAGGCATGTTCTATACTAGTAAACTTCTTAGTTAATAAAAATGACAAATCTTTTACCTTGTTTAAAAATACCGGACAGAAGTTGGTAGGGACCATACGTCCGGAGAAAAATATCATCGCTTCATTGGTGTACAGCAATAATATTGCTGGAACATAAACAAATGGATAAATTACCCGACAAGTCAAGCGGGACTGGACAGTAAATAGTGCTCTTTTTTGAGAGACTCTTTTCTACTCCCTCCGATCGCAAATAAGTGTCGTTAATTTTGTACTAGCTTAGTACAAAGTTTGTACTATGTCCTCGACAGTTATTTCCGATCGAAGGGAGTAGTATTTTCTGTGTTTTATATTTCCTTGACGTGACTATAGTTTAAATTTGACAAATTTAAACTACACCCACTGAAGAATTATAAAACGGAGGGAGTATTTGCTGTGGAATAAAAATCGTTGATTGAACATTTGTCTTATAATTTCATCAGCTGAGCATAAATGGGCTCAGATGAGAATGGGTCCAGACTGTCCTTTGCTGCCAGTACGCGCCATTGGGGCGATTCAGTTTGCGGTCACCAAGTTCCTTGCCACAGGCTCACAGGTGCCTTAGTTCGCTGCAATCACCCTGGGGGTCCAAAAGCCCTTAACAAATTGCTCAGAGGGTCTTTTTTTAGTGAAATTTGTTTGAGCCCGAATCCTAGTGTTTGAATTGGAGAAAAAACGTTTGAACTCATAATTCCCGTTCCGCTGCCGCTTGCTGAGCCCACCTTGTCAGGTTTACCCGTTATTCTAACAGACCTAGACTTTGTCAGCGTTAGAGTTCCGTTGCCACCGTCTTCTTCCCTGTTCTGTCGTCCTCCCCTGTTCTGTCCGCCCGCCCAGCTCGCCGTCGACCCCTCGCCATAGCCACGCCGGAATCGAGATCGCCGTCGCTTCGCCGGAATCGAGCTCCCCGTCGCTGAAACTACCCTGGTGCTAGGATCTCCCACATAGGGGCAAGGGCTCCCCAGGTCGCAGTTCCGGCTCCTCCCTTCCCCCATAGATCTGAGCTCCCCAGATAGGAGATCTAGAATCGCTCCCTCTAATGTCTCTAATGGAAGCGCGGCACCTATGGAAGCGCGGCACCTATGGAAGCGCGGCACCAATGGAAGCGCGACAATCTCAGAGGAGATCGGCTAGCTGTCTCTAATGGCGACGGCGGCGGTGGCCGTTCCTGTGGACTTGGTGGCGGAACCTCATGAACATCTTGTTTCTTGTTATGTTAATTTTCACCGAATTCATCTCTGTAAATGCGAATCTCAAAAATGAAGAACAATAAATGTAGATTTCAGATCTGTAATTTACAGGAGAAACACAAAATCTGAAAGTTCATAATATTTGGTTGCTTCAAACTTACAGAAGCTAGTTAGTAACACAAAAGGCGGGTTTAGCCTTGTCTATACAAAAGCTATTCTTCAGAGTTAGTCTAACACTAACTATACTTAACTGAAGAAACTTGGGGAGAGCAGCCTTCTTGGAAGTTGGCATACCAAAATGCTGCGAAGGGCTAAAGTTCATTGCTAAATCATCCGGAACTGAACGATTTCCCTTCCCGCCTAACTCCTGCTGCTTTTGTCCATTCAGCATGCACGTCATGGCTTCCCCTTCCTCGGGCGGCTGCGCTCGCCCTTGGGGGAGGAGGGCTTTCCGCTCTTCTGGCGGAAAAGCGTCTAGTTGAACCTGACCAGCAGCGCCGCCGCGAGGCATTCTTCAAACGAGTAGTACGGCAGATCTTGATAGGTGTCGTATTTCCTGGTGAACCGTAGTCGCAATGATAGATCAGTGTAGTTGTGGTTCGCCGGCGGCGCATAAGCACGCCATATCGTAGAACTCGATATGGACCGCTTCCTCGCCCGCCGCAAGTTCTTGTTGGTCTTCGACGCCGGGAAGGCGGTGAATGGCCGACGACGACGCTTCCCCAGCTTACCCCACTTTAGCTTCATAGCCCTTACCTCGGACAGAGCCAGTGAGCATCTAGACCTTAGGGAAACCCTCCTCCCCGCCTGCAATGCCCCCGCCGACAACGCCAACTTGGGGAAGTTCATGACAGCCGCTATTGGCACCTGCACACCGGCTTTGACAAGGCAAGTCATTGCCTGCCGGATGGGGGCTTGATATTGGAGCATCGGCGGTGGCGGTGCCATGAGCTACGGCGAGCTTTAGGGTTGGGACTGTGAAGTGGGGAGTGAGACAGGGGAGGAAGACGCGTAGCAGCCTTAATCTGCCCCGTGCCCAAAAAAAATAACAGTTGTCCATGTTGATCTACTAGGGCTTTTACTTCATTTTTCTGGGTCCACTGTCAGTTAGACTGGGATTGCTTTATGGGTAAAGTACTAGATACCTCTACCCCTGGCGACCTCAACCCTAAATCACATTTCCAGTCTCCTTCCTCCCAAACCAGCGGCTGCTGGGGGTTGGCCGCCCCGCCCACAGCGACTGCTCGAACCAACGCCGGCCAGGTGGTGGTGTTGGACCCCCACGGCGTCCTGCACGCAGGAATCCCTTCTCAAGGTAAGTGTAGGGTTTTCCTGCCCAATGCTCCGATGTAGTACTAGTTCAAGGGGCGGCACTAGTTCAAGGGGAATGTTCCAAAAATATTTGTACTTCTGTAATGATAGTTCAGTAATTTCATAATCGATATTTCGCAAGAGGAGTGGTTCATATGGTCACTGAGCCTGCTTGATTGTTCTATAATCAGAACCATATGGTTGCTATGTATGTTGCCCAAACTTGCATGCCCTGCCAAAACATTGGTTACCTATTGTATTTTAGTCTTTGTTCGGTTCGGTTTGTTGCCAAAATGTTTAAAATGATTGAATGGGTGCTCTTATTCCAGTTTAAATTGTGTTGTACCTCGGACACAACATTGCTCCATTATGCTAAAAGGGGAAATCTAGGACATGCTCTTGGTGGAGCTTTTAGAGGGGAGTCATGGTATGTGATGTAGTATCTTGAAAAAATAGCAACATTGCTCCAGTTTAAATTGTGTTGTATCTCGGACACAACATTGCTCCACTGTTGGAAGCTATGCAATGCTACTTGATATATTGACATGTTCTTGTTGAGATGAATTTTAAATGATAATTGAAAGCTATGTCATGCTCTTGGTGATTTCTATATCAAATATTGCATTCCACATCATGTTTTTTGGTGATTTTTAATTTGTTATTTAGACGAAGAATATAGATGTGATGGGTTATGGGGTGACGGCACCGTGAGTTTGACCTAGAATTCAAAGTTGAGCAAAGGAAATAAAAATAAAATCAAATAATTGGAAAACCAGCGCATGGAGTCATGGTATGTGATGTAGTATCTTGGAAAAATAGAAAACAGGGCATGCCAAGGATTCATAGGCACACTCTTCACAAATTTGGCATGCTTTTGGGAGCTTACGGCACCGTGAGTTTCACCAAGTTTTTCCACATGCTTTTGAAATGGAGGTCAGTTTCCAATGATCATACATAGTTAGGACATATTACGGCACCGTGGTGGAGCTTTTTTATTGCTATTGGAAGCTATGTAAAGCTATTGGGTTTAAAATCATGTTCTAGTATACATATTATAATTGAAAGCTTAGCCATGCTATTGGTTATTTCTATATCAGACATTGCAAGCTACATCATGCTTTTTGGTGATTTATACTCCCTCCGTTTCAAAATATAAGTTGTTTTAGCTTTGTGAAGCAAATGTATCTAGACACTTTTTAGTGTGTATTCGAGTGAACCTACACACTAAAGTATGTCTAAATACATTTGCTTCAGAAAGCTAAAACACCTTATATTTTGAAACGGAGGGAGTAATTGATTATTTATAAGAAGTAAATAGATGTGATGGGTTATGGGGTTTAGGGCTCACGGCACCGTGAGTTTGACCTAGATTTCAAAAGTGAGCAAAAGAAATACAAATAAAATCGAAAAATTGGAGTACATTTTCCAAGCAAGCTCATCCAACATTTTTCCATACATAATCATCCACCTAATTATTAAGGTTAAGACGATCAACATGGCTATTGTAGCCCTTTAGCTTCCAGAATCTCCTAGCTATCTCAAATCCTAGGCGAGCGTCTAAAGCGGCATATTTTAGTTGGTTGAAGCTCAATGGAACTTTTTCCCAACCAAAAATTAGTTCATCTTCTTCATCATCATCATCTTCTTCTTCTTCTCCCTTCTTCTTGTACTTCTTCTCCTTCTTCTTCTTGTCCTTCTTCTTCTTGTCGTTGTCCCTCTTCTTCTTCTCAAGATGTGTCCCAATAGTATCATTGGCCAAATCATAGAGACTCGGCGTTAGCTTGCTAGTGGGGTTTGGGACAACTTGTTGAAGATCATACGCGGACGGAATAACAATTCCGTATGGCCTTAGCTTGCGCAGATCATTGTTGATAGCCGCACCACAAAACTTGATGGTGGTGTCCTTCAAGAAGTCCTTGAGTAGTTGTGGCACGCCATTGGCCTTGCAAATTTGAAAGACCAATATCTCAGACGCCACCGAGAGTTGAAGGACGGCGGCACGTTGAGGGCGCGCGTGAGTGGTGAACTCACAGTCCAAGCCCATGCACTTGACCGGTGCGTCGTCGAGGAACCGGCGCTTGACCAAGCGGATCCACTTCTCCACCCTCGAAGCACGGAGAGTCTCCGTGATGGTGAAGTTCATCTCTTCGATGACCACGTAGTAGATCCGAGTCCGGGGCCAAAGTTGCTCCTCCATTGTCGTCGAGGGAGAGAGAGCTCGCGGGCGCCGGCGGTATGTGGTGATGTGTGGGAGAGGTTTTGGGGAAGAAGAGGCTAGGGACATGTTTTGGGGGAAGAAGATGATCAAATATGAGTGCTTTATATAGTGAAAGAGGGAAGATGAGAGGAGCACGCCGGCGTTGATGTGAATGCTGGCGAGTTTCAAGGTCGCCGGCGCCGGTTCCCGATCACAGCGCGCGACTACGAAGCGTCGTCGCTCGGAATGTCGATCAAAATCCGAAGCGTCGTCGATCGATAACTGGCGCGAAGTGGGCGGTTCATTTGAACGGGTCATTGGTCCCGGCTCGTGGAAGGAAGGAAGGCTGTGGTGCTCGAATCATAGTGGAAATTTCTATTGGAAGCTATGTAATGCTATTGGTTATATTGTCATGTTCGTGTTTTAAAATGATAAAGAACTGTCCCTCACACAATTACAGGTTACAATGCAACGTCATGAAGCATGCTACGACTGTCCCTCCGACGATGAGAACTGTGTGATTGGGCACAGTCCCAGGACTTACCAGTACCACACCCATCTAGGACCGGCGCTGACAGATGAAGGTAATAACTTATACATGTCTGGTTATAGAATTTGAGAGATAGGACATATATCTCATTCATGAAATAATTCATGTAGGTCCCATCGTTAGGGGTATAAAAGGGGGGGCTCTTGACCTAGCACCTTGGGAGCTAAATAAAATCGTTTATGGAAATGATGTACCAATGTCTTATGTAAGGATAGGACTTCTCAAATTGCTCTCACGGAGGCTTGATAGTGCTAATCCGGTGATCCCTTTGTATGTCTGCTCTGTCAAGAAGTCTCTGACAGCTAAAGGGAAGTCAAAGATGGTAAGATTTCTTTGTGCACAGTGAATACTAACGTGTTCGCTCAACTGCATGACACCCTAGTATCTATACTATCATATCAGGTATTTTCGAAGCCGTACAGCCAGCTCTATCTCAAGCAGGATGTGCATTACGTCAAGCTTCGGATGGGCAACGATGGTCGTGCCCAGATTACAACTAACTGGAGCACGCTTGTGACCACCTCACGCATGTCCGTTGATGACATGGCTGTGTTCGAGCTTGAACCAGATGAGGAAGTACTGTTTATCCATCTGATGAGTAATGTGCCGATAGGTAAGCCAGTTAAGTGATAACTTGAACTACTAATCTGGTGGTGTATGCATCTGCACCAACTCAACTTGTATGCCAGATATTAAGGGTTTAGTACTAATTCTGATCGGCTGGTTTATGCTATACATTAAGGCTTGAGTTGTAAAACTTCTATGACATGTTATTCTATATGCTATTACGCTATGCATTCTCTTATCTAGATTTTGGATGCCATCTATCTAGTCCGTCTAGCCGCTGGACCAGACAATTTTGTTTCCGTTTGAATACAACTAAGCTTAATTTATAGACATATTGACCATCAGTGCATCACAGAAAGCACAACACGTTGCAATCAGTTAATACAAACAATTCAATTCACAAAATCATGTACGAGTTAAGGCACTTCATCATAACAAGATGGTTTTAGTAAAAAGAGTATAAGCATGCAGAGAAGAATGCAAGTATTCATAGCCGGCGCAACATATTGGCATATGGTTTAGACTACCAGGTGACACAATAATATAATAACATAATTAACTAACTGATAGCAACTGCGCAACATATATAGGCTACATTTTTTCAACATGAACAGACATAGCCTCCTGCCCCATATTCAAGAAGGTGAAGATGCACACATTCCCTTCTTCTATCGACGCTTTTTGGAGAACCTTAGGCCAGTTTGCTGTCATCTAGGCAACACCGTTGCCCTGATGGGTGAAGCTTACATTATAGAAACCATCTTGCTCACTGCAATATGTTGGAATGGTGCATGGAAGATAGCGGGCGAGGTGGGCATTGCTGTACTTTGCTGAAAAGTACTGGAGTACAAGAATACAGTCAGTTTTTGAACACAGATTCATGTGCATGAGAAGATTAAAAGAGTCATGCAGATTACCATTTTTGCCTTCCCACGAAGGACATGTGACTTCTTCATCTCACAGATATAGTATGGAACTGTTGGCCTCAGTTTACCAACCATTGCATTGAGATCGGCAATCTGGCGACCAGTGAGATTGATATTGCTTGCAAACACACAGTGCTTGTCGAATTCCAAGTCACCAGTTATCTTGGGACCTAAAAAGAAATGCACTACTTAGTGATCTTTATCTCCATAAGAATGTATTAAAAGATCATCAGACCCATGTTAGACAGATTCACACCTCTGCGAATGAAGATAGTCTGAGCAGGGCCACGATAGGATGAGAGTGGGCCCGATGTGAGTCTACGTGCCTTGGATTTAGGTGTCTTGGAAGATGAGATAGTCTCACAATCTAGATCAGTACCTTGATATGAAGGGAGGGGGTAATCCCTATTGGTTGTGGCTTTCTTGCATTTGTTGATAGCATAAGAATACTTGATTTTAAATAGCTTGAAATAATCGACAGAACGGTTCTTCCGGCTAGTACAGGCATCAGCCTAAAAATAGAGATTATGCTTATTACAATGTTGTGTAGCACCTAAAAACACAATTGCCAGAAATAGAAATTTGTATAACCTGCACCTTAGTGGCGATATGGTCAATCGTTGGGTCCATCTGGAGACTTGCAAGCTTTTCTGAAAGAAATGGGCACATATTTAGTGCAGGCATCTATTTCTTTGGAATAATAAACTATGCTATAATTAGCAGTATGTGCTACTACAATTTGCAATGACAGTACGTCATTCCATATCCAGTATGAAGTGAAATGTACTACCATATCCAGCGACAACTACCCAATAGAGTGCGTACAGAGGTTCCCCAGCCGTGCCGCCCATCCCAAAATTTAAACTCGACATAATCAGCATACTACATGAATTTCATTGAAATTTAGATGTTTTTACAAAATACGGCGAAATATGAAATAGACTAAAAGAGGTGGTCTTCGTCGGAGTCCTCGCCGGCGGCGTAGTTCACCGATGCGGCCGATGGTGCTGGCGG